>CM053785.1:4880000-6080000 GCA_028749045.1 Cupressus sempervirens
ACTTAGCATCATTTTTAGTTTTCTCTGAATTACATTTTGATATCACTGTTTCCTCGTTACATTATCTTTTCAAAATATCTTTAGAGGCTCTAATTTTTTATTCTCTCAAGAAGGTGAAAGATACAATTTTGTTCTCATTGCACTATGCAGCGCACAACAAATGAACTTTGTGTCATCTGATCTTCTTTATTCTCTTTTTATGTAGTAGTATAGGTTTTCACATCTACATTGTATTTATAGGTAGATTTTTCATACCCTTTTATGCTTTCTGGTAAAAGCATTCACAAATAATTCATTGAATATTTCATACGGGGAGCTATACCTGATAAAATTCAGAGGAAGGTTATCAATTCCATGATAACCTATCTAACTGTTGGTGTTGATCTATCCTTCCACTTGGGCATTTAGGGTCAAATTTGCACACATTTTCTTAGAGGACAATCTGTTCACTAACACCAATCTACAAAAAAAGGGCCCACTTTACAACTTTATCGATTTAATGTTTGACATTGTATCACCATGCCATCACAATTTCTATGCACTAGCCTCACAAATTACCAATCAAATGGCTCCTTGTTGCATTGAAATGTGTTAGGCTTAAGCTTTAACCTCTTCCCCAATTAAAATGAAAATAATTAAAAATTTAAGCAAATGAAAAGACTATGGTGCAATTTCATTTAGCTAAAATTGTATTAAATGCAAATACACAATCTTTCCATTAGGCTCATAAGTGTTCATTAACAAGGGACTCGTGAGCTTTGATGTAGTGCTTAAAGGTCTATTTATAATTTAATAAATGTAGAAAACTAGAAAAATATAGGAGCCCTTTCTTCAATGCAAAATATACAAATACAGGCCACAAACATTAAGTTTGGGAAGAACATATCATCCACAATCAGAAAATGCAAAACCTATATATTTTATCATGTTACTGGACATGAATAAAAGCATTGTGTGGATCCAAGTTGGCCTACTAGCCATTGGACACTCGAATGAGTAAATTCTAAAAAACAAATGCTTTCAAATCATACAATTCTTAGAAAAGACCAACATAAATGTTGAAATTTGCAATCAACTCCTCCATGGCACTGACATTTAAAAACAAATCAAAGATTACGGAGAGGGAAGGAATGGAATGAGTTTGTGACTATACAATATTTTAAATAAATCTAGAGATTGGATAGATATACTTGAAGAAGAAAATGAAAAAATGCATTTGTGATCTTTTAAATAACTTACCAACAGGCTTCTATTTTATCAGGCAACAGAACACAATAACCATATTGTCAAGAACATTGAGAACTTTGAGCTTCACTAGGCATCCGATTGAATCTAGCAATGATGTCAATTAATTTGAGTAAAGATATAGGCTTACAAGGTTTAGAAGGTTCACCATGGCTTCAACTAATGTCTATGGGAAACTTTTGCTTGATTTTCAAATAAAGATTACTTAAAACTAGATCAAACTAAAGAAAATTAAAAGCAATAGTAAATAAAGCCTATGAAATTCTTTCAATTTTAAATAGAAATATTCATAAATTAGCTAAAAGTATGTAAATTTTGCTTTGATTTCAATAGAATGATACATCAACCATATAAAAGCAAAGAAAACTTTAAATGATAGCAAATAAGCTTGTAAATTTTACTTTGACTTGAAAGAAAGATTCCTCAATCAGAATCATCTTCATAATATTGTTCTATGACCCCATGTTCCATGTGATTTCTTAAAAGAAAATTCAACTTAATTTTAAGCAATGGGAGTTCACCCATGCAAATATTTAATTAGCTAGAAATGATAAATTAGAATATTTTCCTATTTTTGTGGAGTAGCTACTGCTTAAAAATGAAAAAATAAGCTTGACAAAAAGAGAGGGAAAAAATAGCATAAATTCACACATGACGCCATAAATTGATTCCCCTCTTATTTTTCCTCCCATTTTTTTTCTCAGTTTCAATTTCAAAGTTTATTATGCATAATTAATTCAAACATTCTATTTATGATATCTACTAAAAAAATAAACAACAAAACATAATGACCATAGGAGCATTAGCTCCAAAGTTTGCTCCTAAAAAAATTGAGCAGTGACTGCTAGCCAAAATAAGCTTAGCACCTACTTGGGAATCTTCTCTTAGGGATGGAAATTGAATTTGTAAATGAAACTATGACTTCAATAAATGGATTTTCTATTTTCAATCATTTTGGTCCTTAAATTTGTGCCCTTTTCATTAAATATGGTTTCAAGATGCAAACATGTGAGATCAAGTCATCTTAGCAATCAAATGCATATTAATAACAATTTGAACCTTCTTAAAATAAAACTAAGTTTACTATTGTATTTGTATACTAGAATTCATTAGATTCCTTTTTCTATAGTGTCTTGGATTACTATTATTTTTCCAAAACAAAAGATTATTCAACTTTGTTGATAATGATTTTTACTTTAGTTCTCATAAATTTTTACCATAGGAAGCAAAAAACCACAGCTAATGGATTTTATTCCTCGATCAAGATAGGATGTGAAGAAATTAAAAGTGAGAGGAGACCCACTTCAAGATTTGCATAACCTAAATCCCTGTCACAAGGCCAATCTCCTTTGGTAAGAAACATAAATATTTCCCTCATGCAAACTAACATTTGGTTGAAAAAATGCTTCCAACATGATTAATTAAATAAATAACTTATGCACATTTCAACAGGAGACATGATCTACAAAATGTAGGCAATTGTGATTACAAATGTTGATTGATGTTAAAATTTGTAACCTAAATTTATTGGCCACATGATGATTAGTTGTAATGTGGAAACAATAGGCATCTTATTAGATTAGAATATACAACACATGGAAAGCATGAGTAACCAGAGGAAATGAATGGTGGGAGGGACATGAGATGCTTTTCTCATACTCACTTTATGAAATAAGATGCTCATGGCTAAGATTTGTTGGAACCAATTGTTCAATTATTATATTGTCATTAATGTTTACACAAATGTCAGTATTAACCGAGTAATATAGAGTTTGCAGTATTAACCTTGTATATCTCAGTATTAACCGAGTAGTCGGGTTATGAAGACTTTCCAGTAGTAACCAAGTAATGGAAGGAACTTGCTTATAGTATTGAATGATTGGCTAGGCATCAAAAGAGTTCAGTATTGACCAAGTAGTCGAGCATTGAAAGAGTTCAGTATTGAACAAGTGGTCGGGTAATAAAGAAGTCATAGTGTCAATCAAGTGTTCAATTCTAGTGTTGACCAAGTGACATCTAATTAAATTTGTAAAATATTTTATTATTTAAGGCTGACCACTTGGATGTTTAGTGATGTTTTGAAAGGGTTTTCAAAGCTTATGATATATAAGAAAGGTCAATTTGTGAGGATAGGAATCTAGAAATAGAAGAAGATGAAAGAAATGGATATGTAAGCAAAGGCAAAGCAAAGCAAGAAAGTGTGGAAGTTAAGCTGCAAATAAATATCTAATCAGGCAGGATCCAAAAGTTGAGCCAATTTTTTAATCTAAATTAGAAAAGAAAGTTGCATCATAAATCAAGTCAAATTATTGTTGCTTTCTAACCATTCTAACAATAAAGAAACCTCTTAATAGAGTTAACTTAACAGTCATTTTGTAAATCCTCTAACAAGATAACCTTTCAAGATTGAAGTGTTTGAAGACCCCTAATAGGGCCACTCCTAATAGGGTGATCTAAATCCTCTAACAGGGTCATACTTAATAGTATGTTTTGTAACCTTCAACAAGGTTGGCTCCTAACAGGGTTCACTTCGTAATAGTGAAAATTATTGTGATGGTTTTTCCCAAATTGAGTTTCCACATTAAATCTTGGTGTCATTTGTGTTCATGGCATTTACTTATACTTTATATTTTTGCAACGAAGTTACTAAAGGATAAAACAAATCAATACATCTTAAAATTGCTTTGTTTACTGAGTGATAGTAATATTCTAGTGTTAACAAAGCTATTCAGTATTGTATGATCAATTGGAGTTTGTATTGACATCTAAGGGACAATGTTTTTTTTGTGGCAACTAATTCACCCCTCCCCTCTCAATTACTCTTATTACATTTCCAATAGAGATTATCTCCTTGTGTCTACATGTTATGCTCAGTCATGGTGATTTGTATAAATCATGTTAATGCCTAAGTAGAGGGCAAAATTATCAAAATCATCTTCTATCATCAAAGGAAGCAAATCACAACAGAATGAGTATGAGCATTATAATTCCTTCTCCCTCTTGTCTCTTATCTCTTGAGGGGACCATGGCCCTATACTATCCTCGCAAGCATCATTAGCATAATTGGTCGAAGGGTATGCCCTCCATCCTATAAGTGTAGGATCCACCAATCCTCACAAAGGAGATGGAAAGTTTGGAGGAGTTATGTTGTTTGCTTCTAATTAGAAGTTGAATATGCCCAAGTACTATCTACAATGAAGGATGCAATGGCTTTGCCTTCATCATCTTACAAATACTACTTGTAGTAGAGCTTTAAAAATAAGCTAAAGTGAAGCCATAGCTAGAATAAGAACAAAAAAAAAAGTTGCTTCTAAAATCATAACATATGGCCTATATGCCCACTTCCATGTTTCCTCAACATCTGCCAAGTGTAGAGGACCCTACAAAATGTGATAGCAATATGGAGACATGTGGAAGAAATGTCATCTTGTCCTCCATTATTTTATTTTTCTTCATGATATCTTAATGACTTGACACATACCATGATTTTAGAGTACTTTCTTGAATCAATATTTGAAAAAACATTTAACAATGTTAGCTTTGTCTTCCTATTCAATACAACACATTGCTAAAGGACATAACATTAAATTTTTTTGAGGTGGATTAGTGAATTAAAATTAGACTTGAAAATTTTGGATGTGACATGGATTATAAAGTTTTGTCTAGATTAGTTTGATTATGGTTTTATCATGGATTAACGTCACAGTGATTTACTTTTAGAGGAAACTTGTGGGAGGGCTTTTATTTTATCAATGAGCTCTTTACATATATTGAGAATCTCAGATTCACCAAATAATGATGAATTGAAATGGGAAATAAAATATGTAAATCAAGGACTTTATTTTTAGGTGAGGTGTTCTTGTATTTGATTAGGGCTCGAGGAACTAATTGTGTCATCATAGTAAAGGTGACTACTAGTAACTTGTGCCTTCTCTTGTCTCAAGAATCGCTATCTTTATTTGTATTTTATAGAGTTGTCAGCACAACCAATGAGATCTTGCTAAATTCATGCATTGCTAATGCTCAAGCATGTTCTAATAGTGAAATTAACAAAATAACAATTTAAGAGAACAAAGAGAGATTATAATTGTTAGAGAGAAATTGTTTTAATCACTATTTACCACTAGGAAACTAGCAATAGTTCTCTGTCATGGTAGGAACTAAAAGCAAGGACTTTTAATGGACAAGAAAACTATACCTAGGGATTTTGTAATAAGTTCATTCAGAATTTTTTCCTAAATTGTTCTTAATAAATTAGAGACACATAACAACCTTATTTTCAGAATTAATATACACAGTAAAAAAAATAACAATCTTCTAGAAGTCTTTGCTTATATTTTCTCACAATTTTTTTAACTCTCTTTAAATATAATGACATAATTACAAAACTATACCAAATAAAATATCATTTTCTTTTCAATAACTAAAACAAACTTAAGGAGAATATATTGTTTCCTATAACTCATTTATGGGCTAGACTAAATGGTAGCATAAATATATTTTTCTTAGAAGGAAACAAACCCCAACACTCTCTATTTACTTTTAGTCACTTATGAGATGGAGAGATAAGAATATAATTTTATAATACATTTCTAAGTAGACATGAGATATGTTACGAATTCTAGAATGAAGCATACCTGGTACATACCCATCCTTAGCAACATATACCCAGCTTTAGATTATACAGTCATTGCCCTATCTTCCCTCTTGAAATTTAATATTTCCTAGAACAAGAAATTTAAAGAAAAGAGGAATGTGATATGATCCAACCGTGAATGCTTTCGGAAATTAATGGCTCATGTTTATATATATTCTTCTTGTGAGGTCCTATGTCCATTTTAGCCACATTTCAATTTGTAACCTTCCTTCCCTGTCCCAAACTAGACACATACATAGTTATCTTTGTTGGCTTCCATTTCCTATGCCACTTAAATTTTGCAAAAATAATAGTCCTTATTTTGGGATACATACATACATACATACATACATACATACAATTAAATTCTTGATTGCTACAAATGTAATTGCATTGCCATAATATGTGGTTTATATTTTTCAAATGCAACTTTCTCTCACATTTATATTGAGAATAGGACATGAATAGACATGTATATTCGATAATTAGATACTTAACGTTAATCATAATATATTCATTTATTCATTTATATATGTATGTATATATAATTATTATATTAATTTCTCTCAAATAATAATAAACTTACATATATAAATTATATCTAATATATGATGATCACACATATATAGAGGATAAAGACATCCACGTGAATTGAAAAGTTTTAAGGATTTATTTGATCAAAAGATATTCATCATTATGATATCAAATTTGATATCATGGGTATTGGTCTCCTAGAATACATCATATTCACCAATTACTCAGATGTATGATATCAAGAGTATTGGCCTCCTAGAATATCAATGATATTCACCAAGAACTTAATTAAGGTTTGATATTGTAGACACCTAAATTTGATTACACTATTTTAGTAATCCTATTTAGTTATCTAAAAAGGCATTATTAATTAAATTTCTATTTAATTAATCCTTTGTCATCCCCTAGTTGATTAATTTAATTAATCATCTATAGTCCTAATTGATAAATCAAATAATCTATTATTTATCAATTAAATCCTATTCTTCTATCTAATTCCAAAAATCCCCATTTATTAAATAAATCTATTTGATAAATGAAATCCTCAAATTCAAAAACCCCTAACCTATCTCTAATCCTCCATTTAGCCTAATCCACCCCATCCACCCATACTAACCAAGCTTAGCCACTAACTCACCCACCCTCATTAATGCCATCCACTTGCACATCTCTAACATCCCTAATCTAATCCTAAACCCAAGCCTAATCCACCCCCTAATGTTGTCACATTCCTTAAACAAGTTTAAGACTTTCCTAATCCAAACCAAAGTCTCCCCTCAAAAAAACCCAACCACTAAGTCATGAGTGCTCTTACAAAACATAAAGACTCTTACAAGCCCACTCATGACTCTTACACCCATCTTCCACACTCTTCCCTCTTCCACACTCATTCCTCTTACATCCCTCTTACATACTCAACCCCACTCATCATGCCCTTAACCAACCCTTAACCCTACCCTCTCACACTCATCCTCCTTGTGACAAGTGTCACCTTCCCATTGGTGCTAAACAAGCACAATCCATGTGCTCCCCTTTGAGTGCATCTTAGCCCTCCTTAAGCCTTCATCCATCCTTGCATCTAAGCCCTCCATCCCTCTACCCCTTAGCCTATAAATTGAATCCCATCCCAAGCCATTTCATCCACAATCTTTGAGCTAAAGTTACCATGCTATTTTGAGAACCAAAGCCATCAATATTACCCTTATAATGCCAAATTGAGAGCTCACAAAGCTACCAATTTTCCATTACCCATCTCCATTGAAGCAACTTTTGAGCATCTTGAGCATACATCCACAGCAAAAGGACACATCTACAGAATCAAGAAAGCATGGATTGTTTTCTCTTGTGAGGTTTGCACTTCTTGTTTGCTTTCTTTGTCCAAGCATATATGTGAATTTAGTTTTTGGTTTGTGAATGTTTACTTTATTTGTTAATGTTCTTTGCATACTGATTCTGGTTCTACAGATATCACATGATACAAGTTATTGTAAGATTGTCACCTTACAATAACTTTTACAAATACAAGTGACATCATTTGGAAGTCATCACCTCCTCATGATGTACATAGGGGATAGGCCCATTAAAATCACATAGTCACAAGGTATTTTCATGAATTACAGTCCTCTTGACTAGTACAATTGAATAATCAATTGGAGAATCCAACTCAACACAGTTTGCTCCTTCTAAATAACCAAAGTTTGAACCATATCCTCTATTTGCTCCCTCTCTTTCAAGGTTGTCTCTAATGAAAAGTTAGGCTCCCTCTAAACATCAATCTTTAGAGCTTCTTGCCTTAGACAAAGTGTTAGACTCCCTCTGAATCTAATATCAATCCTTCATTTTCCTAAAATAACATTCTCAAATGAAAAAGATCAAGGAACACAATAAGTTTATAATTCAAATAAAAATGTTAGTAGTTTAGATCATACCTATTATTAACAACACAAATAAATTTATCATTACTATTACGATTCACATTATAATTCTCAATTTTATATGTATATATATGTAGTGTCTCTCATGTTTGTATTATGCACCTTGTTCATTTTGATTCGAGAGATACTTGATACTCTTATTATATTTACTTTGAGATGACTTGAGGTTCGGGTGTTATACTTTGATTTCAGTACCATAGATGCTTTACTGCTATGTTGTTCAGTTATCATACTTGCATGTTGATGCCATTTTGAGATGACAGTAGGTCTATGACGAAATCTGATTATCTGGTGTTTGGACATATCTTTGATTATGTTATGTGATGAATTTCATGCTATGGCCATCTACTTCATTCTTGTATCTTGACGCTTTATGCTAACGTGGGTGTTGTAAATATATTATTTAGGTATAATTGAATAAATGGTTAAATTAGTTATTTAATGCATTTATTGCTTCAGCTATGTTTTTATGTGTAATTGCACTTGATCGTGTGTTTTAGTGTGTAGGATTTATATCCGTAGTAGTGGCACATGGAGTTAGTGATTTAGTTATCCATATTTTACTAATGTTGTTCATGTATGGTTGACATATCCTTATTTAATTATTTAATTATACCTTTCAGTGATTATTAAATCTAAACTCATTTGCATTATGTGATTAGACCAATGAGCATGTCTGTGCATTTAGTAGTTCGCATTATCGTGAAAGTTGTTAAGGAGATTTTTGTGATTTTGGGTTTTCGGGCTTTAAATTTTATTAAATTTAATTTTTGGTAGCTTTGCCTTAGGTGAATTCCTATTATGAGGGATAACCTATTTTCATTTGGGTCAATTTAGAGTTTAGCTAGTATAACTAGCTATTTACCGTATCAATTATTCACTTGAAAAGTGAATAAGTATTGAAAAAGGGTTTTGTTTTCTCACTTCTCACTTTTGCAAAATACAAATTTGAGAGCTTTTTTGAGAATATTCTTTTAGAGGATTGTGTTTTTGTTTGTTGGGAGAGTTGTGAGTGTGGGATCTTCACGAGGTTAGTCTCATTGGATCCAACTCAAAAGACCTTGCTTTGCCATCATTTTCAACAGTATCAACGGGTTATTTATTTTTTTAGGTTGATTTTAGTTTCTACCCCTTATGTTGTTAGGTAGGGCTCTCCCATTTTCTTGTTTCAACTTTTATTTCTGGTAGCAATTTGTTGGGAGGCTAAGAACTAGTGTTCCCCTCAGTTTCTATTTGTTGGTTCTGCCCGGTTGGTTGAGCATGACCATTTTCCCTATTTTTGGAATGGGGGTTTGGGGTTTCGCTTCATTATGTTGGTCATTTTTGCATACGATGTCCAAACCCAAATTTTATTAAATTTTCGAGGCTTTGGTACCTAAAGACTAAATGGGTTTTAATTTTGAAGTATTCCAATTTTTTGGGGTTTTTACCTCATTTTGTGTGCCACCCTATTTTCTTGGGTTTTCTTGGCATGATGTTGGTTGTGGACCTAGATTCCACTTAGATGTCAATCAAACCATTATTTCACTTTTATGTTCCATTGGGATGCATGTCACATCTTTCCTCCGAGTCTATTTTCGGTGGAGTGTATTTTTGCATTGTGTTCTCATCCAATCCTTATGTTGTGATCTTCATGATGGTGGTGTTCCACATGAGTACGTGAGCATACATTTGTCAAGTGACTTGCGAGTCCCGATCTTCTATGGTATTTTCAAAAGTTATGATCGTTGGGGTTGGGTTGGAAATATGCATGCCTACAGGCACTCATTGTTGGATGAGCATGGGTAGGGTAGAGTAGCATATGGAGGGAGCTTCTATTTCTATAGCCTGGTGTCTGTGCCCAAAGTGTTGTGTGGGAAGTCTTAAGTAAGTGATAACTAAATAAAAATACTAGGTGGTAATAAATTTAAGATAATTAAAACTAGATTATGTGTCTTCTATTGGGAAGAGCAACCTCCAATACTAGCTTGAGCTTTTGGATGCCAAGTGACTTTGCATGATGTCAACCCCTACTTAGTAGCCCATTAAGTGTTTGACCAAGACCTGTAGTTTATGCATTTTTTATGTTCTTGGTTCTAGTCATCATATTGTCTAGCATGAGTGTTAGCCATGGATGTTTTCTTTATGTGTGTCTTTGTGGTTGGATTAATATCTCCATCAGCATGGCAGGAGTGGACCTACGAGTTCCACATGGTTGAGAGGCATAGCTACCTTTACCACTGCTAGGGACTGGTGTACAAAGATGGTCTACTATCTCAGTGCGACCATTGCTGGATGTTTTCACTTGGTACTTTAGATTCTAGAGTATGCTTTCTTGTGATTTATGTTTTCATTGGAATGCTTGTATATCATGGTTAGGTGATGTTAGTATTGATGCATTTCCTTATTATGATGTTTAGCATATGTTAGATAATGAGTTTAATTTGTAGGATTATCTTATTCTTTACTTCTATTATTTTAGATTTCCTCAATCTTATGTTGTAGCATGTTTTAGTAGTGACATACTCATAAGATAGCACTGATGATCTGGTCGGTAGTTTGGGATATTACATGCAAGGGATGGCTAAGACCCACAATGGTCTTATGATGCTATTATGGTTGGGAGGAACCACGTATTTAGTTTGTTTGTCATGTTTATTGCAATTTTGTTTTAGTACATTGTGATGTCACTTTTAGTTCTTTCCCTTCATTGCTATGTTAGATGGTTAGATGAAGTTTCCATCTTATAGCTATTGTGTTTGAGTATCTATACCTTGACTGTAGATATGGTACTCCTTGGTGTGGAAGTTTTTAGTTCTTGTTTTATCCCTTGATTCATCCTTAGAGTTTTTTCTTGTGTTCCTAGGCAACCATGCATTAGCATTGGGTAATACTTTAAAGTGTCACACACCCAAAAGAGATTTATCATGTGACCCCTAATTTTATCATACATCTCCTAAAGTCATGTCATGTGATACTGGAAAGTATCGCACACCCATTGAAGAAAAGTTGTATGATACTAGTAAAGTATCATGCACCTTCCTAAGAAGTGTCGTCCAAACCCTGATTGTATCACACACTTTCATTAGAAAGGTTGTATGATACTGGAAAGTATCATACTATGTTGTTTTAAAGTATCACATAGGTTTTGGAAAAACTTGCTCGAGCAGACAATAGACACTTTTTTGTTTATCTCAAAGTTTTTTGAAGGTGTTCTGGATACCCTTTATAGTGTTCTCGAACACTTTGGAGTTGCATTCCAAATTTGGTATATTTTCATATTCATATTTATATGCATCCTTTCGTGGTTTGTCGTTTTGATCAATAATGGCATTTGGATGGTTGTTTAGTCTTCTATTGTGATCTCTGTGATCCTCGTAAGTTGCATGTCATGTGCATCATTACTTGTTCAAATGTTTTTTTTATCTTGGCTTATATTTATCCTTGTTTCCAAGGATCTCCAGGTGGGACATTATTACACACTCTCTCTCTCTCTCTCTCTCTCTCTCTCTCTCTCTCTCTCATGTCCCCTTTTCAAATAATTAAAAAATGATAATCTTTGCTAAGGCAGGCAGGCCCAAGAAAGTGAAGTTTCGGAAAAAGGGGGTTAATCTTTAGAACCGTTGGACTAATAAATGAAAATTATTATTAAAATATGTTTCATTAACCTCTCTTGGACGTGAGTTACAGTTATGCCCTCTTTTAAGGGGTTTGGAGGCATTTTGGGCAGAGTCCAGAACTTGATTTTGCTCATTTTCTTTGTTATTCTTCAGAGGCTGCCAAACCTGTGGAGAAGGAGACCCAAGAACGGGAGTTTACAGGTTTCCAGGGAGACCCAAGAACGGGAGTTTGTAGGTTTCTAGGAAGGCTAAGGATGGGAGTTTGAAGCCATTCCATGTGCATGCTCATACAGAGTTTGCCTTTGTGCTGAACAGTGCAGATTTGTGGGTTTTGGGGTGTGTTTTTTGTATGAGTTTGGTGTTTTCAGTTGAGTATTTCATATCAGTTGGGGTTGCTGCTATATTTAAAACTTTAAGGTGTTAAAATAGAGCTGAATATATGTATTGGGACGTGATTAAACTTCTGAGATAGATTATTAGTGTTTTTGTGGTGTTTCCGGACATTTTTGTGTTAATTTCGGGAGCCCGATGAGCATAGTTTTTGTCCTACATTTGAGAAATGTTGTATAAAGGCTATACGGATCTAGAAATGTCATTTTGTGGGCTATTATGCTGCTAAAATTTCTGTAAAAATTTCCACTTTCAGATTTATTAATAATAGGTGAAGCTTTGAAGCTTTTGGCACAATTTCTGGCATAACCGATTTGGGGTTTCTTGAGAAATTTGGTGGATCTTTGTGATATTAGTTGTTTGATCTTGAAAATATGATTAGAGGTTGGAAATATCATACAAAATCAGAAAAGGGACATTTCAGTGGTATCAGAGCCATGATCTTGCCAGCCTGAGGGTTTGTAGAAGCTTGCATGTCAGTTTTGACAACTACCCAGATCTTGCATTTCAGTTTTGAGAACTACCCAAATCTTGCATGTCATAATTTATTTTTGCATGTTGCTTCTAATCAGCTGCATATCAAAATTTATGGTTGCATGCTACTTCTAATCATTTGCATGTTAGTTCTTGGTGAATTTGGTGGTTGTAGAAGTTTGCATGTCAGTTTTGACAACTACCCAGATCTTGCATGTCAGTTTTGACAACTACCCAGATCTTGCATGTCAGTTTTGACAACTACCCAGATCTTGCATGTCAGTTTTGACAACTACCTAGATCTTGCATGTCATAATTTATGATTACATGTTGCTTCTAATCAGTTGCATGTCAAAATTTATGGTTGCATGCTACTTCTAATCATTTGCATGTTAGTTCTTGGTGAATTTGGTGGTTGCATGTTGCTTCTAATCAGTTGCATGTCAAAATCTATGGTTGCATGCTACTTATAATCATTTGCATGTTAGTTCTTGGTGTTTGAAGAAGTTATATCCTATTGGGGTTACACTCTACTTATCCAGAATGGACAGGTATAGTACAAAGTCTTAGAGGACACGATCTTGGACAATTGATATCCAGAGTCAAAACAGTAGAAAGGATGGTTATTTAGACATTTGAGATAAACTTATGAAAATAAGCCATTACATGTCTGAACAGTTGGTTGAACACCACCGTATAATGAATGACATGTTGTCCGACCCAGCTAAGGTGGATAAGTTGACTGGATTTCTATTTGGCATATTTTCTCACAGGACAAATGACACAATTCCCAAGAACTTGCATGAGGAGTTTGAGAAACTAGCTGATAGCCAGGTAGAGGTCTCAGATTCTACTCTACCACAAGAGGTGGTGGGAAAGGATATTACACAGATTGATAGTAACGGTCAACTTGATACTCAAATTGAGACAATTGTTTACAGGTCGTCAAAGGGTGATGCCACAGGTATTCAAGATGGTATAGTTACAACAAGTAGTGACTACAGTGTAGTGGGTTTAGATGATGATTATGAGGATGTTCTTGTGAAGGATGGTGAGATACCTGGTAGAGATGAGCAAACATTGAGCATTCATGACTTTGCTGAGAAAGAGTACCAAGCACAGTTAGATACTTCATCACATGAGGTTGAGGCTGGTAGTACTTCACATGATTTGTCCAGCCAGCTGAAGGTGAACAAAGATAGTATTGTGACTTCATTATCTCATCATGACAGGTATGTGGAGTTAGTTGGTATTGGTCATGTTACTCAGGTGAGGAGTTTTCTTGAGTTACCAGTTGATTCTAGTTTACGGATATGGACTCGAGATTGTTATATTGGCGTTTGGGATTCAGTTGACTGGAGATCTTTAACACTTTTTGGTAGCAGTGTTTGTTTGGGTGCTATCATGGATTTGATTAGCAGATTACACGGTGTTGTCTTTTCTTGTGCCAGTATCTTGTCTGATGTTGGTATTACTTTTTATACACCGATGTTGGGCTTTGTTCATATATCCAGTCGACCATACTTGCTGGAATGTGTTGATGATATTTCATATTTGGCAGTGTGTATAGATGAGTCCCAGGATCATATTGGCATTGATGACATCCAGGAGGATGCAGTGGGCAGTTTTGAAGACTTAGTTTCCTTGGGTATAGAGGAGTTGGACAGCAATGCTAATATTTTTGATACTCTGTATGTTGATATGAGCTTTAGATTTGAGTCACAGGATATGGATGGTAATACTCTAGAGACTAGTAACTTTGAGGATACTCCTTTAGACAGTGCATCAGAGGAGGTTTGTAGGAGACAGTCAAGCCAGTGCCATCATGTGTCTAATCAGTTGAGAGTTAGTGACCGAGACATTGCTATCACTTGCCAGCATTTCGATGCTGCTTGTCAGTTGTTAGCAGTTTATGGATGGGGTTCTCCTACTAGGGATGAGCAGGGAGGCAGTTATCTTTCCTTGACAGAGTTCCACTCTTTATGGGAGGCTATTTGAATTTTGAGATAGAATTATATGCAGTTGGTATCTGACATAGATTATCTTATGGAGTGGGGCAGTATAGCATATGATGCATTGTTGGCCAAAGAAGATGAGGTGAGTGAGCTTACTAAGCAGCTTGAGGTGACTTCTAAGATTCTTGAGAGTACACAGTTGGCTTTCAAGGAGTCATAGTTTCATTTGGCTAAGATGACCATGGAGTTAGAGCGACTACAATCTTTACTTGATTCTATACAATCACAAGCTGTGGTGTTTGGTGATCCGAGGATGTCCATGGCCGAGATTGTCAGAGACAGTGGAGATGGGGATGCATCCATCCTTGATACTAACATTGGCATATCAGGTTCATTCCCAATAGAGTTAGCTTCAGTTGAGTTGGTGTTGTATCAGATTTTTGTGGTATGCTTGACATGGTGGTGACCTCTAGCACTAATGGCACGAAGACTAGATATGTTGTATCAAAGACCATGTGTGATGTTGGTGAGTCAACAGTTGGCATGGTTCCTGCTAGTAATACTACTTCCTTGATGATATCTTCCGAGGTAGTAGTCAGTTCCAACATGGTTAATGATCAATTGCAGTTAGTTTCATCTGGATTACAGTCTGAGCCACTGACTGAGATTGGTGCATTCCATCGGCATTACACTGTGAGGTATGCTCATCAATTTACCTTTGATGACCATGTTGATGAGATGATGATACAGAGATGTACTTTGGTTCCTGGTGCTTATCATCAGTTATGGGATGGTTTGATACCTCAGGATGAGAGTCATGATGGGCAAAACATGGCGATAGGTTCTGCAGTTGATAGCTTGATAATACATGACTTAGAGCAGGAGTTTTGGAGTGATGCTTCAGCGAGTGTTGTTATTGATTCTACTCCTTTGGCTATGACATCTCCTGACTTAGCTGGTGATCAATCACAGTGGGTTGTATCACTTGTTCATGGTGAGTTGTTGACTAAGGTTGGTTTTTATTATCAACATTATATTGCAGGGTATGTACATCAGTTAGCATTTGATCCTTGTGTTGAGGAGTTGATGGCAGGCAAATTTGGTTTGGGTTCCATTTCTTGTTGTTTATCTTGTGATGATTTTTCACCATCAGGGGTGCATGGGAGTTATGGTTATGAGACAATGGCTGGTGATTTGCAGAGTTGTGTTGACTACAGGAGTTTTATAGTGTGTGGATTCTCCATACTTGGTACAGTTTCATTCGAGAGCATTCACCATTATTGTAGAGTTGGATTGTACATTTTGTATAGGCTAGTGGGATGTGTTGATGGTATTTACTGTGTTGGTGGTTTGATTAGTCCACTTTACTTGGGTTTTGATGTTCTAAGAGTTTGTGTCTCATGGGTTTCTGACTGTGGAAGTTGTGATTTTGGAGTTTGGTTGAGCTATAATTGTCAGTTTGATTATGGATTCCTCTTGGTCATATTGCAGAGGATATTGCAGGAGCCTGTGTTAATTGGTAGTAGTATAGTTCATGACTACATTTGGGATCCAGGTGGATTGATTGGTTTATTGTTCAACCATTGCTTGAGGACAAGCAATTTTTGGGAGGGGAAGACTTGTCATGTCCCCTTTTCAAATAATTAAAAAATAATAATCTTTGCTAAGGCAGGCAGGCCCAAGAAAGTGAAGTTTCGGAAAAAGGGGGTTAATCTTTGGAAACCGTTGGACTAATAAATGAAAATTATTATTAAAATATGTTTCATTAACCTCTCTTGGATGTGAGTTACAGTTATGCCCTCTTTTAAGGGGTTTGGAGGCATTTTGGGCAGAGTCCAGAACTTGATTTTGCTCATTTTCTTTGTTATTCTTCAGAGGCTGCCAAACCTGTGGAGAAGGAGACCCAAGAACGAGAGTTTACAGGTTTCCAGGGAGACCCAAGAACGAGAGTTTGCAGATTTCTAGGAAGGCTAAGGACGGAAGTTTGAAGCCATTCCATGTGCATGCTCATACAGAGTTTGCCTTTGTGCTGAACAGTGCAGATTTGTGGGTTTTGGGGTGTGTTTTTTGTATGAGCTTGGTGTTTTCAGTTGAGTATTTCATATCAGTTGGGGTTGCTGCTGTATTTCAGACTTTAAGGTGTTAAAATAGAGCTGAATATATGTATTGGGACGTGATTAAACATCTGAGATATATTATTAGTGTTTTTGTGGTGTTTCCGGGCATTTTTGTGTTAATTTCGGGAGCTCGATGAGCATAGTTTTTGTCCTACATTTGAGAAATGTTGTGTAAAGGCTATACAGATCTAGAAATGTCATTTTGTGGGCTGTTATGCTGCTGAAATTTCTGTAAAAATGTCCACTTTCAGATTTATTAATAATAGGTGAAGCTTTGAAGCTTTTGGCACAATTTCTGGCATACCCGATTTGGGGTTTCTTGAGAAATTTGGTGGATCTTTGTGATATTAGTTGTTTGATCTTGAAAATCTGATTAGAGGTTGGAAATATCATACAAAATCAGAAAAGGGACATTTCACTCTCTCTCTCTCAGTTATAATATTTATTATGATTATGATTTTGTCATTTTGGTTAGTAATGGCATTTGGATGGTTGTTTAGTCTTCCATTGTGATCCCTATGATCCTTGTAAGTTGTATGTCATGTGCATCCTTACTTGTTCAATTTTTTAAAAAATCTTGGCTTATATTTATCCTTGTTTCCAAAGATCTTCGGGTGGGGCATCTCTCTCTCTCTCTCTCTCTCTCTCTCTCTCTCTCTCTCTCTCTCTCTCTCTCTCTATATATATATATATATATATATATACTCTCACTTATAATATCTATTACGATTATGATTCACATTATAATTTTCAATTCTTGATTGTTGCAAATGTAATTGCACTACCATAATATGTGGTATATATTTTCAAATGCAACTTCCTCTCACATTTATATTAAGCATAGGACATGAATAGAATGGGACATGTCTATTCGATAATTAGATACTTAACATTAATCATAATATATTATAAATGTATGCATATATAATTATTATATTAATTTCTCTCAAATAATAATAAACTTACATATATAAATTATATCTAATATATGATGATCACACATATATAAAGGGTAAAGGCATTTGAATTGACTAAAATTTAACACATGCACACACACACACATTTGGTTATAGTTTAAGTCTAAGGATTTTTGGTTATAAAGTTTCTGGTGGGGTATACTTATCTATTTGGTCATTTTATATAGACAAATTACTTTTAAATCAACTTTAATAAATTAATTTATATAGGTACATTATTATCGGTTTATAAATCTTATATTTGAGTATAACTTTTGAATCTCTTTTATTTAATTATTAGATTAACATTTAATTTATAAATCTTATATTGAGTAATGATTTTAAATTTCACTTATCTAATTATTTTATTAATCTTCAATATCATCATCACTTAAATATTTGATAATAATAATGATTATTAAGGTATCTAATGAGGAATTAATTATTTTTATGTTAAATAAATAAATAATTATAAAGGACCAAACAAACAACTTCTAAGAAATTAACATTAGCTCCATTAAATAATCATAAGATAAATAAATAACTCAATTAAATACTCGCAAGATATTTAAATAAGCAAAAATTAAATTCAATAATTGCAAAAATTTTAGACAACAATACTCGAGAGACCAAATTACATATTTGCAAAAAAAATATCTATATAATCAATTCTCAAGAGACCAATTTCAATATTCACAAAATGTTTAAATAAACCCTCCTATAGAATCAAATTAAAGATTTTAAGAAATTAAATTATTATTATTATTATTATTATTTTATTGGTAAATGACCGAAGCCTTATATATTAAATTAATAAGTATAAAATTTTACAAATATCTTTGTTCAAACGGGCACTAGTAGGAAAGAAGGGAGAAGAAAACCTCTAGTCTTTCCTTGGACCTATATCCTATACAAATTATATATGTAAAAGGGGCATGCCCCGGTTTTGAATTTTTGAGGGACTTCCCTTCTTTATTTCATTATCCTTTTATAAATCATTATACATTTTAAATGCTCTTTGTTTGTGACCTGATACTTCAATCTTTGATACTTTGGGATCTTGTGAAAAAAATCTTCTTGCCTTTGCTTCTTTATTTATTGGATTGATACAGTGATCCTCTAATATGAATTTTCAAAACCTCATGTGAAGTCTTTTAACTTTTTGTCATTCTTGAAGATATATTCTTTCTAAATAAATATTTAAATAATTACCCCTAAATAAATCACATTAAATATTTACATAATATTTAAATAAGTTACATCTAAGAAATAAAAAATTAAATAAAACTTGATAATAAGGTCACATGTTGTAATGCCTGTCGGGGAACCCAAAAGAAATTAACCTAAAGTTTCACTAAGTTTACCAAAAAAAATTTTTTGAAGATGATAACTAAACAACAGATAATATAGTGGAAACAATAATAACAAGAGATAAAATAGTGAAAGCAATAACTCACAAACATACAACCATCAAATAGATTACACCTATTAAGGTTTTGTGACTTTGAATCACATGTATAAGTTTATTAATATTAAATCTAACACATAGCCAAGATCCACATCATTAAACAATCACAAGTATGAATCCATTTAAATAATATACAATTACATCAAATACCACTTGGCAATTATCAAACTGTATAATCATCTACTGTACAAGTCACAGGGTATGAAAAGCTCAAAGAATATACAACATATATAAAATGCATCATCTCATAAGATCTATGATAAATTAAGTACAGTATAACTAGATATAGTCATCGAACAAGAATATAAGATCCAAAAGAAAAGATCAACTACACAGGTACATCCAACAATGACATCCAAAGGTCGGATCTCAATGGTATAAGAAAAATACACTACCACCCAACCAAGTGGAACCTAAATGGCCCAACCCTACCGTGCTGAGGAGTTAAACTCAAGTCCCATACAGATAACAAAACACAAGTCATAACCAACATCTAGGTCAAGGAAACACCTGAAAGCAAACTATCTCAAAGGGTACCAAGACTCAAGTATCATCTAATCCCAGAGGCAACACATACACATAGGAAATCTACTATGATGAGTGGGCAAGTGTTATCACATGAGCCAACTCTAAGGTTGACCTAGCAGCCTCTCTGGACTTTGGCCCCCTAGTGTCTATATGCAACACCAGTATCCTCTTGTACAATCAAGGCATACCAACGAAGCAAGGTCACAACCAAACATCCTCTCTACTCCCATCCTAGCCTATACTAGCACTCGAGGCATGGGTGAGGAAAAACAAATTTCGTTTTAAAATCTATTTAATAAAATGTTATCACTAATTAAAACAACTTACAATGGGTTACCCAAGCAGCCACTCTGGGCTTTGACCTCCATTGCAAGCCACTTCCCAATGTACATATAGATTACCTACCTTAGGCTCATAAAAGTATAACTCAAAGAATCACAGTTTCACCTCAGCCCTTTACAAGCAACTGGAAAGCACTTATAGGTAAAACATAGTAATCACCTCAGTCCTTTACAAGTAACTGGAAAGCACCAAAAGATAATACACAATAATCACCTCGCTCCTATACAAACAACAAGAAAGCATCAAAAAAAATTTGATTGAAGACTCAAAGGTTACACTAGAAAAGACACACCATTCACTTCAGTTCTATACAAGAAACTAGAAAGCATCAAATGATAATTGATCGAAGACTCAAAGGTTACACCATAAAAGTCACACCATTCACCTCAGTTCTATACAAGAAAATTGGAAAGCAATAACAACCCACAAATCAAACTCATCATAGAAGACATGTGACTACATCACAATGGTTAGGTATAAAAGATCGTATACATAACATCATCATAGGACAAAAACCTAAGCCTTTGGTAAACATCCTGATTGATCAAAGTACTAAGTCAAAATTCAAACCCAACATCAGTAAACCACAGATCACATAAAGTACAAAATGATAAAACTTTCATAACTCATTAGGATTGAAGTCATAAAGGTCAGTTTTCACTATAGGTTTTCAACAAAGAACACAAGATTCGATATGCAAGTAGGGTTCCAATTTTCATCTTCTCAAAGTATTATAATTAGTAAGCTTTTCAAATAATAAAATTTTCCTAGTATTACAAATCATTTTCATATATTTGAACCATATAAACACATCCAAGCTTATTAAAAATAATAATAATAATTCTCCCAATTAATTTTTTATGATTTTCAATTTACTTTAAGATTATATTTAAATAATAAACTAATAAATAAAAATTTAAAATAATTAAATTTAAAATTTTAACAATGCTTATTAATAATTATTAATAATTATTATCATTTATTAGCAAAATAATTTTAGATTTATTAAACTTTGGGAAAACTTTTCCAAAAAGGAAACCTACTAATAATGGAAGCTTGATCAAAATAAAAACCTGCTACAAATGGGAACTTTCTCAAAATGAAAGACAATAGATTCACAACAAGAGTTTCATATTAAATCATAGATAATTCAATAACTGAAATCAATTTTCTCAAACAAGGTTTCAACCCAAATATAATCTAAAATGATTTCAATCAAACACAGTGAAGACATAATTTCACAAATGAACTAATGCACAAAACTCACAAGATCTTACCTTAATCTGATGCTAAAACAATGAACACATGAAACTCGCAAGCAATTCTCCTTCTTCCGAAAACCCTCTTCTCAGAAATTGGCTCCTCCAAATCTTAGTATAGAGAAATGAACTCTAATTCCCTAATAAAGAGTTTTCCCCCAAATTAGGGCTTCGATTGTGCAATCACACGAAACCCCTTTTCCTTAATTAGTTTATTATATTTTAATCTCATGCACAAACTTTATGCAATTTAATTTATTAAATCAAATTATTTTCTCTCTCTTCTTAAATCTTGAGACGTTTTAATCAAATATTTATTAATTTAACTAATAATATTATTTAGAGTTTGTTATTAAAATGAAGTTCCTAAATAAATATAATTATGCCAAAATTAGACTTTAATTAAATCTTTAAATTTAATTATTTTATTTAATTAATCTTTCAATTAATTAAATATAATTAAATATTAATTTTTTTATTAAATTAAATCATTAAATAATTTTTAAATTTGATTTAATTATAACTGAAAATCACAATAGACCCACAAAACTAAATACGAAAACCCATTTAAGAGAACATAGTACTAGATCAAACTCAAGGGTCAAAATCATGAATTCACGTCTCTTGAAAAATTTGGAAGGGTAAAACTCAGATACATGTCCTACTTTCTAGGACAATTGGCTTAGGTTTAGGATTTAGACTCAAGAATTATCTCCCCACTTTTACCATCGAGGTATTGCGATAGGGCATGTTCATCCTAGCAATTCAGGGAAATCAATGCCTAGTACCAACAATCTATATTAAATTTGAGCATGTACATATACATATAATCTAAACTAACGGGGAGTGGTGCATCGTGTAGATCCTGACTAGTAGGTGACTATGACTCCCTCCCTCAACCACATCAAAAGCATCAATGATAAAGTAAAACATACAAGTACACCTTACACATGCAAGTATGGGGTAAGTAATCATCGAAGCTGCATATAAATCATTTGTCTAACTAATTATCACGAAATAACTGAAGTCACTATATGAACATACATGTATCATCATCAAAATAATTGTAAACACATGAAATAGCTAAATAACTCATCACATAAATCAACTAAGTATGAAATAACATCTAATCAAATCCAGTAACCAAGCACCACTAATCATAAAACATAATCATAAAACTAGCCTAAAAGAATTCAACAATCCAACATGAAGAGTCATCTAGGGGTAGGCATTACATCCATCCTCCTTAGACTTAGGCTTACTCTTGAAAGCCTACCATAAAGATAAAAACTCTAGAACTCATTGTGTGGGTCCCATTGAACCCTTTCCCCCTGTAAGAGGATAAGACTTCACTGCCAACACCCAAGCAAGAGCATAAAAATGCTCACAAAGTCAATAAAGGCATACCACCAAAAGGCACAATCACAAGAAAGTATGTCTTGAAATCCAACTCACAAGTTTTGCCTTTTTCTATGTTTCAAGAATTTGAGTTTGAAGTTTTCAAATATTCAAGTTGCAATAGATATATATAACAATTTAAGTTTTGTTTAACTAGTTCAAGTGTTCAAGTTTGAAGTTCAAGTGTTCAAGTTGGAAGAGATACATAACATTTTTTTAAGTTTCATTTCATTTTAACTAGTTATCAACTAGTGGTGTTCCATATACCCAGAGCTCCTAATGTAGAAACTCAGGCTTTGATACTAAATGTAACACCCCACCAAGAAACCCAAAATAAATTAACTTGAAGTTTCACTAAGTTTGTCAAACATTTTTTTTAAAGATAATGACTAAGCAACAGATAATATAGCAGAAGCAATAATAAAAAGAGATAAAATAGTGGAAGCAATAACTCATAAACATACAACCATCAAATAGATTACATCTCTTAAGGTTCTACGACGTTGAATCGCATAAATCAGTTTATTAATATTAAATCTAACACATAATCAAAATCCACATCATGGAATAATCACAAGTATGAATCCATTTAAATAATATACAATTACATCCAATGCCACTTGGCAATAATCATAATGCATAATCATCTACTGTATAAGTCACAAGGTATGAAAAGCTCAAAGAATATACAACATATATAAAATGCATCATCTCATAAGATCTGTGATAAATCAAGTACAACATAACAAGATATAACCATCCAAAAAAAAAAAAAGATTAGAAGAAAGGATCAAGTGCACAGGTACATCTAGTAGTCAGATCACAATGGTATAAAAAAAATGCACTACCACCCGATCTCATGGATTGTAAATGACCCACTCCCATCGCACTGAGGAGATAAACTCAAGTCCCATACAGATCTCAAAACACAAGTCATAACCATCATTTAGGTTAAGGAAATACCTGAAAGAAGACTATCTCAAAGGGTACCAAGGCTCAAGTATCATCTAATCCCAAAGGAAATATAGACATGTAGGAAATCTACTATGTAAGCAGACAAGTGTCATCGCATGAACCAACTCTAAGGTTACCATGGCAACCTCTTTGGACTTTGGCCCCTTAGTGTCTCTATGTGGCACCAGTATCTTCTCGTATAAACAAAGCATACTAACAAAGCAAGGTCGCAACCAAACATCCTCTCTACTCCCATCCTAATGTGTACTAGAACTCGAGGCATGGGTGAGAAAAAATAATGACTCTTATTAATTCATTTTAAAACCCATTTAATGAAATGTTATCAATTATTAAAACAACTTACAATGAGTTACCTCGGCAACCACTATGGGCTCTGACCTCCATTGCAAGCCACTTCCTAACATACACATAGATTACCTACCCTAGGCTCATAAAAGTAACTCAAAGAATCATAGTGGTGTAGGAGCACCCACATAAAATATTTTGGACATGATTTTTGCATGAAGAATTTATCTTGATTTTGTCATTACGATAAGATATTTTCTTAGGATTCGTATAGATCATTGTGGGGTCATTCTTCCCCATTCTATATTGATCTAGAGTATTCTATAAGTTGTTCTTCCTATTATGTAATAATCTAGAATGTTTTGTAGACCGTCTTAGCAAGTATAAATAGAGTTTTAGGTTTAGGGCAAGTTTTTGGGATATGAAATTACGGGGAGAAGAAATCTGTAGGACAGGAAGTGTACATACTGTTCGTTTGATGAATTAATTAAGAAGAATTTTATTATATATCTCTTGCTAGTGCTAGTTCCTTTTGATATTGCTTCTGTTGAATTTATCTTTGCATCATTTTTGGTATTAGAGCTTGGGGAAAGCTCCTAAGGAAATTAGATTTTATGTCTAGATCAAAGTCAGAAGCTAAAACATCAAACATGGTCACCAATGTCGAACTGGCAAAGAAGATGCAAGAACAAGAGAAAATCAATAAGTGGTTATTAGATGAATTTGAGAAGATGAAAGGCCAGATGGAAAAGAGAGCAAAGGTTTCCTTAGAGAAAGAGGAAGAAGGGGAAGAAGATGATACCCCTAAGCAGGAGGTGGTTAACTTACCTGCAGACCAAAGATACTTAATAGAAGCCCTTGAAAGAGTTGGTAAGAAGGATGCCAAAGGTGACCTACCAATCTTCTTAGGAAAGATGGATGCTGATGCTATTGTGGATTGGATAGAAGCCTTGAACAACCATTTTGAATGTGAAAATATACTAGAAAAGGACAAGGTAAAAATTCCCAAGTCAAAGTTGAAGGGACCAACCCTCACTTGGTGGAATTTCACTCAAGGAGAAAGGGTCAAAGAAGGTAAGAAAATGATAACTTCATGGAAAAGGATGTGTGCTAAGGTGAGTGAAACATACTTACTTGAGGATTATGAAATCCAAATTCATCAAAGGAGACAAAATTTAAGACAAAAGGAGCTAGATGTCATTGCCTATACTGAAGAATTCCAAAAATTAAGCATGAGGGCAAAGTAGAGTGAATGTGAAAGTGTAAAAGTTGCTAGATATCTCAATGGATTGAGGTTGAACATTCAAGAAAAACTTAATTTATTGTGTCCTGATACAATACATAAGTGTTATCAACTAGCATTAAAGGTGGAAGCAAAATTGAAAAGAAGGCAAGAACAAAATAGCAGAGGAAGAGGAAGAAATCAAAGGGGAAGAGGAAATTTCCAAGGAAGAGGACAAAACCATGATGATCATAAGGAGATAAAGCAAGAAACCAGTCAAAGATAAGGAAATTTCAAAGGTAACTTCAGAGGTAGAAGATGCAGTTCAAGAGGTGGATTTGGTGGTAGAAGGGCAGGTCCAATTATTTGTTTCAATTGCAATAAGGAGGGACATTATGCATCTAGGTGTCCAGATAGAGCAAGTTCAATTTCACAAGGTCAAAGAAGAACACATTTGGTACAAGATGATGAATACCAAGAGAAGGAGATGGCTAACTTAGATAGTGTACCTAAAAAAGGAGAAAATTTAATGGTGAAAAGAACACTTTTGAAAGTGCCTACTACCATGGAACCACCACAAAGGAAAACTATCTTTAGGACTGCTTGCAAATTTGGAGGTAAGGTATGTAAAGTCATTATTGACTTAGGATCTACTGAGAATTTAGTTTCTCTTGAGATGGTTTAGAAATGACAAAAAGGAGGTTGAAACAAAGAAGACAATTCCTAATGAAGTGAAAGAACTTTTGGATAAGTATGAAGGTTTGATTTCATAAGGTATGCCAAAGTCTTTACCACCCATATGAGACATTAGTTATTGTATTGATTTCATTCCTAGAGATACTTTACCCAATAAGGCGACATACAAGATGACACCTCAACAAAATGAGGAGATTGCTAGACAAGTAAAGGAGTTACTTGATTCTGGCTTGATTACGAAAAGCTTAAGTCCATGTGTTGTACCTATTGTTTTGGCACCCAAGAAGGAAGGAACCTGGAGGTTGTGCATTGATTCTAGAGCCATTAATAAGATTACAATCAGATATAGGTTTCCAATGCCAAGAATTGAAGATTTGCTTGATTGTTTGGGAGGTGCAAAGTATTTCTTCAAGATTGACTTAAAACGTGGGTACCATCAAATAAGGATAAGAACTGGAGATGAGTGGAAGACAACATTCAAAACCAATGATGGATTATATGAATGGAAGGTAATGCCATTTGGACTCTCTAATGCTCCTAGTAGCTTCATGAGACTTATGAATGAAATACTCAAAGACTTCAATGGTAAGTTCATCATAGTGTATTTAGATGACATATTAATTTTTAGCAAGACAAAGGAAGAACACCTAGAGCACATTGACATGGTTTTGAGAAGACTTCATGAGGAGAAATTGGTAATAAATTTGGAAAAGTGTTTATTTATGTAAGAGGAGCTGACATATCTTGGTTTTGTGATCTCCTAAGGTAGCTTGAAGATGGATAAAGATAAGATAAGTGCTATAATATCTTGGCCACCCCCAAGAAAAGTTGGAGATGTTAGAATTTTTCAAGGTCTTGCTACATTTTATAGGAAATTCATAAGAAATTTCAGTCATATATGTGCTCCTATGTTAGAAACTATTAAAGGAGGAAGGAAGTGTATGTTTACATGGAGTCAATCAACAAATGAAGCTTTTGAATTGCTTAAGAAAAAGGTTAGTGAGCAGCCAGTTCTTTCTTTATCTGATTTTAACAAAGTTTTCCAAGTAGAATGTGATGCTAGCAAGGTTGCTATTGGGGAAGTTCTTAGTCAAGAAGAAAAACTAGTGATTTTCTCAAGTGAAAAACTCAATGAAGCCAAGTAGAAATACTCTTCATATGACCTATAAATGTATGCATCGGTTCAAGCTCTCAAAAGGTGGAGATACTACTTGTTACCAAAGGAGTTTGTTGTGTATATTGATAACCAAGCACTTAGTTTTCTGAATAGCCAAGACAATTTAAGTCATAGGCACATGAAATAGGTGGAGTATTTACAGGCCTATACCTTCACCATCAAGCATAAGAAGGGCATATCAAACAAGATTGCTAATGCTCTTAGTAGAAGGAATCTGACTGTCTCCTAGATACAACTGGAAAGTCTGGGAATTGAAGCACTCAAGGACATGTATGTAGCAGATCCAGATTTTGGTGACATTTACAAGGTATGTATGGAGTTTGGTGAAAGATACAGTGCTGATTTTTTTGATTTTTTGATACAAGACAGACTTATTTTCAAAGGAGGACAACTATGTGTACCCAGGTGCTCTACGAGGACAAGCATTATGAAAGAGAAGCATAGTGGAACAATGGGTGGACATTTTTGTTTGGATAAAACCTTAGAATTGGTTAAAAGGTACTACTATTGGCGTAAACTTCAAACTGATGTTAGAAACTTTGTGGAAACATGTATGATTTGTCAAAGGGCCAAAGGAAGGACTACAAATGCAGGGATTTATCAGCCTTTGCCAATACCATCTAGACCTTGGGAAAGCACAACGATGAATTTTGTAATGGGGCTACCACAGACACAAAAGGGGCATGATAGAGTATTTGTTGTAGTAGATAGGTTCAGCCAAATGGCTCACTTCTTACTATGTAAGTTGACCTATGATGCCTCTCATATAACAGATCTCTTTTTCAAGGAAGTCATAAGGATTCACAGGCTACCTCTCAACATAGTTTCAGACAAGGATGTGAAGTTTGTAGGACACTTCTGGAGAACTTTATGGAGGAAACTTGGAACCAATTTATCATTCTCATTAGCCTACCACCCTCAAACTGATGGCCAAATAGAGGTAGTTAATAGAACATTAGGCAATTTTTTAAGAACACTCACAAGACAACATGCAACAAAATGGGATGTAATCCTACCCCAAGCTGAATTTGCATATAATGACTCCATCAATAGAAGTACAGGAAAGTCACCATTTCAAGTGGTGTATGGAATTCATCCTAGAGGGATTTTTGAGCTAAGAGACACAAGTTTACAACAATAAGTTAGTGTCCAAGGAGGAGAATTTGATGTAGCCATAAAAGAAATCCATGATGAAGTCAAAGCACAACTCCAACAAACCTCTGACAAGTATAAGAAGCATGCAGATCAGAAACATAGACACTTAGAATTTGAAGTGGGAGATTTAGTATGGGAAAATATGAAGAAAGAGAGGCTACCAAAAGGTAAATCTACCAAGCTTATGTTGAGAAAACTAGGCCCTTGTCAAATATTGAAGAAGTTTGGAACCAATGCTTATGAGATTCGATTGCAACCTAAGATTGACATTTCTCTCATCTTCAACATAGTAGCCGTCACACCATTCAAAGCACCCATTGAAGAAATTGATACATGAGTGATTGCTGATACATAAGACATTCAACATCTACCATTTAAGTAGATACTATAGATAGAAAGGATACTTGACACCAAAGTCATAAAGCAGACAAGAGGAAAGGAGTCTAAGTAGTATTTGGTAAAACTTAGAGGTTATTAGATGTAGATGCTATGTGGATGATCAAACAAGATATTAAGAAGCAAGGTACCACTCTACAAGTGCTCATCTCAAGTGGGCTTGAGATAAAATTTCCTGGGGAGTATGGTGTAGGCGCACCACATAAAATATTTTGGACGTGATTTCTACACAAAGAATTTATCCCAATTTGTTATTACGATAAGATATTTTCTTAGGATTCATATAGATCATTGTGGGGTCGTTCTTCCCCGTTCTATATTGATCTAGATTATTCTATAACCTGTTCTTCCTATTTTGTAATAATCTAGAATGCTCTATAGATCATCTTAGCAAGTATAAATAGAGTTCTAGGTTTAGGTTTAGGTTTAAGGCAAATTTTTGGGATATGAAATTACGTGGAGAAGAAATCTGTAGGAGAGGAAGTGTATATACTATTCATTTGATGAATTAATTAAGAATAATTTTATTATATATCTATTGTTGGTACTGGTTCCTTTTGATATTACTTCCGTTGAATTTATCTCTACATCACATAGTTTCACCTCAGCTCTTTACAAGTGATTGGAAAACACATATAGATAAAACACAGTAATCACCTCAATCATTTACAAGCAATTGGAAAGCACCTAAAGACCAATCTCAATATCACCTTAGTCCTATACAAGCAACTAGAAAGCACCAAAAGATAAAACACAACAATCACCTCAGTCCTATACAAGCAATTGGAAAGCATCAAAAGATATCTAATTGAAGAGTCAAAGGTTATAATAGAAAAGTCACACCATTCACTTCAGTTCTATACAAGAATTTGGAAAGCATCAAAAGATAATTAATTGAAGACTCAAAGGTTACATTAGAAAAGTCACACCATTCACCTCAGTTTTATACAAGAAAACTGGAAAGCAATAACAACCCACAGATCAAACTCATCATAGAAGACATGTGACTATATCACAATGGTCAGGTATAAAAGATCATGTACATAACATCATCATAGAACAAAACCCCCAAGCCTCTTGTAAACATCCTAATTGGTCAAAGTACTAGGTCAAAATTTGAACCCAACATCAGTAAACCACACATCACATAAAATACAAAACAATGAAACTTTAATAATTGATTAGATATGAAGTCATAATGATCAATTTTCACTATAGGTTTACAAAAAATAACACAATATTTGATATGCAATTAGGGTTCTAATTTTCATCTTCTCAAAGTATTATAATTACTAAGCTTTTCAAATAATAAAATTTTCCTAGTATTACAAATCATTTTCATATATTTGAACCATATAAACACTTCCAAGCTTATAATTTTTTTTTTAATTCTCCCTTTTTAATTTTTTTAAAAAATTTACTTTAAAATTATATTTAAATAATAGAGTAATAAATTAAATTTTCAAGTAATTAAATTAAAATTTTTAACAATACTTATTAAAATTAATAATAATAATAATTATCAATCATTAGCAAAATATTTTAAATTTATTAAACCCTGGAAAATTTTTTTCGAAAAGGAAACCTACTAAAAATGGAAACTTTCTCAAAATAAAAATCTATTGCACATGGGAACTTTCTTGAAATGGAAGACAATAGATTCACTACAAGGGTTTTAGATTAAATCATAGATAATGGAAATCAATTTTCTGAAACAAGGGTTTCAACCCAAATATAATCTGAAACAATTTCAATCAGACATGGAGAAGATAAATAATTTCATAGATGAGCTACTGCACAAAACTCACAAGATCCTACTTGGATTTGGTGCTAAAAAAACTAATGCACGGAGCTCGCAAGCAATTCTCCTTCTTTCGAAAACCCTTTTCTTGGAAATTGGCTCCTCAAATCTCGGTGTGGAGAAATGAACTCTAATTCCCTAATAAAGAACTTTCCCTAAATTAGGGCTTCGATTGTGCAATCATGCAAAACCTCTTTTTCTTAATTACTTTATTATACTTTGATTTTATGCACAAACTTTATGCAATTTAATTAAAATAAGCTTTATTAAATCAATTTCTTTTCTCTCTTCTTAAATCTCGAGACATTTTAATCAAATACTTATTAATTTAACTAATAATATTATTTAGAGTTTATTATTTAAATGAAACTCCTAAATAATAATTATTAAATTAAATAAATATAATTACGCTAAAATTAGACTTTAATTAAAAATTTACTTCTTTTATTTAATTAGTTTCTTAATTAATTAGATATAATTAAATATTAAATTTTTTAAATAATTTTTTTATTAAATTAAATCATTAAATACTCTTTTAATTTGATTTAGTTATAACTAAAAATCACAACAGACCCACAAAATTAAATACAAAAAACTAATTTAAGAGAACATAGTATTAGATCAAACTCAAGGGTCAATATGAGGAATTCACGTCTCTTGATGAATTCAGAAGGGTAAAACTCTACCACTTGTCCTACTTTCTAAGACAATTGGCTTAGGTTTAGGATTTGGACTCAAGAATTATCTCCCCACTTTTACCATTGAGATACTGTGATAGGGCACACTCATCCTAGCAATTCAAAGAAGTCGATACCTAGTACCTGCAATCTGCATAAAATCTAAGCATGTACATATATGTATAATCTAAGCTAAATAGACAATGCGGGAAGTGGTGCATTGCGTAGATCCCAACTAGTAGTAACTATGACTCCCTCCCTCAACTACATCAGAAATATCAATCATAAAGTAAAACATACAAGTACACCATACACATGCAAGTATAGGGTAACCATCAAAACTAAATATAAATCATTCATCTAATTAATCACTATAAAATAACTGAAGTCACTATATGAACATACATGTATCAGTATCGAAATAATCGTAAACACATGGAATAACTAAATAACTCGTCACATAAATCAACTAAGTATGAAATAATATCTAATCAAATCTGGTAACCAAGTACCACTAATCCAAGAACATAATCATAAAACTAGCCTAAAAGAATTCGACAATCCAACATCAAAAGTCATCTAGGGGTATGTATTACACTTGTCATACTTATCAAGTTATCTATATGTTTATAGGAATTTGCAATGGATGAGCTATACAAGGGTCGTGATAGTTCAACCATGGAGGAAACTTTGTAGTTAAGCTCACTCAAGGTAGATAAGTATTGAGATAGTACCTCCTAGTAGTTCTAGTGCTTCACCTTTGTGAACATCTTGCAAGAGAATGGTTTTATCAGAGGAAACTCCAAAGTTAAGTGCACTTGACCTAGAGTAGTACTGAGATGAGTGACCTCCTCAGAAGTCTTGGTGCTTCACTTCTCGGAGCATCACCTAGATCTAATTAGTGCTAAGTATTCCCTTCATTCTCTTAAGAGATGGGTTTGTATGAACCATTACTCATGAAACATGGGTCAATGTGTTAACTAAAAAAATCATATAGTTGAATTCTAATAGTAATATCACAATTTGACTTGCCATGGAAAATATCTCCTACTTATCAATTAATGAGCTTAAAGAACTTTCTAATGAATGGTCCATAAGGTAGACCACTTGGTAAAAGTTTTGCAAATTAATTTACAAGCAATGAAAGTTAAACCATGAAATGAAATGGTTAGATGCACTCAAGCTACACTAGTTTTTAAATGAGTGACCTCTTAAGAATTCATTCTTATAAGAGATGAAGTCATGTGAACCACTACTCATAAAATATAGATCAATGCATTTGACTCAATATCACACTTTAATTTACCCTAAAAAAAATCTCTTACTTTTCTATAGTTACCCTATTTAATAATAATAATAATAATAAATATTCAGCCTTCACCCGGAAGAAAACCCATGGACCCCGAAGGATTCTCGCTTACGCATTTGACACCGGAATATTTAAAGCATGGGCTGGGCCTAAACCCTAGGTCGCCGAAAGTTCGTAAACTCTTTAATTTATATTCCCTAAACATAAATGACATCTTTGCCTCTATTACGATTTTTAGAGTAAAAATTGTAATTAAACAGGATTAGTTTTTTCTTTTTTAAAAATTATTATTATTATTAATTTATGTTGTTTTTACACTTGCCTTTCCGTGATGAGCAGGCGTGAAAGATTTTTTTCCCGTCCAGTATCTAAGATTTTTGGTTCTAAACAGCGTTGTTTAGTGGCGAGCATCTAACAATTAGAGTTGGCCGAATCATATATCTTTATGCTAGGGCTTTGCAGCATTGAGATTTTTGTGGCGAGCATTTAAGAATTAGAATTGGCCGAATCATATTTCTATTGTGCTCGGGCTTTGTCAAACAATTTGCAGGGTTAGAGTTCAGGAAAACATCCAGTATTAGGCATGGTAAATAATTTACCGTGACAATATTTCGAAAAGAAATTTCCAGTGCCAGGGATTTGGAAAATAGTATAGTGTTTGAAAGCATAATTTGCAGGATCAGGATTCGGACTAATTATTTGCAGAGCTAACTTAATATATTAAATTGGGGCTTGGATTTGCAATAATCCTTTGCACCCATGCCGAGCTCGCAAGAAGAAACCGGCAATGACATCCAGTGGCCGGCAAGTCGGGTTCGAGAGGAATTTATACGGTTTTTTGAGTCTAAAGGTCATACATTTTGGGAATCCAGCCCCGTGGTTCCACTGGATGATCCCACTCTTCTTTTTGCCAATGCAGGTATTTTTCATATCTTGCTTCCAAATATTTCTTAGTTGGTTTTTCCCTTTCCGGATAACCTGCTTACAACAAGCACCGCCTGTCCTTCTGAAATATTAATAGAACGTTGGTTACACAACCCAGAAGAAAAGTAGAAAGACACCCGACCTTGAAAATCATATCTGGCAATATAAGATGGGAGATTGTTAAACATTAAATTCCATTGAGGTCCTAAATTCTCTATTTAATTTCTTTGTTTAAGTCTTTCTTTTCCTAATAATTAACCGGTAACATGCCTTCCACGTATATGCCGTCACTACAGGTCATTTATCTGCTTAGATTACCCTGCTAAGTTATTATTTAATTAATGGCAGAAACATACCTTTGGCTTTCATGTCTGGACTAATAGGTGCTAATTCTACTCATACCTTTGGTCTAAATGTCAGGACTAACTGGTATTTATCCATCCGCTTCACCCTGTCAAATTGTTTTTTTTTCAAACTATACTGTGGGTACGCCCTTTGAGTAGATACCATGACTGGTAATTATTTTTCTTTATTCTGTCACATTTGGCCTGTAATATTTTTTTTCAAAATTGGGCGGAGACGTGCCTTTTTGTCAGATATCGCAACTCTTGTGTTTTTTTTCTGTTAAAATGATCTGCAGAATTTAATGTTTCAAACTTTCAAACCATGGCTAAAATATTTTACCAGCTTAAGTTATTTTTACCTACAAATAAGGGTACATGGAAAAATGTTTCCTTTTATAAAACCTTCAGCAGAAGCGTAAGTTCTCTTTTAATGTCATGTCATGCATGAGTCATGATTGATGTTCATATTTATCGTGCTTAATCTTCACTAGAAATTTGCTTTCTAAACTACAGTGGAAGCATACTGTTGGCTTACATGTTATGACTGACTGGTATTTATTTTGAAAAACCGCTCGAGTAGTTTATTTTTATTAACTAGAATAAGAGCTTATCTTGATCTTACATGCCACGGCACAATATATGTTTTTTTGAGTTTACCCACATAATTTGTTTTTTTGTTTTTAAATTTTAATTAATGGCTCTAGCATTCATTTAGGCCTAGAAGTGACATATGCCCGGGAATATTGTTATATGAATTCACATATGTAATCTGTTTTTCGAATCTCATGAGAAGCTTACCTACAACTAAGATGCAGTGCCTAAATGCCATGATCAATATGTATTTATTCTGTTAAGCCACCTTGACAAATTGTGTCTGAAATTATGATGGAAGCATACTTTTAGCTTACATACAACATAGTTACATGCTTGTTTTTTTAAATATTCCTGTGAATTTGTTATTGAACTATGACGGACTCATCCCTTTGACTTATATGCCATAGCCAATGATATGAACCACATGCATAATAATTACAATAAATCAATGTAGAAGATAGATCTCAAACAATAGAAGATATGTTTGTGGGCCAAGATGCCATATCACTCAATATTTGCAAAAATAGAATAAACCTTTGAGGTAGGGCACACCTTATGAAAGCCTACTCATTGCCTAATATAAATAGTCACATAAGTTGTTTTTATGACCTGATACAACTTACTAAAGGGATGTGTGCAACATGTCAGCATCTCCATTTACCTAAATACGTTATAATATCATATCTCAAGTGTGTTTTATGCCATCTATGTTAGGATTAACCACATACATAAATAACAATTACATGCAAATATAACCAATATCAAAAAATAATAAATTGCACAGAAGAGAACATAAGACGCTAAGATTTAACGTGGTTCACCCAATCCTTGGGCTACGTGCACTAAACAACAGTCCAATATTATTATTATCTAGTGATTACAACTTAATTACAATCCTTAATCCCTTACAACTCAATATAAAGAAGCTACAATATCACCATACATTATGAAATCCCTAACCTTAAGCCATTTTATACAACATTTTTGCCGCTTTAGGGTTAAAATTAGTTACAATATGTCAGTCCAAAAATGCCATCCCCAAATCCCTACTCGGGGCCCCACCAAGGAATTATGGAGTACGTACAATTTTCTCCGATTAGTCACCACAAATTAACAATCTCCCACTTGCGGATTGATCAAGCTCCACACTAGACAACAATCTCCCACTTGGATATTGATCCTGTAGTAACGCAGCTACTACAGGAGGCTCCCATTGGATCAAACCATCTTGGACTCTGCTGTTCTTTTATTCTTTTCAGTCTAGAAGACCAACCAAAGCTGAAGAGGAGTTCAACTTCTTCTTTGTCACCACCTTTGTAAACATATATGTTGGATTGTTATCTATATGTTTCTTATCTAGCTTTAATTGTCCATCATCCAAAACTGACTGAATGAAATGGCACCACAACTATATGTGTTTTGTTTTTGAATGCAAAGCAAAATTCTTTGCAAGATGAATAACACTTTGGCTATCTGTAAACAAATAACTATCCCTCTGTGGGTGTCCCGGTTCTTCTAAGAAGAATTGAAGCCATATCATCTTTTTGGCTGCTTTTATAGCAGCAACATACTGTGCCTTTGTAGTGGATAAAATATTCACCTTCTGTAATTGAGAAACCCAATTCATTGCTGCCCCACCAATAATAAATATATAACTTGTAGTACTTTGCCTGGTATTAGTATCCCTTGCCAAATGTGAGTTGACATATCTCTGTAAATCAGTAGTAGAGCCCCCAAAATGTAAACACTTATTGGATGTTACTCTCAAATATTTGAGAATCCATTTAATTGCGTTCCAATGCTCAAGCCGTGGATGACTCATATACCTGCTAACAACTCCTATTGTGTGTGCAATATCTGGCTTAGTACATACAAAAGCATACATTAAGCTTCCTACAGCTGAAGCATAGGGTAACTTGGACATTTTATCCTCCTTTTCTTGTGTCTTTGGACACATCTCCTTAATCAACTTCAAATGACTGGGTAAAGGTGTGCTAACAACTTTAGCAACTTTAGCATTCTCCATAGAGAGATGTTGCACCACCTTCTTGATATAATCAGCCTGAGATAATGCCAATTTTTTGTTCTTCCTATCTCTGCAAATTTTCATACCAAGGATTTGTTTTGCTGCCCCCAAATTCTTGATAGCAAATGAATGTGCTAACTGATGTTTCAACCTCTTAATGTGATCGATGTTAGACTTAGTTACAAGCATATTATCAACATATAAACATAAAATAATGTAGTTGCCATCGTTTAACCTTTTAAAATAAACACAGTGATTGAATGATACCTACTATATCCATGCTCATGCATAAAACTGTCAAATTTCAAATACCATTGCCGAGGTGCTTGCTTCAAGTCATATAGACTTCTCTTCAATCTGCACACTAAGTTCTCCTTACCTTTGACCTCAAATCCTTGTGCTTGTGTCATATATATCTCTTTATCTAAATCATCATGAAGTAAGATTGTTTTAACATCAAAATGCTCCAAATGCAAATCATTAGTAGCCACAATACTTAAAACAATGCGAATAAAAGTCATTTTAACAATAGGAGAGAATATCTCATCAAAATCAATGCCCCTCGTTTGTGCAAATCCTTTTACAACTAACTTGGCTTTAAATATTTTTTTACCTCCATCCTCTTTTTTCAACCTGTAAACCCATTTATTTTTTACTTGCAGGCAACTTACATAAATTCCAAGTCTTATTTTTCAACAAGGAGTCCATTTCTTCTTTCATTACAGACTCCCACAGAATCTTAGTATCTACCTACACAGCTTCATTATAACATTTAGGTTCACCAGCATCAGTTAATAAAATAGAGTACAAAGGGGGAGAAAATCTTTCTGGAGGTATGTTTAGCCTTGTTGACTGTCTAACATTCACTGGTGTGTATGGTATTTGTTGTTGCGGTTGTTGTAGATCACGAGGAACTATGGGAACATTATCTTTTGGAGTATGATCTAGCACTACATAATCATTTTGTTTCTTCTCATGTTGCTGCAACAGATCTTTGGACGACACTTTCTCATTAAATATGACATCCCTCCTTCTTACAATTTTAGTATTTTCAAAATCCCAAAGCCTATAACCAAATTCATCAATTCCATATCCAACAAGTACACATTTCTTTGACTTAGCTTCCAATTTGGTTCTATTTTTAAAATCTATATGTGCAAATGCTTCACAACCGAAGGTTTTGAAAAAACAATAACTCACCTTTTTACCAGTCCATGCTTCCTTTGGAATACCACAGCCCGAGGGAGTAGAGAGACATCTATTAATCAAATATACATCAGTATTGACAGCCTCCGCCCACATGTTTAAGGGTAACTCAACATGTAACCTCATGCTCCTTGCTTACTTTATTATTTTTCTGTTCATGTGTTCGGCCACTCCATTTTCCTATGGAGTCCTTGGAACTGTTTTATGTCTGCGAATACCATTAGTGGAGCAATAATCTTCAAGTTCATGATTGCAATACTCACCACTATTATCAGACCTAAGACATTTTAATCTCTTATCAGTCTCATTTTCAACCAATCATTTCAATTTTTTAAAAGTTTGAAATACATCAGATTTCTGTTTAAGAAAATAAACCCATACTTTTCTAGTTGCATCATCAATAAATGTAACATATTAATGAGAGCCACCAAGGGAAGTTACCTGAGTTGGTCCCCATACATATGTATGCACAAGCTCTAATTTCTTTTTTTTCTTTTCCTTACCACTCTTCACAAAACTCACTTTCTTTTGTTTTCCATACACACGACTTTCACAGAAATTCATATTGACACATTTCGGACTTGGTAAAATTTTCTTTGAATGAAGTAATTTCATACCTTCCTCACTCATGTGCTCAAGTCTATTGTGCTATAACACTATATTAGAATCTACAACAACTGTTTATTCTCCTTGCTCAACTGCAACAACTGTTCTTGAACATTTATTTTCTTTGAAACAATTAAAGTAAAAAGAACAGTATGATTTATACAAAGATATAAGGTGCCTACTTTCACACCTTTTGCTACTACAAGGGAACCTTTTGAAACCTTCCAATTTTTATCATTAAAAGTAATTATACAACTCTCCTCATCGAGTTGCCTTGCTAAAAATTAAATTCCTACTCAGCCTTGGAACATGTCTTACCTCATGTAGTAGCCAATAATTCCCATTTTGCAACTTAAACTTAACTTTTCACTTTCCAACATTCTGACAAGGCTCATTATCCCTTCAATAAACAAGCCCAAAATCCCCTTGGACATAATCGATAAAATAACCTCTATAGGGTGTAGCATGAAATGAAGCCCTAGAATTTAAAATCCAATAATCATCAACACTTTCTAAAGAAAGAAACAAAATATCCCCTTCAAATTTGTTGCTTATCACATTTGCTTCCTTGTTTCCATCTGGTTTATCTCCTTCATTGTTCATTCGAGTCCAACAATCTTTCTTCTTATGCTCTGGTTTTTCACAGTACCAACAATCTCTTGGTCCTCTAGATTGAGACTTCTCCCTCTTTGATTTTCCTCTTAATTTCCCATGATTTCCATAATTACTTCCTCTCATTTGTTCTGCCTCTGCTTTGTGCATTCAAAGCACTTCCTGATGTAGATCCGCTTGAGGTTTTCCTACGACTTTTCACTCAGAATAACACCAATCACATCATCAAATTTTAGGGTATTAGATTCATAAACAATATTACTCATAGCCATTACCAAGTCATTCCAGCTTTCAGACAAATAACACAAAATCAAGAGAGCCCTAATTTCTTCATTAAAGTTGACATTCACAAAAGATAACTGACTAGTAACAATATTGAATTCATTTAAATGATCTGCATCAAATCCACCTTCTGCCATCTTCATATTTACTAAACACTTCATGAGAAGTACCTTATTTGAAGTAGAGGGCTTTTCATACAACTTTTCTAGGGTTTGCATCAACTCTTCCATCGTCTTCGCTTTTGTAATATTAAATGTCCTTGATAGTGCCAGGCATAATCGAATGCTTCCAAGGGCCTTTCTATCCAAAATTTCCCAATCCTCATTTGTCATAGTTCCCTGCTTCTTGGTTTTTCCTTCCAATGGCTTACATAAATCCTTCTGATAAAGTTAGTCGTCCATTTGCATTTTCTATAACTAAAAGTTCTGCCTATTAAACTTCTCAACCTTCAACTTACCCTCATCTGCCATCGCTCCCACTCAACTGTGAGGCCTTCTTGCAGAGGATAGCTAAAAAAAACGAAGACAGTCTGGCTCTGATACCACTTGTTAGGATTAACCATAGAAAGAAATAACAATTACATGCAAATATAACCAATATTAGAAAATAATAAATCGCACAGAAGAGAACACAAGACACCAAGATTTAACATGGTTCCCCCAATCCCTAGGCTACGTCCACCGAACAACGAGTCCAATATTATTATTTTCTAGTGATTACAACTTGATTACAATCCGGAATCCCTTACAACTCAATTTTGCTGCAAGAAGCTACAATATCACCATACATTATGAAATCCCTAACCCAAAGCTATTTTATACAAGCATTTTTTGCTACTTTAGGGTTAAAATTAGTTGCAAGATGTTAGCTCAAAAATGCCGCTGCTCGACCTGGCCTCAAACCTCACTGAGGAATTATGGAGTATGTACAGTATTTCCGTGATCAGTCACCACAAACTAACAGTTCCCCTCTGACATTTTTTTCCTTGAAACACAAGAAGAAGCCACATTGTGGTGTGACTCACACATCATTGCAAAGGTGACAACATGTCTAATCATCCAATCATCCATTGTCGGTGTTCACAATGTTTTTAGATTGATGTTACCTTGATCCCATTTTGTTACACATTCTATTCTATTCTGTTTCACGGTAAGAAGTTCCTTTTTACCATGAATAGCCATACTTCTATGCTGCTACTAATTATTGCACTTGTTCCTGTGATTCACATAGATTTATAGTGATTGCCTTGTTGATTCCTTGTATTATCATACTTTCATCTTGCCTCTATTAACAATGTGTATGCTTATATATGGCACTTTTTGCTATCTCCAAAATCTTCCTTGATTATTAACCATTTTTTGCCATTTATTTTATTGGCTCATGAAGAGAATTACATGTTTCTTTTCTTTCTACATATTACTTCTCTTGTTTGACCTCCAATTCATTGGTGCAATCTTCAATAGATTCCTAAACTTGCTTTTTCTCCACTTTCCTTTAGACTTTATTATGTATAATATCTATATGGTATTAGAATCATTTTATTTTAAATTTGTATCCGATATTTGAACTTGAGCATCTCATACAAAACCTTGTTGAATTTCAACCTAAGTTATAGGTTTGGGAGTAGGTACGCAAACATGGTACATGGGTATGCGATTTTTTTAAAGGGTTTGGGCACATATGGTTAAATGTATGTACATACATATGTACTATACATACAAAGATAATATATATGTACAAACTTGTAAAACTAAAACATTTTATAGCTTGATACCTGTTCATTGATCAATGAGAAATACTAAAGACAAATATTAAATGCCAATTGATAGTTTAAAACCATTAGAATAAGCCATATCAAGTACCCATAATATCCAACAAGTACCCATAAATGCACCTATATTAGATGCGCACTCGAATCCTGCTTGGGGCTTGTGCATTCAAGCTTGGTAACTTAGATATTTTTAACTTAAGCATGCACCAATTGACAAAGGAATAGGATCATTTGTAATTTTTAGATTGGTTAGTTGAATGTTATTTAGAGTCCTCTCCCAAATGAAATAATCAATGATGCAATATAGCTTGGAAAATTTGAGAAGGCCAATAATTAGGAGGCTGCAGTCAATGTGAAGAGCTGAATTAGAGTGTCATTGACATTGGCTAGAAGAATTGTATTCAATGGTTAACAACTTACAAAATCTAAAACAATTAAAAGCTAATACATGGAGAAGAGGAAATCGAGAGGAGGGTCTTGACTTTGATTTCTTAGATTCCGTCGTCTTTATGTCAAGCTTGAAGAAAGAGGGATAGGAGATGGGAGAGGCTCTATTCTTTGAAATCTCCAAAGAGCTATGAAAGTTTGAAACTTGAAGGCTCACGTCAGAGAACAATACAAAAACTTTCCATAAATGGGGCCAAGTATTGGTAACATAAAGTTAATTGTGCATTTTTTTCTATAGAAATTGTGTTAAAATATTTAAATCTGCAATCTTCTCTACTTACTACAATAGCTTAAGGGTTCCTCCTCCTTTGGCTTTCAAACTTTGAGTAGTTGCCAAGGAAAATAGCATCATAACTTACAATTATCTAGTTACAAATCTAGCTTGTTGTAGCTTCTTGAAGAGTTTCGTCTTCAATTTGATTATAAAATCTTCATATGGAGGTTTTAGCACATAAAGTTCTAGTATTATTCAAGGTCAAGCTCCCCTTCCTCCCCCACCCACAAATAAAAAAAAATTGTTTGACCAATTTGAGAGTGATCGCATTGTGAATAGATCTTGTGATGGAGAGCTGTGTTTTAAACCCTACAATATACAACCACACAACAACAAGACAAAATAGGACTCCTTTGTTTTGCCTTTCTTGTGCTTGATTATTAGATGAAACTATCAAAAGTACATCTATTTTATGTTCGTTGCATTTTCCTTTTGAAGGGTTGAATGAAGAAATTGAAATGGATATAATTACAACGAATCATAGTCTTGTTAAGCAATATTATCAACATTGTTTGATAGGTTGAACTGTTGGCTATAGCTTCTTGTTAGACAACAATATAAATGGACCTTTCATTTTTGGGAAGCATTGTTTAAACTATATAAAAGTGGAAAGAATGTGTTATGCTTTTATTGTTGGACTTAAAAAATTGACAAGAAGAAAAGAAGATCAAGTTTCTAGAAGCAAAGAATTTATTTGAAGGATGTGTTTGAATAATTTCAAAGGAGTTGTCAGATGTCTTACCACCTATTAGGATTATTAGTGGATTTGATTCTTGAGGCAAGTTTACCAAACAAGGTAGCATATACATGATAACACCAACAGGGAACAAAGAAGTGAGAAGTAGGTTCAAGAGTTGTTGGATAAAAGTTTTATTAAGGGAAGTCTGAGCAAATTTGCAGTATTGGCATCTAAAGGGTATCGTGAACGATACATATGCACTAATTCACGATCCAACAACAACATAAGGATGAAGTGTCAATATTCATTACCTCGAATGCACGACTTTATGGATTTTTTTAAAAGGAGTCAATTATATCACCAAAGAGGATTTTAAGAGGGAATAGATTAGATTCAAAGCAATCTAGCAAAAAGCAATCTTTTTTGAAAGGAGTCAATTATATCACCAAAGAGGATTTTAAGAGGGAATAGATTAGATTCAAAGCAATTATAGATTTTAAGAGGATTTAAAAGGGATCACATTCATGTTAAGCCTCTAGCATTTTCTTGAGGTTGCTGAATAAGCTAGTGAAGCCCTTTCTTAATCAGCTTGCCATTGTTTACTTGGATGACACATGATAGAGGTGGACCATTTGAAGCATTTTTAGTTCAATCTTGCAAAGGTTTAAAGAAGAAAACTTGTTGATCAATTTGATGAAATGCAATATTATGAAGAGTGAGCTTGTGTATATGGGATTTAACATTTCTTAGGATGCTTAGTATTTGGGATTTGTTATTTCCTAGGATGTTTTGAGAATGGATCCATAAAAGTTGAGAGCCATTGTAGATTGTCATGTCCCTCTCTTAGCAACATAATTATAACAGGGGATTTGCCTATCATTGACTCTCGTAGGCAAATAATTATGGGAAGAGGGTCGATTTTGTCTTCCAATTAAGTAAGTGGGGCCTACTCATTCCAATATTAAATAAAGGTTGTATTCTAACTTTATAAAGTTAATTATTTAATTTTATAAAGTTAATAACTGTAGTGCAAGATGATTCCGGATAATCTCCAGAAACTTCTCAGCAAAGGAGATAAATAGAGGACATAGGGCTCCCATTGGAAGCAAGCAGTTTAATGATTCGATTTCTATTTTCAGTTGGAGCAATTTGTAGTCCCCGGCCTGCAAATTCTTAGAGGTCTCTGAGAACGGAAACTCTCTTAGATCTGCAATTTTGAGGATGTGGAATATCATCCGAATTATTGCAATCTGAAAGTGATACTGCAGTCACTTTGACAGGGCAAAATTTGTGGCCTAAGGCCAAGTGGGAGATTCAAGAAGAATAGATCACCATACTTCAAGTCATTGCAAGGTTGGAGCAAATTCGTAGAAGAAGCCAGAATATCAATCGCACCAGACAAGAGTCTGATATCCGTCTCCAATCAGAGGGGGATAAATTACAGTTCATAAGACGGAGTTCTCAATAGGATTCTCGGCGTCACATGATTATCCATTTCGCAGGTCCAAGGATAAACTCGAAGGGTGAAGATTAGCGGGTGCTCCTTCTGAAAGGTCATGGGCGGATTCGAAATGAACAGGCCGCGATTTTAAAAATTGGGCCAGTATTAAACTCAGACCAGCCACCACGATCCTAGACAGAGTCAATACCGCCGGGCAGGAGAGGGCATTCCTTGCGGATCTTGGCATCGTTAGTGGCAAGCTACACATCATCGAATGTCTGCGGCAGATCCAGACATTTCTACTGCCGGCTCCACACAAGTTCGGTGCTCATATCCGACCAGTGGACAACGCCAAGTCTGAGCACACCAATATTGTTCTTGGTGGATATCGTTTTTTCCAATTACAAGATGGTGGTTTGATAAGGCGCCAGGCATTTTGGGTCGCCAAACAGGTTCCCCATTGATTATTATATGTTTTGTTGACAATGCTACAATGTTGATAAATAATGAGATATTGTAGACTTCTTATTATATGCATTGCTGTGATTATTTAACTAAGTTTTCCTAGTGCAACAGAGCTAGACAATAATCCCAAATAACACAGTTATTTGAAGTAATTAATTTCCCTAGTATAATAGTAGTAGTGATTAGCTAGGGTCATTTCAGTGGTATCAGAGCAGTAGTCCTGCCATCCTGATTGGGTAAAAGTACTTTAATTTCTGGAGTTGTACTCGAGAACCATATTCAAGAACAGGGATATGGGTGAAAGACAGAGTCCGCCAAGATTTCCCAGAGTCAACGAGGATGAAACCAGAGAATTTTACAGAACCATGACTACCGGACAACAAGAAATAACTCAGACACTACAGGCTTTGACTACCATAATGGAAAGAGTTATTCAGCCCCGGATTCAGGATCAAGGAAGAGGCACATCTGATCACGATGATAGGAGTGTGGCCGGATCACAAGGTGCTCCTAGGCGCAGATCATGGACAGCAAATAGGCCTACTCGTCCCACCTTCCTAAGGGAAGAGGCTCAGGAGATGGGAGAAGACGATGCACCAGAAGATTTCCAGGATGATCTTAGGGCTGCTACAGCAGAATGGCAGGCATTACCCCCGCATGTGCGTGAATTATTAAACTTCGATCGATATCTAAACCAAAGAAGGGAACATATGAGGAACAGCCGCCAAAATAGGAGACCTAGAGGAGGTTATGATAGCGAGTTACAGCGAGCTGTCAGTAAACTTACTTTACCCTTTTTCGATGGAAGTGGTCAGATGACGGCACAAGCTTGGATTCATAAGTTGGATACCTTTCTAGCGTTAAGGCCTATGTCTGAAATAGATGCCATCCGATACGCTACCTTGCATCTGGAAGGCGCAGCTCATGACTGGTGGTCACATGGAATGGTTACTTTGCAACACAACCAGGTAACAACGTATCAAGACTTTGTAGATAGATTAGTTGAACGTTTTGATAAGAAGGATCCAGAAATTTATTTTCGCGACCTTGCACAATTAAGACAGACTGGCAATGTCGAGGTTTATATTAGTGAATTTCAGAGGTTGTCAGTCATGGTACCAGATGTATCGGAAAGGAGGTTAGTTATCTTATTTACAGAAGGATTGTCTGAACCCCTCAAGGGATGGATTAAGGCATTTGACCCACCAACACTGCAGGAAGCCATGAGGAAAGCACGAAGTATGGAACTTACAGCCCCTTCTAGCCGGTTCACTCCCAGGAGTACTACCTCTTTCAAAGACAACAAGAAGTTTGATAAAAATAAAGGGAAGAGCATTGAAACCAAAGAGAAATCTACCACACCCCTAGATACAGAAGCATTAAATGACTTGCGAAGGAAGAAATTATGCTTCTATTGCAAAGGTCCATATGACAGGAATCATGATTGTCCCTTGCGACCAAAAGGAAAAGCCAATAGAGTTATGTGGGCATATTACGAAGGATCAGACTCCGACGGTACGGCAAAAGAGGATGAACACACTGGTTCAGAATCTGAGGAAGAGACGGGAAAGTTAGAACAGAAAGAAGAACCTGAATTGCATCTACAGCAAGGGCGTTTGTCTAGTATTCAACAGGAAGGATCTTTCAGGTTACGTGGTGTCCTAGCAGGGCAGAAGGTGATTACATTGGTTGATACCGGAGCCACACATAACTTCATTGATGCAAGATTGGTCGAACGTCGTGGTATTAAGACGGAAGAATTTGAAGGTCTTCGTGTACAGGTTGCTGACGGATACACTCTTAAGTGTAACAAGATAGTCAGAGACATGCCTTTACGCCTGAATAATTATGAGTTCAAAGCGGATTACCACGTGGTCAATATGGGTGATTTGGATATCGTTTTGGGAATGACATGGTTACGTTTATTGGGTGAGGTTACTTTCCGACTCAGGGACATGGAGATTAAGTTCGAAGTAGATGGGAGGCAGCATGTATTGAGAGCTATTCGGAATAGTGATATCCGAACGATCTCTCTTAGACGATTGGAAAGATTGGTGAGACATGAGGATCTCGAATGGGCAGCCATGTGTACTCTCATGCCTACACAGGAGGAACAACCAAAGACAGAATATCATCCCGACATACAGATATTGAGGAAAAAGTATAGTAAGGTATTCAGCGATATTCCACCTGGTACGCCACTTGATAGAGGGATCGAGCACATCATCGAACTAGAAGAAGGCGCTAAACCAGTTATGATCACTCCATACAGGCATCCCAAAAGGCTTAAAGATGAGAGAAAAAACCATCAAGGAGCTTCTCGCAATGGGACACATTAGACCTAGTAAGTCTCCTTTTGCTTCCTCAGTAGTTTTGGTTAAGAAGAAAGATGGTTCGTTACGGATGTGTATAGATTACAGGATGCTGAATAAGAAAACCATTAAGAATAGATATCCTATTCCACGGATTGATGAGCTAATAGATGAACTGCATGGGGCATGCTACTTTAGTAAGATTGATTTGAGATCAGGTTACCACCAGATTAGAGTCAGAGAACAGGACATTGAGAAGACTGCATTCAGGTGTCACTGTGGGCATTTTGAGTTTGTAGTAATGCCATTCGGATTGACCAATGCACCAGCTACTTTCCAGTCCACCATGAATAAGGTCTTCCATCATCAGCTGAGAAAATTTGTGTTGGTATTTTTTGATGATATCTTGGTATACAGTCGAACATGGCAGGAGCACATGGCGCATCTAGAAACAGTATTGAAGACCTTGCAAGAAGAATCCTTGTATGCCAAAGAGTCCAAATGCGATTTGGGAATGATTGAGTTGTTATACTTAGGTCATATTATCAGCCGAGAAGGAGTGCGGATGGATCCTGACAAGATTCGTGCTATTGTGGAATGGCCTACTCCTGAGAACCTAACTTAGTTAAGAGGATTCCTTGGGTTATGTGGCTTCTACCGCAGATTTGTTTGCGGGTATTCACGACACGCGGCCCCTATAATAGATTTGCTTAAAAGGGGAGCTTTCATTTGGACAGCAAAGGCACAGGCTTGTTTTGACAGATTCAAAGAGATTATGACTTCATGTCCGGTACTAGCATTGCCTGATTTCTCGAAACCATATGAACTCCAGTGTGATGCCTCAGGAGATGGTATTGGGGCTGTTTTAATGCAGGATAAACACCCAATTGCATATGAAAGCAGGAAACTCCGTGGGCCAGAGAGATCATTCAGCATTTACGATAAGGAGATGTTAGCTATCATGCATGCACTAGCTAAGTTCAGGCAGTACTTAGTAGGTGGCAAATTCTGCATAAAAACTGACCACAACAGTTTAAGACATTTCCTCGGGCAAAGGGATCTCAATGATAGGCAGCAGAAATGGGTCAGTAAGTTACAGGCATATGACTTCGATATATCTTATGTTAAGGGCACACAGAATGTGGTAGCAGATGCCTTGTCACGCAGACCACATCTTAGTTCAATGATTGAGATCTCTGAGGATTGGAAGCATCTGATTATTGCAGAATATGCCAAAGATTTATGGGCATCTAGGATAGTTGATGGGACACTCGTTGATACCAGGTATACACTTGTGGATGAATTGATTATTTACAAGAGCAGGGTATTTTTAGTCCCAGGATCGAAGGTGAAGCAGTTCATTTTGCGAGCTCTTCATGATTCACCTATAGCTGGTCACCCCGGATACTTTAAAACATATAGACAAGTGCGAGAACGGTTTACATGGAAAGGACTTAAGAAGGATGTTTTGCAGTATGTTCGTGAGTGTTCCTTTTGCCAACAGAATAAACAGGAGCACACTTTTCCAGCAGGGCTTCTACAGCCCCTTCCCATTCCGTGTCAGAAATGGGAATGCATATCCATGGACTTCATTACCGAGATGCCCAAGGCTCAAGGACGTGATTGTATTTATGTGGTGGTGGATAGGCTAACAAAATATGCTCATTTCTTTCCCATCACCACTACTTATACTGCAGTACAAGTAGCTGAAGTATTCTTCAGGGAGGTTTTTAGGTTACACGGGATACCCCGCAGTATTGTCAGTGACAGGGATAGTAGATTCTTGAGTCATTTCTGGCAAGAGGTGTTTCGATTATGCGGCACTGAGCTCACACCCAGGACTAGTTATCACCCGCAAACTGATGGACAGACGGAAATAGTAAACAAATGGGTGGAAGGCTACTTGAGGAATTATGTAGCTGATCAGCAGAAGGCTTGGGTAAGATGGATTTATTTGTGTGAGTATTGCTATAACACCACTTTCCACATGTCTATCCAAATGACACCTTTTCGAGCATTATACAGCTATGATACACCCAGTTTCATTGACTTATTGATGAGTGATGTTCGGGTTCCACGTGCTGGGGATTTACTGCAAGAAAGTAAAGATATCATTAGCTCTCTACGTGATAACATCGCTCGAGCACAGAATCAGTATAAGCAATACGCAGATCAAAAGAGGACGGAGAGAAGCTTTGAGGTGGGCGACATGGTTTACTTAATGCTTCAACCATTTCGACAATCTACTTTCAAAAAGAGTGGGTCAGAGAAGCTTAAACCTAGGTATTATGGACCTTTCAGGATCAGTAGGCGAATAGGGGAATTGGCTTATGAACTTGAGCTTCCAGCAGACAGCAAAGTATATAATGTGTTTCATGTATCACGTCTCAAAAAGGCATTGGGACAGAATGTGATACCTTCTGCAGTATTGCCGCCTTTGGATGATGAAGGGAAATTGATCATGGTACCGGAATTCATTTTAGGAAGCAGAGAAAAACAGCTCCGCCGAAGAGTAATCAGAGAATATTTGGTTAAATGGAAGGATCTACCAGTCGAAGATGCTACTTGGGAGAATGAGACCATTTTGCAGCATCCAGCTCTGAGATTGCTTGAGGGCAAGCAATATCAGGAAGGGCGGACTGTCATGTCCCTCTCTTAGCAACATAATTATAACAGGGGATTTGCCTATCATTGACTCTCGTAGGCAAATAATTATGGGAAGAGGGTCGATTTTGTCTTCCAATTAAGTAAGCGGGGCCTACTCATTCCAATATTAAATAAAGGTTGTATTCTAACTTTATAAAGTTAATTATTTAATTTTATAAAGTTAATAACTGTAGTGCAAGATGATTCCGGATAATCTCCAGAAACTTCTCAGCAAAGGAGATAAATAGAGGACATAGGGCTCCCATTGGAAGCAAGCAGTTTAATGATTCGATTTCTATTTTCAGTTGGAGCAATTTGTAGTCCCCGGCCTGCAAATTCTTAGAGGTCTCTGAGAACGGAAACTCTCTTAGATCTGCAATTTTGAGGATGTGGAATATCATCCGAATTATTGCAATCTGAAAGTGATACTGCAGTCACTTTGACAGGGCAAAATTTGTGGCCTAAGGCCAAGTGGGAGATTCAAGAAGAATAGATCACCATACTTCAAGTCATTGCAAGGTTGGAGCAAATTCGTAGAAGAAGCCAGAATATCAATCGCACCAGACAAGAGTCTGATATCCGTCTCCAATCAGAGGGGGATAAATTACAGTTCGTAAGACGGAGTTCTCAATAGGATTCTCGGCGTCACATGATTATCCATTTCGCAGGTCCAAGGATAAACTCGAAGGGTGAAGATTAGCGGGTGCTCCTTCCGAAAGGTCATGGGCGGATTCGAAATGAACAGGCCGCGATTTTAAAAATTGGGCCAGTATTAAACTCAGACCAGCCACCACGATCCTAGACGGAGTCAATACCGCCGGGCAGGAGAGGGCATTCCTTGCGGATCTTGGCATCGTTAGTGGCAAGCTACACATCATCGAATGTCTGCGGCAGATCCAGACATTTCTACTGCCGGCTCCACACAAGTTCGGTGCTCATATCCGACCAGTGGACAACGCCAAGTCTGAGCACACCAATATTGTTCTTGGTGGATATCGTTTTTTCCAATTACAAGATGGTGGTTTGATAAGGCGCCAGGCATTTTGGGTTGCCAAACAGGTTCCCCATTGATTATTATATGTTTTGTTGACAGTGCTACAATGTTGATAAATAATGAGATATTGTAGACTTCTTATTATATGCATTGCTGTGATTATTTAACTAAGTTTTCCTAGTGCAACAGAGCTAGACAATAATCCCAAATAGCACAGTTATTCGAAGTAATTAATTTCCCTAGTATAGTAGTAGTAGTGATTAGCTAGGGTCATTTCATAGAGTGCCCATTTCCAAAAAGTACATCAAAGCAAGAACTTACTAGGTCCATCAAACTTCTACATGAAATATATTTGGAATTTTAGTGGCAATTATGCACCTATCATAGAAACCATTGAATGGTGTTAGCAATGAGTTTTAATGGACAATAACAAAGAAGAGTTTATAGTTCTTAAAAGCAAAGGTTATATAACAACCCGTTTCAGCATTGTTCGATTTTGACAAAGTATTTCATTCAAATTGTGATGCAAGTAAGATAGTAGTTTTAGGACGCTTTAGCCAAGGAGGTAATTTCATGGCTTATTTTAATGACAAGGTGATTAAGTTAAATCCAATTGAAGACATATGAAACGAGTTGAATTCCTTGAAAGTTATTCATTATTTTTGAATTATAGATGTGGTAGATCAAACTTAGTAGTTGATGCATTCATAGTTGGAAAACTCGGACTTTGCAACAACTCGCCAAGCCCCCTAAACATTTAGTCGGGAAAAATCAGCAATTTAAAAAAAACTTTGGAAAACTCGGGAACCTAAAAAAACTGCTAAAATTTAATTCAAAATACATTTTTATGCAAGTTTCAATGAGAGGATGCATCTAATGAGGCAAGTAAAGAAAACACAAAAGATACAAGGAGAGTTTAGATATATATAAATTCATAGTGGGTACAAAATCGCATTCTCATGCAGAATGCTGACGGCGGTCAAACTAGAAGTAAATACATCATTACAATCACATCTTCCTCTTCCTAGCTCTACTAGCATACTATAATTCTCTATTTTACATAATATATATAGGCTTTTTGCCTTCTATTTTTAACAATTGAAAAAAATAAAAATAATAGTTTTTTTTGAAATAATTGGCCATTTTTTTTAATACAAAAACTTGGTGATTTTTTCTCTAGCCGAGTCACAATTAAATCTAGGAAAAACTCACCGGTCCCAAGAACTCGGTGATTAGTAGAAACTCGCTGATTTTTTGGCGATTATGCCAACTATGGATGCATTAAGTAGAAGATGTTAAATTTTGAACAAAAAATGCAATGAAACAAATAATACATACACAAACACTAAAGATGCCCTAGAAATTTTAAAATATTATAATGTTTATTTAATGGTCATCTTAGTCAGTCTTTAGTTTATTGGGTAGTTTCTATTATCGTCTTTAGTTCATGATTGTTTCTTTTAGAAACATCATCTTTGTAAATCTATATAAGGAGCTTTCATCTCCCTTGTTTAATAACAACATCGATTTACCATAACATGGTATTAGAGCGGGTCAATGGGATTTCATAAAATTTGGCAAATCTTTAAAGAAAATTTGACCCTCTTTTGTTTTGGATTTTTTTCTAGAAATTATTTTTCGATTTTTTGAAATAATAATGATTAGAGGTATTTTATGAAAACTTTTGTGGTTCATCTTCAAAGATTTTACTGGAAATTGTGAGCTTGGATGAGGGTTTTGATTGCATGATTTACTGGTTCGAGCAAAAGTATCGGATTCTCAAGGGTTACATGTACTTGTTTGTTGTTGTATGTATGGTTTTACCATGCAAAGTCTTGTGTTTTGTGCATGAAGGTTTCTATGTTCGGTTTGTAATTTTTTCCTCAAAAATCATCTAATGGGTTTATAATTTTTTCCTTAAAAATTATTTGATGGATTTATATAATTTTTTCCCTTGAAAATTTATGATAGGTTTAAACTTGAAATAATTTTTTCCCCAAAAATTATCTGTTGGGTTTTACTTTTTTTCCACAAAAACAAAGTTTTGTATTCTGTTAATAGTGTCTTAGATTTCGTTTGGTTTTGATTGATTTTGCTGGCTTTTGATCAATTTTTCACCTCAAAAATTGTGATTGGTTTTTGTTGTTTTTTCTCCTACAAAACAATGCTTTGCAAACTTCAAATCATAGTATCTTGTAGTTTGTTTTGAGCATTTTGGTCATCTGCAAAGTTTGGAGGGTTTGCCAATTTTTATTCAAAATTGTGGCAGCTATTCTCAGTATGTTTCTGGCTTTGGTAACAGAGAAGGGCAACTCTATTATCCAACATCAGTGATAATTTCTGGTCAGATGTTTTGCTGATTCTGGGAGGATTAGTGGTAGACTCGTCATAGTGGTAGAGTCAGTGCCAGGGTCATGCCTCTTGTTGCAGAGCATTTTGAAGAAGAGGGGACCCTTTTCTGTTTCTTGTTTTTTCATGGCTTCTTGGTCATTAATATTTTGTAAATCTAGGGAGAGTCTCAGCAAAAACAAAATGTTTTGAAGAATTTGTGACCAAAAGACAACAGCTAGACAATGATCATTAATGGAGGTATCAAAATATTATAATGTTTCTTTAATGGTCATCTTATTTAGTCTTCAGTTTATTTTGTAGTTTCTATTATCGTCTTTAGTTCACGATTGTTTCTTTGAGAAACATTGTCTTTGTAAATTTGTATAAGGAGCTTTCATCATCTCATTTTAATAACATCAGTTTACCATAACAAGGAAAGCCCTCCTACTCAATGGGAAAACCCAACCATACTAAAAAATACCTCTTTATTGATAATAAGACTTAGTCTCAAAATAAAGTTCACAGTTTTTGAGGCTCCACTTAACCACAAACATTTCATTGTGAGCTCTGACTACAATATAGAACCATTTACAACATCAAGAGCAACAGTCCTCAAATAACACTGCTCGAGTATACTTAGAAGTTAGAACAAATACTGAGACAATTCAAATCATATAATAGTGTCTGATATGGGACTGCAGAAGAGAATAAACTTCTGAGAATATAACCCATTCATAGAAGGATTTAGAGAGGACAATAATGCTGTGTGTCTCAGAGCTTTCTTACAGTAACTTGCTTCGATAACTACAGTCTCTGAATTTAAAAATTGTTTTCAACAACATGCACAATAATACTACGCTAATAAGGAAAAAAAGTAGACCCACACTCATACACCTTATCTTCTGTAGTCGAAGTGCTTCGATAACTACAGTCTTTGAATAAAAAAATTGTTTTCAACAGCAAGCACAATAATACCATGGTAATAAGTAAAAAAAGTAGACCCACACTCATACACCTTATCTTCTGTAGTTGAAGAGGCATAACCCAATGAAGAATGAAAACTGTGATTGCAACGTGATCTTGCTGTTACAAGAACCGTGACATTGTTCTGTGAAGCCATGATGCGTCAATTACCTATTTTGAGAACCATGTAGGAATACAACCTTTCATATTTTGAAAACTGACATATTGTTGCCCCACTTTTCACCATGTACCAATTTTTCAAAGCGGAGATTAGCTTGTATTGTGTTTAGTCTGGTTGAGTCGGTCCTTTCTTCCTCAAGTGATAAGTATCTACATTGGGTTTTCATCTTTTCCCTTCTCCCGCATTGTATGGCCGGGTGGGTTTTCTTTATCATTATGAGTCTTTTGGGTAGTTTAGAACCTTGTTCGATGGAGATTCTTGAATTATGTTACTTCAGATGAGCTTACTTGTAGCTCATTTTGTTCCGAACATGAAGAAATTTGAACTGGCAGAAAATCTAGTTCCGTCTTCTCCTTGGCGGGTTTTCACACCTCGAAGGTGAAACTCTGTTGAGATTTACAAATGCGGTTTGCGAGCTTAAATAAAGAGAGGCGAATTATGTTATGGGTAGATCATTCAAGTATTGCCATGTTTTCACTGCGGGAATCATTCAAAACTCACTACGATGATTAAAAAAGCATCGGCAGAAAACTCAGAAATAGCTTCTCCTCAGCGGGTTTCAAACTAAGAAGTCAGTTTTCCGAAAAGGCATTTGTGAAAAGGTAAAGTGAGTCAGTGGGTCCCATCTTTCACTTGCGAAGCTAGTTTTATATTTTTCGGAGGCTTAAAGTAAAGTGATTAGGGCAGAGAAGGTAAAATGAGGGCACAAGCGTAAAAGTGGAAATCGCCTTCTTTGTCGCGGGCTTTCTACCCTCAACAACAATTTTCCGCAAGTAATAGAAAATCATTCCTGCAAGCATAGTAATTGTGTAAATTGATCATGGGATGCTTTGGGAGAGATATTTGAAGCAAATCAGTTGAGTTTGTGAAGGTATTTTAAATAGAATCCAGTCAGGTGGATTTCTTCCCAAGGAGTACTCCGTTTCTATTTCTCCGAAACAGGGTAAAAATGGGAAAGTAAGTCTGTAATTAAAGAAAGTTACTGTTGGGCCAATTGGAACAATGAAAATACAGGAAAAATCCGTTAGAACCCTCACATTTACTAATTCAACGGACTTATCCTTAAATTCGCTCGTGTGGCATGGATCATGAAAATTGACGGACAGATTAAGAGTTCTTATATAAAGATAAGTGTAACAGATTTTCAAATCACTGCTTTCTCTTTTGAACTGTTATGGTGAATAGTGCTTCCGAAGATTTTCAAAGTTACAAGGTCCTCTTTGCACTATTTGCAATTATTAGATTTCACTTTACCTTTATATCAGAGAAATGGCAACAAGATTCACCGGTTTTGATGGATTGGGTGGAATCAAGTCTATATGGCAGAATATCACAGACACTTCACTTTGCTTCTTCGACATGCAAGACTTCCAAAGGAGACTAAGGACGGAGCCAATTCACCCCATAACGAAGAACCTTCGAGGAAGTGGATTAGTAGAGGTAGCCGGATTCCTAGTAGCAGTGCAAGCTCTAGAGTTGATTACTGAATGCATCAATCATTACAATCCGGATACAACAGTGCTAATCTCAATTGATAGGCAAGTGGTAGTGAACTGCTTACGAATTCCAGAATGAGAGGAGTTCTCTGAATTAACAATTGGAGGAGCTATGTTTGAATTCTCTCTGAAGAAGATGATGTGGTGAAAAGAGATCATGAGTTCTTGGTTCCAAAAGCCAAGGGGAGCTAAGAGTAAGGTCCCTAAAACACTTTTCGGCATTGATCTCAAGCCTGAGATTGTGGACATTGTGGTCCTCTTGCATCAACTTAAAGGTGAGGTAGAAACCCTTAATTTTGTAGAACAATATTTCTTTTTGGTGCAAATTATTTGCTCGGATACACAATATGTTGACTGGGCGTATGAGGTAAGTGAACATTTGTCTAGGGCTCTCAGTGCGGCTAAGTTCTACAATTCATTTTATATGTCTTCTTTCTTGATATATATGTTGGCTTCCCTACAATTGTGGCCGGGACTCGCCAGATTAGAGAATTTCCCTGATGACGTGAAAAGCTATGAATTTTATCCATGCTCGCAATTGCAGAATAGTTATGTGGAGTATATCCGAGTAAATGATGCGTTCACAACAAGAATATGCAGGGAACTCCAAGGATGTCTGGAGCGGAGATTCAGTCCAGAAGCAATGGCGATCATCAGTCAATTTGGCAGTTATTTCATTCAATTCTCATCTTTTTCTTATTTTTGTCTTGCAACGTTTGATGGATTTCCTCTAAAGCTGCCTAGATACCCGAACAACATGATTGTACTCATTGAGATCGTGAGGCAAGCGATTCAGGTGAACGTGTTGAGCGCCAGTTTGAGGAAGAAGGGGTATGAATTCCCTATGAAAGTTGGGGCCTACAGTTGTGAGACTCGATCAGATGCTAAAAACATGCTTAAGACATTTGAGAACAAGTACAAGTTAGAGGAGTATGAAGTGGTGAGGCCTATGTTTGACCCAAATGGGTATGCCAGGGATGTGCTTCAAATTGGAAGCGTAATCAAGCATGTTACTACTGTGGAGGATTATTGGGCAGATTGTAAAGATGAGTTGGAAAGCCGAGATCGGGCTTTTGCTAGATTGACAGTGGATCAAATAAAGACATATGGCATTAACTTAGATGTGGAAGGGCTAGAAGATGATGGGCAAAATATGTATAGTAATACATATTTGACCAAGTTGAGAAATACTCCAATCAGTTCCGAGCCATATGTTGATATGGAAGAAGACCTTGATGTTATGATGGCCTGGATTGTCAAGAGAACTGAAAAATGGGTCGAGTGGACAGCAAAAAAGGGCTGGAGTAAGAGCAAGACTACCCAAGCTTCTCCAGCCATTGATACTCCCACTTCTTTTCAGAGTGCCACACCAAGTGTTACAACTATAGCTGCTCAATTTGTAGGAGGAGGTAACCAACCTTCGGAGAAAAACATTTCAATAGCTCCTACTTGCCAAGGCGGTCCTCTACCAGTTATTGGAGCCCAAGCTAGCACCGAAGAAAAGAGGACTGAAGAGCCAAAAGATGGTGTTACTGCTCCAGTCTCACCTCCTCATGTTACTGCTCCAGTCTCATCTCCTCACATTACTCCAACTCCATCTCCTCATCATAGCCCTGGGCCATCTGCAAGCGCTCCTCTTTTGAAGCCGACTGGTTCCCCCATTCAAATAGTAGAGATCGAGGATGAAAAGAGCAGTAGCAGCGAGTCCACTGAATCTGATGAAGCTATGAGGAAAACTCAAGAGGAAGAGAAAGCCCCGAGTTCATCTAGGCTTCTTTTTCAAGATCCAAAGAATCTTGTTTTTGTAGCTACAATGGCATTAACTCCGATGAAGAAGAAAATGTTCAGTATAGAGTCACTTGGGCCTACTTCTAAAGTGATTAGCATAGAGTCTTGGCTAGAAGACACCTTAGAAAGGAAGAGAAAGAGGAAAGAGGAGAGCATCCCTGCAAAAGATACTGTGTCTCAAGCAGTTTTCTCTGGGTCTACAATAGTGAAAGCTAAGAAGCAGAAGACTTTATCAATACTTGGGCAAGATCCAGAAATAGGACACTTAACAATGGAGATAGCAAAGCCAAACAAAGCAGGGAGAATTGAGGACATGACACCCGATGATTTCACTCTGCATTCAATTGATCTTGGAGAGGCTAGACATGATACAAAGGTGGGCCTATGGAGATCAAGTAATGAGGTGATAGAAGAACAATTGGAGAGCCTCAAATTGTCGAAAATCAAGATGAAGGCCGAGATTGAAGAATTGAAAAGATTTATCAGGCAGTTAGTTGTTCCATTGGCAACCATTACCGGTGTGCCTGCTACTGAGAACCCCGCAACAGAAGAAGTGCAAGCTTTCATCTCACAGCTTCAGAAAGATAGGCATTTTGGTCAGATCAGAAAAGAATGGATTGAGAAACTCAATGCAGATGGAATTGCTCTGATCGATCAAATTGGAAATGTTATCCTTCGATTGGAAACTGAGAAGGATAATATCATATGTAATCACAACACTTTGGCCGTGGAGAAGGCAAGATCTGATGAATGCATTTAGCTCTTGAAAATGATCATCCAAATGAAGGCAAAAGAGGCGGTTGAAGCAAAGATTTTGAGGAAAGGGACTGAGCCTCTGTTCAAATGGCTTCAAAGCATGCAATTTAAGTTGGAGATGATTCAAGAAGCTGAAGAGGGACTCAAAGAAATAGGGGAAAAAGTGAGGAAGACCCAAGACAGAGCATTCAAACTCATGCGAGGATTACACATTGACTTACAAACCAGTGGGCAAGGGAAAGCTCTTATTGGAGTAGAAGTAATAAAGAACAACTTCTCCACATACTTGAGTAATCTATCTGGAATGACTTCAAGCAGTCAAAACAAAGTGGTAGAGTTGCAGACGCTTGGTGGATGCGTACACGTGGTTGCTGAAGAATTGACAAGTCAGCTAAATGCAGTAAAGGAGTTGGCTCGAGAGCATTCGAAGTGGCTCTTAAGATTCACTAATGTACATGTGCTTAGTGACGAAGAAATGATTCCAATTATAGTTGCTACTAAGGCATATAGAGCGAAAACTAAAAAAGGAAAGAAGCCCAAATGATTCAGTTGATGCCCCCTTTTCATTTTCATTTTTAAACTTTGCAAATTTTGTAAATTTTGTAATATGACAAACTGGCATCTTGCCATTTGTCATCCTCAGAAGATGAACTGATTAAAATTCCTATTGTAACGGTCATCTCTCAAACTCTATATGTATGAATTTGAATGATTAATGAAAGTCGGCAAATTTTGGTGTAGAATACTTGATGTTGCAGAGTCAATTGAAGAGTATTTTATGTCAATTATTTTTTGTTCTAGTAAGTTGATAGTTATTAATTAGCTGATTCTTTCTCTTAGACTAAGTTACAGTAGGAAGGAAAGGATGTTTCATTCCTTTGTTTCGAGATTGTGAATAAACCTAGTAGGATGTATTGTGGAATATTCGGAGGACTCATTAGACTTTTTTTAATTTCATTTATATCTCTATTAATAGTTGCTGTAGATTAGTTAAGTGCTGAGTGTATGAATTCATAGGATGTGTGAGTTCTATAATTTGGTTCATACTCTAGAAAATTCCCCTTGCCTGGATTAAGTTCTGCGTAGGCTTAATTCGGTTTGCCTCTTCTGCTCTCGGGTTAAGAGCATACCCTGTGTTAGTTTTAGGATCAAAACATAATTCATTGCATATCATTCCATAAGGGAGCTGTACCTACCAATTTAGAGAAAAACCAATAATCAAAGAACTGCTTCTCAATTGTTGTAACTAGATATTGTTCACGATTTGGGCAATAAGAGTCATATTCCTAAGAAACAAGAAAGGACAAATTTGTTTACCAACACATACATGAAGAAAGAATAATATTCTTCCAATTTCATTGTTGAATTAATAAGTAGATAAGATAAGATGAGATAATGATATTAATGTCCAACAAAAGACCAACAAAAGGTCTATGGGACTGGAGGATTACAACAATGAGGCTAACAGCAACAGAAGCATACAAAGGTGTCCGAAGATAAATACAAACAACAACAAGAGAAAGCAAACAAAGAATTAGAGAGGAGGCCAAGAGAGAGACTAGGAGTCCTTTTTAGGTGATAAGAAATCAGTCACTAAATAATATGCATGCTGATGAGTAAAGGCCCTGCTCTATCTCTGGCCACTCATAGAGGAGTGTTACTGGTGCAAATAGCGGGTGTGGGATCTGATGCATCTAGAATGTCTGGTAGATCTAGTGGAGCTAGAAGGCCTTTTCACACCACACAAAGGAGATAATGGTGTGAAAAAGGCAGTAATGAGCTGAGTAGACGAGTACTGATGCGGAAGCAGTGACTGGATCGTGCTATCATGGAGCATAGTGGCCTCTCGAAGATAAAATGCAAGACAATGCTGATCATAGTAGCTGAAAAAGTCATAGAGAGAGAAGCACTCCTGGAACAGACAAAAAAATCTCCATCTGATCTCATAATAAATAAGGCAACGGAAAATGAAGTGAGTCTTAGTCTCCACCTCACCCAAAGTACAAAGCCTGTAGATCCGCTCACCACTATCAATATGATGGTCAGTCTAAATTTGAAGATGGTGAGAACCAACTCTGAAAGACCCCAAAGAGATACATAGGGCATGAGACCACCTCCAAGAAAGGTAGCTAGGACGAACAATAATCCCATCAGACATCTCCAAAAAGTGCTTCGCATAAAAGGACATCTACAAGGAGGGTTAACCTAGGTAATGGCAATGTACTGTCTATAAATGTCAAGTTTGACATGCTCATTCAACTCCTGCTGAGAAGGGAGAAGATGAGTCGGGGCATCTAGTGAGAATTGAAAGTGGGGGAGGTGGTCAATATCAATCTCAATTGAACCAAGCAGAGAAGAGGCCTGTGCATACCTACAATATGTGCGAGAACGAAACTCAGCACTCACAGTAGACACAGACGAACAATAAGCTAAATAAGAGTACTGATCACAATCACCAGCATGATCCGCAAAACCACGAAGACGATGGAGGAACCAAACCAAATAAAAAATGGCTGCGAGATTGAAAGGATGAGCACCGAACTCAGCAATAATAACACTATGAGGAGTGAACCTGTGACATCTAATGATGCGCCTCAAAAATAAAGTTTGAACTTGCTCGATCGAGGCCCAATTAGAACTAAGAAGAGATGGGCCCCAAAGCACAGACCCATAAAGAACAGTTGACCTCACAAGAGAGTCCAAGAGAGATAACTTGGACGAGGTATCCTAGAAGTGGTGCCTGAAACACTGTTTCTCAAGCAAAGCAAGAGAACCCATACCCTTATTAACTCTAGGTTGAATAGCTGGTCTCTTACTGAACCATGGACCGGAAAACTTAACCCCCTGAAAAAAGAAGTGAAGATGGAATGTCTTTAAACAATTGAAGATCATGACCCGAGTCTTACTCAAGTTAACCACAAGCTGTCGCTGATTACAGAAGGAAGCCAAGCCATTAAGAAGCCTTTGTAAATTGTCTGGAGAGGAAGCAAGGAGAACCACATCATCAGCAAAAAGAAGGATGGAGATCAGAACCTGGTGAAGATAACAGCCATCTCTAGGGAACGAGGATCTCTGTAGGAAGTCCTTGAGCTCATCAATATATAATCCGAACAATTTAGGAGAGAGGACAACTTTGCTTAACCCCAATGGTGCTATGGATCAGATCCGAGAAACCCTCAGGAGTCCTGAATTTGTCAACCACAGTCTCATATAGTCTCATAATAGCAGTACATAACATCTCAGAGATACCAATCTCCCTAAGCCTCTCAAACAAAGCCACCCTAGAAACAGAATCAAAAGCTTTGCGAAAATTGACAAAGCAACAATAAACCTTCTCCGATTTGTGTTTAGCCTCATCAATAATAGCCTGTAAAGTGAAGATGTGATCCATAGTCTGATAGTCTGCCCAGAAACCAGCCTGCCCTCTAGCTCTATAACCTAGAGGATAATAAGCATAACTGCCACGACACACAACATTAGAAGGGAATAGACATTGCTTGTACAATTTCACAAAGATGAAACCAACACAGGTAAGAGAAAAATGTCTCCCTTCAACTAAAAACACTAACAATTTCTCTTAGCAAAGGAGATATTTTTTCAGATTTTCATGTCATGGAGTCTCTGAACATGATAGTTAGAATGGCTACACCCATTGTGAAGAAAACAAAACTTTATCATGGATTATCTCAAAGTAATAACATTATAGATTACTCAATATGATGTTCACCACAGTTACTCCCATGTGTGAAATAAATACAAGCTCACATCAGGGAGTGCTGATCCTCTTCAAAGGACTTGGCACTTTACATTTGCTGCTCAAGCTCCCTCTGAATCTTCAAGTGCTTGCATCAACCTCACGACCTCCTCGATCAAGGTTGCCTACAATGTTTGCACTAGTGGAACAGTTACAACACACACCTCCAAAAATTTTGACATGCTAAAATCAAGGATTACCCTTCTTGAGCTCATCCTAGTTCACCTCTTACAAAAAACTCGTGGAGCTACCAATGTCAAATACAGATTGACTGAGGAAATCCGTTCTCTACAACACTGCAACCCACTTGGCTGAGACCTTCACTTCTTTTTAGAACTCCCTCTTGATCCCTGCTGCCTCAGAGATTGCAAAGAGATTCTCTGCAATTCGACTCCCCCTGAGTGTCATCTCCTCTTAGAAGAAACTGATCACAAGACAGTCTGTGTCATTGTTCTTCAGCCTGCATAACTTTAGTTTGCAACTTTGCATCAAGTTATTCCCCCCTTCTATGCAATCTCTCGTAATCTAAATAAGCTCAGTGCACCCTTGCTGCAGACTCAATAATGATGAATAACCTTCAGCAATGATTTGTGTTGATATAACAGGAAGCAACCCTCCAAATATGGCAGAAATAAAGACACTTCTGAAAATGACTTTTGAACTCACTCAGATCAGGTAGTCCAGTCTCTATAACTAGAAACTAGTCACTTTAAAAAAATTCTGAAATACTATTAATGTGTCTGCAGTAGCAATCTGTGCAACCCAGACAGAGCAATCAGATTTATAGACTTAAACCAACACCTTCAATACTCACACAAAAATAGTTTCAATTAAATCTGCAGCCCTTTATGTGTCATCAATTCGGTCCCATGTCTAACTTTGATTATCGCAATAAATTAGAGCTGATTCCAATGTTTCACCAAACAAGGAGCTTTAGCAGTCACACTGCTGCATGCGCATGCTGATCGTCTTCAAAGGATTTGGCACTTTACATTTGCTGTTCAAGCTCCCTCTGAGTCTTCAAGCACTTGCATCAGCCACCTGACCTACTCAATCAAGGTTGGCTACAATGTTTGCATTAGAGGAACAGTTACAACACACCTCCAAAACTTTTAGCATGCTAAAATCCAGGATGCCCTTCTTGAGCTCATCCTAGTTCACCTCATATGAAAAATTTGTGGAGCTACCAACGTCAAATTGAGATTGACTGATGAAATCTGTTCTCCAGAACACTGCCCCCCACTTTGCTGAAACCTTCACTTCTTTATAGAACTCCCTCTTGATCGCTGCTGCCTCAGAGATTGCAAATAGATTCTCTGCAATTGGACTCCCCCTGAGTGTCATCTCCTCTTAGAAGAAACTGATCACAAGACTGTCCATATCTCCATTCTTCAGCCTGCATAATTTTAGTTTGCAACTTTGCATCAAGTTATTCCACCCTTGTATGCAACCTTTCGTAATCTAAATAAGCTCAGTGCACCCTTGCTGCAGACTCAATAATGACGAATAAACCTTCAGCAATGATTTGTGTCCATATAACTGGAAGCAACCGTCCAACTATGGTGGAAATAAAGACACTTCTGAAAATGACCAGTCTCTATAACTAGAAATTAGTCACTTAAAAAATATTCTGAAATACTATTAATATGTCTGCAGTAGCAGTCTGTGCAATCCAGACAGAGCAATCAGATTTGTAGACTTAAACCATCACCTTCAATACTCACACAAAAATAGTTTCAGTTAAATCTGCAGCCCTTTATGTGTCATCAATTCAGTCTGATGTCTAGCTTTGATTATCGCAATAAATTAGAACTGACTCCAATGTTTGACCAAACAAGGAGCTTTAGGAGTCCCACTGCTCAATGCGCATGCTGATCCTCTTCAAAGATTTGGCACTTTACATTTGCTGTTCAAGCTCCCTCTGAATCTTCAAGCACTTGCATCAACCACCCGACCTACTTGATCAAGGTTGCCTACAATGTTTGCATTAGAGGAACAGTTACAACACACACCTCCAAAACTTTTAACATGTTAAATTCCAGGATTGCCGTTCATGAGCCCATCCTAGTTCACCTCATACAAAAAATTTGTGGAGCTACCAATGTCAAACCAGATTGATTGACGAAATCTGTTCTCCAAAACACTGCACCTCACTTTGCTGAAACCTTCACTTCTTTATAGAACTTCCTCTTGATCCCTGCTGCCTCAGAGATTGCAAAGAAATCCTCTGCAATTGGACTCCCCCTGAGTGTCATCTCCCCTTAGAAGAAACTGATCACAAGACAGTCTAAGTCTTCATTCTTCAGCCTGCATAACTTAAGTTTGCAATTTTACATCAAGTTGTTCCCCCTCTGAATGCAATCTCTTGTAATCTAAATAAGCCCAGGGCACCCTTGCTGCAGACTCAATAATGACGAATAACCTTCAGCAATGATTTGTGTCCATATAAACAGGAAGCAACCCTCCAACTATGGCGGAAAAAAAGACATTTCTGAAAATGACCTTTGAAATCACTCATATCAGGTAGTTCAGTCTCTATAACTAGAAATTAGTCACTGGAAAAATATTCTGAAATACTATTAATATGTCTGCAGTAGCAATCTGTGCAACTAAAAAGCTGTGCAAATTCCTTGTAGGGCCGAAACAATGCAATTGTCTGGTGTAAAACAAAATTTCACAGCCCTTGCCACCATTTTCCTTGTCAATGTCAAAATAAATCATTTGGAACAAGCTATGGATATCAATCCAAACATAATAGATAAATAAGTTTTTTCATATGTTGTAGTTACAACTTCCTGATTGACACATATACAAAATGTGGAAGGATCGACAAGTTACACAAATTGTTTGATATAATGTCTTGAAGAGATGCGGTGTGTCTAAAGCATTTCAGTGATTGAAGTCTCTTAACCTGTCAAAATTGTTTACAGAACAACTCTGTTTATGCTAATATTACCTTGCATTTTTGACTTGTTTGCAGATGAATACCTCCTCAATTTACATTCAGATCTTAACTGTGCTGGTCAAGTTTTTCGGGTAAATCAAAATTTTAAAGGTTCATGTAGTATTAGAAATTTAGAAGCCGAAGTACAAACTACAGGCACAATTATGTAAATATGAAAACCTTAAAAGCAAAGCTCGAATATAAAATATGAAAACACTGTAGTTGAAAAACTTTCCAAAACTCGGCAATTTTTTTTGAAACTCACTAATTATTTTTGTATGTTAAGTATTTCCACTAAAATCCTGCAGACTCTTACTTGCTGATTACTTGACCGCATAAGAATATAATGCCCAGGATGCAAAAAAACTCCTCCTAATTTCATTTTGACTGATTTATTTTCTTTCTCTAGTGAAAGAACACCCTCTTAACCTTCTTGCAGCATTTTTGAGCAAAGTAGTGAAAATTTGTAGTTCATCCAGCTGTGAGAGCAAATAAAGCTTGTTTGATGACGTCCACATGAAGTAGAGGAATAAGTTAGCTTACAAATGCCTCAGTGACCTTGTCTTTGTGCAATATCATCTTCATTTGGATGCCATAAAGGAGAAGAAATATCAGGCAGTCCAATTGATATGTGTTGAAGTTTTAGGATCATTACAAATGTAATAGTGCTGCCTGTATGTTATATGTTTTCTAAAGGCATCGATCTCTTGTATATATATTGTGGATGAACTAAGAAGAGACATGTCCCTTCATGGGACATGAAGTGACATGTCTATTCATTAGTGACATGTCTATTCATTATTATGTAATTAATATAATGACAATTATAATTTTATAGCTATATATATATATTTATATAACTAATTTCCATGAATGATTGTTATATTAATTTCTCAATATATATATATATATCTCACATGATATTATTAAAATAAATATCTTTAATAGTTTGGACTCATAACTTTATCCGAGTGAATTATCCATTTGAATTATCTGATTTAAGCTACCAAAAAACATAACACTCCCTCTTAGCTGGGGAGGATAAAACACATAAATTTGATATTACCTCAGTGTAATATCAAGGATGACATGTAAAAAATGTCTTTGATCAAAAGATACTCGCCATAAGATATCTTCTCATGATATCAGGCGCTGTGGCCTCAGAATATCAAGTTGCATGATACTCACCAAGTACTTCGAGCATTTGCCTTAGAATATCAAGTCGCATGATATTCACTAGATATTTGAGTAATGGCCTCCCAAATGTCGAGTTGCAAGATATTCACTAAGTACTTAGAGTAATGGCCTCTTGAATATCAAATTGCATGACATTCATCAAGTACTAAAAAATGTTCATAAGGTATGTGCACAAGTATCCTCAATGATACTTAGCATAGGAACATTCATTACCTGTTTAAGTAACATAATCCACCATGCAAGATATAATCTATTATGATCTGCTTAGACATCATAAGATATCCATCATAATAGAAGATTAAGTTATTGTAAGATCGTACCTTTCATAACTTCTATAGATACAAGTGATAATCATTTGGAAGTCGTCACTTGTTCATGATGTTACACAGGGTGCAAGCTCATTAAAATCGTGCAGTCACACACATGTATTGTCAGACTCTCTGAATATCAATCTTTTGAGTTGCTCATCCAATGTTGCCTCTAATGAAGTGTCAGACTCCCTTTTAATTTGATATCAATCTTCCTTTTCCTGCAAGAACATCCTGAGAGAGAAAAGAAAAGATCAAGGTAAATAGCTCTTATGGTATGTATAGAAATACAAATAAGAGAGATTTACTATATTAGGAATACGATACTAGGAAATTGTATGCAAAAGAGATTACTTATCTCATGTAGTCCAAGGATAATGCCCTTTGGATGACTTCATTGTTCATTACGAATTCTTGTTAGCGGTCTCTTTATTTCCTTCATAATGGGGCCTTGTCCTATTATATTATTTCTTAATCCCACCTTAATTATCGTTGTGGTGGATCTACCATTTTTAAATAGCATATAGAACCATTGTGACTTTACACCAAATCTCTGTCAAGTTGTTTGCGGACAGTGGGGTCGAATGACCTTCTTATTGGTTCCTTGTGAATATGTGTTAGCATGTCAGGCCCGTGGTTGTTAATTCGTCTGCTTCCCTTATGGAATATTTATTCTTGTGAATATGTGATAGCATGACCTTATTATTCCTCTGTGCCCATGCTTATTGGCCCCTTATTGGTCCCACTTGGAAAGTGACAATTCAAACATTCCCACCTTTTCGTATCTTCCTATCATATCAGATCTGCCCTTCGTGCTTTGTTGTCCCTATTTGTGTTATGTTTCTTGTTTATTGTGCCTATCTGCTATGCTGTACTTGCCCAATGACAGGCCATTCTACTCCTCGCTGGTTGATTATTTTGTCATATAGCCTTTGATCCTTTGACAATCAATTTTACTCTGCCCGTAGACAAGTATCATAAATACTGCCATGTTTCAAAATAATCTTACTCTGTACTCTTTGAAAGTTGAAATCATTGACAAAAAATACGGTATATGATTGTAGGTTAGGAAATATGAATCAAGGACACAAGACCTAAGTTCATCACATAACCTACATACACATATGCAAGTATGGAATGTAGAAGGAGAGAAGATAATGAAAAGAATCCTGTCAATCTCAATTCTAACAAACTAGGTCTAGAAAGATTAGTGCTAACTGGATGAACAAGGAGCACAAATGCAAACTATATCTAGGAAGAATAAAGGAAAGATATCCAATGCCTTATAATCCCTCAGAGTGTGTGTGTGTGTGTGTAAGTAAGGAAAGCTATAGAGATGTAGATATGCTGAGAGGACAAAGAAGGTCAAAGAACCACATCTTTTAAGTCTGTTTTGTACTGGCTATTTTGACTGAAATGTGTAGAGTGTGTTAGATCTGAGCTTGAAACTGCACAACAGACGAAACCTAGAAATCTTTCAGCAAATTGTCAGGGGCAAACTGGTGCATTAGGGGTGGTGTAGTGTGACCTTGATTTACTGTGTGTGCTTTTATTTTGATTTCGTTGTTTCAAAGAAAACCAAAAAGAGTTCTCTGATCTATAACCTATTTGTTGACTCGGTGTCCGTAATCTGCAGTAAAAAGGGATTTTTGTTGTTGATTGGGGTTTGCCTTGGTCAAACCCCAGTTTAAGAATTAACCTTGAATTGAAATAGAAGTAAATGTACGATTCACCTTACAAAATCCAGGTCTCTTGAATCAAATGCAATGTGTGCTTCACCAACAGATTTAGACCAAGAAGATGAAGATGAATGATTGTAGAAGATGCAACAAAGGACCTTGAATGGATTGAGGATCTTGAAGGTAAACTCCTTCAATTGCTTGAACATTTCAATCCTTGATCTTCAATGGAGGAATACTTGAATGAAATGCTTGAAGGCTTGAAGACTTGAAACTTGAATGCTTGAAAGCTAGAGCTTGTGGATGCAATTGCTTGTTATGATTGTGGATTAAGAAGTGGAGCAAATGGAAGGGTTTACATAGAGCTCAAAATTGACTAACTCCTGTAGGCTGATGGACCTAGGAATCAACAACCAAACGTCTTGAAACACGGGACATAAAGAGAGGCCAAAATAGGGCCTCATCACATTGGCCAACAAGGTGCATACTGCACTTGTGATAACTAGGTGCACAAACTCCTGGGGTTGTCTAGGGGCTCCAAAACAGGTCTCAGAATCCAGAAATCAGGTTGAGATTCTGAGGAAATCCCATTTCGGTGTGAGGAGTAGATTCCAAGTGGATGGATGAAAAGGAGGGACCCAGGGGAAATAGAACCTACCTTGAGCTTAACACCATGAAAATAGGAGCTTTAAAGAGGATCTATTAGGTTCAACCCCAATTCCACCCAAGGAAAAGGACAGAAAAGGAAAGAAGGGATGAAAGAGAGGAGGAGATTGATGATCTTGCGTTAAATAGTTGCTAACCTTCATTAAATTGGAGTGCTTCCAATTTAAGACGATATAATGATATTGATTGTTTGTCTTTAATAATCACCACATACAAGTTTGTTATACTGATGCGATAAGTTACGTTTTCTGTTTTCTGTTATGATATCTTTTAACGCTGAAGGTAATGTATTTCATTGTATTATATATATCAATCTCTGACTTTTCATTCATAGCAATATCAATTGGCATTCATTTCATTGCTCATTATTCCAGACGTCTTTTGATTTTGATTGATGAGTACTCCCATGTCCTATTTCTTCCTTATGTTTATTGTCGTAATTTTATATGATCTGGACTGTTATGCAGTAGAGGGTATTCATATCTGTTGGCTGTTCCAAGTATGCTGTGTATGTTGGCTGTTTCTCAGTGTTTTTGATTGATGCTGTATGCACATGTACTCTGTGCCTCTTTCCAATGGTGTATTAATTCCACTTCCTTTTGGCTGCTATAAGACTATTAGAGTGCTTAATATATTATATGATCCCCATTTCTACATTTCCAGCCTGACTCTGATACCATGTTGACTCTGATTAATGTAATGACAATTATAACTTTATAGTTATATATATATATATTATACAACTATTTTCCATGAATCACTATCAAATTAATTTCTCTCAAATGATATTTGATTAAATAAATATCTTCAATAGTTTAGACTCGTGGGTTTATTTGACTGAAGCTACCAAAAACAATAATAATATGGATGATTAGACCCCTATAGTGATTGGACAGTGTAAGACCAATTTCCATTGTTTATTGAGGATGACTTCTATGATGTGGATAATGGAGGAGGAGAGAGGTGGATTTCGATTCGTAGCCTATGCTAGGTCCCAAATATTACCTTAGATACTTATGCCACCCACCTCTGTCAACATAGGCAACCATTTTGGGTTTTGAGTGTGTGGAGGATTTTTTTTCCATATCAAGATTAGTGAGCGTCAATTATCCAGAGAGTAGCTCTTCACCATTTTAATTGTATGGTACTGGTAAAACTATTCTTTAGAAATCTGTAGTAGAAGAATGAGCTGAAAAATAATCAATAGAAGATTGTCATTGGAGGTGCAGAATTGTTGGCAAATAGGCGCCATTATTTTCTGAGGCACCACTACCATTTTGCAGCAACCTTCAGTTGATATTTAATATTTCACATTTGAATGTGTGCAGTTTGCTGTACATTCCATGCCAATAAAATGGCTAAAAGACCATTTTTTGAGGTGTTTTCAGCGGTTCATCTTTCAATATTTTAAATAAGTTTTTAACTATGGTATTATTCTCTCTTTTAAAATTTCAGTCCTTTTTATAATAGAATAAGAGTACTATTGTGCGTCTTGATGTTTGGTAGCTTCTGTTGGATTAATCTATAAATAATTATATATGAGATATAATTTATATATACATGTTCATTATATATGACATATAAGTTTTTATGAGAGAAATAAATAAATAAATAAATATATATATATATATATATATAAACTATGATTAAAGTTTATATTATATTATTTATCTAATTAATGAATAGACATGTTCCATGAAGGGACATGTCTCTTCATTGCTTATTCTCATTATATATATAAGAGGTCGCTGCCATTTGGAAAGTACATACCACAATAAGGCAGTGCAATTACATTTGCAGTGATCCTTTGAAAGTTAACAGTGCATTCCCATACCACTTCCCAATTAGTTTGGACTTATTTGATGGAATGCCTTAATTCAGCTACTTATCAACAAGTAGCACTCTTGTGCTGGGTCTCATTTATGACTAGATGTTATGAGCTCTACCAATGTTTAACTAGTTTAGATTTGTATAAAGATATTTTAGTTTCATGCAGTTTATGTTTAGGTAAGGAGATATATAGTTTAGATTTATAAAAAGATATTTTAGTTTCATTTTGTTTTATATATAGGTAAGGAAACATATATCTGCCATTATAATTTACACATTACACCAGTCTAAGTGAATGCGTATTGATCTTATAATGACAAATTAACTCCATTTGAGAGTGTGTGATGATGCTTTCTGCAACCTGAGAGTGTGTGAATGGTTCTCATTGCACTTATAGTGCACAAAACATAATTAGACGTTATCATCATAATAATATTTATGTTACAAGCTAGAGTTGCCATTGCACCAAAAGATTGACTTGTTAATGCCCGATACAATCACTAGAGTTATAGAACACAGGAGGCGGTTAAGCCATGTTATGAATCCCGAAGGGGAAGGCTGGCGGTTAGTCCAACAATTCCCCCCTCAGTGTTACCCGAGGAGATTCAAACCTGTGACCAAGCTCTGATACCACTTGTTACAAGTTAGAGTTGCCGTTGCACCAAAAGATTCACTTGTTAATGCCCGATACAACCACTAGACTTATAGAACACAGGAGGCAGTAAGCCATGTCATGAATCCCGAAGGGGAAGGCTGGCGGTTAGTCCAACAATTTATTTGCATCTCAAATGACATTTAACATAATCAACTGTTTAATTGTTTTTAGCAAACATTTACTACAGTCAACAATAATTCAGTGTAAATTAGGCAAATTAAATGGAATGTGACAACGAGTTTACCTGTTTTAATGGGTTTTGATGAGTTATGTATCCAAATTCAAAGCAAATATACATGCTTTCTATGATTGCCCACATTATTAAAAATATCTTTCAAAAGCTAATATAAATAAAAAAAGATTTTTAAGTCCAATAAAGGTATTTTAAATAAAAAAAGATTGCAAGTCCATATTCACACCTTTGATCTTCTTGTGAAATTTTGCATTGTCTTTAAAGGTTCGTCTGTTCCTTGGATTTCCAGCACAACTGCGCTTCTCTTATCAGGGTGTGTTTCCTATGGTAAGCCTACCAAATTTATCTTGAGAGAGTTTGCTTCGTAGGCCTTAGAAGTATGACGTCAGATCCACTTCTTCTGGACAGCAGTCTATTATTAAAAAAAATTAAAAGGTAAATTGTAATTCAACTGGCATAGCATCAGTCTTGAGTCAAGCGAAAGCTCTGTTCTTCTCTTCCATCTGTAGACCATGTTCATCTCTTGTAGGATGAAAGACAATTGTATTATCTGTCTTATTGTTTAGCCTGACCAAATCCTCAATATATGCCCATTTTTTTGAAAAATAGCTTATTGGTAAAACCTAATTCAAGGTCTGTAAGGCCAATAATCTTGTTGATATCCTCACTATGCAGGGATACTAGCAGAAGTGATGTTCTACTGTTGAAATTAATTGCAAAGAGAACATATTTTAGAACTTAAAAATCATCTTTTTCTTAGATGGCATTGATTAATAATCTTACATTTCAATGCAAAAGTAGCAGAAGTGTTGTCTTTCTGGCATCAAAAAGAATTGGTGCATGTTTTTTAATAGCCAGAACAATGGGGGCTATAAAAAATAGACAAAATAACTTCTGGGTAATTTTTTCTGATCAGAACTCTGAAACAATTTATCATTGAAGTTTAGTCCATGTAGGAGGATTAATTATAGGATATTTATAGCATTTTTCAGGCTTTGATCAAAATAAAAATTTAGCTGAAATTTACAAGAGCAACATTTCTTGCAATTTATCAATCAGAAGCATCATATATTCCAATTTGTTTGCTTCAATTTAATTAAAGAAACTGTTTTAATATTTGTTTGGCAGGCATGAACCAATACAAACCTATATTTCTGGGAACTGTACACCCAAATACTCCACTTGGGAAACTCAAGCGAGCTTGCAATACACAGAAGTGTATACGTGCTGGAGGCAAACACAATGATCTTGATGATGTTGGGAAGGACACATATCACCATACATTCTTTGAGATGCTTGGAAATTGGTCTTTTGGTGATTATTTTAAACGTGAAGCTATTGGATGGGCCTGGGAATTATTGACAGAGGCATGTACCACCTGTCTTATCTGACATATTTGCAAATTTATGTTTTTCACCTAAAGGCTAGAATTGTAGATTCCTGTGGGTAAAGCTGTATATTAGGTTTGTATTATTGTTCATTATTTTTTTAAAATTCTGTATGGTTCTAATATTCTATGATTAATCCTTGCAAGAATTTGACAACTAATTAGAATATTCAATAATAGATAGATGGAATGTACATTGTTGAGATATCACAAATTTGTATGTAGCTATATCTCAAAAGAAAATAGTGACTGATTGGAGAGAGAAAATCATGGGCACATGGGACTGTGGGTGTAGGGATGTTTTAAAACGTGAGAGCAAACATACAAATTCTGAATTTTTTGCTGTAAAACTGTTCATGAGGATTCCAACATCCTTTTCCAATTCAATGATTTTCTCTGCAGACTATAACAAAGATTTTTGCCAATGTTCACTACCATATATATTGGACTTGAGTATTTACAATTGCTATCTATAAAGCTTTATTGCTGGTTTTACTCTGTTTTTAAAAAGTGGTCTGCAATAGGAACTATTTTTATTTTTATAAATAATCGTGTATATGGAATTTTGCAGGTATACAAGTTGCCCACAGACCGCCTTTATGTAACTTATTTTGGAGGTGATGAAAAGCTGGGACTTCCTGCTGATAGTGAGGCCAGAGATATCTGGCTCACTTATCTACCTCCTGGGAATGTTCTACCATTTGGTTGTAAGGTAATAAACAACTCATAGTTAGTCTCTCACTATATGCTTTTTCTTGAAGTCCCGAGTCATCCATTTTTTTTAAGTGGACAAGTATTTTTGCTGATCACTGCATACCACAAGTATACACCTCTCACAGTTCTTATGTAAATTCTGATGGCTTCAGAGTTGTTCCTTCCTCATTTGTATGTTGTGATTAACTGTTTCTTCATCCAATTGAATAAATGTATTTTCTTCTATAAAGTGTAAATTTAAAATATTATTTTTTCATTCAGGACAACTTTTGGGAAATGGGTGATACTGGACCTTGTGGGCCATGTTCGGAAATCCACTTTGATCGACTAGGAAACCGCAATGCAGCTTCTTTAGTTAATTATGATGATCCCACTTGCATTGAGATCTGGAATATTGTATTTATTCAGGTATGGTCCCTAACTTCGTTGTTTTTGAGCAAGTTGGGTTTGACATTCCACTGGAAATGTTTGCCTATCTGGCATTTAGAGAAAATCATTTAGACCATTGAAATGGTGGACAAGATCAATAAGGAAGCAGTTTGTGTTCCCTGTTCTTTGTTCTGAGCTGATTCTACAATTGCTACACAGTTTAATAGGGAAAATGATGGATCTCTGAGGCCTTTACCAGCAAAGCATGTTGATACAGGAATGGGCTTTGAACGCCTGACATCAGTTCTCCAAAATAAATTGAGCAATTACGACACAGATATTTTTATGCCTATATTTGATGCGTTGCAGCAGGCAAGTCTGTTGAAAGTTTATTTCATGTGTTAATTTCTGCTGAAAGATGAGCAGCTAACATACAAATATCTCCATTACTTCCATGTGGTTGATTTTGCATTTATGGCTAGATGTATCTGGGCTTGTTGGCTTAATTCATGTATTATTGCTTTTCACTTTTTTAAAGGCAACTGGAGCTCAACCTTACTCTGGGAAAGTGGGGGCAGATGATGTAGATAAAGTTGATATGGCTTACAGGGTGGTGGCAGACCATATAAGAACTTTGTCCTTTGCTATTGCAGATGGTTCTCGCCCAGGTGAAATTTGTTATGGAAAATGAATTATTTTATTTTGAACTTGTTATGAAATATCCTTTTCTTCTTGTAGGGCTTGCCAACAGATTTTTTGCCATGCTTTAGCACGGCTGCCTTGTATTCAGACCTGTTTATTTTGTCTTTTCATTTTCTTGGTAAATTTTCATCTTTTAAGCATGATATAAGAAACTATGTGACGGGGGAATTTCTGTTTCATATGAACGAATTGTGTAAATTATTAATAAGGAAATGCTAACTATGCATATCAAGGTCTTTGCCTTCTAGAGTAGTGGTAAACCATATGCAAACACTTTCATTTTCCAAAGTAGAAGGCTTTTGCTCAGATGAATCATTCCATTACAAATGAAGAGTTTCTTTTCTAATTTTATTTTTGTTTATTATATTTTCATCTTCTAATGACGTTTGCCCATACTCTAGTATTCCACCTAGCATGGAGGCCTGTTTAATTTTTTTGTTTTGTTTTGTTGCTATATTTTCCTCCTTGAAGGGTTATAAAAGAAATTGGATTAAATAAATCAGTTTAAACTTTAATGTAGTTTCAAAAGTATGTACTCTCTAGATGTTTTCAAAAGGAACAGCCAAGCATGTATTTCACACCCTTTTTAGTTTTTGTGGTTATTTGGATCTATTGTATTTTTCATTGTTTGACTTTCCGAAAATCTCTTTGTGTTCCATTAACCTGAATTTCTTAAAACTTTACTACTTATGGTTACATAAGAGTTCATTCTTAAGAAGATATTTGGGATGAATATTTTGACTTAAATAATTTTGTTACGTTAAAATAATATAACTGCAACTAATGCTATTAAGAAGATTTAAAAGATATGAAAATGTTGTTAATATCAACTAAAAAGCTGGAGATATTTCTGTAGGCATTGAAAACAGCTCAGTTTTGAGCAGTTGTGGCATTTGGTGTTTCCTTCATTTTTTTCTTGTGGTTAATTGATGTAACTTCGATACCAAAAAATCTTAGGGATTCAATCTCCAGCACAGCAAGGCTAAGTGTTGTGTGACAAGTAAGAATTTAAGGTCAAACTTACAGGAACCCTATTCTAAATATGCCAAGACACTCTTGTTTCTGCTGTGAACAGAAGTGAGGAATTGCTTAGTGAATTTGAATAGAACTGCCATAATATAGGAAAGGAGGGTAATAGCAGAACTATTGCCTAAACTAATCAAGGAGGAAATAAATGTATGCAAAAATGATATAGTAATTTCCATAAGTTAAGTATACACAAAAGTTTTTACCACAATGACATGGTGCTTATATTGGCAAACTGATTTGGAAAAAAACTCAGCATCCAAATTTCAAAGCATTATGTTTATAATTTGAACCTGGTTATAATGCTTCAGCCGGCTACATAAGTTTTGGAGTTTTTTTGGCAACATAACCTTTGAAAAATTACATGCTAGTAAATCTCCACTCTGTTGATGTGAGGTTGTGGCCACCTCAATTTGCAGGATGAAACACTTAATATTCCAATTCGAAACACCAAATATCCAATCCTCTTAAACAAGGAATCTCCAAATGCTAAGCAATGTGAATAATTGGGTGATAAAGTAAAGTAATCCCAAGGCTTACACCACACACTCGCAACTTTTTTGTTGGACACAACTCAGTTTGTATGATGTGATTTGGTGATAATTACTTGGAGACTTACATTAGTCTTTGGTGGAGGATTCTATCAACTTTCTGAATGCAAATTATATGGCAATGGGAGTGCATCAACTACTTCCAACAATAATTTGAAATAAAGTGCAAATGGGTTGAAGGTTTAGAATCTAGGCTGAGACTAAACTAGTCCTTGCTTTACCAAATCAACTACACTGAGGAGGGTACTATCTTCTAAGGGTACATGTATGATTTTCAAACTACTTATGCTTATCAAAACCATATGCAAATCAATGAAGTATCAAAAGGTGCGAACACTAGTTTCCCTATGATTTGAACAACAACAATTTCTTTCATTATCTAACTAACTTAAACAACTTAAAACTCTTTTACCTTTTACTTTACCTAAACAAATTTAAACTAAATTGTGAAATGTAGAAACCATGCAACATTCAGAAACATCGCAAGTGTTCACCATATAAACAACAATGGATTAGGAATAATTTTGGCAACAATTTCTTCCAGTCTCCCTTATAAATGATTTGAGCAGCCTTTGTATAGAGGTTCCAAGTACAATGAATGACTTGGTTGATGTGAGATCAGTGGACAAGATTATGCCAGCATAACCCTAATATAACTATCACCTACTAGCATTAAATGCCGACCAATAATAATAAGGTGCCAATCTTTGTGCCAATAAGAAAATTGCATTACTTTTATACTTATCCATTTGAGGACGGACCAATGAAAAAATTCAGTAGATGAAATATACCAAACCAATACAGCAGAGAAGAGAACGGCTAATCTGACTTAATCCTTTTGCTGGAAGGGAGAACCAACTGATTCTTAACAATTAAACTTTTCCACAATATGGTGAGACTACTACGCAACCATGTGAATACAAAAGAGAGTTCAGGAAAACACAGTACTCTCCAACGCTTAAATCATCATTATTTAATTACCGAGTGTTATTTCTTTCTAGGAGTTTATCAGCAGTATATGGACATGTTCAATACTGGTATAAACAACAGACACATAACTCTACATACACAATGTAATACAAATGACAGTAGTAATACTCCTAATGTGACTGAGGCTAGCTTACCTCTCCTGTGATTCCAGCTGGAAGGAGGGGTCTCGCCTACCAATGCAGTTCTTTGTATTCGTGAAAGCCTGCGGTAGAACCCACTGGTGCTCTGTCTAGGGTATCGGTGCAACCGGGGTCTGCACTCCAACACCGACTGCTTAACTGTCCAAGCTGCTATGGGAAGAGCGGTTTCCTCCTTTCTGCGATATGAATATCTGAGAATGCACTCCTCCAACACCCGTGGTTTATTAAACTGTTCACTGTCCGTCTGTAAATGACCAATGCTGTCTTCTCCTTTGTGACAATCTAAATGACAACTTCCAGTTCTCACCTGTTGACTCACACAGCGGCCTTCATTTAATCACCAGAATACTCTATCCCTGTATAAGCTCGATGGAATACCTGCAGAGGAATAACGTTCAACAATTGCACAATCACTTGCTCCAACTCTACGTTCAAACTATGGATGAAACTTCACAAGAGGTTGGGGCTACGTCCAGCTACTCTTTGCCTTGAGGGGTTTTGTCCTCAAGAACAACCATTCACATTTAAGCAACCTTCTGTATTTGAACATTGTCTTATTTTCATGGTGAGAATCCCAATGTAGCTCCTTGCTTTTATAACCTTGATATGAGGGGAAATACAAACAACTAAGCAATGTGGGATAAAAGCCAATTTCGTCTTTTAGTCACTTAAGTTACTTTTTTCATAAAGTGACTTTAAGTCATAAAGTAACTTTATAAAATAATGACTTAAGTATAGGAAGCCCCACACTTAAATATCTCCCCAACGAAACCAAATAGAATCCTATGACTGACTGGCAGCCTCAAAATAAATGTCGTTAGCCTATTTGGATGGAAAGATAGACCAACAAGGTGCCATAAGGCCTAGCACAAAAAAGGAGACATTACAGTCCTCCTCAATGCCAAATGTTGCACGATTGATTCACCCTCCCAAGTGGCATCTTCATATGGCAAATCCTTCCAACGAATTAGATACTCCCTGATGGACCTCTTATGCAACTTCCTTTCTCTGATCTCAATCACCTTTGCTGGAACCAAAACTAGCTTCCCTTCCACATCAAGTGGGGGCAGTCCAATGGAAGACACTACATGCTGACCAATCGCCTTCTTGAGGCAAGAAACGTGGAGAACATTATGAATTCTTCTATCATCTGGCAAGTCCATCTCATAAGCAACCTCTCCAATCCTTTGAGTAATGCGATAGGGACCATAAAATCTAGGTAAAAGCTTTTTCAGACCCACTCTTCTTCAAGGAGCTCTGCTTGTAAGGTTGGAGACGAAGGTAAACCATGTCACTTAACTAAAAACTCCGTTCTATCCTACAACGATCAGCATAGGTCTTCTGCTGATTTTGAGCCTGTAGAATGTTCCCTTGAAGAGATTTGAGAATATCGTGCTGATCCTATATCCAATCTCTAGCTAGCGGTGTCTTGCTGTCCTGCAAAGCTAGATCTACGAACGTCATATTTGCTGCCATAGAGAGCTCAAGACGGTGTCATCCAGATGGACATGTGTTAGGAGGAGTTGTAGCAGTAATCCCCTAGATATAACCATTTAACCCAAGCTCTCTGTTGCTACGCTACATAGCTGCAGAGTGTAACGCCCCACTAGGGAACCCAAAAGAAATTAACCTAAAGTTTCACTAAGTTTGCCAAACAATTTTTTTTTAAGATAATAACAACAAGAGATACTATAGCGCAAGCAATAACTCACATGCATACAACCATGCAAAATAGATTACATCTCTTAAGGATTGTTATGATCCTGGTGGGTGGCCTTCACTAACACCTCAGGGTTTTGGTGCAATGGTTCGTACTATGTGTTAGACCTCAGTGTCCTTATTGGATTCAATTGGGATTGAGATTAGTCATCTCTCATGTTACCCAATTCTTTGTGGATGCTCCCACTCACCTCCTCCCCTCACATCAGGAGCTGAATGGGCATGTTAGACTTAACATTTACAGGCAATACATTATCATGACCTGAAGTAACCCTCGTGGGGGGTTACGTATGTGGATGGCCTTCTATACTGAATACTTTCTTGACACAGGGTTGGATTATTGTGTGTCCTGACTACTTATAACGTTGGAGTCACACCCTTTGTATCTCTCTAGGTTCAGAGTTGGCTCTCACTGGCAAAGGTGCTAGACAAACCATTGCATAGCCAGGAATGACCGGGTTTATAACCTTTGTTCCTTGTCTGAGATAGAGATTGAGACCCACTTCATCTTTCATTGCCCCATCTACTATGAGATTAGAGACATGTTTCTTTTCCTTTTAAGAGATTGCAGGTCACTAGTAGCCTTTTTTAGATGCACAGACCAATGATGCTTGGCGCTTTACCTCCAGGAATCCACATAGCGTCATGACCACACTTTACAGCTCCTGTTTCCTCAAAGCTAGGTCTCTGATCATCTTATTACCGCCTCTTTCCTGTCCTCATCCCTTCTCCTCGGCTTGAAGCGGCTGGTTGATACTACCATTTTCGGCCACACCAAATCCGCTAGATCTTGTGGTGGGCTCACTAGACATTGACACTCCACCTCTAGTGGTGCTTAGAGACAGGTTAGGACTATTGGTCGTCTTGGGCTTTACCCTTTGGTGTTGGATTTCTTTTCGCTGAAGAAGGAACTCTAGTCCTTTTGTTGTTCCCTTTTGTTGCTTTATTGTTTGCTTTTTTTTGAACATTGTTTGGGGCTCCTACTAGGTTGTATTTCCCTGTTTGTATGTCTTCACTCCCTTGGACCCTTTTGTTGGTCTCTTGCTGGACAAATAGATTTATCTTATCTTGAGATTTGATCTCTATCATGCTAAGTTACCCAATCAGTGACCTCAAGAATCAACTATCTAGCCCCAAAAATTTGATTGATTTAACTCTTTGGCTTCATCAAGCTCTTCCGAAGGCTTGGAGACTTGGAAACACTACCAACTAGGACTACCTAAGAGTATCTAAACCCACTACTCCTACTGCTAAAAGCAAAAAGAGGGGGTTCCCATATGCAACTTTCCCACATTCGGCAAGAAGGCAACAAATAGGTGGATGCATTATCCAATGTGCTAGTGACATCGGAGGTGGAGGTGGAGTTGATTGTCTTTATAGACCATAGGAAGGCACAAGCTAGTGAAATGATTTCAAGGCACTTAAACAAGGAGCCTGGTACAAGTGTCAATGCATCCTTATTTACTCTGGGCTACTGATAGTTGTTATGTGTTGAGAAAGGTATTCGAAAAAAATCCTTTGCCTTCTTTCTCAAGATTTCTTTCTAGCTATGTGATAGGACATGGGAAGGTTTACTATCATAGTTGCAAGAAGTCAGGTAACTTCTTGTTGAGAATGTCAAAGGTGCTCATAGCCTTGTGGGCCAAGGTCTCATAAGATCACCATTGTTATTGGTGCTGAATACTTGAATGTGGCAGGGAGGTATGGAACAAACATGGAGATTGTTTCACTACTTCTCGGGTTGTGTTTGGAATTGGGCCCAACTGCTAATTTAGGGTGGTTACGGATTGTATGTGAGAGGAGTTGGTGCGGGGAGTGGGGGGGCATGACTTGATGACATTTTTGTCAAGGCACCAATTGGTGTGGGTTTAGTGCCAAGAATAGAGGATTAGTTGTAAATTGGAGATGTGGAGGCACTGATTCATCCTTTTCGTTTGTGGAATGCTTATGGTAATTTAGAAGTCCAGTTGGCAGCCGTGGGTATATGGTTGAGAAGAATCGAAAGTTTCTTGCAAATCAGAGAAATTTGAGCTAGTTGAGGGGAGAATGAATTTGCAAAGAAGAATCCTAAGGGACAATGAGGATGCTCTCCAGGCAGTAGAAAGGTTAGGAGGCTGGAGGTTTGCTCTACATCACAAACGTTGTATGTTTGTAGGGGTTGCCAGGTTTTGTCTGCAACCATTTTTTTGGTTTGGGTTGCTGAACATTCTATATTTTGGAGTTCGGAATGTATTGCACTATCAGTACTTTTGATGCTCTTCTGTTTCTGGGGGATAGCTTGAGTATTGTCTTGGGTTGGGTGTGTGTAGCTGCTGTTGTTCTGCTCTGGACTGTTGGTTTGGTGGGGCTCAGTTATGAACTTATATTATTAATGTTATATTTCTGTATCTCCTCTTAAATTATTAATATAAAAATATTATTTACCTGTCAAAAGAAAAATTACACTGATGGCAGTGGCTTTAAGTTGAATTACACGTAAAAGTTTGTGTCCTACAATAGAGTTGGTTTTGCTCCGGATTCTCATCATAACAAACTCATGAACTATTTTCATGCACCTTGCAGGTAATGAGGGTCGTGAATATGTTCTTAGACGTATTCTTCGACGAGCAGTTCGATATGGACGGGAAGTTCTAAAAGCTCAGGAAGGGTTTTTTAGTGGGTATGCAACTATATCTTCTGTTGAAAAAAATGGTTTAGTGGTTTAGCAGAGTTAGGTTTATATGTTAGAAAGACTTTTTTTAATGTTATATGGTGCAATATTTATGTGTGATTTTAGTAAACATAGTTGTTTCTTTTTGATGTTGATGGTTTCAATTTATGAGATTAGGCTTGAAAACTAAGATGTAAGGAAGCCTGATGATTTTATTAAAAAATGTAACTGATCTTTTTGACTAATTAGATAAATGGTCTGGCTAGGTTGGTGAGCACTGTTGTTAAAGTCATGGGTAAGACCTTTCCTGAACTGACACAACATGAAAAGAAGATTAAGGAAATAATTGCAGAAGAGGAATTGAGCTTTGGGAGGACTTTGATCAAGGTAGTTTTGAGATCATCTGTTTTGATCATCTGTTTCGCCAATAAGTTTGTTAGTTTGCATATGCACTGTGATTCTATGGCCTCACCTTTTCTTTTAAAGATGTTTGGCTGCCTGCTCACATTTGATATGTCTAAGGGTAATCAAAATATTTTTTGGAGCAAGTCATTGTGTTTTTGTTGTTATTCTAGTCATAAATTTCATCTTTTAAGGGCACTGGGGAATAAAATTAATTTTTGAAATCAAAGCTGAAATGTTTTGCCAATGGTCTCAAGTTTGGCTTCAAAGACCCGACATTTTTATAAAGGGCTCAGAGTTTCCAAAATTAATCTGTAATAGATTGCAATTATTGGATTAAAGAAAAGGTAAGGAAATAGATTAAAGAAGGTGTATTCCTTGTGAGATTATTTGATATGTTCTGGAGGAAGTTTGTTGTCTTTTATTTCTAAAACTTGAATCCCTGACTAATATAGATTTGGAGTGTTGGAAAGCCCGTTATTCTAGTTAAAGCAAGAGCTTGTAGTTCCTTCTTTTGTCACAGCACATCTTGAAACAGTTGCCTTATATTGTGATTTAAGATCAATATATGCATTAACCATGTAGATTTGTATTGTGATTCTGATTGTTTTACTTTCTAAATGACCTTGTTTGTTTATGATTGCAGGGCATTGAAAAATTCAAGAAGGCCGCACAAGAAGTTACAGATAACACGCTTAGCGGGCAGGTGCAGTAAATATTTATCTTTTGTCATAAAAATAGCCTGATGCTAATGAAAAGAAATGGAGTATTTGTAATTGAGAGATAGGGTCAGAATGATTTGAACATCAAATATTGAAGTCCATGAGATGCATAACTATAAATAGTATATAACAACTTGAAAATTGCATCAATAGATATGAGCAAGGCATGAGAAACCTCACTTTGAATGATTGACAAATACCATATTAGTGAACAAATTGTCCTCCAAAGAAAAACATATGAATTAACCCCAAAAGCCCAGATAGAAAGATTGAATATGTACTAACAGTTGGGTCACTTAGCTATTGAAAAGTGTAAGTGCCCTCTGAATTTATTTGAGTACAGCTCCTCATGTATGATTTACAATGAATTCACATAAATAAAAATATGGATGCTTTTAATCAGAAAACACAAAAGGTTTACAAACATTTATCCGTAAACATGATATAGATGTGGAAAAACTAAGTGACTGAAAGGAAAATGAACAATAAATGACACAAAGTTCATTTACCTGAATGCTGCATTACAAAGAGAATGAAAACAAGGAATAAATCTTCCATCCTGTTGAGAAAGTGAAGAATCAAAGATTCAAAGGCATCTTGAAATCAAAACGTATGCAGAAAAAAGTAACACTAAAATGCATTTAGAGAAAATTGAAAGTTACACAAAGATCACAATCAGTGGAAAGATAACTGCCCAAACTCCAAGTTTTGATCTGCAATTATCGTTCAAATCTCCCTTCTCTAAAGCGTAAAAGATTTCACAGATCTTATACACATTTGTATCAGAATCACTACCTAGAAGAAACAGAAATTCCCTCCCTTACATTATGCTTAAAATCAAGATTTTCCTCTTTTCCTAACACAAAGTTCAGAAAAAGAACAAGAGCTCTGCTCCTCCACAGCCCATAGTCTGCTTTCTCTCCCGTTCGAAGAACTATAACCTGTAGGGTGGACTGCCTCGAACCACTTTGAACCACTTCGAACCACTTCGAACCATAGCTCAAAGAGGTTCAAGACTCTACACTTGAAGTTTAAATACTGGGTCCATATGGGTACTAACACATATATATTGTATGTTTGGTTCAGGAATGATAAAAATATGCATTTATCAATCTCATATGGTTCAAATAGTGATCCCAGGGCTAATAGAACAATAACATTGTGTCATGAACTTTGTCGCGTTTGATCAGAAATATGGGATTTGGTCTAGTGATAATTTTGTTGAACAGTTGTCATGTGGATAGTTTCTTAAGCAAACTGACTACTGCTATGCCACTATGCTGATTTGCCCTCATAAATGATATGAAACACTATTATAAGCTTATGAATTTATACCTTCAGTAAGTTCTATATGGTACTTCAGAACCCAATGTGCAATCATGAATTATAACTAGAATAGTTAATCAGCAATAGGTTTACAATTTGCAAATGACAAGATTTTGAGTTCAGATATATGAAAGAACATACAATGACTTGGTAGCGAGCTATGTGATTAACATACAGGTCTATTAGTCGTGTGCATATCGCTGTGGAAGTCTGAGACTACTCGAAATGTCCTCCCAATGCCCCACCTTTAGTTGTTTGATATTATATGTTGCTTACCACCTGACTATGCTAACACCATCTGTACTTACTCCCTATTCTCACACTAGTGTCCACTACAGATTGTTTATTCTGTTATGTGGCCTTGTGGAATGATATTGACGTCGCCTAGCTTCTTGTGTCCACTTCCTACTCACGACCAATGCATATACATTGTCCCTATAGATAACACCTCTCTGTGAGTTATCCTTGCTGTGACCTCGACCTGCTACTCTCGGTTGAGGTGGTCATGTGAAGAGTTTGCAGCAAAGAGAGTCGAGGGCAATGCAATCCCTCCTGGCCGCTACACATTCAATATACCACCTGATGCTAGATGATGTGTTGCAATTGATGGAAGAGGAAAGAGTAGTTACATTTGAAATGAACATCTACTGTCGTGGAATAACTAATGTCCCTCTTAGATGTCCAAACCTCAACTATGTAGATATCGATCTGTGTGTGATGCAGAGTCTATGAGCTTCAATCATCCTGTCTGTCCTGGAGCTATAATCTCCTAATATCAATGAATCGTTCCATTCCTATTCTGAAAATATCCCGTGAGTACTAGTTTTATGTCTAGACTGACCTTTTTCCTTAAGGGGTTTTGTCCTTAGGAAATATCCAATCACATCTAAGCAACCATTAGGATTTCATAGAAATATCATATATTCGTTGTGTCAATCCCAAGGCAAAAACTTTCTTAAATAAGTTCGAAGTGTGGGGAGATACAAACATCTACGCAGTGTGGGATAAAAGATTATTTCCTTTTCTAGTCACTTAAGGTATTTTGTCCTAAAGTGACTTTAAATAATAAAGTACTTTATATTTCAATCCAATAAAATAAAGTGACTAAAACCTTAGGATTTTCCATTTAAATCTCCTCAATTGAAACCCAAACTCCTGTTACTGGCTGACATCCTCAATTGTATGCCATTAGCCTATCGGGATGGAAAGACAGACCAACTAGGCGCCATTAAGGTTAGCACAGAGAAGGGGACATTACGCATTGCACTATGCACCATCAAAATGGAGGTTAAAAAATTAAGTGCAAAGTACAAATCATCTACCAATGCTTGCTCAAGGATTTGACATTGACCATTGCCTCTTAAGTTAGATTCTTATGGGTTACTGACATTGTACACTGCCACAACTCTACTATCTAATTCTCTGGCATGATGAAATTGTAATGGCAAATTGATGTTGTTGTAGTTGTATTAAATAGAGGAGGTGAAAGCTCCTTATATAGATTTCCAAAGACAATGTTTTAAAAAAAAAATTCATGAACTAAAAACGGAAATAGAAACTACCTAATAAACTAAAGACTAACTAAGATGACCATTAAAGAAACATTATAATATTCTAATACTCTCCCTTAATGGTCATTGTCTAATTGATGTCTTTTGGTCACAAATTCTTCAAACATTTTGTTGCTACTGATACCCTTCCTAGATGTGCAAAATGTAAATGACCAAGAAGCCAAAATTTGTCCATAAAAGAACAGAGAAGAGTGTCCCCTTCATTAGAATGCTTTGCAATAAGAGACGAGAGCCTGCCACTGACTCTGCCGTCGAGATAAGTTTGCCACCAACTCTCTTAGAATCAACAAGCAATTTGACCAAAACTCATCACAAAATATCTAACTTGATATTGGATAATGAAGCTGCTTTTCCCTGGAGACGGTGACAAACACTAAGAACAAGTAGCACAATTTTGAGGAAAAATCGTCAAATCTCCAAATTTTGTAGGTTAGTATGATGCTTCAAAACAAATGGCAAAAAACCATGATTATTTAGGAGAAAAATTGATAAAAACCCAACACAATTTTGGGGTGAAAAATTTATCAAAACCCAACATGATTTTTTAGGTAAAAAATCAATCAAAACCAGATAACAAAATCCAAGAGATGGATCGGAGAATACAAAACTTTGATTTTTAGGAAAAATGGTAAATCCCAACAAATCATTTTTTGAGGAAAAAATATTAACCCACCAAATAATTTTTGATTAAAATTTTAAACTCATAAAAGAATCCTAGTTAACTTTGCAAATTACAAAATCAAAACTTTTTGAGGAAAAAAATTATGAAAACCCCCAAAATATTTTTGAAGGCAAAAACAATGAAAACCTAACAAAAAAATCTTCATGCGACAAATTACAAGACTTTTGCAAGGCAAGCTAGCACATGCAAGCAACATGCAAGAACATGCAAATACATGCAACCTTCAAAAATTTGAGACTTTTGCCCAAATCTAGAAAGCACGCATTCAAAAACCTCAAGTAGGCTTGCGATTCTTAGTGAAAATCTTTGAAGACAAACCATAAATTTCATAAAATACCTCCATCTAGTTTTATTTCAAAAAATTGAAAAAAACAAACAAATTTCTGAAAAATATTCCAGATCAAAACAGGCTCGTATTTATCTCAAACAATTCACCAAACTCTATGAAATGTCATTGACCCACTCTGATACCATGTTATGGTAAATCGATGTTGTTGGAGTTGTATTAAACAGAGGAGATGAAAGCTTCTTACATAGATTTACAAATACGATGTTTCTAAAAGAAATAATTAAAAAACTAAAGACAGAAATAAAAATTACCTAATAAACTAAAGACTTACTAAGATGACCATTAAAGAAACATCATAATATTCTAATTGAAATGTCTCCAAAGAGGGCCTGTTTAACTTTGCATCCTTGCTATATTTTAATGTTTTCCTATTCTGGGCTGTTTATTGAGTAGCTGGCTCTCTTTTTCTGGGCTGTTGACCTTTGGAGACTTGTGGTGTTGATTTGAGACTTTGTGGTGGTGACTTAAAGATTGGTTGGCAAGATTGGGACACCAACAAAATGATTATCACTCCCTAGCCCAAAAATTGGGCCCCACTAAATTTTTGCACAAAATTAGGTTGCCTTTTTTAGCTCCATAGTGCAAATTCCTTTACTGTTATTGATATGTTTGCACAAATTTGTTTGTTGTCATTGGCTTTGTTTTTGGCTTCAGACATACTCAAGTGGTTTTGAGGATACTACATCACAGGGGGCAATTTTGTCTCTATCTTTCCCTTCATTGGAGGGATAATTCTATTGAATTCTTGTGATGGATGTATTTGTGGGGGTATTATGGAGACCTCAATGCACAACATGATCTATCACTTTCATTATCTCTTTTTGGAAAGGAGTTTTTTTCCGAAGGGTTTTTCTCCATTTCTTTGTATGTAAGAGATTTACTTGCATGATTAGTTGTGCATGGGTACCAATGGTTTGACATTTTGTCAAACATTTGGCTCGCAATTATGTAATATGAAGGGAGTTATCTCTAACCAATAATGACATCTTTGACGTAAAATTGGACTTGAAAGAAAAGATTTGCAGATTATTGCTTTGCCAAAAAAAGACATTCACAATTGGAGATAAAACTGAAATGTTCAACGAAGCACCAACTCTCTGAACTACTGAATTTTTTTGCAAATAATGTTTACCAAAACTAACTATGAGACCACCAATACTAGGAATCAACTCTGCATCTCACTCCATCATTCAATTTGCTAAATCACCAAAGTCTTAACAATAAATGCTATGGAACCTGTATGTGCGTTGGCCTTCCTCAAATACAACTTGCAGGCACCAAGAACAGAGACACAAATGCCAAATGAAAGATCCAGTTGGGCACTTGGTTGCAGAGATGAAGTCGCGCCAAGTTGCAGCAGATAAGCCTTGTCAATTTTTTCAGAGAATGATGGCATTCACATTCACTTAATTGTGCACTGATTTATTGCAAATTAATTGCCACCTATAAGCGGAGATTTAGGCACCCATTTCAGAACTAATATGCAAGGGAAAGCCACACCAAATAACAAGAGATTGGGCATCCAGAAAGCTCTGATTACCCACGCTCGAATTCAGATCACAGATAAGAATGCACAGCAAACAGATATAGCTAGTGCCCAGAATTCAGAATTCTCTTCCCAACTTCGCTCACCCAGCAACAGCAAAAACAGTAAGGGTCATGTTCAATTTCCAGAATTCCAATACCAAAACTTTCCAACCACAATTTACTTCTCAGCCATGATTTCAATGCCAAAACCAGATTGCAGATTTCAAGTATTAAATGAGATAGGAAACCATTCTCATTTCTTTCCACAGCGATTGAGTTCTCTTGCAGGATTTTATTCCTCAGTAACAGTAAGAAACAGTAAAGAAAAATGCACCAAATACTATACTGTCATGTCCCCATTTTGGAGGCAATTTGATTTAATTAATTAAATTAATTAGGTTGTCCAAAATAATGAATATTTTATGAGGATGACTAATTAATTATTTTAATTAAATAAATAAGTGGTATTAAGTTAATTATTTATAAAGTTATCAAATAAATAAATATTAAAAGGTAACTTTATATTTAATTAATTTAATAAAGTGACTTGAATTATAAAATATTTTATAAAGTCACTAATAGATAAAATAAAATAATGTTCTAGAAGCTTCTGGAGAAAGTGGAGGAAAAAGAATAAATAGGCACCCCGGGCTTCATTCTAATCATCTAGATTTGTTGTTGTTGATGTGCATTGTGGAGCCTAGGGTTTCTGCAATAGTCACAACAGGTCATTGAGAACGAAAACTCTCAATTGGTACGCAATTTTGAGGGTGTGAAATATCACTTGAATTATTGCAGCTGGGAGGAAGATACTTCAGTCTTCTATTTGTGCTACATTGAGAAAAAATATTTGTGGCCATTGAGAACGAAAACTCTCAATTGGTACGCAATTTTGAGGGTGTGAAATATCACTTGAATTATTGCAGCTGGGAGGAAGATACTTCAGTCTTCTATTTGTGCTACATTGAGAAAAAATATTTGAGTACAAAAAGCAGGCCGAAAAAGTAGTTCGAAAAAAGCAGGCCGAAAAAGCAGTTCGAAAAAAAAAGCCGAAAAAGCAGCTCTGAAAAAAGCAATTCGAAAAAGTAGTTCAAAAAAGAAAAAACGAAAAAGCAAATCCGGAAAAAGCAAGTGGTAAAAGCAGATCGGAAAAAAGCAAAGCAAAAGGGGCAGCATTGAAGGAAAATATTACAGCCATCCACAATCAGGTTCTTCACTTCTCATTTGGCATATTTTCTGAGAAATGTAGGTTTTCAGCTGAGTACAAAATATAGCTTCAGCACTTCATTATTTTACATTGTACTTGTCTTTGTTTGCCAATTGGCATTATTGGTATCAAAGGAAGGCTAGGATTTTGCAATTGAAAGAGCGTTGTAATTTTTAGACTATCTATATTGCAACTCTAGAGTTGATGATCAGCTTATTAGTTTGCATTCCAATTGTTTGACAAAATATCAATTGGCTGTAAGTTCTCTTTTTGGCATAAATAATGTTATAATTTTGCATACTAAGTGTTTATATTAATGCCACTTGGTTGTAAGTGCATTAATTCCATCCTAGGTTGCATCCAAAGTATTTGTCATAATTATTAATTGCTGTACCTGCATTTTGCAAGTAGTTTAAGTCACATATATGTATTGAATATTTCTAAAATTAGTTGCATATTCATATTAGGTCATTGTTTAGACAATCTGGAGTCTTTTGTAAGCATTCTCTTTGAGGCAAATCCAAACAAGATTCACTGCAGCAATCTGAAAAGTTATATCAGTCCGAGGATCCTTGCTTGCAAAGTGTTTGACGAAATGTCAAACAATGAAAGTATAAAGATTTTTGGTATTTGAAGAAGTTATAACCTGTTGGGGTTATTACAGTGGTATCAGAGCTATTGACCTGCCATCCTGTTGGGTAGATTGGACATTGAATCAGTTAGTTAATCACGTTTACTTCAAGTACCCAGAAGCAGTGGGACAAGGATATGAAGAAGCTTAAACAAAATTTGAAAAGGTTGGATGAAAGTCAGAAAAGGATGAATGAATTGATGGTTTCCATGTTTAAGAGGACTACATCACAGAACAAAGACAAAGAGGAACAAGAGGTCTCTACAAGTGAGGTATCTAGAAACCTCTACAAAGAGTTTGCAGCAGTTGGTGACCAGCATATAGCCGAATCTAGAGAGGACAAAAATCAGACTAGCTTGGAGGAAGATGTTGGGCACACAATACTTCAGAAGGTAGTGGGAATGGATATTACGCAGATTGATAGTAACGGTCAACTTGATACTCAAGTTGAGACAATTGTATACAGGTCTTTAGAGGGTGATGTCACAGGTACTCAGGATGGTTTAGTTCCAACATGTAGTGACTACAACGTAGTGGGTTCGGATGATGATTATGAGGATGTTGTTGTGCATGATGGTGAGATACTTGGTAGAGATGAGCAGACATTGAGCTTTCATGACTTTGCTGAGAGAGAGTACCAGGCACAAATAGATGCTTCGTCACATGAGGTTGAGGCTGGTAGTACTTCACAGTATTTGTCCAGCCAGCTGAAGGTGAGCGAAGACAGTATTATGACTTCATTATCTCATCATGTCAGGATGCGGGATATGATAGAGGATCACATTCGAATGATTCAGTTACAGGGTAGACATAAGGGAGTTCAGGCAAAGTCTTCTTGTGTTGACTTACAGGCGATTAGGGAAGGAATGGGAACGATGAAGTTGAGTTATTTACATCTTCTATCAGATCGTGACCATCTTCTTAGACTTGTCAGAGACTATTCAGATGCCTTGAGGAGGAAGGATGAGGAAGTTGGCAGGCTTTCTCGCGAGCTTGAGGACACTCGAGCTTCTTTGGTAAATACTCCATTGGCATTACAGGACTGGGAGAGACATGGGGATAAGCATGGCATGAAGTTGAGTTTAGTTTCATCTTGCACTCCTGATACTCAGCTTTCTGCAGCAGGCAGATCATACGTGGTCGCTGATAATGTTGCAAGTTCATCTTGCATTCATATCCAGGATACAGGGACAATGTTAGACAGGTATGTGGAGTTAGTTGGTATTGGTCATATTACTTAGATGAGGAGTTTGCTTGAGTTACCAGCTGATTCTAGTTTACAGATATGGATTCGAGATTGTTATATTGGCGTTTGGGATTTAGTCGACTGGAGATCTTTATCACTTTTTGGTAGCAGTGATTGTTTGGGTGCTATCATGGATTTGATTAGCAGATTACACGGTGTTGTCTTTTCTTGTGCCAGTAGCTTGTCCGATGTTGGGCTTTGTTCATATATCCAGTCGACCATTCTTGCTGGAATGTGTTGATAATCTTTCATATTTTGCAGTGTGTACAGATGAGTCCCAGGATCATATTGGCATTGATGACATCCAGGAGGATGCAGTGGGCAGTTTTGAAGACTTAGTTTCCTTGGCAATTTCTTTTGGTACAGAGGAGTTGGACAGTAGTGCTACATTTTTTGATACTCCGTAAGTTGATATGAGCTTTGGAGTTGATTCGCAGGATATGGTTGGTATACTCTAGAGACCAGTAACTTTGAGGATACTCCCTTAGACAGTGTGTCAGAGGAAGTTTGTAGGAGACAGTCTAGCCAGTGCCATCATGTGTCTAGTCAGTTGAGAGTTAGTGAGCGAGACATTGCTATCGCTTGCCAGCATTTCGATGCTGCTTGTCAGTTGTTAGCAGTTTATGGATGGGGTTCTCCTACTAGTGATGAGCAGGGAGGCAGTTATTTTTCTTTGACAGAGATCCTGTCTTTATGGGAGGCTATTCGGATTCTGAGACAGAATTATATGCAGCTGGTAGCCGACAGAGATTATCTTATGGAGTGGGGGAGTACAGCATACGATGCATTATTGGCCAAGGAAGATGAGGTGAGTGAGCTTACTCAGCAGCTCGAGGTGACTTCTGAGATTCTTGAAAGTACACAGTTGGCTTTTGAGGAGTCACAACTTCATTTGGCTAAGGTGACCATGGAGTTAGAGCGATTGCAGTCTTTACCAGATTATGTACAGTCACAAGCTGTGGTGTTTGGTGATCCGAGGATGTCCATGGTCGAAATTATCAGAGACAGTGGAGATGGGGATGCATCCATCCTTGATACTAATATTGGCATATCAGGTTCGTTCCTACTAGAGTCAGGTTCAGTTGAGTTGGGTGCTGCAGCAAATTGTTGTATGCCTGACATGGTGGTGGCCTCTAGTACTGATGCACAGAGACTAGAGATGTTGTATCAAAGATCATGTGTGATGTTGGTGAGCCGACAGTTGGCATGGTTCCTACTAGTAATACTACTCCCTTGGCGATGTCTTCAGAGGTAGTAGTCAGCTCCAACTTGGTTAGTGATCGATTTCAGTTAGTTTCATCTGGATTGCAGTCTGAGCCACTGACTGATATTGGCGCATTCTATCGGCATTACACTGAGGTATGCTCATCAATTTACCTTTGATGACCATGTTGATGAGATGATGATACAGAGATGTACTTTGATTCCTAGTGCTTGTCATCAGTTATGGGACAGTTTGACGCCTTGGGATGAGAGTTGTGATAAGCATGACATGGCGATAGGTTTTGTGGTTGACAGCTTGATAATACACGACTTAGAGCAGGAGTGTGGGAGTGATGCTTCAACAGTTGTTGTTATTGACTCTACTCCTTTGGCTATGACATCTCCTGACTTAGCTGGTGATCAGTCACAGTGGGTTGTATCACTTGTTCATGGTGAGCTGTTGACTGAGGTTGGTTCTTTTTATCAGCATTATACTGTAGGGTATGTGCATCAGTTAGCATTTGATCCTTGTGCTGAAGAGTTGATAGCAGGAAAATTTGGTTTGGGTTCCATTTCTTGCTGTTTATCTTGTGATGACTTTTCACCATCAGCAGTGCATGGGAGTTATGGCTATGAGACAGTGGCCGGTGATCTGCAGAGTTGTGTTGACTGCAGGAGTTGTTCAGTGTGTGGATTCTCCATACTTGGTACAGTTTCATTCGGGAGTGTTCACCATTGTTGTAGAGTTGGATTGTACATTCTGTATAGGCCAGTGGGATGCATTGATGGAATTTACTGTGTTGGCAGTTTGATTTATCCACTTTACTTGGGTTCTGATGTTTTAGGAGTTTGTGTCTCGTGGGATTTTGACTGTGGCAATTGTGATTTTGGAGTTTGGTTGAGTTGTAATTGTCAGTTTGATTATGGATTCCTCTTGGTTATATTGTAGAGGATATTGCAGGAGCCTGTGTTGATTGATAGCAGTATAGTACATGACTACATTTGGGATCCAGGCAGATTGATTGGTTTATTGTTCAGCCATTGCTTGGGGACAAGCAATTTTAGGAAGGGCGGACTGTCATGTCCCCATTTTGGAGGCAATTTGATTTAATTAATTAAATTAATTAGGTTGTCCAAAATAATGAATATTTTATGAGGATGACTAATTAATTATTTTAATTAAATAAATAAGTGGTATTAAGTTAATTATTTATAAAGTTATCAAATAAATAAATATTAAAAGGTAACTTTATATTTAATTAATTTAATAAAGTGACTTGAATTATAAAATATTTTATAAAGTCACTAATAGATAAAATAAAATAATGTTCTAGAAGCTTCTGGAGAAAGTGGAGGAAAAAGAATAAATAGGCACCCCGGGCTTCATTCTAATCATCCAGATTTGTTGTTGTTGATGTGCATTGTGGAGCCTAGGGTTTTTGCAATAGTCACAACTGGCCATTGAGAACGAAAACTCTCAATTGGTACGCAATTTTGAGGGTGTGAAATATCACTTGAATTATTGCAGCTGGGAGGAAGATACTTCAGTCTTCTATTTGTGCTACATTGAGAAAAAATATATGTGGCCATTGAGAACGAAAACTCTCAATTGGTACGCAATTTTGAGGGTGTGAAATATCACTTGAATTATTGCAGCTGGGAGAAAGATACTTCAGTCTTCTATTTGTGCTACATTGAGAAAAAATATTTGAGTACAAAAAGCAGGCCGAAAAAGCAGTTTGAAAAAAGCAAGCCGAAAAAGCAGTTCGAAAAAAACAGACCGAAAAAGCAGCTCCGAAAAAAGCAATCTAAAAAAGTAGTTCGAAAAAGAAAAAACGAAAAAGCAAATCCGGAAAAAGCAAGTGGTAAAAGCAGATCGGAAAAAAGCAAAGCAAAAGGGGTAGCATTGAAGGAAAATATTACAGCCATCCACAATTAGGTTCTTCACTTCTCATTTGGCATATTTTCTGAGAAATGTAGGTTTTCAGCTGAGTACAAAATATAGCTTCAACACTTCATTATTTTACATTGTACTTGTCTTTGTTTGCCAATTGGCATTATTGGTATCAAAGGAAGGCTAGGATTTTGCAATTGAAAGAGCGTTGTAATTTTTAGACTATCTATATTGCAACTCTAGAGTTGATGATCAGCTTATTAGTTTGCATTCCAATTGTTTGACAAAATATCAATTTGCTGTAAGTTCTTTTTTTGGCATAAATAATGTTATAATTTTGCATACTAAGTGTTTATATTAATGCCATTTGGTTGTAAGTGCATTAATGCCATCCTAGGTTGCATCCAAAGTATTTGTCATAATTACTAATTGCTGTAGCTGCATTTTGCAAGTAGTTTAAGTCACATATATGTATTGAATATTGCCAAAATTAGTTGCACATTCATATTAGGTCATTATTTAGACAATTTGGAGTCTTTTGTAAGCATTCTCTTTGAGGCAAATCCAAACAAGATTCACTGCAGCAATATGAAAAGTTATATCAGTTAGAGGACCCTTGCTTGCAAAGTGTTTGACGAAATGTCAAACAACTGAAATATAAAGATTTTTGGTATTTGAAGAAGTTATAACCTGTTGGGGTTATTACCTATACCTCAGCAGTATTTGCAATTAAACTTCACTTTAATCTAGAATTAATTCACAATACCTCAGTTGTGATTCATCCAAACCCTTATACTTCAACAAGGGCAAAGAAATCTAGGACTTAAAGATGTGTCTCAAAGACAACAAAAGAAAAATAAGATTAACAAATGATCAGATGCTTTTTCCTTCACAATGAGCTCATATTTGTAATCTTCAAATGACCTTTTGTTTCTAAAAAGTAACTTCACTTATGAAGCTTCTCCAACAACATCACTTTATAACATTTAATACTTGGCTTAGGCATATAATTAATTAAATAAATGGCCCCTTTCAATGATGACTTAACCCTCAAGTGTAATTATAAAGTTAAATCATAACTTTATAATTAGTCCTTTTTTGTGATTTAATAATAATTTGGCCACTACAAATATAGTAACTCCCAAAATACTTACCATTTAAATATGTTGTCTGAAATATGAGCCACGCTTATTATTTCTCCATGTGATCAAATGCAATTTCCAAAAATAGAAAGGGTCCATCTCAATCAACAGCCGACTTGCCAAACAAAGACCAACCTGTAATTTATTGAATTGAGGAGAAGGCAAGACCCTCTCAAGCCAAGTCATTGCCTCAAAAAACCCTCTATCCACCATAATTAGTCTACGAGGATCACAATAATAGGCTAATCTCTCAAACTTCGATGCTTGCAAAAATGGGGACATTACATACAAGGACTGCTCCTCTTATTTGTAAAGGGAGAGATGTTGATGCGTTGGTGCTAATATAATGCCAAATTTCCTCAACTTTTCATTGGTGTGCCTTGTATGGTGAATTGTTGTGATCTGTTTGTATTATTGCATGGTTATCCATATTTCCTCACTTAGTTTAGGAATTCATTTCATGTTGTTTAGAAGTAGTTTAGTTGGATGAAATAATTGTGGATGTTTACTTGCTTGACTCTAAAATAAACTTGGCCACTAGCCTCTTGTTGATGATAGGAGTGCCTTGTGTGGTGAGCTAGTGAAATTACTTAACTTCAATTGATTTCCAATCTTTAGTTTGCATCCATTGATGGGATTGAAGAGGGTAGATATTGATTTTACAACCATTTGAGTATATCCTTAGAAGCAAGCACTAGGTGGGTGAAATCGCTTATTAAGCTACACCTAATAGAGTCCAAGTCATCCATGATTCCTTTCATTCCTAGTTAGAGGTAATAGCAGTTTGTTTAAGTTCAAGTTGAAGTGGATGTTTAAAGATCAAAAACTACATTTTCTTTGCACGTTGTGAAGCAAAATCTTTAGAAGCACAAGAGTTGATATCGATTGGATGAATAGGGTAAGTCCCTTTGTGATAACCAACTTATCGCATCATAAAATTGAGTGAAGTCCATGATTAAGAAGGAGCCTTGAAGTTGTTTCATGACCTTGCTTTGCAAGCTTAGCATGAGAGATGACCTTATCAAGAGAGGATTGAACATTTGGTGTTTCTCTTCGAAACATTAAGTATTTGATTCTGCAAGTTGTAGTGGAACAAAACTCACATCAACAAGTTTGTGAAGAAAATTAATGTTTGATTAAGCTATTTCCAGTTGAGGGATATTAGATCGTATTGAGAGCTCAAATACAATGAAGGACTGAGACTGATTTGAAATCAAGGGCCAAGATTAATCCACATAAGCCCTATTTAAGGTTTCATAACCATAACTACAAATATCAATTGCCTACCTAATTACAATGAAGCACCATCTTGTGAGCCAATACAAAAATTACATTGCCTTCATTGGCCAGTGAGAAAATTCAAATTCATAACAATTGGATAAGGATGAATGACACATGGAATAATGAGAAGAGAGCTGATTGTAGACAATGCCACCTCATCACTTTGGGTTTTACCTCAATTTGAAATTAATTCCTATCCTAATTGATGCCATTAGAAATATTTAATCCAAAGTCAAATATTAGGTTTAATTATACTAAATGCTTATCTTCTAATGGTAAATTTAAATTTTAATCCCCCATGGCCATACATTATTTTCCAAGGTTGTTAGACCTCGAAGTTTGGCCCCGATGTCATTGAAAAAAATGCCACACACATTTGCAACAAACTTCTAGGCTTAACTTGCCATTTCAAGGTTCAAAGATCATTGCTTAAAGACTGGGTTGCAACTCGAAGGTGTGAGATTGGATGTTGCTTACTACAGTTGCCTTGAGATGAAACACAAATTTCATAGGTAGCAAAAGGAGTTGCATCTCAAGATGAGACAAAAAAAATTAGAGGCGAGGAAAGACTTGCCTAACCCAAAAATCGCACAATCAAAACCCTCAACTAGGCTTGAGATTTTCAGCAAAAATCTTTGGAGACAAACCACAAATTTCATAAAATACAAGTTTGTGGAAAAAAATTTAGAGCAAAAGAGGCTTGAATTTTCCTTAAAAAAAATGCCAAATTTAATGAAATCCAACTTACTCTAATACCATGTTATGGTTAATCAATGTTGTTGTAGTTGTATCAAGCAAAGGAGATGAAAGCACATTATATAAATTTAAAAAGATAATGTTTCTAAAAGAAACAATCATGAACTAAAGACAAAAATAGAAACTACTTTACTAAAGACTAACTAAGATGACCATTAAAGAAACATTAAATATTGTAATAGGGGACTCAAGACCCAAGTACGAGAAACATGTAGAGTCTTTTAGATTCTTTAGACTTAACTGTAGTGGGTGGAGAGAATCCGAAAAGAAAAAGACATGATCTCCTCCACCCTAAAAATACATTCATTATGTTTTAAAACAGGAGTTGGATAGAAAACCAACATATTGATTCTACACAAAATAGTGATTGGAGATCATTTGGGCATGTTTGTTGCTGCCATTGACATATCCAACGGAGCTTGAGAAGGATTTGTAAGAGAACATGACTGATGTATAGCTACAATTCTTCATTTTGGAGCAAATTTGAAGAGTTAATTTATTTTTTCAACATAGAATGGGCATTTTCATCATTTTACAAAAAATCAAGCATGCTAACCCTATATTTTGAAAATTTTCAAACTTCACAAAAAATTCTTAAATAAACTCCTGCACTACCAAAACAACTTAAAGAAGGGCAAGAATGCATGTGGAAATCTCTTCCAATGCAATTGCTGTTGGAAACATTATTACAGGCTAAGTTATTGAGAGGGGAGGGGTGAATTAGTAACATATAAAACTTTAATCCTTAATTAGCAATTAATACTCCATGTGAATTTTGATCTAATTTCATGCATGAGAAATAGAAAACGTTAAGGCATACATAACACTTTTGACACACAATTTGGGGACCCAAAAACCTTCCAAATAGAAAGTAAAATTGGGGTGGGTATGATACTCACAAGCTTTAGCACTGCAGTATAAAGTTGGCTGGTTAAGGCTTACATCGATCACTTCTGATGATTTGCCCTGTTAGGAGCAATAAGGACTGCTAGGTCCACCTTGCAAAAGGATTTACAAACATACAATGAAGTATGCACTCAGTAAAAAGATTTATAGAAGATTGTCAGGTCTATCTTGTTAAAGGATTTGACTGATCCACCTAGTAGGATGAAACAGTAGTTGATCTCTGATTTGCAACTTGGTTTGCTAAATGAGATTCCTCTGAGTGTACAAATCACCTTGCTATGATAAATAAATCTTTGCTGCTACTTATACTGCTGTAACCTTTGTAATTCGCTTTTCTACCCTTTTTGATGATTACATTACTTCTCTTTCAATGATTTTGGATGTGATACAATACATTACATATATACCAATCCAATTTACAAAATTACAAAGTCAGCCACAATACAAGTTTACACAAATATTACAAAGTTGGCCAAAGTGTGGAAACTCGGGTTCTGAAAATTGACTCAGTGAGGTTTTGATACTTAGCATCCGCTGTCAATGCTCGGCATCGTCATGCACTCGGTAGACGTAGAAGCTCGATCCATACTGATCTCTACCAAGTAGTCTTGAACTTGGTCTGCATTGGTGACTCGAGGAATACTGTAAAACTCGATATATAAACTGAATCACTTGGTTAATACTGAGTAGCTTGGTTAACACTAGATTCGCATCACATCAACTGCAGACTCGGTAAACACTGCACAAATCGGTTTGCATTGGTAAACTCGTTATACATTGAGATGCTCAGTTTACACTGCTGTTCATCACCTTAATAGTAATTGCTTGGCGCAAATTGAAATCTGTCCAAAGGACTCGGTAGCAACTGTAGAACTCGGTAACAGTTGAAATGTTTGATTAACACTGTTATCTGTACGATAAGCTCGGAAGATACTTACAATTTGAATAAGTGTATGCCACTAATAACAAACATAACTGGAATGTCAACAATCTCCCCCTTTGGCATTAGTGAGAAAACCACTTATCAGTCAATACTAATTTCAAGAATGTTCAACATCTTTATCCATCACCTTATGTCTCCTACTCGGTAGAGTATACTGTTTTTGAGATTTTTCAAAATAGGTTTTGTAAGAGATATATTTCTATACATGAATAATGTGATAATGCTAATGCTCCCCCATACATCTCTCCTATACATCTCCCCCATACATCTCCCCCATAATATACAGTATACTATACATTGATATATACTATATATCTTATTTATAGTCTTCAATCTTCTCCTTTATTCAATCTTCTCCCGCTTTATTTACTATACATCTTCTCCAATCTTCCAATCTTCTCCCCCTTTTTGACATTAATGCCAAAGATTTATGCTATATATATTATACAATAATGCCAAAATGTGATAAGAAATCTGAGTGTACCTTTAGGATAAGCGCCAAAGTCTTGTCCCAATTCTCTTGCAAGACCTTGCATGTGTGCAATGCAATTTGCACTTTCGCTGACAATTCAATCATATGGTCTGCAATGGAGAAGTTATTGTCATGGATGAGCGTTTTTTAATGTGCGATGTGCTTTTGTAGTGCATCCATGTTTGGGAGAATCATATTTTGAATGTCTATCAAAGTAGATTTGATTCTTGCCTCTTCTTTGAGCAATTTTGCCTGCATGTGTGTCAGAATTCTGATCTTATTGAAGTGGGTAGAGCTAAACATGTAAATGTTGTCTCATCTTGAGTTGGGACACATTTCGCTACTCATGTAAATGTTATCTCATCTTGTCTCATCTTAAGCTGAGACCTATTTCGCTACCCATGTAAATGTTGTCTCACCTTGAGCTGATATTTGATTTTCTACCTATGTTTATTTCCTCTCATCTTAGAGCCAAGCCTTTTGATTTTCAAAGGTTGCATGTATTTGCATGCGAGTTGCATATTCGTGCATGTTGCTTGCATGTGCATTTTGTTACTTGCATGTGCTGTTTTACCATGCAAAGCCTTGTGTTTTGTTGTATGAATTTTTTTTTTTGGATGGGTTTTCACTATTTTTTTCTGAAAAATTATTTGATGGGTTCTCTTAAAATTTTCTGTCAAAAAATTTCTAATGTTGTGATTTGGAATGTTGCGTGAGATTCATTTGTGGGTTTATAAATTTGTTCCTTAAAAATTCTTTGTTGGGTTTTACCACATTTTCTTGTTAAACGATGCTTTCTATTTTGACTATGTCTCGGATTTGTTGTCTGATTTTGGTAGATTTTTCACCTCAAAAATCATATCTGAATTTCAAATGTTTCTCCTAAAATATGGTGGTCTGTTGCAGCTTGTTTTGGGGCATCATGCTCATTTGCAAAATTTAGAAGGTTTGCCGATTTTTCCACAAAATCGTGCTAGTTATTCAAAGTGTTTGTCTCTGCCTCCAAGGAAGAGCAACTCCATTATCCAACATCAAATTGGATGTTTTGTGATGAATTCTTGTCAAATGTTTTGCTGATTTTGGGAGGGTTGGTGGTGACTCATCATAGTGTTAGGCTCTTGTCTCTTTTTGTAAAACTTTTTGAAGGGGTACCCTCTTATGTTCTTTTCTAGATGGAATTTGGCTTCTTGGTTATTAACATTTTACAAATCTAGGGAAGGTCTAAGCAAACGAGAAAATGTCTTGAAGAATTTGTGACCAAAAGATAACAGAAAGACAATGATCATTAAGGGAGGGTATTCAAATAGTATAATTCTTCTTTAATGGTCATCTTAGTTAGTGTTTAGTTTACAAAGTAGTTTCTACTTTCATCTTTAGTTCATCTCCTTTGTTTAATACAATTACAACATCAATTTACCATAACATCCCCAAGACTGGTTATGCTTGCCTCACCTCGAGACTCATGTTTGGGTGAGTCATATAACATTGGTTTTCGCCTCTAGGATTTCCTTATAAATCCATGCAAACTGCTTAGCGAAGATCTAATGAATAACTTTGTTAATCCAATTTGATTGTCAATCTCCCCTAGAGTGATGTGATATAATCCTAGTCATTGGTTTGAGTTCGATTTGAAATACGGGTTCGAGGAACCAGTTTTTTGATATGGCAAAATTTTGGAAAAGGTTTTGGACTTATTTGGGTTCGTTCGTGCAAAAACATTTACAAATTCTAAAACATTATATATATACATATTTACGAAGCTTAGAAGCATAGGTTATCATAAAATCATATGATTTAATCGTTTAAACAACAAAACCACCATAGGCATAAACTTTAAATATGTACTCATAGCATCATGAGTCAAGATCATACCATCATATATTTCTATTTCAAGTTCAACATCAAACATTCAAATTCAAATTCAATTTCAAGTTCAACATCAAAGATTCAAATTCAAAACATTAGAATTAAATCACGATCCATGAATCCATAACAAGTTCAAGTGTCATTGTTTTAAGTTCATGTTTCAACTAATCATAATGTATAAAATTTTAATATTCATCATGTTCATTTTCTTCATCTTTATCTTCATCTTCATCTTCTTGTTCTTCTCTTCCTCATAGTCCTTCCACATCAGTTGACTCAGCAATAGAGCTAAGGCAAATGGGATCAGCACCAACAACAATAGATGGGCATTAGAATCTTTGAAGTCTTCAATTGTAAGCTGAGAAGCAGAAACATCCAAGTCCACCAACTCTGCATCTACATCCCATCTCTTTGTCTCCCGTTCTTTGTATTTTTTAGTCTTGTGCCAAGAGGAGACGCAAGTTGTAATGCACAAATACCAAATTCTCCGCTCTTTTTGATTGCAACCTATTGCGCTTCACTGAATGGATGAAAGAATATGTGCGCCAATTTTTCTTTGAAGCACATGAACTAGCAATCTATGAAGACATGACATGTAAACAATTAAAATAAAATTTAAATTATGTATCTTGAATCTTAGAATTTCTAGTAATTTATGAAAACAAAGGAAACTAATAACAATTTTTTTAGATAAAGGAAACTAATAACAATTTTTAAAAATTAAACCTCTTTGTGATAACTTTGATTGCAAGGCGCTACAACGTTGGAATCTTTGGCCACGGAGATACCTCCAGTATGAGCATCCTTCCTAAACCAAATGACGAAGAACATCATTACTTAAATATTTTTGCATCCACATACTGTATGAACTCATCCGTAATCAAATCTCGCATTTCATCATCAGGAAATAGTCTTTGAAATGCTGTCTTCTATCCATCAGACACTTCTATGTCTCTATAGGGTGGTAGCCTTCTTGCTGGATTAGTATATTGGGTACTATAGTATTTGGGCGTCAATGCATAGGCAAGCAAATGTAGAAGAGTGGTCTTTCTACAAGAATTGCTTGCAATTGTTTGAAGGTGGTCTCTTCAGGATCTTGTTGCTTTCCATTTATAGTTTGCTTGATCTTCTCAAGCATTGAGTCTATGCCATCATAGATCTTTCCAAGGCAAGCAATGTCTGTGTACCCAAGTGTGATCATAATGGGTGCAGTGAGCTTAATGAGATATTCCACACATTCCCACCATTTTTCATCCAATATTCCCTTATTTTGGTTGCCCTCTCAATGTTGCTTTGCCTCTATAGAGCCCAATTGTTGCTGATTTCCATATTGGTAAGTGCCTCTTTCACTTGTATATGTTGTCTCAAAACAATTACTTTTGATGCAAAACGTGTCTCAACAACCTGTAACATAAAATAGAGTAAAAACAATACAATTATTGGATACATACTTGATAAAAGAATATACATTACATAATAAAAATAAATAAAATTGTAAGATATTTCTTTAAAAAAATTAACTAACTTGAGTTCAAGTTTACTTACCTTAAACACCGTTGAACGTGAGAACATTCTGAATATCCCTTGAGTCATGTGGTGGTTTGTGATGAATATCTGGATATCCTCATCTTTTGCATACACCTCCTTGATCCACTCAATACACTTCCCAATCTTTTGTAGCATAAGATTGAATGAATGAACTACACAAGGTGTCCAAAAAATATGTTGTCATCTCTCTTCAACCAACAGACCAGAAGCTCTACAATTTTTTGCGTTGTTCGTTATGACTCGCACAACGTTTCTTGCATCCACTTGTTCAATGGCCTCAATTAGGATACTAGCAATAGATGGTCCATATTTTACTTGGCCCTCACAATCCACTGCTTTAAAAAACATTGCCCCTTTAGGGGACACCAGCAAAACATTGATCAATGGACGTTTTCTCAATCAATGAATCCTTGGAAAAAAGAAAACAGCTTACTAAAGCACTTGTTACCCCTTTCTCAATCAATGAATCCTTGGAAAAAAGAAAACAGCTTAAACAAAACATTGAAACAAAAGCAAAATAAAACAAGAACTTACCTCTTCCTGCCATTGTAAGCTTGCAAAGATGTAGCAATTAGACACAAACACTTCAATATAGCTAACAATCCAATCTTCTAACTCCACCTTGCACAAACTTACTTTTGCTCAATCACCTATTTGCCCACAAAATTACCTATTTGCACACCACAAATGATGTTAGAAGCCAAAATAACCTATTTACATTCACTTTTTAGGGTTGTGGAACTCAAAACAATGTCAAATTTGTTATAAAAAATGCCTTGAAAGTCGTCCATCACAAGAAATTTGGACCAGTATTTCAAATTGGTTCGAACCCAAGCAGGATTCTGGGGGCAAAACCACGAACCTAGGTGACTAAGGTGATGGAAATATTGTCATTGATGTCAAAGACACTTGGAAGAGTGTAAAATATTGTAATTAGTATCTAACATGTGAGAAACCAAAGAAGTGTTTGTGTTAAAGAGTATCATCAATGTTAGAGACGAAAGGACGAAGTCATGTTCGGAAGAATCTTGGATCAACATATGACTAGTAAGTAGGTTAGAGATAGAACAACACAACATACCATTGAGTAAGAGTTGATTACAAATATGTAGACATAAGAAGATGCATATATATCTATATGCCATGAAGATTATAAGAGACTATTGACCATAAACATTGAAAGTATTGTCCTAAACATATCACATAGAAGTGATCACTTTGACCTATTTAAATAACTGTGATATTGCTATCATGATTTAATTGTGTAGTTTTTAAGTCAAACTCATTGACCCATGTTTCATGAGTAGTGATTTACACATGGATCCATCTCTCATGAGAATAAATGGAACACTTAGCACTCATTGGATCTAGGTGATCCTCACAAAGGTGAAGGACTGAGACTTCCCGGGAGGTGACCCACCTGGTACTACTCCAGCTTGAGCGCACTTAACTGTGGAGTTTCCTCCATGGTTAAACCCACTCTGCTTGCAATCCCATTTGCAAAACCTTCACCAAGTGTCGTGCCTTATGAACCATTCACTAGAAAGACCTTTAAGCTCATCAAGTGATAAGTAGGAGATATTTCCACAGCAAGTAAAATTATGATGTTGCTATCTGGATTTAACTGTGTAGTTTTTGAGTCAAATTCATTGACCTATGTTTCATGAGTAGTGATTCACACATGAATCCATCTCTCACAAAAATAAATGGAACACTTAGCACTCTTTGGATCTAGGTGATGCTCATAGAGGTGAAGCACTGGGACTTCTCGGGAGGTCACCCATTCCAGTACTACTACTGAGTGTGCTTAATTGCAGAGTTTCCTCCATGGTTAAACCCACTCTGCTTGCAACCCCATTTGCAAAACCTTCACAAGTGTTGTGCCTTATGAACCATTCATTAGAAAGCCCCTTATGCTCATCAAGTGATAAGTAGGAGATATTTCCACAACATGTCAAATTGTGATATTGCTATCTGGATTTAATTGTGTAGTTTTTGAGTCAAACTCATTGACCCATGTTTTACGAGTAGTGATTCACGCATGAATCTATCTCTCATGAGAATAAATGGAACGCTTAGCACTCATTGGATCTAGGTGATGATCATAGAGGTGAAGCACTGGGACTTCCAGTGATTCAGTACTCATAAACACTTGGGTTGGAGCCTACAAAACATTGTAAAAGAACAGTTTATATAAGAAAGCATTTATTTGTTATGGTTTTCTCCCGCATCGGGTTCCCATGTAAATTTTGTGTTATTGTGTTATGTGTTTGCATAATTGTTGATTTCAGCATTTAAAGTAATTAATCGGATAAAAGTTTTAATTCGGCAAAAGTTGTTAATATACCAATTCACCCCTCAATATATTCATTTTCTCTTCATAAGGATATAAGAAAATGTACAGAGGAAAAGGTTGTAATGGACATACATGATCATCTAATCTTTGTAATTTGACTACTCAACCTTTTGTGTCATTTGGATCAAGTGTTCAGACGTGCTTCTGTTGTATTTGCATCTCGAATAAATGCATGGCTGACTCAGGACATGAGTAACAAATTACAATCCTTTTAAAATTTAATATCTTAACACCAAATCTCTTCTACCATATGTATGAAATGAGAAAATAGAGAATTAAATCTCATTCGTCTACTTAAAGTTTCAACATTATGGGGGAAGACTAATAAGTTTTGAACTTTGCATGTTCTTGGTATACTTAATTGTTCCAAAATCTTACCGTTTGATAATTAGGCGATTACAAATGCAGGCTAAGTCTCCTTACGTAGATAAATAACAGAGACTGAAATAGCAACATTCTAAATGACTAACAAGAAAGATTCAAAGTTACCTAATTGAGAAAATAGAAATTACCTAATAACTAACTGATAAACTAAATATGCCCAAATGACCATTAAGACAGCATTAAATACTTTATTACCCATCCTTAATTGTCAGTTTACTAACTACGTAGACAAAAAAAACGTTCAAGTCATTTGACCATGAACACATAGCATGTTGACTCCTTAGAATGCTCTACTCCACGAGCCTTCTGCTCAGGCTCTCCTTCGTTGATCTTTTGATCAGCCAACTTCTTTTTGCAGAACTTGTAGATATGACAAGGCTTCCCACAATAGTGATAGGTGATGTTCTTCTTGGACCTCTCCTCAGATGCATCTTGTCCTTTTACTGAGTGGACATGCCTTTGCCTTTATCTGTGGCAGTAAATGCTTGTTCTGCACTGACCATGTCACTTCAAATTATAAATAAACTTGATAGAAATTTTGTCTATTTTGAAGATGAGGGATGTCTTTTGTTTTCATTATCTATACTTTTTCTGTTACTTTCAATGGATATTGAAACGTTGGCACTGACATTATTGTTGGCATTATAGGATGCCTTCATATTATGGGACACATATGGATTTCCAATGGATCTCACACAGGTGATTTGTTATCATCATTTCCTTTGTAAACCATTTGGGGCCTGGAAATTGCAATGAATTAATGCTTTTTAACCTGACATACAAATCATGTGTGGAATTTTACCACCAGCTTATGGCAGAAGAAATGAGCCTGAAGGTAGATGTAGACGGGTTCAACGTAGCAATGGAAGAAGCTAGAGAAAAAGCAAGAAGTGCTCGAGGGAGGGTGAGTTTGCTTCTTTAGTAAGTAGTACAGATTGAAATACGATGTGTGGTACCAAAACATGGTTTTGATTCCTCAAAAGTTCAAAACTAGTTCACATTGATATGATTTGCAATAGATAAAGTGATGCTGATTTTGTACACCATTTAGTAGCTTTTAGAGTACCTGCTCTCAATGCATTCGTAAATTTCTAACCCTACAGTTAATGCAGATGCTAATTTTGTACAGCATTAAGTAGCATTTAGTGCACCTGCTGTCAATGCATTCTTAAATTCTGATTCTCCAGTTAGATGCATATGATCAACCTCATGAATATTAGGAAATATGGGTAACATTCCAGTGTTCTCTCTCTTGATGTTGGAAGAAATACAAGTATCTGTATGAGTTAAGTAAGGCTTGTCTGAGCACCGCCGCTTATTGTAGTATAACCTGCAGTAATTTACTATTCAGGATGTCTGAACTGTTTAATATCTATGACAATAAGATCATGCTAGAAATTAACAACTTTTTATGTGAGTCAGTCTGAATGACAGATAAGGACCTTCGATATCTCCAATTATTCTACTATTTTGCTTAAGACATTATTAAAAGAGACATGCAATGAGACAGAACTATCAGAGCAATTCTTTCCTATTTTGGAATAAGAATTTTGGAATTTTTATTAATTTCTGTTTTTCATTAATTTCACTTAAGCAGTCAGGTGGGGAAATTCTTGTCATGGAGGCTGAAGCTACCGCTGAGCTGTTGAAAAGGGGTGTGGGTCCAACGGAGGACAAAAGCAAGTATGTCTGGAATCAGGTTAGTAGAAGTTGTAAATAATGAATACTGGTAGCTCAATATTGGATTGGATGGGCAATGGTTTTGTTTTTCTCATTTGATTATATGATTATATGAGTATATTATAATATCTTCATTTCTGTGAAAAGTTGCTATGCTTCCCGTGTATTTTTTTGGTTTAGGATATACATTTGTGACGAGTAAATTTGTTTATTTAAACATCATTAATGTCCATGGTTGTTGATGCAGTGACCAGTTCTCATGTGTGCTATCTTGCTATGCCATTAGGCTTATCTGGTTGTCATGGGGCTTCTATTTTGTATTTTCTTTGGCAAAAATTGAAATGCTGGGAGCACAGACATGAGATGTGATGAACATCTCCACTTCAAAACTTCAAGGAGTGATTGTTTATGGTAGCATTAAATAGTTTGCATGTTGAACCCAGGTTTTACCCTAGAACTATAGTTGACCTTTGTTTTCCTTGGAAATCTTAGTTTTTGGCTATATGTGTTGGAGGCGTTGGTTCCCAAAACCACAGATTGGAAATCGAAGAGCTTGCAATTCTCCAATATAATTTCAAATCAGTTCTGACCAACAAACGAGAATAATTCAAATTCCCCTGCACTTTAGGCTTTGCTACACCTAGGCGGGTGGACCTTCACCTCAAACTTGATCACCCTGTTCAAGGCCTTTACAGAGCGAAATGTAACTTTACAAGTTCTCCGGTTGGCAAGGTATTCAAACTCGATCAAAATGAAATTGAAAGCTGAGTGCTTAAAATGGTTTAATGATGAATGTTTGAATTGATTAAATGTTTTGTATAATGTTATCAATAATTGATTGAGTGTTTGTAAGGAAGTATTTAGATTTTTGAATTCGAATATAGATCCAATAACTACAATTCAATGACTTTAAGAGAACAGTGCCTTCGCTTATTTGGGCAACAGAGTCAACTACAATGAAAATTATCACCTACAACTTTATAAAGTTTTATGCACTTATAACTACAAACAATTTAATAATTAAGATGTGACGGATCAAGTATATATGCAATTTTAAACTAGTCCAGATTGCACTTTAACTCGTAGGGCCTGTTTGGATCACGGATTTGGATAGGAATTAGAATGTGGAATTCTCAACAATTCCTAGTCCACTATTTGGGTCTGCAAAATGGGAATGGGAATTTAGAATGGTATCCTCATTTAACCGCAAAAACCAGGATTTGGTCTTCCATCTAAATAGGTGGAATTGCTCAAATGCCAGTTCTAATTCCAATTTGTAAAAAATGAGCATTCCAAATTAATTGAAATACAATTGTTTTTGCCGTCTGCTTGTGTTTGACTCTCACTCACTTTCGCTATGCAAAGATGAGATTTTTTTGTCGTTGCCGCCTGTGCTCATATTTTTCGTTTTCTCTGTTTACTCGTAGGTATGGATTGTTTACTCATGTTTGCTGCATGCGCTAACATTTCCATTTTTTTCCATTGCGTTGGGTCTTGTTAATTGGGTATTGGGGGTTGAGATTTATTTTAAAAGCCATGAACGAGACTAAGGATTGACACAATGTAAAATATTATGTTAGGAATTGTATTTAATTATATTATGTCAAAAGCCTATAACCTGCTCACAAGGATCGGTGACATAGAGGGTGTCCCCTTTGCAGATGGGCGACGAGAAGCTTCTGCTAGATGTTTTGGAAAATCTGGAAGTTTTGATGAAATGGCCTAACGATGTAGCTCTGATTTTGAAATTGGTGGTTAGTTGGCATCCCCAGGAGAAGAACATGAGTTGGGCCAATGTGTGTCATCCATCACCCATTGCTCAATATTTTGGGGGCTCAGGAAAAGCAAAATTCTTTCCACATGACACTCTTGGCAATTGCATATAAGTTTTTGCACACACAGGCAGTTCCAGTTTGTCGATTTGAATACTAACAATAGAACTTTCTAATCCAAAATGTGTATAATCATTGTTGTATTATAACACCTTCAACATTTCGCACAACCCTGCTTCAAGGCAGCTGGAATTGGCATGGGAGTTAACAGGCTTGTGAGCGGTGTGGTTTCCATCACATTTTTGAACTTTTCTAATGCAATCAATGTTCTTGGTGTCTTCTTCTGCGCAAGATTTGCCTTTCTAGCAGTTGTTTTTGTTTTTTTTTTTTATGCCAAAGATGAAGGGCAAAACCTTGGAGGAGATCATGGAGTACTTTAATAACAGATCAAAGAGAAAGAGTGATAGTACAAGCCAATTGGAGCTTGGGAATGGTAAAATCAGTACATTGGGAACAAAGGGTGGAGAAGCTATAGGCCTCTTATAAATTTTGGTTGGCATTCCAATTCTACAAATGTTCAACCAAATGGAGGAAATGTCTTTTGGCACTATGGATACTTGATGAACCAAATGGTCCCAAATCAATTTTTTTAAAATCGTAATCTGGATTTCAAGTTCCAAAATCCCAAATCAAGGATTCCGAATGAAATTCTCAAATCATGTTCGAGCAACCAAATGGGTCCTTAAGGTAAGGAAACAAAGTGGAGATAGATACGGAAACAATTTAATACTTCACTATATTGATGATGATCGAGTTTAAAATGCCATAAATGACCCTCTCCACTTATCTGACATTTAAATTGTGTATGGAATTTAAAGATGATTATAAAGGACGAATCAACTGCAGTTTAAATCTTCATACCTTTTAAATAAACAAAAAGCAAAAAATGCTTTTATTATCATTAAAATATAATAAATAAATTTATATTACAAAATCATCTTTCTTACTCCTTATCCCTCCTTACAAATGGATATATGTATATTTCTTCTTTTACTTTATCTTCCCAATATATCTTTTGAGAAATAAAGTATCTCTCATTTATTTCTTACATTTTGTATAGGTGTGACTTTTCAAGTGAAGAGCCGTATTATTTAGAAACAAATACTTATACCTTTTCAAATTTAATTTTCTTCTTGATGATCTCTTAACATTGATAAACTTTTATATCTCTTTAATTAATTTCTTCAAACATGGGAGATCTTAATCGCACCACTTCAATATAGTCTTCAAATTGATTTTTTGTAATGTGCGATTCAACTCCTGAGGACACCTTTGATATGACTTTATAATCCTGATATCTCTGTTCTGTTGTTCAATGACACTGGGTATGCTTTCTGTGTTAGCCATCCTTGTGTTGCCTGGTCTTTCCATGCAAAGGCGTCTCCTGTACAAACTCGGTGCATTAATCTGTCTCTTGTGTACAATCACAGGTCTTCTGCAACACACGGCACCAAATCCATATGAACTGTGTGCATTTGTCATCAACTGGTGTTCTTCAGACTGTTATGTGAATCTCAACAAGCACACTTGTTCCTCATTTATTACTTCAAATCGTCACTGAAGTTTTTCTATTATATGCTCACAGAGTTCTGAATTGCAATGATCTCACACAGTTTCCATCTAGTTTTCCTCAAGTCTGTCAGTGATCATATTCATCCAAAGATGGGGCATATCCTAATTCATTTCAACATTTAGAGTTTTGCATAACACTTTCTTTGGTTTGGTCTCAACATATATAGTCATGTAGTGTTCATTAGTATTGGGCTGTCCATATTTCTTCATTTGCATCATTATTGTACATCCGTATGTATTTCTGAACTGTGTTTTGTCATGGTGTACTAATATTCTGTGTACATCTTCATGTGTGGACTCTTCATCACTGAAGAACATGGTGATTGCCATTTGCAATCTCCAACAAATTTTGTCAAAACTTGCTTATTCTTTGTTGAAGACTTGTACTATATTTCTGCCAGTCCTTGGTATAAATACAAATTAGATAGCAGGGAGATATCCAACTCGTCTGATAGCAATCTGACATTTGTTCCCAGAAATTTTTTACATGACAGGGCATGGACTGATGTTACTGATTTTTTTTCTTGAGATCCAACATGACTGACTAACCCTTTCAAGTCTTTTTCTGAGACTCATTTATGTGCAACTGGTACTATTCTTAAAATATTTCTTACCTCGGCATGAATCCTTATGTGCTGTGTGAATTCCTCAACCTCTACACATATTCTGCGTACATCTTCATGTGTGGACTCTTCATCACTGAAGAACATGGTGATTGCCATTTGCAATCTCCAACAAATTTTGTCAAAACTTGCTTATTCTTTGTTGAAGACTTGTACTATATTTCTGCCAGTCCTTGGTATAAATACAAATTAGATAGCAGGGAGATATCCAACTCGTCTGATAGCAATCTGACATTTGTTCCCAGGAATTTTTTACATGACAGGGCATGGACTGATGTTACTGATTTTTTTTCTTCAGATCCAACATGACTGACTAACCTTTTCAAGTCTTCTGCTGACACTCATTTATGTGCAACTGGTACTATTCTTAAAATATTTCTTACCTCAGCATGAATCCTTATGTGCTATGTGAATTCCTCAACCTCTACACATATGCGCTTGCCATCTTTAAACAAATGTATAACACCTTGTGGCAATATCTAATACATTGCTGCGAATGATAATCCATTTGTTGAGTTGCACACAAACTTTGCCTCTGTCAACTCAAGTCCTACTTCATAAGTTCCTCAGCAATCAGACATGTAAGTAGAATTTTACAGATGTGTGAGTAGAGTTTTAAGATATCAATTGGAAGCCCCAGTCTGTTTACAGACAATACGTAAAAGTCTAATGGAATTGTGTCCAGTTTATTCAAGTATGGCTTGGGTTAAAATATGTTGAAGACAAGAAAAAAACATGGATGGACAAAGTATAAATCTGAAGGTGATGCAGAACTACATGGCTGGGTTGGAGTTATATAAAACTCCATGTGAAGAAGATGGCCTTTTTTAGAGTTGGTTTTACATAAGACAAATGGTGTATGAAATTTAAAAGTGCAACCTGGGGATATAAGAGGAAAGCATATCTTAACTAATCAGATATAGGAATTTATCCTAATGGCAGCAAGATAATGATCTAAAAGGTAAAGTTGATAGTGATATGGGTGAAAGAGGCTAATAAATGGAGGCTCTGATTTCTGCCAAAAAATAGGGCTCCATCAGGAGGAAAGCGGCAATTGTGAACCCTGAAGGGTTTGAACATATGCTTCTCAGGGATGTGTCCCTTGCTGAAAATGACATTGTGCTCAAAAGGGGATGTTTTGGGCCTTGGTGATGTGGGAACAGGTAGGAAATTTCTCCAATTCATCCCTACTTTTAAAAAAAAATAATTCTGAAGGGGATAGTTGGGTATGTCAAGGTATAACTAGTGATGCCCTACAGCTCGCGTACTTTTTGTTGCTTTGTGGAAAAGACAATTTTGGGGGCAAAAGGGCATTGGAAACAACCAAAAACTAAACACAACAAAATCTTCTTGACTTTTTTCAATTTGCGAAGAGAAATTTAAAGAGCAGCAATTAGAAGAGAAAAATAATAGGAATAGTAACAGTGTGTCAAATCCACACCATTTGGGGTAAATTTACCATCCGATATTCATGTGTTCATGTTTCTTTGCATTTGTTTGGCTCTATCATTTAAATTTTCAGTAAAAAGAAACAATGGATGACAGTGGGAGTAGTGAAAGTGAAGAGGTTGAACTTGAAATTCAACAAGGAACTCAGTCATAGGAAAATGTCTATCATTGGGGGTTCTTTTGTGAGTGTTGTTGGGATTGTAAGTTCTAGTAACCCATTAGAATGTATTTGCTAACTCTTCAAACATTAATCCCAATAAGCCTATCTTATAGTTTTTAACTCCCTAAACAAATACAATAAAAGATGTCTGAGCAGTAGCGTAAGGCTATAAGAGTATAGGGGCAAGACTTTAATTCTTTTCTGAGCAAGTGAACTAGGGGTAAAAGGTTGTGAGAAAACAACTTTAGTGGATAAAACTGAGGTAGCTAGGTCACCATGGAGAGGGAGGCTAGAAATTAGGGAATTCTAGTGAAAAGAAGTGGTTTTTGCTTATATTAGGGGATAGATAGAATCATCACTATTGTAGGAATGTTCAATACAATAAGTGCGAGTCTTTATTGCTAACTTTTTAATTTTCACAACATACCATTTCATGTTGTATATTCTCTTAATTTCAAACAAATGATCAAAGATATAGCAGTCTTTTTTCATCATAGAATAGTATAAGCTATGCACCACCCTCTTTGATAGAAAATATTCTAAGGTGAGTGTGCTGATGAAAGAAATTAGACAAAGACTAGACAAAGGATGGGTGTTTCATTATCATGGATATGTATATCAATACCAACATCAGTTTTTAATTAATATCATTGTCACATATTCGTCAGTCTTTAATCTTGTTGTAGCTATTGATTATTTACAAAAGAAGGGTGAAGCTTCCAAATTTAGATAGAGAAGGATGGTGTGGAAGAAGTTAGAACCTCTAATATTGTACAAATGGTGACCAATATAGCCCTTGTATGTAATTTAGTTGGCTTGATAGTGAAGCGAATTTATAAAAACATACTTTAAAGCCCATGCTGGGTACATTCATTGAATAATGTAACAAAAAATGTTGGAAAGATAGATTAGGTGAAGATTGTTGTTCTTAATTTTGTATTCACAAAATTGGGGCAACCCTACAAAAAAATTCATAGAATAAACAATTTAAGGGGTTTTGCCAGTTGTTTTGTTTTGTTTTCACCCTAGGATTGTGGCATTTTCAATTCTGCTCGTTTCAAGCTATCATAGGCTTCAATCGGAGATGTATTTTAAAAGATATTAAAGAATTATGCATTCAGCAGTGGGGTTTTTTGGACTGCATGCCATTATTCTTTAATCAAAATCTCGCCTAAGTGGATTTTTTGTTGACCATTGCCTAACACTTTGGGTGTGTTTGCATGTGAAATGGAAATAAAGCTCCATCCTCGTATATTCACATTGAATGTATGAAGCTTTAATAAGTTTTTCATGTAATGGTGGTTTAAAAAAATTCTGATTACATGTTTCTTTTTAATGTTTTTTTGTAAATAGTAAATACACATGAGAATACCCATAAGTGTTTTGATCATTCATCTTGTGAAAATGGTGGCTATTTTTCTCGTGATTGCATGTCTAAAATCTATCTTAGATACGTATTTCATCTTCCAAGTTTACTAGATGGTGATTTTTATAGACTTTGCATGTGTTTGAAGTTTAAAAACATACGTAATCCCCTTCAAACAGGCCGTCCATACTATTTGTGACATTTTCTTAAGTCCTTTAAATGTTTTAATATGCATAAAAACTCACTTGTTTCCCTTCTAAAAACACGTTATGAATATATGAACATGTATTCACATTTCCAAAACATGTGAATTGGGTATTTTATGCATGTGTTTAGCATTCAATTAGATAAACAATGGATTATAAAATCAATACAGTGATTTATAGATTATTTGCTATATATTTGTCGTCTTTGAGAAGCTAAGGGAAGAGAAACTTTTGATTTATTTGAATAAGTTTAGCTTTGTTAAAAGGGAGTTAGTCAATTTGGGGTATGTTGTCTCCCTTGATGATCTCAAAATGGACCTAGGGAAGGTGGACATCCTAGAATGGCCTACCCCAAGGTCTGCCACTGAGGTGAGATCATTCCATGGTTTGGCTAGTTCTACATGAATTTCATTAGGAATTTTAGTAGTATCTATGCCACCATAAATGAAGCAATGAGGGGGGATAGAAAAGAGTTCTAGTGGACTGTAAGGAGTTTTGAGTTGCTGAAGAAGGTGATAAAGCAACCTGTGTTAGCACTCCCTAATCTCAACAAGGTGTTCCATGTGGATTGTGATGCCAATGGTAGTGCTATTGGAGTTGTATTGAGCTAAGAAGTTAAGCCTATTGCATATCTTAGTGAGAAGTTAAATGATGCAAAGAAGTATGCTGTATATGATCAAGAGTTATATGCAATAGTTTAGGCAATAAAGAAAGAGGCATTATTTGTTGCCAAAAGAATTTGTTTTGTATATTGATCATCAGGGATTACAATACTTAAATAGCTAGGGAAATTGAATCAGAGGCACTTGAAAAGGGTAGAGCTCTTGCAGAGCTATACATTTGTATTGAAACATAGAAGTGGATGATCTAATAGGGTTGCATATGCATTAAGTTGGAAACCAATATTACTGATAGAAATGTAGGTTGAGGTGGTTAGGTTTATTTAAAGGGAGTTGTGCATTCCAAGGAGTTCAATGACAGAGAACTTGATCAAAGATAAACATAGTGGAGGAATGTCAGGACACTTTGGTTAAGATAAGACCATTGCCACTGTTACTGAACATTATTTTTGGTCTGTTGTCACAAGATGCGAAGAAGTTTGTGCATAGTTGTCGAGTGCGTTAGACAACTAAAGGAGTTAGTCAGAATACAAGACTATCAACCATTGCTCGTTCCATCAAGTGTGCATAGTTGTCGAGTGCGTTAGACAACTAAAGGAGTCAGTCAAAATACAAGACTCTATCAACCATTGCTCGTTCCATCAAGGCCCTCAGAAGACATAAGTATGGATTTTGTTCTTGGGTTGCCAAGGACACAAAGGAGTAATGATTCAATATTTATGGTGGTTGATAGGTTATCAAAGATGGCTCATTTCATTCCTTACCACAGAACCCATGGTGCGGTTTATATTGCATATTTGTTTTTCAAAGAGGTGGTGAGGTTACATGGTCTTTCAAAGCGTATAGTTTTAGACGGAGATACAAAGTTGAGTATTTTTGGAGAACCTTGTGGAAGAAGTTGAAGGCAAAGTTGAAGCTCGGTTATGCACATCGCACACAAATTGATGGGCAAATTGAAGTGGGGAATAGAAGTTTGGATAATTTGCTGAGGTGTTTGGTAGGTGATAAGTGTAGGGATAAGATTTGATTCTACCATAGACAAAAGAATTGATGGGTCACTATTCCAAATTGTCTATGGGAGTAGTCCAAGGACTGCACCAAAATTGAGGAAGATGGAGTAACGAGGTAGGACTACTGCTGATGCAGAGTATTTTGCTAAACATGTCAAGAACCTATGTGAAGAAGTGCGTGAGCATATCACCAGAATGAACATGCAATATAAAGCTAGGGAAGATCAAAAGAGGAGGCATAACGAGTTCCAAGTTGGTGATCAAGTTATGATGTGCTTGAGAAAAGAGTGATTTCCAGTGGGCACCTACAACAAGCTGAAGATGAAGAAATTTGGTCGCTGCAAGATTTTGAAGAAACATGATTTAGGAAATGCATATGAGGTGGAGTTGCCAGATGGGATCCGTATTTCCCCTATTATCAATATTGCAGATTTAATAGAGTATCATGAAGATGGGATGGAGAAGGAACCAATACTTGATCAATGTCCAATTCCTACCTCTGAGAAGAAAATTGAAGAAATTGAGGATAGCCATGTGGGAAGGAGTACTAGAAACATGTAGTATGAGGAGTATCTTGTGAAGTGAAAAGGACAACTTGTGGAAGACTCAACTTGGTTATCTAAAGTGAAAGCTAACTGTTTGGGTTTTCCTCAACCAACTGAGAAATGATAGGGTCACTTTTCAAATTACCCTAGGTGTCTAATAAAGGAGCATCCAACTGTGCAAGGGCAAATCTTGTTATCACCCAAAAACAGATGTAATGATAGTTTTTGATTAATGTGTTTGTATTTTTGGTTAACCATTTGGGCCAAATAGAGACTCCAACTTTTAGATTTCCATTATTACATTTCTAGGTTAGTGTTTTGGTGCACCTTAGGATACTTGCAAATGTAGAAAATAGGTTATTTTTTATATAGTTATAATTATGAAAAGTTAGAGGGTGTAAGTTGGAGGGAAGGTTGTAATTGAAATTTCAAGTGCTCCAGAAAAAGAATTGGGTCAAAAGACATCATAGTTTGAAAGTTTCTACACTTTTGAGTGGCTTGGAGACCTCGTAGAAACATTTCAGAGTCCAGTTTGAGGCACTAAATGACCTCGTATGATCCCAAAAATGGGGGTATAACCACCCATAGTGATAGTGCTCAGAGAGCTTTCCGAAATATAAACGGTTTGTCGATCGGAGTCTCGGATCAAAAGTTATGCCTCACGGAAGTTGGACTACCTTTTTTGGAACCTTCTATTTTTGCAACAACTCCTAATATGACTTCTAGAGGCTCTGTTTTGGTGCCGACCACCAAATGTCAAAATGTAAAATGTATTCCCAAGCCTAAACCTAAGACAGGCTGTATAAGGCCCATTCTTGAGGTATAAGGACAGTTTTTTGGTGGAGTTTGGGAGAAGGTACTGTGAGAAGGGTTTTTTTGAGAGAAACTGTGAGAATCTGATAATATTGTAGCCCACAGGGCATGTAGTTGGGTCAGTTTTTTCTGTAATGCATGTTATAGCTTCTCAGGTCAGATATAAGTTTCCACTCCTGTTGTGGTCATTTTGTCTCAAGTTGTGCCCTTATCACATTCTCATGAGAGAGAGGTTCATGGGAGCAGTCAACGAGTTGGCCTCAAAAAGTACACTCCTGATAGCAATATCATAATTACAGATTTAACCAAATTTTATCCATTTTCTTGATTGTAGCCCTAATGATGCTAACTACCATATGCATTTAATCTAGGAACTGACGAATGATTAAGTGAAATATAATATATGCCCTAGTTGGCCGTCACTTATCCTGATACATTCTGTGATAAATGTGCACCACTTTATTTACTTAATGCTTTGTTTTATATCCAAAATTATACACTTTCCAAAATCTACGTTTGATTTCTTTGATGGCTTTTACTTCTTTGATTGTTGTATGCAAGTTTTTATCGAGATGTTTCATCTACAAAATCCTTGAATTTTTGGTAGGCTAATATTGTCATTTCCCCATTGTGCTTACAGGACCACACCAGTAAAGTGAAAGCAATCTATAACGGATTGGAGTTCATAGATTTTGTTTCATCTAGAGAGGATGTTGGTATTGTACTTGAAACTACTAACTTTTATGCAGAGCAAGGAGGACAGGTATGCCAGATACTTTTTATGGAACATTATTTTTGTTTTTCAAATAAATTAAAAGAAGAGTTCAACTAAAAATCAAAGAAAAAGCTACATTTTCAACATAAGTAGAATATAAATACATAATTAGAGCTCCAAAATTTTCATTTTTCATTTTGAACAATTTCAGCATTAGGAGTTTCTGCAAGGACCTTTAGTGGAAAATGCTTATTATTGGACTTCTCAAATTTATAGAGCACAAATTTTGTAATGTACTAGCAGTAAGTTTTTAGTTATATATAATGGAATTTTAGATGGATCAAGTTTTGATTGTGCACCAGTCAATATTAAATACAGTTTAATTCACAGCATTAAGATTTGGCAAGTCTTGCAGAGGGCTTGTAAATATGATTCTACAGCTGAAACTCTGAGAGACAAGCCTGACATCTTTAGGAGACTTGCAAATGTGGGATATTAGACTCATGTTCTTGAAGAAAGCATAAAATCAACGTGAAATTTGAAAGGCATTAAAGCAATATTTTGATATATGTTAGTTGCCGAGTCTTTTAACCAAGTCTGAGTCATCAATATGTAGATTTTTTGATTGTGCGAGGTAAATCCATAAACAATATAGCCTAACCTAGGGACTTTCTGAATGGGGATCTCATACACCAGATTGGTCTTTCTTGACAGCGACTCAAATGTTCTTCACCTATATAATTTCCTATGAAATTGTACTTGTGTAAACTTTGGAAGGAGCTTTTCTTAATTCTTATCAATTTTCATTAAAAACTATTTTCTCGGAAATGGTTTCTTTCCCTGTTGAGTTTTTAAGGTGGTTTCTAAAAGGCACCCAAAATTTCAACATCAAACCTTAACTTGCAACTTTTATTCATCATTTTAAGTTTAGACCAGAGGAAGCATAGTTGAGCATTCGGCTCAGACTTTTAAGAAAAAATGATCCATGGGTTTTTTATTAATGAATTGTTATAATTGTTTTCAGATCTATGACACTGGAATCTGTGAGGGTCCATATGGATCTTTTGATGTTAGGAATGCCCAAATATATGGTGGTTATGTCCTTCACATTGGTTCTGTTCTAGGGGAAAAAGACAAGATATATGTTGGGGATGAAGTCATTTGTAAGGTAATCAATGATCGTGTATTTCATGACTTAACATGTTCTTTGCATATTCTTTTTGGACAATTATCACTATATTTTAACTTTGATCAGTATTGATTTAAACAGGTAGACTATGAAAGGAGGAGTCTTATAGCTCCCAATCACACATGTACTCACATGTTAAACTATGCATTGAAGGTAGCTGGTTAAGATTTGATTTGGAGCAAGGTGTATATTAGTTGATATTATGACCAGTTGTAAAACTAATATATTTTCTGTTTGCAGGCTGTACTTGGTGATGGCATTGATCAAAAGGGATCCTTGGTGGCTTCGGACAAGTTGCGCTTCGATTTCTCACATGGTTAGGCCTTATTGAGCCATCGAAGTATCAAGTGACCTACGTTGCTCATTTTTTCTGTAGGTGTTATTGATCCATCAGAGTATCATTTGTTCATCTGATTTTGTTATTTTTGCAGGCAAACCTGTTAATGCTGATAATTTGAAGCAAATAGAGGCAATTGTAAATCAGCAGATTCAAGATGAGTTAGATGTATATGCAAAAGAAGCTAGCCTGGTGGAGGCAAAACGAATTTTGGGTCTCCGAGCTGTGTTTGGAGAGGTAAGGAACCTTCATAAATGAGGGTCAAACACAGAGACTTTTTGTTGGGATAAGTTGTAAAAGATTTTTTTTACTAGATTGTCTATACCTTTTGAAGTTCTCAGTTGTAATTTGTCCACGTATGTATCTGTCTACAGGTTTATCCTGATCCTGTCCGAGTTGTCTCCATTGGAAGACGTGTTGAAGATCTTCTAGTAGATCCAGATAACCCACAGTGGGCATCATTTTCAACAGAATTTTGTGGTGGTAGGCATCACTTTCAAATCTGGAATTAGATCTTAGACTTGAATTTGGGTCTTCAAATATATCACTGACATCTTGGAATTTTTAGGTACACACTTGTCAAATACACGAGAAGCAAAAGCATTTGCTCTTGTGTCTGAAGAAGGAATTGCGAAGGGTGTGCGGAGAATAACTGCCTTTACAACTGGTGCAGCCATCGAGGCAATTGAAACTGCAGCGTCTTTTGATTCACGTTTAAATGATGCCACAAAGTTGGAGGGAGCCGCATTAGAGAAGGTGAGTGTTTTTCTTGAAATGATGGACATGCTTCTGTTCTTTTGTATTTTTGTTCCTTTCCCCCTTCTAGATCCATCAATAGTTTGCTATTTCATTTACTTGAAATCATCCATAAATTTCAGATTGTCTTATGTGTTTTTCCCATAAATTATTGTCATCTTTATATCATAAATTCAGCTTTTAGGTTCTAAAATGCCCACCAGTAACTTTTAGGGTCTAATAGTTAGGCTACCTCGTACAGAGCATACATAATTGTGAGATTTTGTCACTTTTAGTCGCAGTTAAGGGACCTCCTTGATAAGAAGCACTAGGATAATCTGTGAGGGATATTCAAATAGTCTTTATGATCAAGACACCTAGTACCTCAATAGGGAGACTCTTATTGCACACTATTTTCAAGCTGCTCTATATCTCTATATTCATAACTTACATTTCAGCCATTTTAATTTGAGCTAATAATACTGTTTCTAGTAGTATTTGGTGTTATCAACAATAAATATAATTTATAATTACGGCTCTTGTCTATAAGGTATATCACTATTTTTTTCCATATTATTTGTTCAAGAATGCTTTACAATTCAACTTCTTTTCTGAATTGTAGAATAATTTTTTTAGTTTTTATCCAATCAGGAAGTGGCTTCATTGAAGAGCTCATTGGATTCTGCTGTCATTCCAGCAGCTAGAAAGGCAGAATTTAGAGGGAAAATAACTAAATTGCAGGTATTGTCTCCAAATTTAAATATGTTCATCATTCAATTTGTACTCAATATCCTTGGGAATGTACATAAAAACATTTCCTTGACTGATATGTCTAGAATTATTATTAAAACCCATATTATCCGATTGAATGTCAGGACCGTGTGAAAAAGGGTCAGAAGCAAGCTGCCGAAGCACATATGAAGGCAGCAATAACTGCAGCCATTGAACTTGCCAATAAGTTATCGTTAAGAGATGAAACTTATTGTGTGTCACGAATTGATGTGGGTTTGGATGCCAATGCAATCAGAGAAGCTGTTCTTAAATTTATGGAGAAACAAAAGGTTAATCTGTAGATTCATTTGGTTTGTATGAAAGGCATTTTGTATATCTCTATTTACTAATTAGCCTTGCTGACCTGCTATTGTTACTTATATTGGTGGCTGCTTATTTTGTGGCAATGCAGGACATTCCTATCATGATGTTTAGCATCCATGAAGCAACAAATAAAGTTCTCGTCTATGCTGGTGTACCACAGTCAGCAGCAAAGAAGGGGCTTGCAGTGTTGGATTGGTTGAGGAAAGTGTTAGAGCCCCTTAAAGGCAATGGAGGAGGTGGCAAAGGTGGACTGGCTCAAGGACAGGCAAGATACTTTGATATATAAAAGATACAGTAGAGTTTAGATGAGATGCATTCAATTTTGTAGATGTTACATTTTGTAGAGTGTCTCAAGTATGAATAATGAAGCGGTGACTTAACAATGTTTCATTTCTCAAGAGTTTCAGTTGTTTGGTTTTGTTGCTATAGGGGAATGATGCTGCTCGAATAGAAGAGGCAATGGAAATTGCTCGCACTTTTGCAACAGAGAAACTGAGGTGATTGTTGTTGTGTCTGACATTTGAATAGCGAAGTGATTGATTAGCAGCAGATTCATGTTCTTCAGAAAATGATGTAGACAATCAATGCTAAAGGTGGATGATTTACACAACTTAGTGGTACTTACGCTGCATAAGTATGCTCAGCAACGCAATTTATTTTGCATAAAACACGAAGTTATCCCTCTTGCAGATTGAATTCCCTTGTCATTTGGGAGTTCTTTCTCAAAATACGAAAAACCACGTTTCCATAAAACCATTAAGAGATGCATATCTTTGGTGGTTTAATAGTTGCCTTAGTTGGCTTATTTATGATTTGAAATTCAAAATACTAATTATTTTGTCCGGGGGATTTGTGATCTCTAATTACACATACAAACACCTTTCGTTTGTCCTTGGTAACAAACTTTGGAAGTTGTTATAAGTAATGTTTGATGAAATGCCTCATGTCACTTTGCTGTACACTAAATTCTGTGATTAATGATTCTTTCTCAAAACAAAGTAATGCATATATCTGCTGTGGATTTAAGTATACCTTGATTGGTATGGATACAAAATATTGCATTTTTAATTTTTTTTCTGATCGGTAATAATAATTGTATTAATATCGAAAAGAAACAGTAGATTAAGCTTTATATGGAAACACACTTTGCAAATGATTGTGTAATGTCTTTTTGTACAGAGTAAATTTGATAAACTTATAATGCTCCATTCAATTTCTTGGGTTTGAAGTAGTAGAAATTTGGGAATGTTGTTCCCGGAAACAGAGCATTGATTTTGTTATTTCATAACCATATAGTGCATAGAGCATGGCAGTTTAGAAATTCCAGTTATAAACAATTATCACATGGCAATCAGTCCCTACCATTGAAAGGGCATGAGCTATCATGCACATTCAGTAAGGGCTATCTTTGGGCAAGCTTACTTGAGTTTATTAGCATACTATTTTGTTGAGTTTATTATTTTTAGTAGGTTAATTTGAGTACATATTGTACCAATTGCTTCTCTAGAGGGGTTCATTTTATTTTGGATATATAAGCTTGCCAGTAAAGTATTGTGGCAATATGAAGTTTGGTTGTGAAGATATTGATTTAGTTTTGTTTTGGCAAAGATGACACAAAAAATTGAACTCACTTTTGAAGGCTTTAGAGGCTTTGGAAAGGGTTCGTAGACATATCATCAAGTGGGTTCTAGAGCCATTTGAAAAGTTTTCAAAAAGTGGTTATAATAACTGTAAGAATTTGCCTAAGGCAAACAAAGTAAATGCCAAGATCAAGAAGCTAAATAGAGCACAAGAGAGACAAAATGATATGATCCTTAGATGACTTGATTCAATGATGATCAATGGATAATGGGCAATATATTATAAATGTGCATGAATATATAGGCAATGCATGATAATTAGAAGTGATGGGAGAGATAAGTTATCAACCACAAGGTGAACTCAAATGTCCACTAAAGATCATCCTCCGTTGTGTAATGAAGTATGTGCAACAATGAGAGGATGATAATGCAATAAAAACACAAAGGTGGATCTCAGAAAAGGAGGTGCAAGATAACATATACTCAAATAAAATGGGAACTTTTAGGTGTCTACATGACAATTAATATGCAAATGCATTATCCTAAGTAAACTTAAAGTGTCATTTGTAAATATTTAATTACACAAACAATTTATATCTTTACTTTAATTCTTTTTATACCATTCTCTCTATGAAGCTGGTAGTAGTATAACCTAGCTTTGATTGTATTAGTTGTCCAATGAGTCGCCATGTTTAAAACTCTTTCCTTAAATTTTTGCTCATCCAGCTCTTAAAGTCTTTCCTTTGTCATCCCGCGTATCCGCCATCTCTTGAAGTGTTGTCCAAAGCCTCTAACACTCCCTGTCACTGTTTCTTCTTTTGAACCACTTCGAACCACTTTGAACTCCGGTTCAAAGTAGTTCAAAGTAGTTCAACCAAAAGTTTTTGCACTAACGATTTTTTTGCAGGAAACGCCAAATCAGCGAGGTGTTCTTTTGAATTACTTTGAATTACTTTGAATCACTTTGAACCTCAGTTCAAAGTAGTTCAAAGTCGTTCAACGATAGAGGTTTCTTGGTGAAGGTGGATTATGATGTACGATGCGCCATCATTTTGCAAGGCATTGATTGCTGTGTCAGAGAGTAATAATTAAAAGGACATTTCTATTCCCAATGTGAAAGATCATCATTATGAGGAAAAGTGGAAAATCATTAGTCGAAAAGGGGATTGGATGTCATAATAAGGCTAATCATTATTGATACAGTCACAAAGGAGGTTATTAAATGGGAAGATTATGTCACAAGGCTTTCAAACGTGTAAACCTTAACGAAGAGTGATTTGTCATAAATGCCTCATAGTGAGGTTGTACATTCGCACACAAGTACTTTTCCTTCTTAAAATAAACTCGGCTTTCCCTTTTTGTTTATCATGCAAAGTATTGAAAAGTTTGAAGGGGAAGTTGTGAAAGAGGGAAGGAAGGGAAAATCGTTGTTTTTCGGTAAATCACAGGTGAGAAACATGGAAATTTTTGTTTTTGTTTTGCAATCTCTGTGTTTTCCAAGAAAATTAGTTTGAAGCCTTGTTGTTTTGATTAAGGATGAAGTTTGTTTACATTTCTTTGGCAATGTTTCAAGTCTGGAATGTAAAAGGCTTGTCATAAGTGATACGAACTTAGAGGGTGTTAAGTTGGAGAATTTGCAAGCAAATTTCCTTGAGTATGCTGATGAATCAAATGGGTGCATGCAAGTTCTAACTAGTGGACTAATTGAAGCCGCAACTTTTCCCCCATCCCTTCAGAGTCCCGAGTTGCTCCAAATGTGTATTGACCATTATGATGTTAGGAGTAAAAGTATTGTAAGCAAAGATGGTGAAATAGTGCTCTCAATTTCAAGAGAAACTATTGCCTCCGTATTGCGTCTGCCAGAGAGCACTTTTGTTGCATTCTCCCCCATTCAATCCCTAGTTGAATATAGAGAAACTCCTAGCACATTTCGTAATACTCTGGGTAGGAAATGGAGCGAAACCAATTACGGTGGAGGCTCTAGGTTACCTAAAGTTGTAACCAAAGATCACCTTAAACCTCATATTCATGACCTTGTGGTGATGTTGCATAGAGTCAAAGGTTCAGCTAATGTTTTTCTCTTTGAAGAATGGATGTACATATATATAGAAATCATTTTGAAGGGAGAACAATGGATGGACTGGGCAGAAATTATCGCTAGTTCACTAAGGACACAACTCAAGCATGCCAAAGAATCTAGGGAAAATTTTTGTATGGCTTCCTACTTGACTTATTGCATTGCCCGTGTTTGTGAGCTTACCCCTCTTCCTCACAGAGTCTGGAATGAAGAAATAATGGTGTACCAATATTGCCCTCTGCTGCAAAAAGATAAAGTGATGGAGAATTTTAAGAAGGTTCATGATGTGTTAATTGAAAATGTGCGTACAACCTTGAAGAAAACACCAATGCCTAGGTTGTCTTTCGAAGCTCAAAGGTTGATTCAACAATACAGAAGTTATTTCATACAGTTTCCCAAGTTCACTTACTTGAGAATAGGCGGATTCAAAGAGGAGCCTCTAAAACTTCCGCAATATGCTTTGGATTGCTTTGTTTTGGCTAAGATTTGCAGGCAACTATTCTTTGTCATTAAGGATAATTTACCATAGGAGGATTGGGAGACATCCTTCCCGATTAAGTTGGGTTCTCTGGTCTGTAACAGTATGATTAATGCTTCTGTTATTGGAAGCAATTTGCTTGGATTTAATTTTGGTTCTCATCATAGCAGAAGAAATTTTGATAGTAAAGGATATACAGTTCAAATTCTTGGTCTTGTAGGTCACCCATCAGCAACTCCATAGTTAGAAGAGATATGGCAAGATTGTAAAGATGAGGAGGTTTTGAGAAGAGACCATTCAAGGTTAACATTATAGCAAATCAATTCCCTGAAGTTGAAGTTCAAAACAGAGGGGGTGATTGAAGATGGCTCAGATATGGTTGAACCAGGTTGGGAAGAATCCAATGAATCAAAGTCACTAGTAGTAGATTGGAATCAAGATGAGGAAGAAGATATAAATCTAAGAGCTAGATTTATATTTACATAAATAGACGATTGGTTAAAGAAACAGAACAAGAAAGTTGTCAATGAACCCTCTTTAGGGGTGGTTTCTTTTTCTAAACCATCATCATCTGACATCCAACTTCCGTCTCTTGTTGCAAGTAGTGAGTTGGCTCAAGGTAAACAAAAGAGGATGCCCATCCATATACAAAATATGGCTCCTAGGACTAGCTCTCAAGCTAAATCTGAGGCCCTTAAGTAACACAAGGTTCAAAAAGAAAAGATGTCAACTCAGGGGCAGGATTCAAATGATGGTCTCAATTTTTTGAATGGTGTTGATGGTGATGTGTAGTTCATCGAGGCCCCTAAGGTGGATCAGCCAAGGTTTATGATTCCCACTAGAGATGCTCAGGCAATCTCTGTAAGCCTTGCTATACCTTCCTGGTATCCAATACGATTAGCAAGAAAAGAAACCTATAGTAAGTTTCAACACCTGTGAAAGACATTGTAACCAAATATGCTGCTCGGGGTTCAAAGGTTAAGAAATTGAAAATGGATGCCCATCTAACCAAAGACCTAGTGACTAGAAAGATAATGGCTGAAATAGCCACTTACAAGTAGAAAATAGAGTTCGGGGAGATTGATAATGAAGATTTCAAAATCACTTTAGTTGAATTGGGGAACATTAATAGAAGCACTGGTAATCACTTTTTCAAATTTTCTTTTAACCATATGTTAACTCAATCTGAGAAGGATAACAGAGAGAAAAATGACCTTAAGGGCATGGTGATGACTATGGCTGCGTATATCGATTCTTTGATGAATCTTGGTGCATTATTCTACAGGAAGCCAACAACTAGTGAAGCAAATGCAAAGGGGGAAGCTGCTAGTAGATGCTATGAAAGATTGGGTGGATGCCATCATAAAAGAAGGTAATAAGTTTATTTTGGAACTCACCAATGTATATGCCGAAGGGGAATTGTTGTTGGGAGAAATTCAAACTTTGATTCCAGGATGGGAAACAGGCTGGGAAGAATCCAATGAATCAAAGTCACTAGTAGTAGATTGGAATCAGGATGAGGAAGAAGATATAAATCTAAGAGCTAGATTTATATTTACTTACACAGACGATTGGCTAAAGAAACAGAACAAGAAAGTTGTCAATGAACCCTCTTTATGGGTGGTTTCTTTTTCTAAACTATCATCATCTGACATCCAACTTTCGTCTCCTGTTACAAGTAGTGAGTTGGCTCAAGGTAAACAGAAGAGGATGCCCATCCATATACAAGATACATCTCTTAGGAGTAGCTCTCAAGCTAAATCTGAGGCCCTTAAGCAACACAAGGTTCAAAAAGAAAATATGTCAACTCAGGGGCAGGATTCAAATGATGGTCTCAATTTTTCGAATGGTGTTGATGGTGATGTGCCGTTGATCGAGGCCCCTAAGGTGGATCAGCCAAGGTTCACGACTCACACTAGAGATGCTCAAGCAATCTCTGTAAGCCCTGCTATCCCTTCCTAGTTATCCAATACGATCAACAAGAAAAGAAATCTGCAACTGGTTTCAACACCTGTGAAAGACATTGTAACCAAATATGCTGCTCGGGGTTCAAAGGATAAGAAATTGAAAATGGATGCCCATCTAACCAAAGACCCAGTGACTGGAAAGATAACGGCTAAAATAGCCACTTACAAGTAGAAAATAGAGTCTGGGGAGATTGATAATGAAGATTTCAAAATCACTTCAGTCGAATTGGGGACCATTAATAGAAGCACTGGTACTCACTTTTTCAAATTTTCTACTGACCATATGTTAACTCAATCTAAGAAGGATAGCAGAGAGAAAAAGGACCTTAAGGGCATGGTGATGACGATGGCTACGTATATCAATTCTTTGATGAATCTTAGTGCATTATTCTGTAGGAAGCCAACAACTAGTGAAGCAAATGCAAAGGGGGAAGCTGCTAGCGGATGCTATGAAAGATTGGGTGGATGCCATCGTTAAAGAAGGTAATAAGTTTATTTTGGAACTCACCAATGTATATGTCGAAGGGGAATTGTTGTTGGGAGAAATTCAAACTTTGATTCCAGGATGGGAAACAGAGCAAAGCCGGTGTCAGGCGATTGTATTTCAAGTAACTGAAGTTGAGAAGTTTGGGGTGCTTAAGTTTCTGAATGAGAATCCAATGAAGAATGTAGATCCCTGCATGTTGTTCATCATGAAAAACAACATGGGTTGGAAGGAGTCGGTTTATAAGGAGGCAATTAAAGAAGTGCAGGGCATCAAGAACAAAATTATTGGAATGCATGAAGAACTCCTTAAAGATATGAAGATAGTAAATCCTACAGGGATTTTGTAGTTCGATGACGGGAATATGGATTTCAAGACATTGACTAAGAGCTTCAATGAAGCTGTTGAGCAGATTAGAGATAATGAATCGCCAAGCGCAAATGACTTCACTGCACTAACGAATATTGAATTGATGTTATGTCTCAACAAGAACCTCATGTCATGTTAGACCTTGAAGATAAAGGAGTTCAAATGATAGAAGGACGCATGTAGGGCTAGGTTACTGAGTCTGAAGAATTCACATTCCCACGCAATGCAGGAGTTCATGAACACTTTCAGAAGCTGGAAGATGGTGCGTCAGACCGTGAGCGAGGAAGAGAAGATTGGTGGCGAGGCTTGAACAAGATAGTTGTTTTTAGTTACATTTTGGCACTTGCTTTATAACTGCTTTCTTGTTCATAATTGTTTCTTGTTTTAACCGAAACAACTGAGTTTTGATGAAGGCCTTTCAGATTTGTATTGAAAACTATAAATGCTAGGGCATTGGATTGATTAAGGTTAGAAATAGATAGTTAGAAACTCTGATAAGTACATACTTTTAAACAGTAATCAAAAGATAGTATATGGATGTTTTTACTTTTTGAATGACTGTGTGCATGAAGAAAGTTTAATATTTATATATATCATCTTGGATTCGGCTTGGAAACTTGGCGTTCGAAGTGTTTAGATCACTATTACTTTGTAAACTCTGGTTTATTGGTTCAAGATATTTGATTGCTGTTCTTACTGTAAGTTCATTTCAATTAAGGTGCTTGAATGATTGATATCAATTTATGGTGTTATTCATTCCTTTGAAATAGATGTTCTGTAGAAGCATGGTTTGATGAATGCTTCTTTTTGTTGTTTGAATTGATTCTTACCTCACTACCTAGGAGTACGTGAGAGATCCTTATGTACTTTCTGGTAAAAGTGCAAAGATAATTTTGAATTCATTGCAAATTTCATAAGGAAGTTGTAACTTTAAAATACAGAGAGAAAACCAAATAACATGAGATTTTCTCAACTATTGTGAACATTTTTGGTCTTCAATACCTTGGGCATAGAGTGAATTTGTTAAATAGTTGAAAAGACAATCTATTCACCAATAGATTGATAGGATCACACCATGTTTTGTTGACTATGGTATCACTTTAGTGATTTGCTGATTGTTATCTAATTTGGCATCACATTTCCATCATTTGCAACTCCAATATTTTTTTAGTGCTTCTAAAATCTATCCATAGTACTATGATTGTCAATCTGTTGGCTTCAACATCTCCATTATATGTTTTCTCCTTATGTGGGTGATCTTCCTTTGCTTAAAACTTCTACTAGAAATAAGCTTAGTAGTCAGTAATGTTGCTAGAGACATGTCAAAGCGACTCTATATACTTCTTATGGCATCAATAATATATATAAATTTTTTTCTATTTGAATCCTCCCATATAATTTATGCTTATTATTCCTCTTTAAAACTCTATCTTTTTCTCTATGCTTAATTTTTGTTAATCAAAGATCACACGCACGCCAAAAAAGAAAAAAGAAAAAACACAAGTCAATCATAAACGCTCCCCCCCACCCTCGCCCCCAAAAAAAAACCAAAAAGAAAATTGAAGTGATGCTTTTGGCACTTATGTATAGTGTGTTTACACTTGTCACTTGCCAAAATGAGCCAAAGTGGACTTTTAATTTTGATGTTCACAACCACCTCAATGAGGCCAAAAGCGACTCAAATACAATATGGCTCAGAATAAGATCAAAATCCAAGCATTACATGATCATACATGGCCAAAAAGGACCTAGATTTGAAACTGATATTTTCCGAAATAAGGCTACAATCTGATAGCTAATCTATTAAGTAATTAAAAAAAATTACTTTAAACAAAATGAACCTGAAAAGGTGTCCAGATGAGGCTGAACAAAACCTTTGAAGTTGCAAACAAGGATTGCTCAATAAGAATCACCAAAATCTGTGATATCTGAACAAACTGTGCATCAAAACCAAAAACCAACCACACCATTGAAAAGTTTGGGAGATTCTACCCAAAATAAACAAATATTGTTAAAAAAAAGGACTCAAAATGAGCAATTTATAGCCTTCCAAAGTGAGGATGCAAAATCAAAATTCAATATGGTGAATGTTGGAAAATTTGCTAACTTGGTGACATCACCAAAAGTGGTGGATTAAATTTGACTGTTAAATGGCCATCACCACATAAAAAGTGGTCTAGAATTGACAACTTAGTGGATGTCAAATAAAATCAGGTGAAATGATGATGCAAACAGTGTGTTAAAATTGACAACTTTACACCTGTCACAACAAAAAGAAAGACAACTATATGTTCCTCATTACATTCAAATAATTACACTATAGATGTTCCTCATCATTTCCATCAATTTTGGTGTGATAGTTAGTCATAGGATATCATTTCATGTTAGAAATGCATTGGACTTGGTACATTTTCTTTTGAAGTCATTTGTGTATGTTTTGGTCCCAATAAGGCTATGTTAGCCACTTGGTCAAACTAGGTCAACATTAGTCACTCAATTTGGAAAAAACCACTAGTAACATGTTACCACTTTTTAACACCTTGAATGAGAATATTAATAGTTTGGGTGAATCTCTGAAGGAAACTGGCTTTGGTAGGGAAAAAGAAGATAAGGCGAGTATGGACTGTGGAAAAATAGAGGAAGAAAAGAAAGAGACGAGGGGATTGACGAATGACCAAAACCAGGACCAAGTGGGTGCTAACAACCGGAGGGCCAATGAAGTTGCAGAGACTTTGCAAGTTCTAGATAGGGAGAAATAATAGTTTTAGTTTTCATTTTTTGTTTTATCCTTATCTAGAGTTATTGGTTTTTATTTCTTGGTCCCAGGCCTGTCTTTTGGTTTTGGCTTTTTATGAGCACATGCATACTAGCTGGACTTTACTTTTTATTTATATTTCTAAAATTATGTAAAACATTTGGGTTTTAGGATCCCTATAAAACCTATTTTACTTAATCAAAAACATGTTACCACTTTTTTCACTCTTTTGAAATGAGCTTTGTTAGGAGCCAACCCTAGTAAAGCTTACGAAGCACACTGTTAAGTGTGACTATGTTAAAAGATTTACTCACCCTATTAGGAGTGGCCTTGTTAGAGGACTTTAGAACATTCCTTTAGAATATCGCTTGACTAAATAATTTACAAATGACTATTAGGTCAACCTTATCAAAAGGATTTTTACAACCGCCACAATGGTGAAAAAGTAATAGGATTTTTTTTTGATGTGATAACATACAAATCACTTTGCAAATTCAGATATTTGTTTGGCTCAAAATTTATTCATTGATCACAAATCATCTTGGCAAATCTTTAAACAATCCTTCACCTCACAAACTTCACGCTTTTCCTTGCAAGTTTGTTCACCACTTGTCTTCGCAAGTTTCCAGTTCAACATCCCTCTGAAACATATCAGATACCTCCTTAAATAGGCATCTTTGAACTTTTTTCGCTTAATCACAATCATAGATCTTAGGGTTTCGATCAGATCCAAAACATTCAATGAATTTGCCCACATTTATGTTCTTCTCTTTCTCAACACTTCTAGAAAAATCTTCTTAAATCTCATCCTTTGATCACTCAACTAATACTTTCCTTGCATTAAATAATATAACTCATCAATCATCATTATCAACACATTTTGCTTATTCCAAGATTTTAACTATGTTAGTGACAAATATTGATTCTATCATGAATTGTTCTTTTGCTCTCACTTGGTCATTATTGTGCTCTTCTACTCAATCTTTATTGGATTGCTCGGTCATTATTGAATTTTCTCACTCAGTCACCACTATTCAACTTGGTCAATATTATCACTTTAAAATCACTAAAACTTGACCAACATTGTTGTGCTCATCAATGCTTAAGTTCTTTAATCTTTTTCTTTAACTCCATTGACCGTACAATATTGATACTTGGCCAAGCTTGTCATTATGACTTGTTCCAACTTTGACCTTCATCCATTTGTCTCCTTTACTACATGAATTGATTGAACAACACATTATCTTGTCAAGTACCAACTTATCAAATGCCCATTGTAGTTCCATCTCACTTACACATCTCAACTCAAACTTTTACTAGGTAATCTCATGATGTCTTCTTTTCAAATAATCTTCATTAATCAATATATATGACATTCTATACTATTAGTAAAATGTCTCTCTAGTAGGTTTTCCACTTGGTCTTACCAATAGGTTTGACATCAATGACAATATAACAATTGTACCAATTAGGCTCTTAACAATTATAGCTCCAAGAATCTCCCTCTTTGGCATAGACGACAACACCTCTCAAACCTCTCAATATAACAAGGTGCAAAATATCTTCAAGTTAGCATGTAATCTAAAAATTAACACAACTTCAATGTTCAAATATATCACAACCTTTGTGTTTGTGTTCTCTCTTTTCCTCAGTTTCATTATGATTCTCATTTATGCAATCTCATGATGTCTCCCTCTACCAATGTTCAGTTTGCTACCTCTATGTATGGATTCTCTCCTTCTTACTATATGTCATACTTATCTTCATCTTCATCTTACAAATGGTAATTGCCTATAGTCTTCATCATCTCCCTCTTTGACAACAATGCCAAAGACATATTAGTCACCATAGCAACATCAAATACACTGTCATACATCTTCTTTATGTGGACATCATCAATCTCAATTGTAGATTTTATCTCTCTATCAATAGGTTCATCTTCAAGATCATCTCTCATATCATTTCACACATGTAGGAAGGCACTAAGTTGTTCTCTTATGCATCAATGTGTATGATATTTTGATAATAACATTTGATGCAATGCCACATCTCTTCTTAGTTAGCTTAAGAGAGGCGAATGACCCCTAACTTTGTTGATCTCTAGGCCCAAGTTTCCTATTAGTGTCCAACACTTAGTCATTTCCAAGGTAGCATTGGTTAGTCATCACTGCGACCAAGCCATCTAGAGAAGGCTGAGTTATAAAGGACTTGTTTATATTTCATTACATATCAAGTAAGTCAAAGGGTTCCGAACACCCCAGTAGAGATTGAGTAAACATACATGTTGAGAAAACCAATGGAGACCGAACAATGGAAAGTTAATGCCAAGTGAATCAGCAGATGCCAAGCTTATAGAAGTTGAGTGATTGCATGGATTTTAGTTATGACTGAGCATTAGGACATTCATTTTCTGAGTAAACCAGTTTTGACATGAGTTTGTAATGACACAAACACTTATCTAAATCATCCTAACCGACTTCTCTATGACATGTAAAGATTGTACAGATAGTTAAGGAGAAGATTATGCATTTTTTTAGAAGACATTGATCCCAAGAAAAGAAAATTGACCAATTAGAAAATCATAAGAGTAAAATGACAAAAAAGATGGAATGTGGATCAATGATTAAGATCTAGATCTTTCTACCATTATCTATTTAAGAAGGGCTCTAACTCTAAATCATAATGATACAAATTAGAATGATGATGGTGAAGATGCGAAGGAGAAAAGAAAAGAAGTACAAAGCAAGGAGGCTAAGTCAGATAGGAGACCAGACAAAGCAACCTATTAGTGAAGGACAAAACATAACATATCAGATAAGGAGATCAATTTGAGACATTAAAGAGGAGATCCTTAAACAGCTTGTATAGAAAATTGAAGGATCATGTACTGAATTAGTTTTGATAGATTGAGTGAAGGAAAATCTCTTAACAAAGTGGTTTTGATAGACATAATTAAATCTCCTAACAGAGTCCTTACTTTATTGTAAGTGTAAAATCTTTTAATCAATGTAGACCCAAAAGTTTTATAGCTTTTAATAGAGCAGACCCCTCACAGAGTAGATCATAAAAATGATTAAATTGTTGCCATAACAGGTGAACTTTGTTGTTGCAGTAGTATAGATTTGTGGGTTTCAACCCACCCTAGTTTTACCTTCACCTTGAATTGTTTTAGGGTTATCAAAATCTTTGTGTTATGTGTTTAAGTTTTCATGAATGTTATGCTTGGATAAAATTTTATTTTAGCATTATAGTTTATGATTATATGGTATGATATCTAAGGTATGAGATGGATTAGGAGTGAATACAATTAATTGTTTTAACAAGTGAAAAGTTTTATAGATTCTGATTCACCCCTCTTTCAGTATCTTCTTTCCCAATAATACTTCCAACAATTGGTATTTGAGCTTAGTTATCTTAAAAGAAGTCTAATTGCTTGAGAGCAAAGATCTTGAAAATGGAGGAATACAAATTGGGAAAGATAATTAAGAACCAGGTGAGTGAAATCCAGATCATACTGCAACAACTTGAAGGAGCAAAAGAAGAGTTAAGGAAATGCTTAAAGAAAAGGAAAGACATGGCCATTTAGTAGAATGACACACTATATATGGAAGTTGATGTGATTGATCAATAGTGGAACTACTAATGATAGTGATGCAACAATACCATATCTATTGGAGAAGAACACCATTATGAGTAAAGAGGCCAAAGAACTCAAAAGAGAACAATAAATTCAATCAGTAAGACTATGTGAGGTGATCTAACAAAAGAAGAAAGCTAAGGAAGCTAAGATCATGATTGAAGAAGACAAAAGACAAATAGCTACCATACATGAAGAAAGATCATTTAATGTGCAGAAGTTTACTAATTTTCAACTATATATGGTGAATCAATTGTTACATGCAAATTAAGAGCTAAACATAAAAGACATGGTGATTACAAATCTGAAATCATAGAGTGACCAAGGAACGAGTTGAGATCTGAGAAACAACTTTTGGAAATAATGAACAAACCAAGTGAAGCTATCAGATACTTCAAAGAACTAATGAGATCACTAAGGTCATCCAATGATACTTTTGATCTAGGACATATCAAGCACTTTTCATCTACTGAAGTAGGAGAGTCATCAAAGAGTGGAGAGCAAAAAATGTAAAATCCAGAGGCAAACCTACATGTCATCATTGTGGTAAACTTGGACATACAACCACCATCTGCAAAAGCAAAAATGGCATATAAAACCATAAACCTAAGTTTATTGGTAACTATTTTAATTGTAAGAAACAAGGATAACAAGCACATGAATGCAAGTCAAAGGCAAGTGATACACCTACTACACCTATATTTAAAGAAGATTGTTACAACTGTTAGAAATATGGACATAGAGCTCAAGAATGCAAATTCAAAGAAAAATTTAATTGGACATCTAAAGGGAAAACATATGCACCTAAGCAAGGTAACTTCTACAATTGGGATTGAAATATATGGTATAATTGTCATTATTGTGGAATTAAGACACATTTTAGAGGTAACTAATTAAATGGTTGAATGGAAACCTAGTTTTATTTAGTTGTCTCAAAATTGGACATGTTAATAAGAACTACAGGACTCGAACACCAACACAAAAAAATGAAGGTAATAAAGGAAAAGGCAAGGTTGAGATGAATAAAATATGGAAAGAGGTAGTAGAAGCTTGAAGTAGTGAAGCAAGTAAAGTTGAGATCACCCAATCCAATGGGTCATGTGACCACACCACATCCAACTAAGCAAAGAGATGGAAATATGTAGTAGAAGCTCGAAGTAGTGAAGCAAGAAAAGTTGAGATCACCCAATCCAATGGATCATGCGATCACACCACATCCAACTAAGCAAAGAGGTATGTAAGGGACTGTATACTTAAATGTTATATCATACGTTAGTTCCTAAAAAGAAATGTGATTGTGAGTCCATATCAACATGAATAAAGATTTATTAGGACATATCTAAGAGAAGAATTGGGTAATAGAACAAGTTACACTTTCAAGTGTCGAGCATCAGTAATACAGTCTGTATTGACCAAGCACTACAATGTAGACTAGGAGCTTATATGATCGAGTTTATGTACTAGCTAGACTAAATGATATTGATTGAGTCAAGAGATAGTGACTAAGCATTTGAATGAAAAGAAGCACGAACAGAACTTGTGAAGGATAAGATAATTGTTGTACACCTACTAAAGTACAAATGCATTTATTGCAGACCTAAATGGAAAATATTGAAGGTATATATCAAATTTTGGTACTCATTTTAATTTTACCAAGCAATTTTTAAGTGCATAGGTGATTAAGGCCATTTCAACGACATAGCAAGCAAATCATAGTATGTCATTGGTGAAGTTGGAAGAACACAGTAAGTAAAATTTCAGTGCCAAATTAAATTATTATTGAAGAAAAATTATTCAAAATTATAGTTTCAAAATGGCATCCTCTGCATCTACATCTTCCAATAAATATTGAGGGAGAGGAATGCATATATTATGAGGAATGATCAGTGTCCACCACCAAATTTCAAGGAATACCCTAGTGTTGCATTGACTAGTGATGAATCTGGCATCTTGTTGTCAATTCTACTAAAAGTGTTAATGATTTACGATGTACAATCATGTTACATGTGAAAAGTTATAGATTTTGGAGATTGTGAACTTTGAGCAACATATGACAAATTGTGTGGTAATGGAGTTTTGCAGGATGAAAACAAAATTGTTTCTGAGAAAGCATTGTCCCGTGCCCTAGCCTTTCCAAAGTTTTAAAAGGTTGAATGGATAAAAAATGTGTTGATGCAAGTTCACAATATGAAGATATGGTTAAAGGGTGAACTAGTAAAGATCAATAAGGCTATCATTCGCCAAGTTATTGGTTACCCTACTTTGGATAGACCAATGATAATGAGGTGTTTTATGAAAGACATTGTTGAACAATAGACAAAGGAAAAATGGAATAATCATGGTATGTCGATCGATAGGATTACTTATTGAATTACAATACATGTGATTGCATGCAAATTCTATCAGTTGAGCCAACTGAATAGTGTACCTTGCATTGTAGTTGATGCACGAGCATCCTAGGTGTAAGAGCATCTTGGGTGTAAGAGAAATCTTGCATCAACCAAAAATATATCATTCCAATTGTTTGAATAAATGTTTTGTTAATGTAGACTTTTTGTCTGTGGAGGTTTGCTACTTACTAAGTTAGTCATACGAGCTTGACATGTCTTGATTGCAGAGGTGGATGTTTATCTTGGATATATTAGCATACCAGTTGAGACACATTACCATATCATGAGTATTAACAGATTTATTATGGATTTTTGGTGTGAAAATTTGGTATAAAAACTTTAGGCTTAGCGTTGAAGGCCTAAACATGCCTAGAGAAGGCCCAAAAACTTGACGAATGGGTACTTGCATAAATTTAAGCTTGTTGATTAGAAGTTGAGGATTCCAAAAAGTGGTATGATAACCAAACAGAGCAATGGTTCAAGAGTTATGCCCTTCAAAAGTTGGGTCGACTAAAAATTCCAAAATAAATGTCAAAAATCTATTTGGCCGAATCTATCTATTGTTAAGATCTGTTAGCCCTAGGTATTAAGTTTGAGCGTCTAGAGCCCTTCCTAGGCAACATAAAATTGGTTATTTAAGAGATGCACATACTTTTCTTGGAAAGCTCTAGTTGATAGTTCACAACTTTTTCTTGTAGATTACTGTAATGAAGGCACCCATGTGGGTTAGCATATTGTAATCTCAAATTCTGTAAATCCGTATTTGCGGCGATAATAAGAAGCCCATATTTTGTTCTCACAAATTTTTGTTATTACTATGTTTCTGTTATGTGTTTATGGTATTAAGGGGAGAACCTTTCATCAAGTGGTATCAGAGCTGGAGTTCCCGAGTGTGGATAGATCGTCACCAGGACTGTGGTTTGGGTTGAGTGTGTAGACAAATCACCAACTGTGACTCAATTTGCATGAGGGTTTCAGTGGAAGCACAAAGATGCCTCCATGAAGAAAGCGTGGTGGAAGAGTCGTAGATGTTACACCCGAGGGTTTTAGAGTCCTCCAAAGACATATGCAAGCAATGTAAAACAAATGCACAAAGGAATAAATCTTGCCATTAGAGATGAAATTGAGACAAGGATGGAGAATAAGAAAAAGTTGAAGTAGAGACAGTTTTGAATCTAGAGGAAGAGAGGATTTTTACGGCCATCTCCAAGATTGACAAAAGACCTAAGTTTGATCTTCCCACATTTTTCGAGAAATCTTAACCTACAGGAATTGATCGATTGGATCAATGAATTGGAAGAGTACTTTGAATATGAAAATATTGAAGATCTAGATAGGGTCAATTTTGTGAAGGCCAAACTGAAGGGCCATGCAAAGATCTAGTGGCAAGAAATCCAATTGGAGCAAAACAGAAGGGGAAAATACAAAATCACCAAATGGATATCAAATAGATAAAATGAGGTGACAATTCATGCCTGTGGATTATAAGTTTGATCTACTAAAGAGTAGAAAGATATGTCTAGGAGTATACTGAGGAGTTCTACCGAATTCTCATCAGAATTGACCATGTTGAAGCTGACAAGGAGAAAGTCACTCGTTATCTTAATGGGTTAAGATGAAGCATTCAAGATGAGCCAAATCTAGTTTGAATGACCAATATTGAGGAGGCATACCAATTTTCCCTAATAATTGAGGAGAAGTTGAGAAAAAAGTTTGATAACAAGAATAGTGGAAGAGCTCACAGAGGAAGATTTAGTGGATGGTCTTGTGGAGGCCAAAATGATGATCGAAAGAGAAAGGATGAGGTGAATAGTAGTAGTTAGAACCAAAGTAGAAATAATTCCAATCATTTCCATGATCAAAATAACAAAGATGGAGAGGAAGAGGAAGAGGGCAAGGATCTGAAAGAGAAGGTCTCCATAGAAAATGATATCACTACAGAGAAGAAGGGCATAGAGAATTTGAATGTTCCTAGCTCCAAGGAAGGACAGATCAAAGAATAGAAGGCTAGGCTAGAGTTGCACATGTTGACAAAGATGTCAAATCATCCCATTATGAGGATGCTGAAAGAGGATAAGTCCTAGTTAACAAAAGATTCCTACTAAGTGGTGAGAATGAACATGATCAAAGAAGGAGCTTGTTTTGCGTAGGATGCATATGTGAAGATAAGTTTTGTGATGTGATCATTGATGGTGGAAGTATTGACAATATGGTGTCAGAAAAGATGGTCACAAAGTAAAATCTCAAGAGGCAAAAACACTCGTGTCCATACCATATTGCTTAGGTGTAGGATGACCACAAGGTCATGGTCAATGAGTAGTGCCTAGTGAAGTTCAAGATTGGAAGCTACCAAGATGAGGTGCTTTCTGATATGATACCTATGGACATATGTCATATGTTTTTGGGTAGGATGCGACAATTTGATAGGCATGTTACACATGATAGGCGAGAAAATACCTACACTCTAGCAAAGGATGGACTGAAACATAAGTTGAAGCCGTTGAAGGAGAAAGAAGAAAATGTATGTAGTGCTACCAAAATATGTTTTGTTGATGGAAAAGAGTTTCTCAAATGTATGAATCATGATCATATGTGTTTTTCTATAATCCCAAAAAGATGGTAAAGAAGAAGTAGAGGAGGTACTTGCAGAAGTTGCAACTTTTTTGGGAGTGTTTCTTGATATTGTGTGTTAGATAAGGTACCTAATGGATTATCCCCAGTGAGGAAGATTAGTTACCACATGGAATTGATTCTAGGAACTAGTTTTCCAAACAAGGAAGCACACAAAATGACACCAACATAAAGTGAAGAGTTGAACAGACAAGTTCATGAGTTGTTGCAGAAAGAGTTGATTCGAGAGAGTTTGAGTCCATGAGTTGTATCAATAGTATTAGCACCAAAGAAGAATTGAGATTGGAGGATGTGTACATATTCTTGAGCTATCAATAAGATAACAATCAAGTATAGGTTTCCATGGCTAAGGATGGATGATATTATTGATTGCTTGAGTGGAGTTGTGTATTTTAAAAAGATAGATCTAAAGAGTGGGTACCATTAGATTCACATCAGAGAAGAAGATGAGTGGAAGACTGTCTTCAAGACACGAGAAGGGTTTTACAAGTGGCTAGTCATGCCTTTTGGACTAACCAATGCATCAAGCACTTTCATGCTGCTCATGAATGAGGTACTAAAGGAGTTTCTAGGTAAGTTTCTCATTGTGATATTACTATCAGGGTTTAACTATATATTTTTGAGTCAAACTCATTGAACCATATATCATGAGTAGTGATTCACACATTAATCCATCTTTCATGAGAATAAATGGAACATTAGCACTCATTGGATCTAGGTGATGCTCATAAAGGTGAAGCACTGGGAGGTTCACCTCTGTGAGCATCGCCTAGATCCAATGAGTGCTAAGTATTCCATTTATTCTCATGAGAAATGGATTCTTGTGTGAATCAATACTAATGATATATGGGTCAATGAGTTTGAATCAAAAGTTACACAGTTAAATAATGATAGCAATATCACGTAGTATTGTGAACGTCAATTTAGCATAGGTCAATTTCTATTCATCCTTTTGGCATATGGTAAGAACCCCCAATTGGTTTTCATTGATTGTTGTGCATTTGAAAGTGTAGTTCAAGAAAATTCAAATTGTGAAAATATTTACATGGCTTTATATTCACTTGATACATTTGTTAGAATCTGCAAAATAAATGACAATCTAAGATCTAGTGTGAGAAATAGAACTATATAAATTATAAATATAGGTGACTAAAGAAATAAAAAAAGAATTACAAAGTTATTCTTTGAGAATGTAGTACAAATCACAAGGAGAAGCATACTAGAGGATTGGCTAGACATTTTGGGAGAGATAAGACCATTGCTTTGGTTGTTGAGAATTATTACTAGCCACAGTTGCAAAAATATGTGAAGAATTTTGTGTAGAGTTGTAGAGTATGTTAGATGGAAAAAGGAGTAAAGCAGAATACAAGGTTGTATTAGCCATTGCCTATACCAAAGAAGCCATGGGAGGATGTCAGTATTGATTTTGTTTTTGGATTACCAAGGACTCAACGAGGGCATGATTCTATTTTTTTGATGGTTGATAGGTTTTCAAAGATGAAACATTTCATTTTATGCAAGAAGACTACTGATGTTGTTCATGTGGTGGAGTTATTTGTCAAAGAAGTGGTGAGACTAAATTGTCTTCCAAAGAGTATAGTTTTAGATTGAGATACCATTTTTTTGGGGTATTTATGGCATACATTATGGAAGAAATTAAAGACAGATTTGAAGTTCATTTTATCACATCATCCATAGACTGATGGATAGATATAAGTTGTGAATTGCAATTTAATAAACTTGTTGAGATGTTTAATTGGAGATAAACCAAAAGGATGAGATTTGATTTTACCACAAACATGATTTGCAAATAATAATTTTGTCAACAGGAGTACTGGTAAATCACCATTCTAGATTGTATATGGGAGTCGACCCATATATGCTTCTAAATTGAGGCAATTGGATAAAGGAGAAATAAGTAGTGTTGAAGCAGAAGAATTTGTTGAACATTTGAAGAATATCTACATGAAGGTGAGGAAGCACATTACAAAGATGAATACATAGTATAAGGCTAAGGAAGATGTGAAAATAAGGTATAAGGAGTTCTAGATTGGTGATGAAGTCATGATTCATTTGAGAAAGGAGTGTTTCCTATGGGTACATATAATAAATTGAAAATGAAGAAGTTTGGACTATGTAAGATAGTAAAAAGACATGATTATGGAAATGCCTATGAAGTGGAGTTGTCTACTGAACAAAATATTTCACCAGTATTTAATGAAGGATTTGAGCAAATACACAAAACAAATACATGAAGCCCTCAAATACTTGCATGTAGAAACCTATCACAGAGAGGAAAAAGACAAGAGGAGGCAAGGGTATTCTCTAAAAATTATGCAAGTGTGTTCTCAGATAAATAAAAGATCTAAGATACTTACAAATGATCTATTCTTATAGGGAGATTGAAACCCAAGAAGTGTAACCTACAAGGGTACAAAGGGTAATCTAAAAGATAAAAGACATTTAATAATTACTAAATAATTATTAAATGTGAATGCAAAAAGTGCATAAAGCGAAATCTTAACAAGGGAGAAAAGGTAATTTAATTAATGAAATGAAATTAACTTTTTTCTCTAACCCTCCCCCAAGATGAGCAACAATGTAGTTACAAACAATGCAAAAGGAGGAAGGAAACTACAATGCAATACTGAAAGAAAACTTGGGTCCTGACAACAAGGCCTGATAAGGTACCAAATCACAACCAAATCTCTCTAAAATAGATAAATAGAGAAAACCTAATGGGAAAAACTCTACTCCAAAAAGAGATAGCTGAAAACCTAGTGAAGGAGTGCAAAAGCTTCCAGCTAGAGAATTGTTCCAGAAAATAGGAACAAAGAGCGATCATGAAGAAACATTAGTGAAGCATGAAAAATTCACAAAATCTATCAAAATAAAATAAAATTGCTGATCTATAGAACATCCTCTGAAATAGAACTTGGTGAGGTAGAGAAGACTATAATTTGCATTGAATTAGGAGGCAAACAAAAGCAAACAATTGGACTCAAATAATATAGATGGCATGAAACACCAAAGCCTAAAGAGTTGATCAATCGAATGAAGGAAGCATGAGAAACAAAAGAAGGACCCCCAATAATGTAAACAAGGGTGAGGTGATAGGCAACTGAGAAAGTGGTCCAATATGTCCTATAAAATAGAAAGAACCAAGAACATCGAGAGTGAGGAAGAGGTACAAACATAGATAAAGGCACGTGTCATCAACACATCATAGGGATAATGTCATGGAAGGGACAATCACTTGACAAATAAAAGAGGGTACTAAAAGGCAAACAACTATCCCTCCATGACAATTTATAATGTAGTGTGAGTACAATAAGTCTCAATGATGAAAAAGATCTCAAAAATGCAAGGAGTGACACTTTATCTCAGTGTGTTTGTATAAACATGCTTAAAAATGATATTGACAATAATTAGAAAGGGAAAAGAGCTATTACAAAAGATAGTACAACCCAAAAGAATAAATCCCATCCTACAAAAATGATTCCTGAACCTAAAACACCCAAGATATCCACCATAATGTGATAAAGAAAAAAGCATAATAGAAAGAGCTTGGAGCAGAATCTGGAAGACAAACTAGCATTTCTAGAAAGAGAATTGAACTAGCTTTCCAAAAATATAACATTTTCAAAAAATAGAGATGGTATGCTCAAGATATGCCCTCTAGAGTGAAAAATAGGATACCTAACTTTGACTACCCAAACAAGCAACCAAATTGCATCAAAACTAGAAAATTCCTGTGCCATTGTCTTCGTCTTAGAACCATCTTTTGACACTTCTTTTAGATCCAAAAAAGACCTCTGTACTCTTAAGATACAACAAAAAAAAGTAGCTGGTCTAAAAAGGGACTTGAAGAACATGTAGGGGCTATGATGTAGTGCTAATGTCATGTTGATATCAACATCTTACTGCATTAAAATTGACAACTAGGGGGCCATTGTAGCAAAGAAAGACTGCCACATTGCATGGGACCCATAAAAGCTAACATAACACCTGACACATGGCAGGTGTTGACGTGGCACTAGTGCCACATGGCATGTGCTAGTAACACCATGCGGGTAGAGGAGGCAGAGGGCCCATAAGGCAGTGAAGCCACTGGTGGTGGAGCAGTGGTGGCTGCAAGTGGCGACATGGCTAGAGCGGTGGTGGTGGAGGCTCACGAGTAGAGCAACGGGGATGGGTCTTAGCTAGTGGTGGCAAGAAGACTTTCAATGATGGCGGAGGAGATTCTGATAGCGATAGAGGAGATCCCAATAGTGATGGAGGAGATTTCGACAACAACAGAGGAGATTCTGATAGTAGCACTAGGAAATGATGCCCACATCGTGAAAGAAGGCTACAATAGTGCCAGGAAATGATGCCCGCACTGGAAAAAAATAGCTTGCAACCTCTTTTTAATTTAAAAAACATCACCTCGTAGTGCATGCAAGAGGTTGTATGACCTTCTGGGAAATTTTTTTTGCCTCCTAGATCAACGTTGTCCAAAATGGATAAACTTTATGTGGAAGCAAGGGTTTTGACGCCTTCTAGATCCACTTATGAAGTCCATTTTGCCTCAAATTGCTCCAAAAATGAGTAAACCCCCTATTTTCTCAAGAAATACCTAAAAAAACTCTAGATCTGATCTGTCAAATCCTCATTCTATTTTTTCTCCAAATATAAAACAAGCTACAATAGATTTAGCTTTGATACTATAAAGGATTTGAGGAAATATGTAGAACAAATCCACGAAGCCCTCAAATACCTGCATGTAGAAAGTCTATCACAGAAAAAAAAAAAGACAAGAGGTAGCAAGGGTTTTCTTTGAAAATTATGCAAATGTATTCTTACATAAAGAAAATATGTAAGATACTTACAAACAATCTATCCTTATAGAGAGATCGAAACCCAAAAAGGGTAACCTAAAAGGTACAAAGGGTAACCTAAAAGGTAAAAGGAATTTAATAATTAGTAAATAATTATTAAATGTGAATGCAAAAAGTGCATAAAGCAAAATCTTAAGAAGGAAGAAAAGTTAATTTAATAAATTAAATTAAATTAACCCTTTTCTCTAACATTTAACATTTTAGTGATGGAGATGAAGTTGTAGAAGCCCAGTGGAGTATTCCAATATCTACTTCAGCTACAAAGCAGATTGAAGAGATATTGGATAATCATGTGGCAAAAGTACAATGAACAAAAATTATGAAGAATACTTGGTGAAATGGAAAAGGAGGCTAGTAGAAGATTCATCATGGCTAGCAAGGGAGGAGGTTAACCATCTTGGTTTTCCTCTAAAAACCTGATTCATGGCGGGGTCACTTCTCAAATTACCCTGGGTGTCTAATGCATGAGCACCCTAGGTGTAAGAACAATTTTGCATCAACCAAAAATAATTCATTTCAATTGTTTGAAAAGGGTTATCTTAATGCATAGTTGTTGTCTATCGAGGCTTTCTACTTAGTAAGTTAGTCATACAAGCTCAGAATGTCTTAATTTCAGAGGTGGATGTTAATCTTGGATATATCAGCTTGCCAGTTGGGGTAGAGTACCATATCATGAGTATTCATGGATTTATTGCAGATTTTTGGTGTGGATTTTGGTATAAAAACTTTAGGCTCATCATTGAAGGCCTAAATGTGCCTGGATGAGGTCTAAAAACTCGATGGATGGGGTCTTGTGAAAATTTGAGCATGTAAATCAATAGATGAGGATTTCAAAAATTGGTTATAGTAGCCAGATGAAGCAATGATTCGAGAGTTATGGCCTTCCAAAATTGGGTCGACCAAAAATTCTAAAATAAATGTCAAAAATATATATGGTCAACTGTATATGTATTGTTAGGGTCGATCAGTCCTAGGTATTAAGTTTGAGTGTCTAGAACCTTCCCAAATGGTATAAAATTGCCTATTTAAGAGATGCTTGCACATTGTCTGGCATAACTTTGGGTGATAATTCATAGCTTTGTCTTGTAGATTACTATAATGAAGGTGCCCTTGTGGGTTAGCATATTGTAATCTTGAATTCTGCAATTCTACATTTGTGGTGATTTTTGTTCTCCCATATTGTTGTTATTTATTTGTTTTTGTTAAGTGTTTATGGTATTAAGGGGATCACCCTTCATAAATAGTGGACTTAGAATACAAAATTGTAAAGAAATATCATAGTTATGATCTTGCCGAGCTGCAACTGCAACAACTATCTAAGAATCTTGGAGCAATAAGGAAGGCCAAAATACTTAATGTAAATTTGGTTCCTTACTTGTTTGTATATTTTTCTATGAACATAATTCATTCCCCACCATCAACACCATAGCATGGGATAGAAGTAGACCGATAGTTGAGTAGAAAGTGACCTAATAAATCAATTGGGAGAAAGTTTTGAGGAAATAATGGACAATTACTCTGAAGAATTCAAGAATAAGATGAAAATTGGATGAGGATACCTAAGTCAATAGTAGATAATTATTTTGATGATATATCTTTTATGGTAGATACATATTTCAGCTATGCACAAGCAATTTTACCAAGGGTTGCATGAATAAGGCCAATGCAATACAAAGTTAATGTTGATGAAGTTACAACAGAAGTGACTGTATTTTTATCTAAAGAGATTGAAAAGAATGTCAAACCTTGCGATACCTATGAGACAACCAAGATCAAGATGTTAATGGAAATAAAAGTGCCCAAGATAGATATGGAAAGAAATAGAATAATTAAATATCTTGAGGAAAAACTTGGCAAAGGTCTACTTTAGATAACTGAAGGAAAAGGAGAGAATGAGGAATCCAATGAAGAAGATGAAGCTAAAAAAGCAAAGGGCAAAGAGCTAGCTAGTGCTGAGCCAAGAGCAACAAAACAAAAGAAAGTTGTGATTTTTGATCCAAAGGTAAAAGAGGATCTAAAGAAATATGTGAAGAAGGCTATCACACCACTAGAGCCAAAGCCAAAGATAAGAGCGATCTCAAGATCAAAGGAAGTTTAGTCCATGGCTACAAAAGGAAAAAGGAAGCCCAACAAAGAGGAAGCTGACCAAAGCTCAAAAGAAAAGCTTACATAAGAGGCCAAGGAGAAAATTAGTCATGACACTTGATGAGTACCTAGACTACCTTTGATGACTATTTATAAGGTATTTGAGAAGATTAAATAATCAACTAGTATAGAAGCATTCAAGACAATTAATTATGATTCTTTAAATAAAGATGATCAAGTGAATCTTAAAAAAGCTATGATGGACATGATGATAAAGTTTAGGTATACACCTATAGAGTTAGGTGAAGGGATTCTTGAAGATGTATACAATAAACTAGATGCCAAGTGGAATTGGGTAATGTCCATTGAAAGATAGATAAGGGAGACTAATTTAGCATAGACAATGCTTGATTTGGGAAAGACACACATTTCTATAACCCTAAAATATTTTGTAAATAAATTCGTACCTAAGGAAATGGTATACAAAATTAATAAAGCTCATGAAGTAGAGAAAGATAACATTCTTAAATGGAAGGAAGCATTTGGATTGCTCATTCCACTGGCTAATGAAGAAGAAGATAAAGAAGGTAGAGATGCAATAGAGCTAGAAGAGAAAGATGAGAAAGAAGTGGCCAAGCTAGCAAAAGAAATGTGAAAATTGGTAGAAGGGTGTGAACAAAAATATGTTGTCAGAATGTGTCAATTGAGGAAGATCTTAAAAATGCAACATCATATACCTCTCTACCATGCACCAATCCAGTGTTGCTACAAATACAAGATTATCTAAGGATTGAAAGTGAAAAGATTGATTATTTTCAAGTTACATTAGTTACGGTTACTTTTGACATGAGTGTTGAGCAATAGGGTAAGGCAATAATTGTGTTTCCATAATTCACTCATGTCATAGTGGGCCAAACAAATGAGGAAGTGGAAGAAAAGGAGAAAGAGATGACATAGGAAGAGAAACCAAAAGAACAAGAGGCTATTCAATCTCTTATACAATTTTCGAGTGTAGTGCCAACATAGACATTAACTATTACACCTGTACAATAGGTTAGATCAACTAAACAAGAGCCAAGACTAACATTTGAATCAAGTGCAAAGGGAAAACAAATCCAATTATCACTACCCAATGATAGCACCCCTTGATCACAAATAATGGCACATGACAATGATACACCAAAAGAGATAGTGAGTTTAGATGAGGTCATCACATTGCCTATGTATGACCTAAATAACATGACTTTGGAATAGATGCAAGAATTGCAAAATTTACTGAGTTGCAAGACAAAGCAAGAATAGTTGAGAAGAGAACACAAGAAAAAGTAGGTATTACATAATATTAAAGATATTTTTGTTGATGCTTTTGAGATTTCTTATGTTAGCAAGCAATATCAAATTTTAAATCAACTTGTGTATATAGTTGATGAAGTTCAGACAAAAGATATAGAGACCAATGACAAATTGATGAGATGGTTTGAAAAGAAATTTAAGCACAAAGTTTTGGAGAAAGTCTAAATAGAACTTGCAATTAGGCAGGTTGAGCTTTCTAAGCTTACCACTTAGTTGGAAGGAATTTTGAAAGTAATTCATTCTTTATATATGAAACTTTGTGATGTTTAGTTGTTCAAATTGGAGAATCAATGTTCTATTGATTTGATATAGGTAGATATGAGGGCTTATACAATTTCATTGTGCAAGAACCCAAGTTCAAGCTGACCTTCATACAATAAGTTGACATTTGATCAATAGAGATTAGCCGAGTTAATGGCTAGAGATAGTGGCATTAGGAATAAATTAATTTCAATTCAATTAATGCCACTACCCCATTTGGAGATAATTCAAAAGGAATTATCTATGGCTCAAAATCTTACAAGGAAAGATCTACATCTTTCAATAGCATAGAGCCTAATTGACCTAGTTGTCAAACTAGAAATTGACATTCAAGTTATGGAATCAACCAAAGATAGATGGAATAAAGGACTTGAAGAAATTTTGGCCAGGCACAAATTTTTTTTTTGGATAAGTACCAACTGACCCCTATAAATCCCAAGCCATAAGTGTTAAAAACAAGGGGAAATATCTTCATGACATAAATAAAGTGGGAATATACTTATGACTAGAACGAGGAGACATGACATAAATAAAGGGGGAAATCTACTTTTTACTGGAACAAGGAGACAAGAAAGGGGGAAATATTCAATATACAATGAGTATCTTCATGACATAAATTAAGGTGGAAATCTACTTATGAGTGGAACACAGAGACATGACATAAACTAAGGGGGGAATATACTTATGACTAAAACAAGGAGACAATAAAGGGGGAAATATTCAATATACAAAAAGGGAAAATCATAACTACATAGGAAACAAGTCAGAAGATCAGAAATAGAATTATCATATGAGTCAACATCAGAGTTTATAGACATGTATATATTGTATAACAGAGATAAGTTTTGAAGACCTAGTCACAATCTTAGGGGATTACTATATTTTTATGAATAACTAAGTCATGAAAAAGTGTTTTTGCCACTAATGTCAAAGGGGAAGATTTTTGATCTCTAAGCCCAAGTTCCCTATTAGTCTCCAACACTTAGTAATTTTCAAAGAAATGTTGGTTGGTCATCGCTGCAATCGAGCCATCTAAAGAAGGCTGAGCTATAAAGGACTTGTTTATATTTCATTATATGTTGAACAAGTCAAAGATTTCCAAGCACCCTAGTAGAGACCAAGCAAGCATACATGACAAGAAACATAGTGGAGACTAGGCAATGGAAAGTTAATTAATACCGAGTGAATCAGTATACGCCAAGCCTATAGAAGTCGAGTGACTACATGAATGTTAGTTATGACCGAGCATCAGAACATTCATTTGCTGCGTAAACTAGTTTTGACATATGAGTTTGTAATGGAACAAACACTTATGTAAATCAATATAGCCAGATTCTATATGGCATTTAATGATTTTAGAGATAATTGAGGAGAATATTACACATTTTTAAAGAAGGAATTAATCCCAAGGAAAGTAGATTAACCAATCAAAAAATTAGAAGGGTAAAATAATGAAAATATGGTATATCGATCATTGATTAAGATCTAGAGCTTTCTACAATTATCTATTTAAGAAGGGTTCTAACCCTAAATTATAATGATACAGATGATAATGATAATGGTGTAGATACGAAGGAGTGAACAAGTGAAGTAAAAAGCAAGGATGCTAAGTCAAATAAGAGATAAGACAACAATCTAGTAGTGGAGGACATAATAGAGCATATTAGATAAGGGATCAGTTTGAGACATTGAAGAGAGGAGATCCATAAACAACTTGTAGAGAAAACTGAAGGATTAGGGATTGAATCAGTTTTGATAGATTGAGTCAGGAAAAATCACTTAATAGAGTGGTTTTAACATACCTACTTAAATCTCCTAACAAAGTTATGACTTAAAATAGAGTGTAAAATACTTTAATCAAGGTAGACCTAACAATCTTATAGCTTTTAACATAGCAGACCCCTCGCAGGGTAGATCATCAGAAGTGATCAAAATGTAGCCCTAAAAGGTAACATTTTTTGTTGCAATAGGAATGATTTGTGGGTTTCATCCCTACCCTAGTCTTACCTTCACCTTGAAGTGTTTCCAGATTATCAAAATCTTTGTGTTATGTGTTTTTATTTTCATGAATGTTATGCTTAGATAAGATTTTATTATAGCATTACAATTTAATACATGTTCTTTCCATGAAAGTGCATTGGTATCCTCACCTAACCATTTTGAACCTTCTAGCAACAAATAGGGAAAACTTGTTCTCAAATGAAAATTTATGAAAAAGTAGCAACCCCATGTGAATGTAAGGTTGAGACACTTTTCCCAACAACATCCTACCAATCTATGTTTTACCGAATAAAAAAAGATCTTCTAATCTAAATTTGAAGACACTATCATAAGGTTCAATGCCTTTTTAAATTCATGCATTTTTTTACCAATGAAATCAAGTAGACATCTCTTCAAATGTTCCTTTCTCCATTATTGTATTCATTACCCGTCATTTATTTTCTTGGATGATAATGCATGTTGTAGATTTTTTCTTTGCTATTGTATTTTATTGGAAGTTTCTAAAGCCTTTTCAATATTTTCATTTGGTCCATCTCTTGCAATCCATGGGGAAATAACATTTGGAGGCATTTTTTAGAGATTGTAAGAGCCCAAATACACCAAAACTCAAAGAAAATTACTACTAAAAAAATAAAAACAAATCATTTATTTATTTGATGTTGTTTGCTGATTTTCCTAAGATGCTTTTGCATCAAACATGTTGAGTAGAAAACTTGTTGTGATTAGAACTCACAAAATTAATTAATTAGGTAGTTGCTCTACCCTTTCATGCTAGAAAAAAAAACATGTAGAACTCACAAAAATAGTGTTTTCCTTTGTCCCTTCGAACACCAAGCATTCACCAATTTCCTCTTCACCCACTTGGATTTACTTTCAACATAGATTGTCCTCCTCCTCCAAAGGTACTTTCCTCTCTTCTTCTACATTGCATCTTTCCCACTAAAAACCAACCACCTCCACCATACCTCACTAGTAGTATCCTCTACTGCTTCCACATACAAACATAATATTTATCCCCATATGAATGTACAACACCCAGTTGCACTCTCTTTTCAACTTCTACACGCTAATATCTAATATCTAATTGAACTATCTTATCTCCTTTTTCACAAACCTTAAAAAAATTAATTACCTGGTCATAGGTGTTGTAATATCCTTTTCCAGTACTACAATGTCTTATTCATCTCCTATCACTGCAACTATAACTTTTTCATGTACCTTTTATACATCTCCACTTGACACAAACAATTTTTTATATTTTCACGCCTCCTTCTGCAAGGATCACATTAGGTTCTTGATTGACCTCTCAAATGACCTCCAAATATACCCTCTAAATATCATCTTCTAGTACCTAAACCTACAAGGTATTTTCTTCTCCATTACATTATATGAGTTTACTCCCCAACTAATGTTCCACCATGATTGTGTTTTTCTCTTTTTTCATTCTTCTTTAACTTGTTCCATCTACACTTATGTGGGCTATTTCAATATATTTATTCTTTGGTTGCAACTATTCTCTCTCAATGGTATCCCTTGTATACCATATCTATTGTCCCAATATCACACCAAAAATGAAATCAGCGTAGGTTTCTTATGACACGCTTCATCTTCCTCTTTGTTGAGACCATCCTCTTATTTGCTACAATATTTCATTCTCATATTTTGATATTTGTGTATTCCTAGCTCTCAATTAGTCATGCCTTTTTAAACCTACTAACCCTCCACAATTTTTTCTCACCTTCATGTACAATTTTCCTCATGGTCAATGTATGCTTTATACAAGTCCTCTCTTCATGAGGAGGTCTGAGTGTAGATTTCTTCATAGTTGGCAGTTTATCTACACACTCAAGATCCCTAGCTCTAACACCATTTTATGCAAGACTTGTATCTCATCCCTTATAGAATATAAGTCAAACATAAAACAGATGTAAATGCACTTTACTACCAAATTAAACTTGCATACATTACTAAATAGTAATAAATAGTTATTTATATTATTGAATTCAACACTAAAACAAATCCAACAAGAGATACATAAATTGTATCATCCATTGGCCTCTCTCCCATCATTTATTTTACATCCACACTCCTTTCTATCATAGCACTTTCATGGTAGAGTTCAAATCTTTTTATCCCCAATACATTCACTAATAATGCTCACATTATACCTCTTTTTTCCTGAATTCAACCTTAATAACATTCAATCTATGTTACTTTCATGTAATCTACAACTTCCTCTTTCGTATGTCACATCCTCACACTTTTCCATTCAATCTCTTATGAAGCCCACCTTATTTTTCCTAGGACTGTACCTTTATCTACATAGACCTATACTTCCATCCTATAGGATGCTTCTCCAATGGCTCTCCTTGTTGAGGCATCCTCTCTCCATTTTAGTTAAAAAGAAAAAACCTTTTAAATCTACATTCAAAGAGCTCATCATAAGGTTTGACGCCTTTCTAAATCCCTTCATTTTTTATCTTCACAATTGACTCGATGTCCATTCAAGTTTCCCCTATCCTTATTATATTTCATCAATTATCCACTATTTCTTTTCACAATGGCACAAGTTGTGGAATTTGGTGTTACACCTGCCTTCGGGTTGGATTTTCTTGGTGATTTATTTATCGTTTTCAATGATTCCATCTGATGCATATCCTACAATCTTGCAATCCATGGGATGATATAATTTGGAGGCATTCTATCAAGAGTTTCACAATCCTTATCTATGATTCCAAATTTGCATACACGGGTACCAAAATATTGCAACTAAATTGCCTTGCTATTTATACTTTGTTGGCTATGAAGTAACTCGTGAAATGTTGCAAAAGTCGGTTTTATGCAAAAAAGGAGTGTAACCCCATTTCCTTATGAAAATTGGAAAAAATCTTCTACCAAAAGTGATGTGAGAGAGAATGACCACAATCATCACACTTTTATCCATCCCCTTGAAGATCCTTGGAGTAATATGAGTAAAGCTAGAATTGTAGGAGTACATTTTCCAAAATAGTTTTGAGCGGACAGTCATTAACAGGGCTACACAAGTTTTCAAAAGGGAAACACTCAGATCTTCAAAAATCAAATGAAATCTTTTCAAAACAATAAAAAAAAAAGGAAACACAAGTTTTTTTTTTTGGTTGATTTTGACTGCTAATTCACAGATGCTCTTTCATTATTTGCTCCTCTTTTGGAAAGTGCATTTTGCATTAAAGAGCATGTTGATTGGTGTAACAGACTTGGTGTCCAATTCTCAGCAAGTGGCTCTCTCTAAATAGCCACCACTTATTTCGTCCAATAGGAAACTCTCCTCATATTGAATGGTCAATCTCAATCAGGTAGCTCTAGCATGGTAGTGGCCTTTTTTATCATCAAGTTTTACTTGTGCCCCAATGGTTTTGCCTCTAACACCAAAGGGTAAAATGTTACCTTCATTTTTTGTTTTTGTTTTTTGTTTTTTTTCCAACTATTACTTGTTTTCTTTCAACTAAAATAGTTTATCTAAAGTGGTTAGATGAATTTCTTTATGGAATAGGTGTTTTAAAACATATTTGCTATTTTTTGGGGATAATTTTGCCTGTACTTTGTTTTCATTTCCTTCATATGACATTACTTTTTTTCCATTAAGTTTAAAGATGGTAAACTTTTTATAATTATTCATAATATCATAAGGAAGCTTACACTTACCTCTACTTTCTAATTTGAGAAGGCATTTAAAAAATAATAATAAAAATAATTTTATTATAAATGGTTGATTTGAACTTATCACTTATAGAAATTATAAAAAAAAACTTTTGCACTATTTTGAGGAGTTGAAAATTCAATTTAATTCAAAAAAAAAAAATGATCATTATCTTTACTTATTACATGTCATAAATTATACTCTTTCAAGTAGTGAGTTCAGTTTCAAGAACTTATTTTAGCTTTACATTCCTCTATGAATTATTTGCAACCCTCTCTAATTTTAATTTGATACTTAAGAGTATGAGTTCTACTCTATCTTAAATCTCAATACACTTGTTTTTGGGCCCTTAAATTAGTGTGTCATGTTGGCATGAATGTTGATGTTATTCCTATAGGGGACTATAACGCATTACTGGAGACATAATTCATTGGTTATGTGTTGCATTCATGACAAAGCTTGTCATTGATGTCAACATATGCATTATTGGAATTAGAGAGATATATTTGTTTGGTGTGGTTAGCGGTTAATGAATTCAATTATGCTCAGTCATGAATAGTTGCAGAAATGTTAGAGGATGTTACAACTAAGTGTGCATAAAGAAACATGAAGATATGATAGAGTTATGCAATATTTTCTGAAGGTAGCTTTCTAAGAGAGTTTTTGGTAAGCGGATGCTAGTAAATCAGTTGTATCTTTTAGCTGAGATATAATTTATTTAAGCAAGCTTAGAGGATGGTCAAATAGATGTTGAATATGTTATGCTCCAGATGGGGAAATCATATGAATTTTGAGCCAACTTATGAAGATTATTCAACATATTGTTTCCTAAGAGTTGATTATTGATAGAATCATTGAGGAAAGAGTTTAATGTAATATAACATGTAGTTGTAATGTCTTATGATGGTGCTATATTATTATTGTAAATTGGGAAAGCCTCAAGGCTGACTCAATACTTGCTTTTAGGACTTGGTATGAAGGAAAGATCATTTCTTTGTGGATTAGTATCTTGTGTGAATGATTATTGTGTGTGTGAACTTGAATGCAAATATGTTCTAGATTAGAGTAGAGATTGATGTTTGAGGATGTAATGCGAGCTCCAAAGAAATTATACTAGCAAAGGATATGTTGTCTAGTTAGTTCAAAGATATTAAATATGCTTATCCAGAAGACTACTTGAAGTTATTTGGACAGTGAGTTCAATATTCCTCCTAGAGACTATTTGGACTATGAGTTCAATTATTCTCCTTTCAACTCCTAACAAGGTTGGCACAACTCCTAACAAAGTTGGAATTTCTTAATAGGGATTCAAAGTCACTTAATAGGGACTCTGTGTACTGATTGTATTCCATTGACTCCTAACAGGGTCTATCCTTTCATAGGGACTTTAATATTTAGTATATCATCTTATGGACATAATTCCCACCAAGGCTTCCCCTCTAAGCAAGGGTTTCCCTAGTTGCCATATCTACTGTTATTGTGTATGGTTATCTATCTATGGTTATTGTATCTATTATTTACATGTTTCATAATTAATGATAATGAGAGTTATTTTAAATGCATAATTGATTCACCCCCCCAGTTATCTTGGTGGACTTTACTTTCTAACGATTGATATCACAACATCAAGTCCTTCAAGGAAAAGTTTAAAAATTTGAGGAGATGCAAAAAATTTATTTCAAAAAATAAAGTTCAAGGTTTGATGGAATCAATTATGATCACTAGAAGAAAAAGAAGAAGACTCACATGTTATGCATGGGTCTAGAATATTGGCTAGTAACATTGAACGTGAAGGAGGTGATAAAAGAAGATAAGCTTGACACTTGTGAACAAGATGAAAAAATATTTCATGGAGAATATGCTTTCTATAGAAGCATTGTTATTAGCTCTTCCTGAAACAAAATATGGAGAGCTATAATATTTAAGACTTGCAAATAAAACTTGGATTGTTTTACATAAAATTTTTGAATGTGAGGAACATGTTAAAAATGCTAGACTATGGAGTTGGATGCATAAGTTTCAAGATGGTACAATGCAAGAAGATGGAACTACAAGAGGCTATTTTTCTAAAATATCAGATATTGTTGTTGCAATCCAAAGTTGTGGTGGATCTAAGACAAAATATCAAATTGTGTGGATAATTTTAAAGACTTTGGCACATGCTTATCATGGAAGGGCACAAATGATTGAACAAGTTATTCGTTGTAACTAAATTTACAAAGGAAACTATTCTTGCAAGATTGTAGGGATCTAAATTATGGATGAAATAGAATGAAAAAATTCTTAGAGTAGAAACAACTTTTAGCATACATAAGGACACAATTGTGTTCACAAGAAGTGTGAGGACAAGTTAATATTATGCCAATAGCAGCCGAGCAAAAGAAGTTTAAGATATGAAAATTGAGGAAGGAGGTACCCTTCTTATGAAGGGAGAACCTAAAGGAAATAAAATTCTTGTTTTTTTGACATGTAAAGAACTTGGTCATTATTCTTCTAAATGTCCTAGAAGAGAAAAATAAATTTAGCCTAGAAAGCCTTACAAGTCAAGAACATGTAAGGATTGCTTCTATGTTGACGAGGATGGTGAACCTAATATTAAGATGGTAAACTTTCTAGATGATGATGATGATGAAGATGAAGAGATATGATTTATTGCTATTAGAAAAGAAAGGCTTGAGAAAGAGATAAAGGAAGAAGTAAAAGAAGAAAAATAATTAATTTTACAAATTGAGAAAAGAAAGTCTGATTGGATTATAGACAGTGGTTGTGCACATCATATGATTGGTGATATGAATAGATTTGTAGAATTTGATAATTATGATGGTGGAGTAGTTAGAGTTGGAAATAATGCAACATGTCACATAAAAGGAAAGGGATCTATCACTCTTGTGAAAAGAATAAAAAATGATAATGTCTACTTTGTGGATGGTTTGAAACATACTATTTTGAGCATTGAACAACTTGTTGACAAGGGAAATCAATTCCAGTTTATAGAGAATAATTGCATTATCAAGGATAAAAATGGTACATTGCTTAGTGCTGGTACAAAAATAAGAGGTAATGTATTTGAGTTAAACCCTACTCGAATGACATTTTTAGTTTCTAAAGTGGATGTTGGTTATGGCATAAGATATTTTTTCATATCAACTTTGATATCATTGTGAAGGTTAGTAGTGCATTTTTTGTTATAGATTGGCCTAAGATTGTAAAACCTACTAATTGATGTGCAAAGAGAGTGTGTTGACAAAGCATAGCATAAGTTCATTTTCAGGAAAGACATTCACTACTTCAAAGAAGTTGAGATTATGCATACATATCTGAGTGGTCATATAAATACTAGAGCTTTTTATGTTGAAAGTTATTTTCATGATTTTTGTTGATGATTTCACTAGAATGATGTGGGTTGCAATTAATAGATGTAAATCTGAATCTTTGGAGAAATTCAAGATTTTTAAGAATATAGTTGAGAATGAATTTGGTTTTAAGGTTAAATGCTTGAGATATGATAGAGGAGGAGAATTTATTTCAAATGTGTTTAAATTTTTGTGAGTATAATGGTATAAAGAAATAGCTTGCACACCCTAAGATTTCACAAAATAATGACATAGCACAATGAAGGAATGAATCAATAATAGAAGAAGCTAGAGCAACGATGTTTGAGAACAATGTATCAAAAATATTTGGAGAGAAGCAATGAACACTACAGTATACACTATGAACATAGTGCATATTAGACAAGGCACTAGTAAGACACCTATTGAAAATGATTGAAAAGCTCATGAATGAAGAGTAATGGAACTGGTAAAGAATGTTTTCAATCATTGTTTTGTCATTGATGTCAAACTTGCTACTTGGAGGAATGAAAATTGCTTTAGTGATCCAAATACTATAAGTTGGTTGATTGACAAGGAGGTGGCAATCAATAAGATGTAACTAGAGTACCTAGAGAAAGGTTGAAGTTATGATGTTGTAATGAAGTATAAGGATCAACTAAGCCATTGATGAAATATTGTACTGATGAAATACTCCAAGACACAGAGGACGGACACACTAAGACACATGATGTAAGGATTAACTAAGTCTTAGTTAGTGCCGAACAGATTCTTAGTTGAAGCCGAGCAAAGTTCAACTTAGTGTGTGCCAAGTGATCTTCAGGTGCCGAGTGAAGATCAGGTGCTGAGTGACAATCTGGTGCCGAGTTGCAAAAAAGATAATAGGTGCCAAGTAAGTTTTCAAGTGTTGAGCAGGATATAAGTGCCGAATGATATTAAAGTGTCGAGTGAATTACAAGAGCCGAGTTTCACAAAATTTCTTTAGGTGCCGAGCATCAGTAAATCAATAATGTCGAGTTGCTTCATTATTTTAAAAATCAAAGATTCGCTAGATTTGAGCCAACATGGTAGTTATCTAGAATTTTGTGAATCAGATAGAAGATAAGAATGATGAGCTGGTGGCACAGAACACTATGTAAAATGTTTTTGATGAATATAATTGGATTCTAGAGTAAGTTTCTAGATAAGAGCAATATATGGGATAGATACATTGTATCTTACCTAATCTATTGAAACCCTAAAGTTGGAGAGGGAGAATCAAGCGAGAAAGGTATTCCAGATTTCTATTTAAGGAGTCATAAGGTCATGAAGCAATCAAGGTGGTTGAGCATGAAAGCATGAAGTGTTGAAGAAGGTGCTAAGGTGGAAGAGAGCACAGATAATCTGCTTCAATAGGTGACCATAGATATGATTGCATTGGTATGATGAGTAAGAAGACTCAAGGTGACGAAGCTTAAGATGACAAGCTGATAGATCTGAAGTGATTAAAGCCAAGCAAAGGATTGAACTGAAGTGTGATCTGTAATCTACAAGACATGTTGTAAGTTGTATCAGATCAAAAGCCATTATTGTTACTCTCTAGCAATTGTAACAATTAAAATAAATCCTATGGACTTAGGTTGGTTTAATAGCCATGTTGTAAATCCTTTAACAGGGTGACATTTCAAGTGAATGTTCCAAAGTCCTTTGACCAGGCCCATTCCTAACAGTATGGTGAAATCCTCTAACAAGGTCGCATTTAATAATGTGTTGTAGCCTTTAACATGGTAGACCATCAGAAGTGGTTGAAATCAATTGCACAGTTATTTTGCGGGTATCATCCCCACTCCAGTTTTACCTTCTTATTCTTGGAGGGTTTTTGGGTTATCAAATTCTTAGTATTATGGTGTGATGCATGTTTACTTTTCATAGTTGTTTAAATGTTCAATTGCATGCATGATAGTTTCAGTTATGGTTGAAATCAATTGCACAGTTATTTTGTGGGTATCATCCCCACTCTAGTTTTACCTTCTTATTCTTGGAGGGTTTCTGGGTTATCAAATTCTTAGTATTATGGTGTGATGCATGTTTACTTTTCATAGTTGTTTAAATGTTCAATTGCATGCATGATAGTTTCAGTTATGCGCCATTAAGGATTTGTAGAAAAAGTATTATTAGGGCATTTGGACGTTGGATAACTAATTCACCCCTCCCCCCTCTCAATTATTCTAAAGAATTATAAAAATTGGTATCAGAGCGTTGCTACTGACTTAGTTTAAAGGGACTAGAAGAAGAAAAGATCAAAATGCCTAAGAGAGAAGTTCCCAAGCTCAACAAAGACAACTTTATTGCATGGCAAAGCTTGATGAAGCTACATCTTGGATCCATAGGTGATTATGCCCAAAATTCAATTGTTACTAAACATGTTCATCTAACTGGTACTCTTACTGCAGAATATTTTTAAAACAAACAAGAACACAATTAGACAATGCTGGAAATTGCTTCTGCACTCAACTATGCTGAATTTGATGATATCAAAGGATGTGACACTGCATTCAAGATGTGGAAAGCCCTATTAGAAATTTATGGAGGAGATTAGAATGTCCAAAGAGAAAAAAGAGAAAGCCTCAGAGGAAAGTTTGATGATATGAAAATGGAGGAAAGTGAAAATGCTGCTCAGTATGCCTCTAGAATAAAGGAAGTGGCAAGTGCAATAAGATGTTTGAGTGGTCAATTAGATGATGATACTGTTAATAGTAAGTTTTTAAGAACCTTGCTCCCTATCTATGCTATTACAGTATCAACTATACAAGAGCTAAGATGTGTGCCAGGAAACAATCTAAGTTTTGAAGGTATAGTGGGTAGACTCACTGCATTTGAGTTATCTAACTTTGACAACTACAGACCTGAGAATGTTGAATCTACTTTCAAGGCCAAGCTATCACTGAAAGATGCTGAACAGGTGAAATCAAAGAAGAGAAGAAAGATGAAATATGTATCCAGTGACAGTAGCACTGATGAGGAAGACGTGGAACAATTAGAAGCATTACTAGCTAGAAGATTTCATAGAGGCAAAGGAAAATTCAAAGGTAAGCTGCCTATCATTTGTTTCAATTGCAATGAAGTAGGACATATTGCTGCAAGGTGTACACAGAAAAAAGATACAAGGAAGGCAACAAGTACAAACATAGAAGAAAAGATGATAAGAGAGATCACAAAGACAAAGGCAAGAAGTGCTATATTGTTGAAGAAGATTCTGATGATAATGATGATGAAGTTGTTTATGTGGCCATGAAGGACCAATCTAATGAAGAAGAACCTACAACACTAGTAACATGTATGAACAAGAATGATAGATGGATCATAGACAGTGGATGCTCACATCACATGATAGGAGATAAAAGTAAGTTTGTTAACTTTACTCAGTATGATAGAAATAGTGTTAGATTTGGTAATGATGCTCCATGTCAAATCAAAGGAAAAGGTTCCATTAAGCTTACAGAGCAAATTTCGTGTGATAATGCATACTATGTTGAAGGACTAAACTACAATTTGCTAAGTGTCTCACAGTTAGGCAATGTAGAATTTGGAAATAAAATTGCAAAAATCTATGATACTGATGGTAAATTGATAGGAAAAGGAGATCAAACAAGAAGTAATCTGTTTTATCTTGATATGGAAAATACCTCTTGTCTTGTTGCAAAATTTGATGACATGTGGTTATGGCATAGAAGGCTATGTCATGTCAACTTTGATAATTTGGTCAATATAAGTAAAATGAAGAAAGTCGGTGGTTTACCTAAACTGAAGAAGCCTGACAATATCATGTGCAAACAATGTCAGCTAGGAAAGATGACCAAGTCAAGTTTCAAGAGTAAAAACTATATATCTAAAGAAGTACTTGAGTTAGTCCATACTGACTTATGTGGTCCAATAGAAGTACAAAGCTACAAAGGAGATAAATATATAATGTTGTTTGTTGATGACTATTCCAGGATGATGACTGTTATGTTCTTAAAGAAAAAATCTGATGCTTTTCAAATGTTTAAGTGGTATGTGGCTAGAGTTGAAAAAGAAACAGGAAAGAATTTGAAATGCCTGAGATCAGACAGAGGTGGTGAATTCACATCAAATAAATTTGAGATATTTTGCAAAGACAAAAGAATCAAGAGACAAACATCAAATCCTAGAACTCCCCCACAAAATGGAATTGCTGAGAGAAGAAATAGATCTGTGATTGACTATGCCAGAACATTAATGATGGAAAAGACTGTTGCTCTAAAATATTGGAGAGAAGTTGTAAGTGTGGTTGTTAATACACTAAATTGAGTACAAGTCAAGAAAGGTACTAATGCAACACCTTTTGAATTATGGTATGGTCACTCACCCAATGTAAAGCATTTCAAAGTATTTGGTTGCAAATGCTTTATCCCTAAAGATGCTAGAAATGAAAAATTTGATGCAAAAAGTGATGAAGGCATATTCCTTGGTTACTCCACTAGAAGTAGAGCGTATAAGTGTTTAAATACTAACACTAACAAAATTGTGGAAAGTGTAAATGTAAACTTTGATGAGCATGCAGATGTGCAAGTTGAAAAACCAAAGAGAATGAATGACTACAAAACTTTTGTGTATTCTTATGAAGGAATGCCTATTGACGAGGATGCTATCAATCAAAGTGGGATTCAACAACAAGTTTCAATTTCAACTGAGTCACAACCAGTGAATGTCGAGCTGCATTCAGAAGCCGAGTTGTAGAATAAAAGAAATGCACATTCTGACTCTGAAGTCAGTACACATGATAGAGATGTAGAATTACCTGACAATGAAGTGCATAGTGATCTTGAATCTAAAAAATCAAACATGGAAACAAGAACAGAACCAAGATTGTCCAAATATGTGAAGAGGCATCAACCTACTGAACAGATAATTGGTGACAAAGATGCAAGACCAATGACAAGGAATAGACTAAGAAATGAATCATGTTTGTTAAGAAAATTTGAACCTAAGACAATGTATGATGCATTACACGATGGTGACTGGTATAAAGCTATGGAAGAAGAGATTGATCAAATAAAGAAGAACAAAACCTAGAGTTTGGTTCCCAGACCGGTTGACAAGAATGTGATTGGCACCAAGTGGGTATTCAGAAACAAGCTAGATGAGAATGGTGAGATTACTAGAAATAAAGCTAGACTAGTATGTAAGGGTTATGGTCAAGAAGAAGGATTAGACTATGGGGAAACATTTCCTCCTGTTGCGATAATGGAAGGAGTAAGAACTTTACTTGCATATGTTGCATATAAAGGTTTTAAAGTCTATCAGATGGATGTAAAGTCTACTTTTCTAAATGGTATATTGGAAGAGGAAGTCTATATTAAACAACTAGAGGGATTTTTTGATGAGAACAATAGGGATATGGTTTGTAAACTACATAAAGCACTCTATGGTCTGAAACAAGCACCTAGAGCATGGTATGAGAGACTTCATAAGTATCTAGTGCAAATAGGATTTGAAAGAACTGATGATAACAACAACATGTACATCAAATCAGAAGAAGGTAAGGATATTATTGTATCTAAAATTTTTGTGGATGACATAGTGTTTGGAGGAAAGGAAGTGCTTTACGAAAGTTTTGCTGACAAAATGAAATATGAGTTTGAAATTTCTATGTTTGGAGAGATCAAATTTTGTGTTGGATTGCAAGTACATCAACTAAAACATGGTATATATATGACACAATCAAAGTACATCAAAGAGATACTTAAAATGTTTGGATTGGAAGACTCCAAACCAGTCAGCACACCAATGGCAACAGGACATAAACTATCCAAAAATGATGTATCAGCTGAAGTTAATCAAAAAATGTATAGATCCATGATTGGAAAATTGAAATATGTTGTACATAGTAGACCAGACATAGCACTAGCAATTGGAATAGTGGCTAGATTCTCTACTAATCCTAAAGAAAATCATCTCATAGTAGTAAAAAGAATAATGAGGTATCTCAAAGGAATTGATGATTTTGGCCTATATTATAAAAATAATGAAGAGTTTGAGCTCAATGCATACACAAATGCAGATTGGGGAGGCAACATTGATGATAGGAAAATCACAAGTGGAAGAGCATTATTTTTAGGTAAAAGACTAGTTACTTGGACTAGCAAGAATCAAACATGCACATCTTAGTCCACTGCAAAATCAGAATATGTGGCAGCAACAGTCAATTGCACAAACATTGTGTGGCTCACACATTTATTGAAAATAATGAAAGAAGAGGTAACCAAACCTGTGATATTGTATTGTGATAATACAAGTGCTATAAACATATCCAAGAATCCAGTAATGCATGCAAAAACCAAGCATATTGCAATCAAGTATCACTATGTCAGAGAATTGGTAGAAGACAAACAAGTAAAGATGGAGTACATTCACACAAAGGAAAAAATTGCAGATATCTTCACCAAACCATTGCCCAAGGATGCTTGTGAATATCTTAGAGGAAAGTTGGGGGTAATGCCCCTAACTCAAGCAGTTTAAAGAAAAAAAACTGCTCTGCATCAACAGGAACAAATCATTGAAATATCAGAAGAATGATGCAGAGGATGATAGCAGAAGCAGAAACTCCAAATCAGTCACAAGCATGGTGACAGAGGGAGAAAACATGAGATGCAAAGCTTATATTTTGCATGTTAAAGATGCTACATCTTTGGCATTTATGTCAAAGAGGGATATATATGCAAAAAACTTATCAATACAAAGTAAGAGGGAGATATATATGAAAGAGGGAGATTTATGAGAAACTGAAAGGTAAAGATATGGAAATATATGAGATTAGTAGTAAAGGATGTAGCAGTCAAGAAGGAAGCAGAATGTAGCAGAAAACGTATATAATTTTGGTGGTAACTAAGTTGATCAAGTGATCAGTTTGGTTTGATCAAGTGATCAGTTTGGTTTGCCATCAATGCCAAAGAGGGAGATTGTTGAAAATGATTGAAAAGCTCATGAATGAAGAGTAATGGAACTGGTAAAGAATGTTTTCAATCATTGTTTTGTCATTGATGTCAAACTTGCTACTTGCAGGAATGAAAATTGCTTTAGTGATCTAAATACTATAAGTTGGTTGATTAACAAGGAGGTGACAATCAATAAGATGTAACTAGAGTACCTAGAGAAAAGTTGAAGTTATGATGTTGTAATGAAGTATAAGGATTAGCTAAGCCATTGATGAAATAGTGTATTGATGACATACTCCAAGACACAGAGGATGGACACACTAAGACAAATTATGTAAGGATTAACTAAGTCTTAGTGCCAAATAGATTCTTAGTTGAAGTCGAGCAAAGTTCAACTTAGTATGTGCCGAGTGATCTCAGGTGCCGAGCAATCTTTAGGTGCCGAGTGAAGATTAGGTGTCGAGTAGCAGAAAAGATAATAGGTGCCGAGTAAGTTTTCAAGTGCTGAGCAGGATATAGGTGTTGAATGATATTAAAGTGTCGAGTGAATTACAAGAGCCGAGTTTCATAGAATTTCTTTAGGTACCAAGCATCAGTAAATCAATAATGCCAAGTTGCTGCATTATTTTGAAAATTGAAGATTTGCCAGATCTGAGCCGACATGGTAGTTATCTAGAATTTTGTGAATTAGATAGAAGATAAGAATGATGAGCTAGTGGCACAGAACACTACGTAAAATGTTTTTGATGAATATAATTTGGTTCTAGATGAAGTTTCTAGATAAGAGAAAGATATGGGATAGATACATTGTATCTTACCTAATCTATTGAAACCCTAAAGTTGGAGAGGGAGAATTGAGTGGGAAAGGTATTCCAGATTTCTATTTAAGGAGTCATAAGGTCATGAAGCAATCAAGGTGGTCGAGCATGAAAGCATGAAGTGCTGATGAAGGTGCTGAGGTGGAAGAGAGCATAGATACTCTGCTTCAATAGGTGACCATAGATATGATTGCATTGGTATGATGAGTAAGAAGACTCAAGGTGACGAAGCTTGAGATGACAAGCTGACAGATCTAAAGTGACTAAAACCAAGCAAAGGATTGAGCTAAAGTGTGATCTTTAATCTGCAAGACATGTTGTAAGTTGTATCAGATCAAAAGCCATTATTGTTACTCTCTAGAAATCGTAACAGTTAAAATAAATCCTATGGAATTAGGTTGGTTTAATAGCCATGCTGTAAATCCTTTAACAGGGTGACATTCCAAGTGAATGTTCCAAAGTCCTTTGACTAGGCCCATTCCTAACAGTATGGTGAAATCATCTAACAAGATCGCATTTAACAATGTGTTATAGCCTTTAATAGGGGAGACCATCAGAAGTGGTTGAAATCAATTGCACAGTTATTTTGTGGGTATCATTCCCACTCTAGATTTACCTTCTTATTCCTGGAGGGTTTCTAGGTTATCAAATTCTTAGTATTATGGTGTGATGCATGTTTACTTTTCATAGTTGTTTAAATGTTCAATTGCATGCATGATAGTTTCAGTTATGTGCCATTAAGAATTTGTAGAAAAAGTATTATTAGGGCATTTGGACCTTGGATAACTGATTCACCCCAACCCCCCCCTCTCCCCCGCTTCTTAGTTATTCTAAAGAATTATAACAACACCTTATGAACTTTAGTTTAGACATACACATATTGTGAAATAATTAACAATCTTTTGAAGTAAATGCTATATAAAGCAAGATGATGATATTGGAAAGTTTGATTCTACAAGTGATGAAGGAATTTTTCTTGGATGTTCATTGAAAAGAAAAACATATAGATGTTTTAATCAAATATTGAAGAGTATTGTTGAAAGTAATAATGTGAGAGTTGATTATAGATTTAAAATTCAAGAGGATACTTGATTATTATTCTAATGGAGAGACTAATCAAAGAACTAACAATCATAATGTTGAGAAGGAATTATTTTATGAAACTAACATTGATTTGTGAAAGGAAGACAAAGTGTGGAAACACTTCCACATGCTAAATCTACCAGGAGAGATGATGTTGAAAATTTATCACAAACCCTTAAGCTATTGAAAAGTAGATAAACTTATACAAATTTTTTTTTTAGAAAATAAACTCACAACACAAGCTATACGTAGGAAAAACCTTGGGGGAAAAACCCCACCCTCCAAAAGCTAGACTCAATTTTATTGTCAGCAAAAACAATAGTTATGATACAATCTTTGAGCCAATGCTCATCAAGAGAAATTGCAACAACAAAGATTTCTAGAGAATATCTGGCACATAAAAGCTCCTTAGAAGATATCCAAACAACCATACAAAATGCACTAAGGGGCTACATATTTTTAGAGCTCAACACAAGTGGATAGAACCTATTTTGGCAAAATCTTGTTCTACATTTTGGAAATTCACAAACTAAAACTAAATTCACATATATGTTTAGACAAAGAAAAGCAAATAAGAAGTGCAAAACCTCAAAAGAGAAAACACTCCATGCTTTTCTTGATTTTGTAGATGTGTCCTTTGATGTGGATGTATGCTCAATTGCTCAAAGTTGCTTCAATGTTGGAGATAGATAATAGCAAATTGGTAGCTTTGTGAGCTCTCAATTTGGAATTATAAGGGTAAGATTGATGGCTTTGGTTCTCAAAAGGGCATGGTAACTTTAGCTCAAATATTGTTGATGAAATGGCTTGGGATGGGATTCAATTTATAGGCCAAGGGGTAGAGGGATGGAGGGCTTAGATGCAAGGATGGGGAGATGGTTAAGGAGGGCTAAGATGCACTCAAAGGGGAGCACATGGATTGTGCTTGTTTAGCAACAATGGGAAGGTGACACTTATCACAAGGAGGATGAGTGTGAGAGGGTAGGGTAAAGGGTTGGTTAAAGGCATGATGAGTGGGATTGAGTATGTAAGAGAGATGTAAGAGGAATGAGTGTGGAAGAGGGAAGAGTGTGGAAGATGGATGTAAGAGTCATGAGTGGGCTTGTAAGAGTCTTTTATGGTTTGTAAGAGCACTCATGACTTGGTGGTTGGGATTTTTGAGGGGAGACTTTGATTTGGTTTAGGAAAGTCTTAAACTTGTTTAGGGAATGTGACAACATTAGGGGGTGGATTAGGCTTGAGTTTAGGATTAGATTAGGGATGTTAGAGATGTGCAAGTGGATGGCATTAATGAGGGTGGGTGAGTTAGTGGCTAAGCTTGGTTAGTATGGGTGGATGGGGTGGATTAGGCTAAATGGAGGGTTAGGGATAAGTTAGGGGTTTTTGGATTTGAGGATTTTATTTATCAAATAGATTTATTTAATAAATGGAGATTTTTGGAATTAGATAGAAGAATAGGATTTAATTGATAAATGATAGGTTATTTGATTTATCAATTAGGACTATAGATGATTAATTAAATTAATCAGCTAGGGATGGCAAAGGATTAATTAAATAGGAATTTAATTAATGATGCCTTTAGAGATAACTAAATAGGATTACTAAAGCGGTGTAATCAAATTTAGGTGTCTACAGTGACACGAAAATTTACTCCTCCAAATTACCATGAAGGAACATTGTCTTCACATCGATTTTCTCAACTTCAAAATCATAAGCTTCTATAAGTGATAACAACAATAGAATGGATATCATCTTCACTACAAGAGAGAATATTTCACCATAGTCAATTCCCTCCACCTGTGAATACCCCTTTGTGATACACCCATTTATATCCAATAGGTTATATCTATCAGGAGAAGGTACTAGATCCCATGTAGTGTTCTTCCTCAATGCTACCATCTCTTCATTCGCGACTTCCATTCAATGATCTACATCATTCATACCCATAGCCTTTCTAACAGTCCTAGGCTCATTAGTGTTAGAAATAAAAGAAAATACATAATTAGAATCCAAAAAAGATTATCCAAAACTTTCATGTGAATGACCATATCTATCAGGTCGCTTCCATTCATGAGTAGACCTTGTCAAAGTTTGAGGTTGAGGTTCTTTCTCTTCTTCAAAATTTTTACAGCTATGTAGGCTCTCCTAATTATCAGGTCCATTAGGAGCTCATAATTATTCCTCCTTAGGGGTAGTAGGAATATGGACTACTTCCTTTTTCTTCTTCTCTTCCTTCTTTGGCTTCAAATCAACTATGAAAGGTTTCAGCTCATGAAATATCACACTTCTACTGTAACTTCTCTGCAACTATATCCCAAAGCTTTTAAACTTTCACACTGACAACATAGCCAATGAATGTACACTTGACTTCCTTTTTGTCTAATTTTGACCTTTTTAAACTAGGCACATGAGCATATACATCATAACCAAAGACTTTGAGATGTCCTAGTGAGGAATTCTTACCAAACCATGCCTCCATGGGTATCTTCGCAATAAGTGCTTAAGTAGGAGACCTATTAATTAAATAACATGCAAGAGCTACAACTTCAACCCAAAAATGTTTTTCAAGGCCAATGCCACTCAACATACTCCTATCCCTCCCCATAATTTTCTATTCATTTTCTATGCAACTCCATATTGTTGTGGAGTGTAGGGAGCTATCTTATGTCCCTCAATTCCATGATCCTTACATAACTTGTCAAATTCTATTGAACAAAACTCACCACCATTGTTAGTCTTCAAAAACTCAAATTTTCTACAACTTTTATTTTCAACCAAGGACTTGAATTCATTAAACTAACTAAAAAATTTAGATTTACTTTTGAGGAAATACACAAATGTCCTCCTACTATAATTTTCTATGACTGAGACAAAGTACACATATCTAGGTATTGAAGGAATATTAACTAGACTAAACACATTTGAATGAATATAATCCAAAACCCCATAAGACTTATGAGAACTAGAATAACAATATATGTGATGTTGTTTACCATAAACACAATATTCATAGAAGTAAAACTCTAGATTACAATCATCAAGGCCTTCAACAAGGCTCTTATTTTTTAGAGCTCTAAGACCCTTCTCACCAATGTAAACTAACCTTTGTTGCCATAACACTGTCTTCTTAGTTGGGAGCTTCATCTCCAAATATTTTTCACCCTTAGGTGCCCAAAAACAATGACCATCAGATTTAGAAAGAAAATTCTTCTTCTTTGCTTGATCTAATGGCGAGGACAAAGAATCCAAAGCCCTTTTCTTGGACTTCATAGAAGCACTATTGCACTAAATTGTGCTTGCATCCAACCTATACAAGGTGCCAAACCTAACACCCTTAGCAAGAACCATAAATCCTCTTGTCATATTGCATTCACCACTCAAGAAAACAACTTGCTCACCCACATCACCAATCTTTCTGACTAAAAGTAGGTTTCATACCAAACTAGGGATATGTAGTACACCATTAATCCCCTTTACTCTACCATCAGGGAATTTGATCTTGACTCTACCATGAGAAACAATATTTAGGTGAGAATTATCACCCATATATATCTTCCCACCGCCAAAATCTTCCTACAAAATCACTCTCTATGAGATGTCATGTGGAAAGAAGAACCTAAATCTGTCAACTACATATCTTCAAATGTATGTGTTACCAAGGCTGCAACGAAAGCATCTTCATCATCTTTGTTAATCCCAAATTCATCTTGTATATTAGTGTCAAACACTCAGTCGTTCAAAAGGAAGGATTATTCTATCATCATTGTGATCGAGTCATCTTATATAGGCTAAGTAAAGGAATGAAGACTTGTAAATATTCTAAGTCATATTGTTGAGTAGTAGTTACTACCAAGCATATTAAAGGTCTTTGAGTAATCTAATAATTTCTAAGTTAGAGTTACTAAAATTTGAGTGAGATAGAGGTCAGGTTATGAAGTTCATGTCAAGCATAGTTGAAGCTGAGGGACAATAGAAAGAAACAATTTATGCTGAGCGCTAGTGTGATGTAAGTGCCAAGTAACATAGTTTTACATTTTTGTTTGGAATAACACTAAAATATATGTTCACCATTATTGAGTTGGAAATGCATTTTGAAGATTGAGGAGGTAATCAAGGAGATGGTTACACATTTAAAGGAAGAACATACTACTACAAACCAAAGGATCATGTATTGATACATTTTACTAGATGTAAGCAGGGTTTAAATCTCTTAATAGAGTGGTTTTAAGAGACCTATGTAAATCTCTTATTAGAGTACTTAGTTGTAAGGTTAAATCCTTTAATCAAGGTAGACTGAATAAGTCTTGCAATTTCTTAACAAGGAAGACACCTCACAGGGTAGATCTTCAGAAGTGATCAAAATTGTAGCCCGAATAGGTGAACTTTACTATTGCAATGATGACGATAAGTGGGTGTCATCCCCACTGCAATTTTACCTTCACCTTGGAGCGTTTCTATGTAACCAAATATTTATGTTCACGTGTTATGTGTTACTTTACATATTTTTGAGCTATTCATGTTATTAGATGTTGGATATGATCATGCCTTGTAGTAAAAGTTCATTATTTTATGATATTATTGAGATAAAAGCCAGTGGTGAAGTATTGAGAACATATGCAATGAAGGTAGATCCAGTGATACTAATACAATAATAGAAAATCTATTAGAGAGAAACAAAAATTTGAATGAAGAAGTAAAAACATTAAAGAGAGAACATGAAATGATGTTAGTAAGGCTATGTAAAGCCATGGAGTAGAAGAGAAAGGCTAAGGAGGACAAAGTTTTAGCAAAAGAAAACAATAACAATTAAACACACAGTTGAATGAAAAGATCACTGAGGTACAAACCCTAAGACACAATTAGTTTGACATGGTAAATCAGTTATTGACGCAAGAGCATCTTGCATCACAAAAAGGGGGTGTGATTTATTTTTTTAAAAAAGGAGGAAATGTGGAATTTCAATTTTCAAGGTGCATAGGTGACATAAATAGAAAAATAGTTGTCATTTCATTTATCGAGGTGTGTAGGTGGCATTTTAGAAGTTTGTGGAAAGTTCCTTAACTCATGCATTTAATATTTGTTGTGATCCACAAAATAAATGTAATTTTCTAATTTGGACCACATGGTGGTGCTTAGTTGTATTCAGGTGGGAATTTAATATTTTTTTAAGGTAGTTGTATTTACCTTTTATCCCACATTGATTGTGTTTGTAATATCTTCGGTTGGAAGTACCTATTTAAGCAAGGCTTATGATCATTTGTAATCAAGCTCTACAAGTAAAAGCTCTTCAAGTAGAAGCTCTTCAAGTGTAAGCTCTTTTAGTGAAGCTCTCAAGGTGTGATCTCTTCTTGTAGAGAACTCTTGGTGTACATTGAAAACTCTTAGTGTGGAAGCTCTCTTATATTGTAAGAGTTATGAGTTCTCTCATTTGGAGAATATTTCAAGGATTTTCAAGTATAATAAAAGTATGCTTTGAGAAACATTTTATCTTCTCTTTGCCTCCATATTGTTTTTTTCTTGGTTATGAATCTGTAAGGTTGGTGTAGCCCTTCATCAATGATATCAGAGGAGTTCCTAAGCATGTGGACAAATCACTGCATGTGAGGTAGTTTTCACTAGGAACTTGGGTTGGGTGAAATTTTTAAAGAAGTTCTTGATTGTGTAGATAGATCACCAACTATGAGGTAGTTTGGATGTGGTGCTTGTGTTGCACGAGATTTGTCTTCTAGAGGATTGAGCATGGAGAAGAGAAAGAAAAAGATGAGTTTTGTGATTGGATGGATTCTAAGGATTCCTATACTTGAGAAAATTAGGGAAAGAAATCAAGAGGCATTGCGAGTTGCATTCTTTGATTTATAGAAGCAAGTGAATGAATTAGAAGTAGAATTGTGGAAGAGAAGAGTGCGCCACCAAAAAAAAGATGTTGACAATTCCTTGGATGCAAAAAAGAAAGAAGATCCAGCAGAGTATCACACATGCAATACAAAAGAAGAGCAAGTAGATGGAGATACATATATTTGTGAACTTGAAGTTGAAGAAGATGAAAGAGAGGAGGAGGAGCATGAAGATGAAAAGATTCATGAGCCAAAGCATATGAAGATGATTTGAAGACTAAAAAAATGGAGGAAGAGTACATTTCCTTAGTTGAAGATCAAGCAAGTAAAGCAGTTACATGCATTGTTGATGAAATTAAAGAGGCAAGCGAAGATGAATATTTCAAAGAGGTCAATTCTTATAAATCATGGGATGTTGTCTTTGAGATGAATTTGAAAGATGATGATGGTTTGCAAGAGTATATTGTTAGTGATGTGTGGTATGGAAAGTAAGATTGGTATGGTGTTGTTGAGTTTATTACAAGTGTATTTAATTCAACAAGATTGGAGGAGGATGAGATTCATACTTGGACAGAGTTCATTGCAGAGAATAGTTTTTAACAAAACACACTTGTTCTAGCTAGGTGTTGGAAAAGAAGAAAGATGGAAATATATCAATGGTGGATACTTGTTCCAATGAGGTGTTGGAAGAGAAGAAAAAAAATGTCATTTTTAGTTGCTTCATTTTGTGAATTCATATCCAAATTTTTTTTCCTACCATGGGTTTCTGATGCAAGAGCATCTTGCATCACAAAAAGGGGGTGTGATTTATATATAAAAAGGAGAAAAGGTGGAATTTCTATTTTCAAGGTGCATAGGTCTTATAAATAGAAAAATAGTTGTCATTTCATTTATCGAGGTGTGTAGGTGGCTTTTTAGAAGTTTGTGGAAAGTTCCTTAAATCATGTATTTAATATATGTTGTGATCCACAAAAGAGATGTAGTTTTCTAATTGGACCACATGGTGGTGCTTAGTTTTATTTGGGTGGGAATTTAATATTTGTTTTAAGATAGTTGTATTTACCTTTTATTCCACACTGGTTGTGTTTGTAATATCTTCAGTTGGAAGTGCCTATTTAAGCAAGGCTTATGATCATTTGTAATCAAGCTCTACAAGTAGAAGCTCTTCAAGTGTAAGCTCTTGTAATGAAGATCTCAAGGTGTGATCTCTTCTTGTAGAAACTCTTGGTGTTCAAGCTAGTTGGAAGCTCTTAGTGTGGAAGCTCTCTTATATTATAAGAGTTTGGAGTTCTCTCATTTGGAAATTATTGTAAGGATTTTCAAGTATAATAAAAGCATGATTTGAGAATCATTTTATCTTCTCTTTGTCTGCATATTGTTGTGTTCTTGGTTATGAATCTATATGGGTGGTGTGGCCCTTCATCAGTTATTGAATTTTAACCATGATATGGTTAGAAAGTACCTTGAGATCATAAGTCTCAAATCTAAAAATGAAAGGTTAAAGAAAAGCTAAAAATGATTTCATGGAAAGGTTGAACAAACCCAAAGAGGCTATGAGATTTATATATGAACATATGAATGCACCTAGGAGACCTAATGACACCTTTTGACTTGGCTATGCTAAGTTCCTATTAGGTGTTGAGCAAGGAGAATCATCAAAGAAATGAGAATGAAGGAATGAAAAGCTAAAGAGAAAGATTCCTACATGTTATCACTATGGAAAACCAGATCATATGGCAAACATTTACAAGAGAAAGATTTCTAAGTCAAACGCTAAATTTAAATTTGAAATGGTTTCTTCTTTAAATGAAAGAAACAAGATCATCAAGCACATGAATGTAGATCAAAGGTCAATAAAGCACTAACCACTTCTAGATTTGAAGGTTAGTATTATACATGTCAGAATTATGGTCATGAGGCAGAAGATTGTGAATCTAAGGAAAATAATAATTGGACACCTAAAGGGCAAGGAAAAACACCTAATAAAGGTAACATGATCAATTGGGACTATAATACATGGTACAATTGTTAGCTTTGTGGTATAATACATGGCTCAACATTCTTAACTATCTCCTCAACTAACAAAGTTTTGATAATGACTGAAACTTCATTAATATTCACTTCATAGTGCATAGGCCTTAGTCATGTTGCTCTTGATATTACTGTCTATACATATGTGTAGTTGGTATCAATAAGGAAGATATGTAATTGTAGTACTAATTAAAAATTGGCTTTGATATTTTGAACCTATGTTTCATCTTCCTCTTGAAGTATTCAAAATAAATATCCATAATGGTTTCAAAGTTCTCACCAGTCTGATGTATATCAAAGACTTGGTCTTAACCCAAAAAACATCTCCAAATATGGGAAAATAATTTTGTACATAGAAAAATATACATATGATAAGAGAGCCAAAATTATAAGGTGTGTTCTTGGCCTTTCGAATATCTCCACAGTTCTTTGCAAGATGTATCAATTTTAACTCAGCCAAATCATAACTATTGTCCTTCTTGACCAATTTGTAGCCCATATCAACAGCTACATGGTACACTTTCACCTGACTCAACTGATAGAACTCATGTGCAATCACTCGAATTGCAAACTCAATCATTGGTTTCTTGATATTTTTGATTGACATACCTTGACCATTTCACTTTTCCTTCATGAGGTCTTTAATCACATCCTATGCCTAACAATGTACAATATTTACTTGGTCCAAAATAGGGTAACCAATCATGTCATGAACAATAGATTTTGTGATTTTACCTGGTTCATTCTCCAACCCTAATTACATGCCTTGTATCCTTCTTAGCATGATCTTAATTATTTCCTTTTCGAACACTTTAGGGATCACTAGGGCATGCATGAGTTAACCGTTTCTTGTCCATTACCTTGTTCTCTTCCTTCAACATCCTATTTTCACATAACTTGTCACCAGCACTCCTCAGCTCAAAATTATCTATCTCTCCAATTTTGCACATATAACATGATCTTACATCATGAACCATGATCACTTAGGATGGAATTGCAAATAAGGTTCTAGATGAGACTATTAAGATAAAGATGATGATGCACACCAAAGCCCCAAATTGGATAGAAAGAGGAAGAAGATAATCCAAGAATTGGAAGGTAATCTTGGAGAAAATCCACTACGAATTACTAGAGGTAAAGGAGAAGATCACAACAGTGATGAAGGTGATGGTGAAGAAGATGAAGGAAAAATAAAAGAACTTATTATTGTTGACCCCAAGGAAACTAGAGCCAAAAACATTTTTGTAGTTGAGCCTAAGGTGAAGAAGATTTGAAAGAAAGTGGTAACACAACCCACCACCACACCATGGTGAATCACTAGGAAAAGATCTAAGGCAACAAGTCATATAGCTATCAAACCAGTGAGAAATGGACTAGTTAAGATTACAAAGCCAATCAAGGGAAAAATTATTAAGAAGAGGACTTCAGAATCTAAAGGGACCAAGCAAGGCCAACAAAAGAAGAATTCAAGGAGAAAGCTAATTGTTAAACTAGATGGTGATGAGAAGGATGAGGTTGAGAGGACCGAGTCAGATGAGTTTAGTTAGACTCAAATTGCACCAAGGAAAGTGCCTCAAGACATTGAAAAGGTATGTAATAATTTGAGGAATTCAGTAGGAATAGATGGTTTTAAGCGTATTAAATATGAAGCTTTGGAAAAAGTAGAAAATAAAAAAATTGAACATGCAATTGTACATATTATGGTAAATTTTAAATACACATCAATCGAGATAGGAAAATAATCACTAGAAGAGTTGTATAATAAGATTGATGCAAAATAGAAATGGCCATTGAATAATGAAAGATAAATGGAAGAGGCTACATTCACCCAGGTTCTGCTAGATTTAGGAAAGAATCATATGGAAATAGCTATCAAATATTATACAACAAAATTTATGCCAAAGACAAGGGCATACAAAAATTTTGAGAAATAAAATTGAAGATTTTGTACAGGAGAGAAAAATAGTCTAGGAAGAAATTTTCTGGTTTGATTCCAATAGAAGTAGAACAAGAAGAAAATGATGAAGAAGATGTTGATCTAGATAATAAAGAAGCCATCTACAAAAATGTCAAGTAATTGGTGGAAACAATGCAAAAGATGACATAAGAAAATGAACAACAGACATAGATAGTCATAATTGAGGATGAAACCTTTGATACTACATTGTCCAATGTGACTACTATTGATGAAGAGCCAAAAAAAGAGGTTAAAGCTCCCAAATATATCAAATATACATTAATGGACACCAATCCAGTTATTGTAAAGATCAAGGAATATTCAAAGATCGGTGATCAACAAAAACCTCAATAGGTAATTGTAAGTCTCGTTGATACATCTAAAGTTATTGTTGATACTAATGTGTAAATGCTAGATGAAGAAAAGTTGGAGTATATAGATATTGAGCAATATAGTGGGCTGACACATGAGGAGAAAGATCAAGAAGAGGAGAAAAGGATGAAGTACAAAAATCCACTTTGGAAGGAAAATACCAAACGTCTCAGGATCTCTAAGCGAGGGAGAAAAAGAGACAATGCAACCAAGTTCCATTGGTGAACTTGTAGTGATAGATAAATAGAATCAAGCCACCAAGGGCACACAAGCTATTATTCAAAGACCAAGTTTAGAGCTTCAAAGCCAAAGTGTATAGTTATAATTACCAAGAGCACTCCAAATTCTAAAGGAAAGAGAATTAAAAAGAAGATGATGCAATCACCTGGGAAGCCAATGACATTAGATGATGTTATTGTGATTTCAAATTGGGACACTAATAACTTGGCATATGAGAAGATGATAACCTTGCAAGACTTGTTGGCAAGGAAGTTTAGACAAGAAGAGTTGAGAAGGAAGCAACAATAGATGAAAGCATTACATGAGATCAAGGATATTTTTTGAGAATTCTTTGATGTGGAAAACCTTGATGAGAAAGCTCCTATTATAGCTGAGTTATTTCAAATTGTAAAGAAGAAATTTAGATATTGAATCAAATGAGAAATTGATGCAGTGGACCACACAAAAATTGAGAAGAAGGATAAAGAAAAAGTCTCCAATTAAATTGCATTAAGGCAAGTACATCTATCAACACTTGTAAATAATGTAGAAGTTGTCAAGAATATTCATTCTTTGTTCAAAAATTTATGTAATGTTACATTATTTACAAAAGAAAATCAAGAGCTCATAGATAAGCAACAAGTTGATTTAAATTCAACATGACATTTATTGAGCATGGACGTAAGTTTAAGTTCATTTTATTTTAATAGATTAACATTCGCCCAAGAAAGGCTAGTGAAGTTGATGGCTAATGATGGAGTGATATGGACTAAACTTATCTCTATTCAAACCATGTTGATACCTCACTTGGAGGTTATGCAGAGAGGGCTCACTTAAGAAAAGGAGGTAGCACAAAGAAATCCTAATCTCTCTAGTTTTGATAGTTTGATAGATCTAGTTGCTATGCTAAAAATTAAGATTCAAATTTTGGAGTCTATCATAATTGGGATCATGCTTTATCCATGATATTACAGTTTCACAAATCATTTTTAGACAACTACGGTATTACTATTACTCCACCCGAATAGACATAAGTGTAAAAAATAAGGTGGGATACATAGTGTGAAGAAAGCAAGGGGGATGAGAATGGAAGTTCTAAAATTTTGAAGTTTTGAAGTTTTGCATGTATATACTAAGTGGCAAAGTCAGAACATGTATAATGGATACTGAGTAAGGTATGGATTATATTCTCAGGGGGAGTACTTGTATTGTAATTTTGTATTGAACAAATTTTGATTATGAAGAAGTATTTTTGCCACTAATGTCAAAGGGGGATATTGTTAATCCCTAAGTCATGTTGTCTATTAGTGTTAAACACATAGTCATTCACAAGGAAGGATTATTTAGTCATCAGTATGAGTACCTTGGGATTGACTTCCATTATAAGCTCAACTGGGAGACTTGTAGAGCGAAAAGGATTCAAGGGGGTTGGAAATCTTCATTTTTACTCCAACATAGATGTAGGACAACATAACTATGGGACTAGAAAACCAAGAAGACTTTCTTTGGTTTTTTGGTCACACCTGTGGTCCTTTTGTGGCTGCGAGGTATGGGGGGGAAGCATGTCAAAATGTGGGTGGGGAAAAATAGAGAGAATTCAAAAACAATTAATCACAAGTAATATCAAATTCAAAAGTTTTATACCTTACAAATTTTTTTTGGTTGATGTCAGAGCTTTTCTATTAGAGGCTTCAATAATACTTTAGTTGCTTAGTTACCTAAAGAAGATTGAAAACATAAAGGATCATGGCTGGCCAAAAATAGTGAAAGGAGAGGCTCTTAATTGAAGGAAGAAAACATGGATGAAGAAAAACATTAAGTGGTTGGCTAAATGGAACATCAAGTTACAAGATTTCCCGAACACAAATGTAGACAAAAGAAAGTTTGTCAGAGGGAAGTTTCATAGTGCCATGCAGAATAATAAAATGGGTAGAAAAAATTCTTATTATATTAAAAAATTCAACCTAACTAGGGAACTTGGTGAAAAAGCATACCTTGGGATTCCTATTAAAAGAAAGAAAAGGTTATTAGTGGCATAGATGAGGACAAGATCTCATCACCTAAGGTGTGAGACAAGAAGATGGAAGAGGCCCAAAGAGGCTTGGGAGGAAAGAACTTGCATATTTTGAAGGTCAGGAGTGGTTGAAACATAATGTCATTTTCTCTTAGAATGTGTGGCATATGAAAATATGTGATCTCTCTATGATTTCATCTTGAAGTTAGACAACATGCATAACTTATTTGAAGTGGACAAGATAAAGCACACTACTATGTTTTTTGGTTAAGATCCATATCAAAATATTAGAAATGGAAAGGAATTTGGAAATTATCTAGTGCTATTGTTCATTAGTCCCTTAGATATGACCTCTATAATGTTGGTATGTGAGAAATTTTATCTCCATCTAATCTACATGCCTAAGAAAATATAATGGTAAGAATATTCTAATGATGTCAACATATGTATATGTGATTGAGCTTGGATAGAGGATGTCCTGTCCAAGAAGAATCTTAAGGGGTGCACTCCCATAAAGACAATAAGGTAGCTATAAGCTAGGAAGTCTAATTTTGATATGTCCTTAAGATTGATGTTAAATTAGAGGGTAGAATAATATAATTAGTTTTGTTATTGTTGTGATTCTACCATTATTTGTAGGTATTACTTGTCCCAAACTAAACCTAATAGTGGGGACATTATAGTGGTATCAACACATGATCTTTCCATCATGTAGGGTTAAAGAGGATCTAAAAAATAATTTATATGAAAGACTAATGTACAAAATTTATGACTATTAGAAATGATTCAAACATATCATGATAGCAACATAAGAAATCAGACTAAAAGGAATATCTATTTGAACTCAATAGAAGAAATTATCAAACAAGCAATTTGAGGAAGGGTGGACTGTCATATCCCCATTTTAAGATATAATTTTAATAATAATTATATAATATAATGCTATTAAATAAATAATAATAATAAAGTTAAATTTAAAATAATATTACAATATTAAAATATGAAATAATTATTATTTAATATAAATTATCAATGAAGTAATATTTAGTTTGATATTTTAAATAATTAAAAATGATAATAAAATTACAATGAATAAATAAATAAATAAAATAAAATACAAGAGACAATATTGTAGAAAGTATGTTAACTTTCTAAGTAGAATTTAACACTTCACAAATACTAACAAAGACTAATTGAGATCCCTTGATTTATTGAGAATACTAATTATATACATCATATTCCAAATTATAAACACTTTCTATTTTATACAATATTTACAGACCTGCTAAATTACTCTTCTTTCTTTTCCTCCTCTTGTTACTGTTGTTGTTGCTACTCTCAATCATCAACCTTGGAAAATTTTTAATCACATTATATTTCTTCATTAGAGGTGCTCGCTTAACGAGCTTCTTCCCATTCTTGAACATACATCTTGATGAATTTCTATCCTTGATAGGATTGAGTTCATTTGAACTCCTTATCCTATGCAACACTCTATATGGAGAATGATGTTAAAGGAGGAGCACAATCTACTCCATGCAATCATGCCTCCCTACAAGCTTTGAGGCCATCATGAGCTATAATGACAACTATAAAAAACATTCATACTCTAATACCATTCATCCTTCACATACATCTCCATGATCTTCCTTGCTTCTTCCTTATCTCCCAAATCAAGAAACCATGCCAAAAATATTGAGGCTACATTTGTATTGGTGTGATATTTAAAATTTGCATTTATGAAGTCATCCCCAAACAACATCTTAAGCAATTGAAAAAATATGGGTGTTGGAATATTCAAATATGGAAAGAGTACTTATGAGAGGGGGGGGGGGGGTGAATCAGAAGTATCACATAGCCAATAAAACTTTTAACTAAAAGTAAATTGCATGCATGTAAATACATCAAATAAACATGAAACTAAGACATGCATCAACAACTCATAACACTGGAATTTGGTAACCCATAAACCCTCCAAGAATACGAAGGTAAAATTGGGGTGGGGATGATACCCACAAAAATTACTGCAACAATATTGTTCAACCACTTCTGATGGTCTGCCTTGTTAAAGGCCTGCCCTGTTAAAGGCTTTACACTGTATTAATAGTGACCTAGTTAGAGGCTTTACAAACACTTTACATGAAGTGTCACCCTGTTAAAGGATTTAATCACCTAATTAAAGGATCTATGAAATAGCTGTTAAGCTAACCTATCACCATAGGATTTTCATTCTAATACAATTGCTAGAAAGTATTAGGTATAATGAACCTGATAGATTACAATCCTTGATTGCTGAATGCAGGCACCTTTTCTGTTTTCTTTGATCTTGATCCTTTTGTGATCTAATAACTCTCACTTCTGAAAATAGATTTCCTTTTGCACCCTTGTATGTCCACTCATTTTTTACAATAAAATTTTGTCTTCCTTATAAAGACAGTTGAGGATTTAGGGTTAGGTATGGATCTACGATCCATATTCAATCTCCATTTTTTGCTTATTATTTGCATTTCTTCTATTGGTTGCATGCCTTTATCATTTTTCTTATTGGCTGCATGTAGATTGCATAGGAAAGATAAAATATTCGATCTCATCATAAAATCCTTCGAGATTTACCTTATGTTGGCTACAAAAACTGTTTGCATCATAGTTTGTGCTATTACAAACTCTTATGCTAATATTCTAGGTTACTCGGCTCTTGAAGTATTACTGATACTCGGCACATGCTATTTCTTGGATAGCTTGACACCTAAACAAAATTGTATCACTCGGTACCTTAAGTTGCTCGACACTTGTTAACACTCGGCACCCTATGTTGCTCGGCACTTGTTAACACTCGACACCTTATGTTGCTCGACACTTGCACTTCACTTGGTATCTGATCTTCACTTGGTATCTGATCTTCACTCAGTATCTGATCTTGACTCGGTACATGAAGATCACTCGACACCTGAAGTCTTTCCTAACTTGGCATTTGTTGTGGCTTAGCATGCATGGTGTACTTGACTCTAATATAGAGTAGGTAAGTGTTATTGGCACTCAAGTGTCAAAAACCATTATGAGGTTAACAATCTCCCCCTTTGACATGAGCGACAAAAACACTTAACTGACCTTATAAGTACATTTACTAATCTGATTGGTATATACAGAGTTTAAAGAAAACTTGATCAAAATTTGTAACTTGCAATCTTACAATATATACCTCAAAATTTTTGTAACTCCCCTTGAGTTGATTGTGCCTTATCTGTATATCAAGCTCCTCCTTTGTATCTTTTCTCCCCCATTAATTCATCTCATAATATCTATATCCCCCCCTATTATGTCTCTTTTCTCCCCCTTTTTGACATTTATGTCAAAGAATGTTTAAGGGTTAAGACCATATTTAGCCAAAAATGTGCTGTTTACTTCCATAATCATCCTGAGAGCTGCATCCCAATTGTTCAAAGCAATTTCTAGTGACTTGTGCTTGATGGCAGTCTCGGCAGCAAGATGAATAAGTCCTTTTGAAGTAGAAAGATTTGGGTCTTTCTTGAGAACAGTTTCAACATATACTTGCTCTTTATGGAGTATTTCTAAATGTGGGGTAATGGAGGACTGAAGCTGTATTAATTTGGCCTTGATATTAGCCTCATCTGCTGTTAATACGACTATTTCTTTGTGAGTGTGAAGTGATTGAGAAAAATGCTTCTCACTTTGAGCTAGATCATTTGGTAGTTGCATGCTTGAAATGTTTAAATTTCTTTCCAGGCTCAGTATCTTTTGGCTTGTTTCTTGTGTGAAGTATGAAAAATCACACAACTTTTTGTATAATGAGAATATATTTACAAGTACCTTTTTCACTTTGTCAATGAGCTTTGCTAATTTAACTTGTGAAAGTGCAATTTGACTTGATATTTGTTCATTTACTTTTCCTTGGAATTTTCTCTCTGACCATTCCATAAGTTTTGCATTTGTTTCTAGGTCTTCATTTGTCACCTGGTCAATAATATCTAATAATTGCTCCGTGATATGCTTTGACTCATCTGGTGATTGCAAACTGAAGGCATCCATAAAGATGTCCTTAATTTCATAAAGTGTTTGCTTTTGTTTATACTCCTTCCTGAGTATCTCCTGTCTTTTCCTCCTATTCAATGCTTCTTGCACCTCATTGGTTTGATCAATGGTTATTATTTTTGAGTCATAGCCTGGTATGACTATCTCCTCATCTAATTCAGGGTCTCCATAGTGAAGTACCCTTGCAACTCTGGTAGTACTAGATGTTGGTACAGATATTTGCAATGGCTAGTGTGAAGGAGTTCCCGAGGTAGGAAAATCTATTAATGTTTGTATTGCCTCCTGTTCTTTAGGGGTTTTCACTGTTTCCTCCTCCTTCTATCTACCATGATCAATTATTGTAATTTGTGGAAGTGCACCTTGTGTTTGTGTTGTAGGATCAGATGTAATAGTCTGTCCTGTTTGTTCTGTTCCTTTTTCTACAACTGCACTTGGCTTCTATTTTGAAGCATCAACTATGTTTGTTGGCATTTGAAATTGACTACTAGTAGTTGTAGAGATGATAGAAGGTGGTTCTTGTGGATTCACCTTAAACTATACTATCTACTAGTTTTTGCAATTCATCCATACTGACCAATATTGGATCTGCACATAATATTGCTTGTTGGGTAGATTGGTCAAGAATTCTTTTAAGATCTTCTGCAGTTAATGGATTGATATTCTGACCAGAAGTATTAGGAACATCAATAATAGTTATAGTGTCTGCAGGTGAGATGGATGCTTGAGGAGGGCTAGGGGGTGGCAATTGTGTTTCTTGCACACTCTGATCTGGTTGCTGCTCTTGCTCAGCTGTTCCCATTATATCCTATTTTTGTGTCTCTTCCTCCTCTCCATCTTTCTTTTCTTCTTCCTTCTTCTCTTCTTCTCTTTTCTTTTGTTCTTCTTCTTTCCTTTCTTCTTCTCTTTTCTTTTCTTCATCTTCTTTCCTTTTTCTCCTCTCCTCTATTGGTACAACAACTTCTTCCTTGTATTCTTGTTCAAGAAAATCTTCAATCTTTTTGTACAAGTTTTTCCATGATTTCATTGTTCTTTGAACAATTTCTTCCATCCTGTTTTGGAGTATGAAGAATGCCCTGTATTTAGGTGTAAACCTATTATTGTGCCTTTTGACTGCATTCTTTACTGGTTCCTTAGTCAAATCCGGCAATACACTTGCTAGAGTTGATTCCCTCATCTCCTTGTCCATTTTCAAATAGAAATGCCATATGTCTTCTACAATTTTTGATAGTTCTTTTGGCAATTGTCCATCTAGTTCAAGTGGAGTGTACTTCAACTGTGCCATCATTCCATAAACTGTTTCTTCTATCTTATTCTATTCTTCTTTAGTAAATTTATTGAAATCAACTTTATTTAAATTACTTAAGTCACCATTTCCAGTCTTTTTAAGGTATCAACTGAAGAGTGGCTTACCTTTTCAGATTGGTCTTCTTCATCAATATCAGGTTGAGCCACATATCTTCTTCTTTTCCTCGGCTCTTCTTGTGTTTCCTTGATTTTTTACTTCTTTGTAACTTCCTCTTTGGCCTTTTGAGTGGAGGCCCTTGTTATTGCTCGTGTTGTTGGCTTTTGAGGTGATGGCATGGCAACTTTCTTTGATCTGGGCTTAGCTGGAGGCTATTATGTTGCCTTTCTCTTCTTTGGCTCAACTTCAGTTAGTGCTTCCTTGGCTTCTTCTTCCTCTTCACCTTCCTCCTTGTCTTCTCCAAGACCTTGAGTTAATTCCATTGGCTCTTGTTCTTTCTTATCTTCATCATCACTGTCATCTTCTTCTCCTTCTGCTTCTGTTAGAAGTTGTAATCTTTCCTTGATGTGTTTATAAACTAAGGTTAGACGTCCTTTTGTTATTGTTATAATATATTAGGATATAAGCCAAGGTATTCTAATATATTTCTTTTTTGTCCTTTTTCCACTACATCTTATTTTGTCCTCTAGTGGAATATGTGAGGACAAATATTTATTGTAATTTGTAATTTAGATTATTCCTCCTTAAGAGGAATCTCACACTTGGCCTCACACACTTATGAATGGTGGCATTCATAGACATGGGAGTTACATTCTAACTCCTCTCTCTCATATCTATTTAAGAGATGACCCTCCTCTCTCATTTCTAATGAGGTTTCTTCCTCTTCTCAATTATTGTATGAGTCTCTCTCTCTCTCTCCCTCCCTTCTTAGGCTTTTCATGCCTCATTCATAATGTCACAAGGGGTTTTCTTTGCTTTCCCCTTTTCAAATATCTTGTCTCATGGTATTGGATCTTGAAGCTTTCTCTCTCCTATTTTATGGTAATATCTTTTCATGCATTAACTCACTTAGATTCTTTCCTGGTTTTTGCTTATTTCCATATTTTCTTTTTCCATTTCTAACAGCTTCAGCCTCAACTTCTTTACCAAATTTCTTCTTAATCTTCTTTAATAATTTTTCTTTCTTCTTCAATGTGGAAGCAATTTTTAATTCCATGTTTATCTTTGATCTTACCACATCATAAGTGCCAAAATGTGGAGCACTTTTATCTGTTTCTTCTGCCAATAGTGCAGTTATTGCTGCAGATGCCTCATCAATATTAATTTCATATCCAAATGGCCTTAGCCATCTTACCCTTGGTATTACTACTTGAATATAGGTAAAATCAATGTCAACTAAGAAACATATATCATTAGTATGTTTTTCCACTAAGGAAACTGGTATCCTTGATATTTGCTTCATGGATTTCTTGGAATCCTCAAAATAGCTTGTCATCAAGATATCAAAATTTTCTCCCCTTTGTTCTATGTATTCATTGATTTGGGCAATGATGGTTCTATCATTCCTCCATGCCACTTTTCCAAAAGAAGGAAACTCATTCTGAACATAAAAGAATATGCAAACTAGGATTGCTCCAAATTTGCATTGAGTGCCCTTTGTTCTTCTTATGGTAGCTAGCTTTTCATTGATCTGTTGTAGTTGTAGTTCTGCAAGATCATAAGTATGATCCTTTTTCACCAATTTATAGCCTACATCTACTGCAATACATGGTACACTGTTGAGTCTACTGGATTGGTAGAATTTATGGGAAATGACTCTAATAGCAAATTCAACTAGAGGATCCTGTATGGCGTGAATTGTCATTCCTCTTTTGTTCCACTGGGCACCAGTGCTCTTTTCAATAACCTCCTTTGATTCACTTCTCAAAGTTTTGAACCGATCTAGGGTTGGGTACCCTGTTACTCTATGTATGATTTTTTTTGTCAATTTGATGGGAGTATCTTCTAACCAAAAATTTCCACCATGAATTCTGCTCAGCACAAGTCTAACCCATTCTGTTTTGAATACGGTGGGAAAGCTCAAAACTCAGGTTAAACCCTTTCTTTCAATGATTTTGAATTCATCTTTCAAAAATCCTTCTACGCACAATTTTTCATAAGCTTGTCTTATTTCCATTTCTCCTAGGGCACCTATCTTACAGTTGTAACATTTTCTCACGTCTTGGACCATTACAACTTTTGGGAGAATTTGGGAGAGAGCTTCGACTGGGTCATTTTTGTAGGCAACTTTGGGAATGGGTCAAAAATTGGGTTGCTTGATCTCATTTGAAACTAACTGAACCTCAAACATTTCTTTATCCTCAGTTTTCTTCGAACTTGACACCATTTATGCAAACTAGGGTTTTCACAATAAAAATATACGAAACTACATAGCTCGGCACAAATGAAAATACCTTAAGATCGATGAAAATGTGTTGAATGAGGTTACAATTTTCTCGAAATGGTGGATTCTTGCTATGAAGTTACTTAGCTCTCTTTCTTCTTCTTTTCTCTTTGATCGCGATGAGTAAAACTGATTGAAATTGCGATAATATACCCTATTTCCATCGCATTAAATGCTCAACTACCAACTCAGCTTCTGAAGAAATCTTGACCTAACTCGGCTTGCACTATATTTTCACTTTGCTTAGCTTCCATTCGAGTTAACCAACTTGGCATCAGTTATCAGCTCGATCGCTGTTAGGAGCTCGACATGTGTTGGAGTTTAACTCGGCATCCAAAGACAGCTTGGCAACAACATTTAGTTTTTGTCTTGGCATCTTGTTTCATGTAGATTTATTCTTAGCATGGCTTCTTTGTCTTGGGACTGATGTGAGATATAGCTTTGTATATCAGTCCAGTATACTTCTTATGCTTAGTTTGATGAGGTGTGATCACTTGACCCATTGGATGAAGTAATCCCTCCACTTGATGTGTTGCTCTCATCTTTCTTTTTCCAAGTCTTATTCATTTGCCTTCTTATCTTTTCGACATCAATTTTTCCTTTTCCCTTTTTTTCTTCAGTCTTGGGTGCCTTTGATCTTATAGGTCAGTTTCTGCTGATATGACCAATTTTCAAACAACTGAAACATGTAGTTTGATTCAACCATCTTTTGTAGTTCCCTCTGAAATGTGTTCTTATGCAGTTCTATGGTATATGTCCATATTCTTGACAATAATGACAACTATACCTGGTATTGTAATCCCAATGATAATGACTTTCATTCCCTTCTATTTTTGCTAGTAGATTTGATGTCCACATAGGTTTTGATCTGCACTCAAATGCCCTATGTCCATACTTTTTGCAATTATAACAATGTCCATCAAATCTTTGATTCCTTGTGACATTGGATCTACAATTTTGTGTCATATGTCCTTGCATGTTGCACTTGTGACAGAAACTCTTATTTTTGGGTGTGTTTAATTGATTGAATCTTCTACTCTTGCACACATTAGCTGTATGCCCCTTCTTTTTACAATAATGACAAGTGGGTTTTGAATTCTTACCTTTGTCACTTCTTTGTTCAACATTCTTTGATGATTCCCCAACTTTAGTGCTATTGTATCCTAGTCCTGATGTATCATGGGCAAATTTTGAGGATTTCAACAACTGTTCAAAATACTTGATGGCTTCACTTGACTTGTTGAGATTCTCTACTACCTCTTTTTCTCTGTTCAATTCATTTTGCATTTGTTCATTTTGCATTTTTAAAGTAGAGATCTCAATATCTTTTACATTGAGTTCATGATGAAGGTTCATCATTTGGGCAAGTGTATCCATCTGCATGTTTGAGATCCTTGTCAATTCAGTACATTTTTCTTCAAGTCTATTTGCAAGATTTCTTTTGTCATTTTCCATCATAACTTTATCTTCAACTGCTCTTTTCTTGTGTTCAATAATTTCACATATCATTATGGCCTGTGACTCATGTTCCATCTTGAGAGATCTTATCTCATCTACTTGAACTTTATTTTTCTCCATCGATTCTGCTATTGCTGCATCAAACTCTTTAGTATCTCCGTTGGAAAATATGTTGGTGGTATCAATCTCCTTGTAGTGTATATCATTTTCAGCTATTGCTAGATCCTTCCTTTTTTTTAATGAATTTCTCAATTTGTTTCTAAATTCATCCAAGCTATGCAGAGCAAGTTGCACATCTATCACCTAATTTTCAATGATCTTTCCAAGTTTGAAAGCTTCCATCTTTAGATCTTTTCCTCCAAGCTGTTAGGCTTTTCCTTGTGAGAATCTGGATGCTCTGATACCAATTGTTGGAATATTCAAATATGGAAAGAGTACTTATGAGAGGGGGGGAGGGGGGTTGAATCAGAAGTATCACACTTTAGCCAATAAAACTTTTAACTAAAAGTAAATTGCATGCATGTAAATACATCAAATAAACATGAAACTAAGACATGCATCAACAACTCATAACACTGGAATTTGGTAACCCAGAAACCCTCTAGGAATAAGAAGGTAAAATTGGGGTGGGGATGATACCCACAAAAATTACTACAGCAATATTGTTCAACCACTTCTGATGGTCTACCCTGTTAAAGGCCTGCCCTATTATAGGCTTTACACTGTATTAATAGTGACTTGGTTAGAGGGTTTACAAACACTTTACATGAAGTGTCACTTAGTTAAAGGATTTAATCACCTAATTAAAGGATCTACGAAATAGCTGTTAAGCTAACCTATCACCATAGGATTTTCATTCTAATACAATTGGTAAAAAGTATTAGGTATAATGAACTTGATAGATTACAATCCTTGATTGCTGAATGCAGACACCTTTTTCGCTTTCTTTGATCTTGATCCTTTTGTGATTTGATAACTCTTGCTTCTGAAAATAGATTTCCTTGTGCACCCTTGTATGTCCACTCATTTTTTACAATGAAATTTTGTCTTCCTTATAAAGACATTTGAGGATTTAGGGTTAGGTATGGATCTACGATCCATATTCAATCTCTATTTTCTGCTTATTATTTGCATTTCTTCTATTGGTTGCATGCCTTTATCATTTTTCTTATTGGCTACATGTAGATTGCATAGGAAAGATAAAAGATTCGATCTCATCATTAAATCCTTCGAGATTTACCTTATGTCGGCTACAAAAACTGTTTGCATCATAGTTTGTGATATTACAAACTCTTATGCTGATATTCTGAGTTACTCGGCTCCTGAAGTATTGCTGATACTCGACACATTTTGTTTCCTGGATAGCTCAGCACCTAAACAAAATTGTATCACTCGGCACCTTAAGTTGCTCAACACTTGTTAACACTCGGCACCTTATGTTGCTCAACACTTGTTAACACTCGGCACCTTATGTTGCTCGACACTTGCACTTCACTCGGTATCTGATCTTCACTCGGTACATGAAGATCACTCAGCACCTGAAGTCTTTCCTAACTTGGCATTTATTGTGGCTCGACATACATGGTGTACTCGGCTCCAATATAGAGTAGGTAAGTGTTATTGGCACTCAAGTGTCAAAAACCATTATGAGGTTAACAATGGGGTCATCAATCTTGAAATTTTTCTTCATTCAGAGATTAAAAATTCACCCCCCTAAAAGTGAGTTTTCTTTGCCTTACCTAAAATTCACCTCCATCATTTATCCTTTAGCAATTATGGGTATGCAATTTGTAAATTCTTTTGGTTTATCCCGAGTGCCTTCGCTCACAAGCTTTATGCATAAAAGAACGAAGGGAGGGCCAATTTAATGTGACCCCATTATGCCACAATGAATGAGAATGAATTTCACATATCCCCATTGTGCTCCTCATACCATTCAAACTCTTGCCAACAACCTCAAAAATTGTTGAGATATGCTTCCTCTATATGTTGCAAGCTTTGGACAATCAACTTGCCAATTTGTTTGTTTCCAAATCACCATCATATAGGGTGTGGTTGATTTTAAAGCTTTTAAAACTAGTTAGCTTTTGCCTAATGATTTTAGTGATTTTGTTAAGTTTCCAAACTCATGCTATATTGTTAATGACTGCACTCATAATAACTTATAAGCCACCCTCTAAATGCAGATTTTCAAGCTTTATTTTTGTCACCAAGTTTATGATGAGCAAAGTTGCATTTGTCTCAGCCATATTATTTTTTCTATCTTCTAGTTTATGAGCACCCATTGCAAGAAGGTTCCCCTTCTCCATCTCCCGCAACACATCATGGCCTAAGTTTACTTAACCCTATCAAAATTTAGTTTTATCCATCTTTTTCCTAGGTTGACCATTTTACATTATTTGACAAGTTGAAAAAGTATGAACCCTTAAAAGTCCATTAATGAATAAATCTTTTTTTTTTAAAAATCGGTAAACAGCCAAGGCCTTGATTAATTTTATTAAATCAGTAATTCAGATACAAGAGCTTTACTCCGTTCAAACAAGCACTGGTAGGAAAGAACGGAGAAGAAAACCTCAAGTCTTGCCTAGGAAAAATGTCCTATATTATTAGAAATAAAAGGGGCATACCCCAATCCAATAAAAGAATTACAACATTACAGGGGCATACCCCATTGAAAGTATAAGATTGATTACAAAAATGTTGCCATTTCCACAATCCAAAGGAGCTAGTGTCGAATCAAACTAAACTATCATGTACCTACCATAAACACTCATTCCTCCTATGAAGCTTAAAACATCAACATTGTTAGAACACTCTTTTGTCAAAATCTTAAAAAGGATACTTGAATATAGATCCCGAGTAGATCTATTTCTTGTCTTTATTAATATAGATTCCAATTTATAAAATAAAATCGTATTAAAAACCTCCATGTACAATCTTTAAATGACATGAGAAGGCCAATAATAAATTACCTCATCTATTCTAAGGATTAGCTCATACAATCTAAAACTAAACTAATTAATCATTCAATCCCATATTAAAAGACCACTGATCAAGGAAACCAAAAAATGAAAAATCCATAACTCCTCAAAACGGCCCAGTAAGACTCTAATCATCATCAAAATTGTAACATTTATGACTTCGAGGCTGTAGCTTAATAAAGATCTATTCAATTGAAATGCTAAGTCTAAAAGCCACCATAAGAATAATGCTTGCATATAATTTATAAAAACTAATGAACACTATGAGACAAGTTGCTCATGGGCGATCTTTGAAGCCTACAATACCTTTGATGACAGTGCAATGCTAAAAAATAGTAATGATACAGAGGAAAATCCATATACATCGAAGCTCCAAGAAGCAGATCATTCGATTGAAAGCCATACTATGAAAGCCAATTTATAAAGTTGAAATTAACCAACTGTCCTTTAGTAAGGGAGTAATTCTAAATCTATATAGAGCTACGAAAAAGAAACTAGATATTCATTTGTTGAAATAACCACCAATACACATATCATAGATACCATTAATCCATAAAAAACCAAATTATATCGAACATAACTAATTTAATCAAAACCAAATCCAATCAAAGGGTTATCTTGCACTGACTTTGTAGAAATCTTCAAAAGATGGATTCTTTATATCCATTATAAGCACCATACATATTGATAAAACTTAGAGCATATAAAGAAAACACTCAGAAATACACTTTACCCCAAATGTATAATATATAAACAACAATAATATTATGTATACAAGTCTGATAATACAAAAGGCTGAAGAACTACCACCTGAATACCCAAAAACTTCTTTTCATAGTCCAGATAGATACATATGATAAAATATTACCAATGGAAATAACTATATATAGAAACCCTAACAGAACCTAGACAATGAGATAATAGACCCTTACATATAGTACAAAATTTCACATACCCTTCACTGGTCCTACTTCTTCCAAGATACCATAATGACCTTTGGAATGCTATTAGATTTATCAATGATCAAATTAGGAGGAAGTTCAAAATTAACCTTGGCCCTACTCATCTTTTCAAAGTTAAGCATGTAGAACATCAGGGCATTGAGATCATCGAAAACCACACCTAGTTGAATGTAGGCATTGAACATGATGAGGCAATTAATAATCCAATCTTTGCCCTCATCTACTATAATCTTCCTCCATCAAAGTAAGAAATGGATACTTGCTTCCATACGAATCTATTCATGATAAAAGGCCAAACTGTCCCTAACTATTAGAGATTGACGACGATATGCTATTATCAGATCTACCGAGCCCAGAGGGGGACTCATATACTTCTTAGGAAGGGGAATCCTGAATTTCTCATCAATACTATATATTGCCTTTTCAAGCCCTTTACATCATATTGGGCTGAAAATATCACAGCAAAGCTTGATTATGTTTCCATGCCCAATCTTAGAATACACTAAAAAATTGATAAAAGAACCTATAATGCTATTGTTAGTCCTCCAGGTAGCCCTGTAATAAAAAACACCCTCTCCTATGGCCCTAATAACAACAAACCTGGTCATATCATCAACTAGCTTGAGAAGACAACTCCATCTCTCAGGCTTAACATTACCCAAGAAGGCCATGATTCGATTCTCAGTCAGGTAATAGACATAACTATTGGACTCCATTGAAATTGAAGGAAAATGACACACACTTGTGGGAGTAAGAAAAAAATGAATACAACTGTCTTTAGTAAATTTGTGAAGATTCTAGAGTTCTACAGCCAACTATTACCATCATACCCTGACCCCAAAATGTGCTAGAAGTAAATAGCAATAAATATCATCAAATGGGAAAAATACTATAACAAACATAATATATAATGATGACAACATTGAGATCCTAGAAACATAGAAAAGCACAAAAAATGATAGGCATACAAGAAATATCCTAAACAAAGACTAAGGATAGAATAATGGACATATAGATAGAATAAACCAAATGAAACCACAACAAAGGTTAGAAAATCAAAATATCAATCTAGGCAAGAAAAGAAGATAGGAAAAAGACAACACAATGAATCAAGGGAAAAAAAAAGGATAGAAAAAAAAGGAAAAATAAGATCTGAAGTCCTAACTAATCTAAATGAATATGAAAATGCCTTGACATTCCTTCAAATAACTAATAAATCTATCTAACCTAAGATAAAAAATAAGCCTAATATATAGAACCAATATAAAATGTAACCCAAAGGAACTACCTATTATTATAAATTAAAATGATTCTCCATCAGCTCCTTTATTAGCTAAACAATCAGCTTTTTTATTTCCTTCTCGGAATATGTGGCAAACTTCAGAATCTTTGATACGATCAAAGAATATAAGGACTTCTTTTAATTTTGAGTTTAAGACCCAATTAGGCATCTCACACTTCCTTACTACATTTAAAATAATTTGAGAATCACCCTCGATGATGACCTTAGATAAACCTAGACTAATACAAAGTTGTAATCCTTTAACTAGCGCTTCTAACTCTGCCAAATTATTAGAGGTTGGAGGGATGGGAGAGGCTAGCTTTGCAACCCACTTGCCAAAGTCATCATTAATTATGCAACCAATTCCAACCACCCCTGGGTTACCTCTAGCGGTGCCATCAAAATTGAGTTTAAACCATCCATATGGAGGTGGAACCCATTTGCAACTAGCCCTCACCTCCTTGCTTTTCTTCAAATAAACAAGGGGCGAATTGATGAGGTTGGGCCAGTTCTTTCTCATAAGGCCATCCCAAATGGAGAAGAAACCTTCTTCTTTAGTTGATTTCCTAAGATGAGAGTTCAACACCTCCACAATGGATGCTCCTATTTTTAGAAGTAATCCTTCCATACTCATTTCCATATCTTGGAAGATATGATGGTTTCTTTCCTTCCATAACTCCCACACAATAATCGAGGGAAAAATATTCCAAATCTTATTATAGAACCCACAATCCAAGCTAGTAGGCCATGAAGAGAGGAAAGTTAGAAAAGATTTTGGCAAAGGGGTAGACCACATAAGCTGGGACCTAAGCCACTCCCAAAAAACTTGGGTAAATGAAAAACTATAAAATAGATGATCCACATCTTCATTATTCTACTTACATAGCATGCACCAAGAAGGGCCCATGATGCCAAATCTAGCTAGTCTATCAGTAGTCAGGATTATATTTTGAAGGGCAAGCCACAAAAAGAATCTAGCCTTAGGAAGACAAGCAACATCCCAACAAAGTTTGAGAGGCATCTCAACTAGCTTCCAACTTTGAGAATGGACTAAAGCCTTATAACCATATTTCACACTATATTTACCATCCTTAGAGTCAGCCCAAACAAGATCATCAAACCTTTTAGATTGTTTAATACATCTTCCTGACACAATCTTCTCATAAGCCTTAACTAAATCAGGATCTAGTCCTAACCCATCAACCACTCGCCACCTCCACTGCTGGAACCCATCAGAGCATATCTTAATTTTATAATCCTTGACCTTATCACCTCATAAGGATGTCAGCTTGATTTTAAGATTATCATGACAAGGGGAGGAGGGAATTAGAGGATAATCATCCCAGGAGTCCTCCCAAAATAAGGCTTTGTCCCGAAGCCCACATCCTAGGTCAAAAACTTGCATATTAACTTCCGACATTTAGACATAAGGTTCCAGCACTCTGACCCTTTTTGCAAGCTTTTCATCCTAAAGAGTGACAATGGGTCTGACAGATCAAGATATTTATTATATGAAATCTTGGCCCATTTGTGGTCACTTTCCGCATATAACCACCAAATAAGTTTTTCTCCTAATGATTCATTTTGCCACTGTAGCTTCTTAATCCCTAAACCTCCATATTCCTTAGGTTTGCATAAATTATCCCATTTAATGAGGGCTAATTTCTTATCGTCTTCACAATATTTCCAAAGAAAGTTCCTAAGCCTAGCTTCAAATTTTAAAATCATACCGTTAGAAAGGGAGAGACAAGATAGAGGGAAGATAGGAATGGTTAATAAGACCAAACTGATTTTAGTAGTTTTACCGGCCTTAGTGAGCCACTTGTCTTTCCAACTACCTATCCTCTTATCCATCTTCTCAAGTGTGACCATCCATACTTTACTAGATTTCGAGCCCTTTTCCAAAGAGATACCTAAATACTTGAATGGAAATTGTCCCTTATTATAACCCATAATCCTACAAATCTGATTTTCCAAGTCTAGATTAGTATTCATAAAGTATAGTTCAGATTTTTCTTTATTCACCTTCTATCCTGAGGCGTCCATGTAGGACTGTATAATATCCTTAAAACCCAAAGCCTTAGGAACTATACTTTTACCTAGTAAGATTGTATCATCTGCATATTGTTGGTGGGTGATGTTGGATGTAGTGCCTGCCCCTAAGTCGCATTTCAGTCTTCATTGCCAAACTCTTTTAGGCCAGTTTTATACTTGATGTTTAGTAGCATTACTTTCAGATTATTAGATGTTGTTTTACACTCAATTTATTATATGATGAGATGACTTGGTACTCTATATTTCATGCATGTATGATGATTATTCAATGTTTTCAATTATCAATGATGATTAGTTATATGGTTTATTATCACACGTGCTTTCTTATGGATACTTAACCCATACTGCATGTGTATGGTGTGCGTGTTTGTTTTCTTTATGTATGGTGTTTTTGATGTGGTTAAGGAAGGGAGTCGTAGTCACCTGCTAGTTGGGATCTACACGATGCACCACTTCCTGCCATTGTCTGTTTAGCTTAGAATATTGTGTCTGTACATGCGTGAATTTTATGCAGGTTGCAGGTACCGAGTATCAACTTCCCTGAATTGCCAGGATGAGCGTACCCTATCGCATTATCTCAATGGTAAGAGAGGGGAGATAAACTCTTAAGTCCAAATCCTAAACCCTTTAGCCAATTGTCCTAATTGATAATTAGGACAAGTATCTGAGTTAAGTACCCTCCGAATGCATCAAATGATGCTATTTTGTGATTATAACCCTTTTTGTTTGATTTAGTATGTGTTCTTCTATGATGGGTTTTCATATGTTGCTTTATGAGTCCTTGATGTATTTTCTATTAATTAAGTTCAATTAAAAGGATTAATTAATGATTTAATTTAATAGAAAATTATTATGATATTTTAATATTTAATTATATTTAATTAATTGAGAAATTAATTAAATAAAAAGAATTAAATTTGGAAATAAAAGTTTTAAGTATAATTTTAGAATGTGATAATATTTATTTAATTTAATAATAATATATATTTAGAGTTCATTTTTAAATAAATGCTAAATATTATTATTAATTGAATTAATAAATATTTTATCAATTAAAGTTTTTTAAAATAAATTAAAAGTGGAAAAGATATTAAATTATTAAAGGTTTCTAGATCGCATGATCTAAGCATGAGTTTAAATATAAAAGAAACTAATTAAAATGATTAATTAATGATTTAATTTAATAGAAGATTATTATGAAATTTTAATATTTAATTATTATTTTTATTTAAAATTTAGAAATTAATTAAATGAAAGGAATTAAATTTGGAGATAAAAGCTTTAAGTCTAAATTTAGAACATGATAATATTTAGTTAATTTAATAATAATATATTTAGAGTTCATTTTTAAATAAATGCTAAATATTATTATTATTTGAGTTAATAAATATTTTTATCAATTTAGTTTCTAAAATAATTTAAAAAGTGAAAATATAATTATTTAATAAAGGATTCTAGTTCGCATGACTTATGCATAAGATTAAATAAAAGAAATTTATTAAAAGATAAAATAAGTGAAAATAATAATGTTACTTTAATTTCATAAAGTGCGCATGAGATTAAAAGTAATAAAGATTAAAAATAGAAGTCAAGTGGAATATTAAATAAAGTTATTTAATAATTCAACTTAATGTGCATGAAAGTTGAATGCAAAAGAATAAGAAAAGATAATAAAGGTTAATTTGGAGTTAATTGAGTGGTGCAAAGAGTCTTCTCGGGTAAACGCACAATTAGTGCCCCGAATTGAGGAGAAATTGCTTATCACAATTTTGGGGGTTCATTCTTGGAAAGGGGAATTGGAGACAACATTTTTAGAGACAAATTTGGACGCGGATTTTGGGAGGCAAATCTTCTCACAATTCTTGGGTGTTTGTGTGTTAGCATCAGATTCAGGTAGGGTCTTGTGTTTTGATCATTGCTTGAATTATGCAATTTGATATTTCTGTCTACTTCGTGATTGTAAGTACTTGTCTTCTCAAATTTCATTGTATGAATGTGTCAATTCTTCATTCTGGACCTTTTTGCTATTCGATTTCATCTGTAAATCTAGATTGGAGAACCATTTTAGAAAACCTCGTTCGTAGGTAAAAAGGGAAATTGGGATCAAATTGGGATCTGTGTTTAATTAATAGACTTAAAGAATTTAAATTTGGCAGGAGTTTGAATCTTTGGAAATGAAAATTGTAGTTGAAAATTCGAATGGTTAATATTATTTTCTCTATCAGATTATATTTGTGAATGTTTATAAAAAAAAAATTAAAAATTTAGAATTAATTAATTATAAAATATATGTAATAATAAAACATATATTATTGAACTTAAATGAGAAGGGTTGTCTTTTAATAAACATTAATTATTTTATATATATTGTTAAATAAATCTAATTTAAAATAAACTTAATTTTATACATTTATAAAATTTAAAAAAAAAAAATATATATATATATATATATATATATTTGGGGTGGGGCGGGGCCACCACTTCCCACGCCCCACACTCTTTCCCACGTTGCCGCAGCAGGTGGACGGCAGGCCGGCGGGCCTTTAAAAATGCCAGTGTTTTATTTTTTTTAAAAAAAATATTACGATTTAAAATTTTTATAAATCGTTTAAAAAAAAAAAAAAAAACGTTTTAAATAGAATTACTTTATTTAATATTGTTATTAGATAATTTAATATTATTAAATTTTAAATTATATTGAAATTTTATTATTATTTATTAATAATTTTATAAATAAATAAATTATTAATAAATATAATATGATTTCTTATGTATCATTAATTAATCTTAGTTATAGTTTGACTTAATTAAGATTAATTAAATCGAATATTTGTGTAAGCAAGTTTAATATTATAACATCGATTTTAATGGAAGCTCAGATTATTATAATCAACAAGGATTATTAATAATTTAATTATTACCTTAGATTGTTTTAGGACTTTGACTTAAGATCAATTAAGGGTAATTAGGTGTTTCATTTGGAGTTAGGAACGGGTTACTTTGTAAAGGTGAACTATGGGTTCTATCTGTTTAAAACATACGTTCAACTGGAAATGGAAACCTCAATAGTATATTATCAATTAAATTGAACTATAAAACTTTTTATTTGAAAATAAACACTGAAAACTGAAACTTTATTGTTTAACTCAACTGTATATTTCAAATCAAAACCAATTGTGAGACTATGATGTTTTCTATATATTGTTTATGTTTGAGTGTTATGGGGTTGGTTTAGCGTTGACCAGTTTAGGTTGTCCCCAGAGGCTCGGGGTTGTGAATGTGATGTTATGATGATTTTTTCTCGATCTTTTCAAACCAACCAAGGTAATGTGATAGTATGCTCGATGATGGATGTATTTACTATTTGTTATTGCTTTCCAGTTTCCTTGTGTGAAGCTGAGAGGTATGTATTTAAGATACCTGACTTAACCATTTTCGAGTCTCGATCAGTTATATTTGATAACCATTTTTGAGTCTCGATCAGTTATACTTGGATTTCTTTTCAGTCGCTTGAGAGGACTGAAGTGTTTGTTATGTTCTTGATGATGTCATGTTTTGACTTGACCATTTTGGAGTCTTCGATCAGTATTGAAATTTACTATTGGGATACTTTCTGGTTGCTCATTGGAGAACCATTAAATTTTGTGATTTATCATTGATGCCTTCAGTTGCTGATAGAGAACTGTCGTGATCATATGATTATTATTGGATGCTTATCTGTTGCTCATGAAGAACTGATGTAATTTTGTGGCTTATCTTTTATGATATTTTTCAGTTGCTTGTATAGGACTGAGGTGATTTTATTGTGATTCTTGATTTGTGATTTCATGAGCCTAGGGTAGGTTATCTATGTGTAGAGTCGGGAAGTGGCTTGCAATGGGGATCGGGGCCCTAAGAGGCTGCCTGGAGTAACCCATTGTAAGTTGTTTTAATAAGTGAAAACATTTACACTAAATAAGGGAAAATGAACCTAATAAGATAATTGTATGTTCTCTCCCATGCCTTGAGTGCTAGTACAGACTAGGATGAGGTAGAGAGAACGCTTGGTTACGACCTTGCATTCCATAGTATGCCTCGTCAGTACGAGAGGATACTAATGGCCGCAAGGATCAGTAGGGACCCAGGATTCCTAAGGGATTGCTCGGGTAACTTCTACGTGACTTTTGCGATGACACTTTCCCACTTGCATATTAGGTTTCCTACGTGTCTTGTGGTACCTCTGGGGTTTAGATGTCGATCTTTTTAGGAACCCTTGAGTTAGCATACTTATAGGATTTCCTGGACTTAGAGAGTATTTATGATTATAGGTTTTGTTATCCTATTTGGGACTTGAGACTATCTCCTCAGCGCGGTGGGAGTGGACCATTTAGGTTCCACGCGGTCGGGTGGTAGTGCTTTTACTCTTACCATTTAGATCCATTTAGATCCGTTCCGTGGTCACCGTGGCTGGAGTTTTCGTGATTGGCATTTACCTTCACTATGTTCTTGGATTATTATGATGGATGGTTAGATTTTATGTTAGATGTTTTATCATTATGGATGTATGGACGTATCAAGTATGGTGAATAGTTTTGTATATATCTTTACTGTACTTTGTATCATGGATTCATGGAGGTTGATGTATTTCTATTATTACATATGTATATTCTTTTAAGCCTTTCATACCCTGTGACTTGTACAGTGGATGACTGAGCATTCCGAATTAATTTGCCAAGAGGCATTCGGAACAAATGTATATTATGGACATGGGACTTTCTGATTATTCTTTCATATGTATGTGATAGTTGTTAGACTTAGAATTAATTAAATTTAAACGTGACTCAACGTCTTGGGATCTTTAAGAAATGTAACTTACAATGTATGTTGTCAATGATTACATGTTATTGCTTCCGCTACTATGTGTTTGATGTGTACGTTATACTTCTTGTTAAAAAAAAAAATGTTTAGCAAACTTAGTAAAACTTTAGGTTAATTCTTTTGGATCCCTTGGCGGGGCGTTACATTGGACAGATTTCTAGTAATAGTAATACTAGAAATCTTTTGTTTATGATATGCATCTAAAACCGCTCTACCAAATGCTTCCACCATAATGATGAAGAGGGATGGAGATAAAGGATCTCCTTGTCTAATACCTCTCAAAATTTTGAAGAAACCTTTAGGCGTGCCATTAATAAGAATAGAGATCTTAGGAGAGGAAACAAATTTGAAGATAAGGTTGATCCATTGATGGGAGAAATCGAAGGCCTCAAGAACCTTGCAAAGGAAATGCCGATCAACCATATCATAGGCCTTTTCTATATCTAATTTCACAAATATACATGCTTCTTTTCTTTTGGAAGCTGAGTGGATAGTTTCTTGGATAGTAAGAATATCGTCCAAAATAGATCTACCTGGGACAAAACCAGTCTGCTCTTCAAAGATCAATTTTGGCAAAAGTCCATTAAGCCTATTTGCCAAAATTTTAGAAAAGATTTTATATATCGTATTACATAAGGCGATAGGACAAAAGTCTCCAGGATATTCTGGCCCATTCTTCTTAGGAATCAAAGTGAAAAAAGAGTAATTAATCTCGGCCAGCAAGGATCCTCCATTCCTGGAAGCTTCAATTGCTTTCCATAAATATTCCCTCAAAATATCCCAACACTTTTGAAAGAAAAAGGCTTGAAAACCATCAGGCCCCAGAGATTTCTTAGGATTCATATTAAAGACTACTGATTGTACTTCATCCAAAGTGATTGGTTTGTTTAAATTTTTGCTATCCTTAAACAAGATAAGTTTAGGAATAAATTTAAACATATTGGATTGAGCCTCCCTATTTGATCCTTCATAATTATTTAATAATCCCTACAAATGTGAAACAAACATACTACTATTTCTTGAGGATTTTCTGTACAAATACCTAGATGATTAGTGATACTAGTGATTTTTTTTTTGAGATCTATTGTAGATGGTTGAACTGTGAAATTTTTTTGTGTTCCGGTCTCCCTCATCCAACCATTTGTCTTGAGATTTTTGTCTCCAAAATATTTCTTCTTTGGAGAGGATGTCTTCTTGTTTCACAAGAAGTTCTTTTTCTAATAAGTAACTTTCATTATTCATGCCATGCTTAATAATTTCTTGATTAAGATTCTTTAACTTGTCTTCAATTTCCATCTTTTTTTTGAAGATATTATTATAGTGCTCTCTGTTCCACCTTAGGATCTTTTCTTTAAAATTTTTTAATTTGGAAATAAAGATAAACATCTTAGAGCCTTCAAAGCTAGCTTGTGTCCACCAAACTCTAATGTTCTTGATAAAATTAGGATCTTGAAACCACATCTTTTCACATTTAAATGGATTTCTAGTAGGTTTAGAAGGTTCAGAAAACTCAGCACAAACAGGAAGATGATCTGATCCTGCATATGGCAGGATGGAGGACTGAAAGTTCTTATTACAATCCGCAATATTTCCCAAAATAAAAAACCTATCTAGTTTCTCCGCAATATAAGCATAATCCTTCCTTCTATTATTCCATGTAAAAGTGCCATTATTCAATGGGATATCTATCATGTTATGTTTATCAATCCATACTTTAAAATCTAAAGATGATTGAGAAAGATGTTGTGTACCTCCTACCTTTTCATCTAAGCTTAAAATGGTGTTAAAATTGCCACCTATCACAATAGGGCTATCGTTATAATAATATAAAAAAAGAACTTAATTCATCCCATACAACTTTCTTTCCTATATGGCTAATAGGACCATAAATATTGATTAAAATAAATTTTAAGTCTGCTTTCAAGCTCTACACACTTACACACATCTAATTGTTGCTACATTCTAAGCAACAAATATCTACTTTCTTAGAATTCCAAATTATACCTAAACCGCCTGACGCACCTACAGCTTCTAGAAAGACCGATTCCCACACTCCTAAAATCTTATTAAGTTTTAAAACTTCTGATTGATTCAACTTTATTTCCTAAATTAAAATTATTTTTGAATTAAAAGTTTTTAGATATTGTTTAATTAACCTTTTTTGCTAGGGGCATTTAGGCCCCTAGCATTCCATGTGATGATCCTCATGATGCCCTAGGAAGGAACTTCCCCTTCCCATTATTAAGTAAGTCATCATTTTTTTGCTGTTCTATGCAATGTCCATTAGCCTCTCTTAATTCCTTCAGAGATTTCTTGCCTCTTTTCCCCTTTGATCTGCCAAATTTTGGAGAGCTCAATCCTTCTTGATTCATATATATCCCAAGATCCTATTGATAATTAACCAGACTATGTACTGAGGAGATCTTGATATCCCCTATTTTTTCTAGCTCATCATTATCCAATTCATTGAAGATCTGATTCCTTATTCCATCCTTATCCACATCCATAAAATTTAACTTTGCCATGTTACAGATACCACTAATAATAATTTCCTGATTTGCTTCTGATATGATACCATATTTTTCAAATTGTCTCAACACATTATCCTCCATCTCAATCTTTAGTAGGTCCCTTATGAGATCTTCAACTGTGTAATTTTTACCTCCTAGCTTGATGATTCTTTGAATTAAATTCTCCTTCTGAGAGGTTGTAATGTTATTTATGTTATCTAAGCTAAAAACCCGAATTAGCTCCTCAGAAAGTTGTTCTAAATCCTTGTCATCTGGATATAAAGATTCCTCCTCCGGAAGGATATCCAAATCTTTGTTTAAGAAATTATGGACATCTTTAATAATAGAACCTTCTATTATTTTTCCCTCATTATTCATATCTAATTGATTAACCTCTAGAGTAAATGGTGAAGTTAAGTAGTTAACCGGAGTCTGCTAGAATTTGGAAGAAAAACTGATACCTTTTTTGTTGGGTGTAGATGTCTCAACCTCAGAATCTTGCGTTTATTGCTGAAAAACTTGCCTTTCCATCTTTGGTGGATTATCCACATCTCCATCTTTTGGTGAAGCAAAAACTAAGGAGTTTTCTACTTTGACTATATCATCTTTTTCTGAACCTCCTGTTGCCCTGATTTGAGTCTTTGCTGATTCTATTGTACCTATAGCTTGCTCTCTTGTATTGCATAGATCTTTCTTGCTTGAATCCTTATCTCCTTCTTGAACCATATTTGAAAGGCAAATTATATTAACTCCTTTTACATTGTGTAATCACCTAAAAATGGTCATCTAGACTATTAGCCCCCTTTTCAACATTTTGGCTAAATTAATTTAATCACTTACCTAAGCCAAATTGCTAATAATCAATTTATTTGATTATAACCTATAGTTTGACTATGCTATCCTAAGTTCATTATTTGATTAAAAGAACATGTCCCTTTTTAATTAAATAAAAGACCCCATTCTTCTAACCCACTTAAAGTGCACACATAAAGTCTTTTTTCTATTTTGCAATTAAAAGAAAAGGCTTTGTGACTTTTGTCTTATATGACAAGTCAACTTATATTCTATTGGTTGATTTGTGTGTGCACATGGATCACTCCTCTTTTCAAATTCCACCGTTGATCATCCACCATCTTCATCTTGATCTCTACCGTCCATACATCTTTAAAAGGGAGAGATCTTTCCCCCTCAATCCATCCTCATTTTGAATATTGTTATGCTGCAGGTTTTCTAATAGGTTTCTTTGGAGCTTTGTGGAGAACTTCTATTTCTTGTCTACATTCTCTCATCCATGGCATCATGACATTCTAGCTTAGCTTAGCTTTCATTTTTACATGTAGCTTAATCTCACATAGTTTAAATATTTGATTTTGTAACACTCTCATCCATGTTTAGAATAGCTACATTTTGCATTCTCATCTTAGCTTAGTTTCCATACTTGCATTGCATTTTTGAGGAACTCCTTGAAGATATTTGCACTCTTGCTCTTGTCTCAAAGAACCTCCCGTTGCATGGTTTACTAGCAAGAAGTATATTTCTAAGGCTTGGCTGAGAGCCTTCATGCTGAAATACTAACTCCTTGCACTCCATGGATAGGGAGCTCTAAGCCAGCATCTAAGCATTCCAACTCATGGAATCGTTTGGATAGAATGGTTTAGAGTGGGACACTTTCGAGTGTACATTTTTGACACCCACCGTGGGGCTTGAATCAAGTTCTAGCTCCATTTGCTTTCATTTTTTATCTCTGGTTTTTTACAGCAGCATATTGGATCTAATCAAATGCTTTTGTAGAATTATCACTTTGGGTTTTAAGGCCAACCCATAAGTAAATTGGTTTGAAGGCCAAAAACTTAGTTGGTTTAAAGATTTGATCATATCTTTTAAAATGCTTAGAGTTTGGTTCTGAATTTTTTTTTGCAGGTTGGGTATATGCTCAAAATGTCTTAGTCCGATTTTCAAAGAATTTTGACATGATTTTCGGAAGTTATGACTTTTTCTTTATTTTTTATAAAAAGCCGTTTTTGATCGCAAATCAGCACATTTTTTGGAAAAACTTACATTTTCAGAAAGCTTTTTGAATTCTAATGGGGGTTCTTTTTTTGTGTTTTGAATTTTGAAGTCGTATTAAGGACCAAAAACTCGATTTGATAAATTTGGCCTGTTTTGACAAAATCAATCTCTAAGGAGCAAATGAAGAGATTTTTTAAAATTTCTTGCATTTTTGGAAAGTTCTCTGATTTTTAACAGGGGTCTCTTCTTTTCATTTTCATTTTTGGATACGAAATTATAGCAAAAAAGTCCAATCTTGTTGACTAGGTCAAAACCAAAGAGTAAAAATGAAAGCATTTGTGATTAACTTGCACTTTCTTTGCATGTACTTGGTTGGAAGATAAATTAGATTTTTGAAGCAACTCACCACTTTTTATTGCAGATTTTTATGTTATTTCACACTAACTTTTGTTGCTAACAAGTTGTGATTTCAGGTTGCCATCCTTGTGAAAAAAAATTGAAACATTGCATAAAAAGAACGCATGTCAAAGCTTCAAATGCACAAGGGCTACTAACGATTGTTTGCAGGGCTGCCCAAAGCATAAAAACCCAAAATTTCTTGCTTTTTTGTTTTCATGTGTGGCATTGAATAATTGTTCATTTTTCATAGGCACATAAAATTTGTGATTGGAGTCTTTTGGTAATAGGAGAGTATGCTCTTCACCCTTGTGGTGAATCAAAAATCTTGACTTGCCATTTGATTTCAAAAGCAAGGGGTAACTGAATCTTCCTGGTGTGTTTGAGAGAAAATGATTGGAATATGAGAGTATGCTCTTCATCCTTGTGGTGAATCAGAAATCTTGACTTCCAAAAGTTGATCCACTCTTTGTGTAGTTTAGAATCCTTTAGAGAGCCTGCTCTCGGACAACCTGAGAGGAACGAACCAAGTGGGAACAAGCCGATTACCTGGCTCTCCCAACCCACTATAAAATCAAGGCTATCAAGGACACAAAACCTTGGTAGACGTAGTGTTTATCTTCGTCTAGTGTGATCGCTTATGAGATTTCGACCATAGGGAGATCACTAGGCAAGAATGCTTAAGGTACTCTTGTGATCGCGAGATCGGTTACTCATCGCAAGGTGAGGTGTCCCGTAATTGGGAGCAAGAGGAACACTATGAACGGAAGCCCTATCTAAAAACTCTAAGTTAGTAACTACCTTTTTTTAGCCACTCAACTTCTTGGTGCAAGGATCGATCCTAATGGACTACCCGGATCACCCCAAGATTTACACTCACCATATGTGTTCCCTTGGTTATGCTTATGGCATTTCCATGACAAAGCCAATATCTCTTGTGGGCAACCACTTGGTGTGAGGCAAAGGAGCATCAAGCGTGGGCCAAGTTGTTGAGTAATGAACCATGTCCTTTAGGTAGATATTGCTTGATGTGTTCTCAAATGTGGTATACTTGTGAAAATCTTTTGAACATACACATGACGATAATTCTAGAAAATTCTTTTGAGACGTCACATATGCTTGTATCATGCAAGGTTGCTTTTTCCCTTGCTTGAGTGTTTGAAGAATACTCCATGTGTCACTATCTTGCTTGGAAAGAAATTGTTTTTGAACATCAAACTTGCTATGCTATCAACTATTGTCAAACTTTGTCAACCAAGTCAAAAATCAAATGCAAACATTTTCATGTGTTGCTTGCTAAGGGGAGTCTCATCATTTGATTTTTATTTTCTATTTCTCTAGTTCTTGAACATGCTTAAAGTGACTCTTTGGTCTTGGTGCTCTTGGTCTTTCTATCTTCATGGTCTATGTCCGCTTGCTAGTTATCCTTTTGCTGAAATGGTTGCCTTGATTTCTTGACTACACTCTTGGGTTGGAGAGTTGTTCACTTGTCACCCCGCTTGCTCTATCTATTTGGCTATTTGGGCATCTTGCCTAGCTATTGACTTGAGTCATTCATGTCATAAATTTCTTGGACATATTGTTTGACAAGTCGCTTTAATCTCTCTCTAATATCTTGGCAAGTGAACACTCTACCTCCTATAGTTTCAACATCAAGTTATCTTCTAGACTATTTTATGCTTGGCTTTGCATCTAAAACTATGGGATCTAAACCTTATGCTACCAAACTTCAACCAAATCTAGATGATCATGATATCCTCCATGTCACTAAAGAGTTTCAAGATCTATATACACAATACAAAGAACTAGAAGAGACAAATGATCTTTCTTACCTTCATCTCTCTAAGTGCATGATAGAAATGAAGTCCAAACTTGAGAAAAGGTTAGAGGAGAAGATTGCATCATTACATGAATCTTCCTTAAGGTCTTTACATGAATGTGAGTCACCTTCTTTGAGGTCATCCTCTTCTTCTAGGTCTACATGCTCTACTTCAAGACATCAAATGTCTTCATCTTCTAGATCTAAAGACCTCTTTAGAGGACAAGCAAGTGATACCTACTTTGAGCCTATTCTAAAATTTCATGATGGACCTATCTTTGACCAAGATAATGATGAAGACATGAATGCATTCTATTCACTTGAGAAACAATAAGAAGATCCTAGACATACTTCTAATAGAACTTTTGCTCCCTTGGAAGATTCTTATGATGACACTTTGCAAAAACTTCTTAGCAATAAGATCATCATGTTACCAAAGTCTAGCTCATATGGAAACCCATTCTTGGATATCTATTGTGCTTATCATCAACATAATGAGCATAGTACTTCAGATTGCATTGAGCTAAAACATAAAATCCAAGATCTTATTGATAATGGAATTATTGATACCTCTAATGATTCATGCGGTGAGGATACTTTTCTTGAGCAAGATTACATTAATGAACCTATGTCTAGTAGCGGCTCTATTACATCTTCCACTTCTTCCAACACTCATGCATCTCCCAACACTTCAAATCTTTCCAACATACCTCCATCAAATAAAGAACCTAATGCTTTCCACATTGACTACATGTATCCTAAAGGGCTACCTCTAAAAGAAACTCAAGCTAACCTTCACTTGGCTGCAAACCTTTTCCATGCTACTAATCCTAAACATCCTCAACCTTCATGCACTACTATGCCTAATCCATGCACTACTCCATTCACTCTTCATTCTCCTTTGTCCTTCGAAGTGGCTCCATGTCAAGAGGACTCTGAAAAAGAAAAATCTATAAATGTTAAGAAAGATCAAGATCAAGCACCCTTTCATCTCTTTCAAGATTTTTCCCCTCCATATCATATATCTTTCCCACCTCCTAAGTATGATGAAGATACCACTTCCATTTCCCTTGAGCTTAGTGAAAATTATGAGAAAAGTTCTCTTAATATGCTATCCAAAGCTACTTGTCAAGATCAAAGGATTCCCTCATGTTCTACTTCTCCACATCCACTTCAAAATTATGCTCAAGCTTCAAGTGCTTCTAGTAAAAATGTTGTTCCTATCAAAGGTACTCATGAGTCTATTGATGGCTTTGACCATGTTGCTCATTCTAAAGATGTTGATATCCCTTCCCACTATCCCTCTGCATCTTCTAAATCTATCCTTGGTCCATATCCATCTAAGCTAAAGCATTCAAACCTTCCATCCATATTGGGGCCTTATGTTCCTCCATCTCCTAAATTCACTCATAGCTCATTCCCTAGCTCTCCTATAATACCTCAAGATCAACAAAGACACTCATCCTTGATGACTTTTCACCCATCTATACATCTAAACCAGTCATATCAGCCTTATTCATCCACAAATCCCAAGTCCTTTGGAAGTGAGAATAAACAGAAGAATCCATTGAAAAATGAAGATCACTATGTCCCATCTAATTGACATGTGAATGCTAAGAAGGAGAATGCACAAAAGAGACCGCAAAGGTCTAGTATTAAAAAAGCTAAATCAAAAAAAATATGGGTTCCTAAACCCATTATTGAAGAAATGTGTTTTGAAGTATCCAAAGGAAAATCTAAAGCTATGTGGATTCCCAAGTCTCTTTTAAAAGACTTGAATATTGAAAATACTTCAAAGTTGACATTCAAGCTTCCAAAGGCTTCCATTCCATCTTCTTCCAAAAATCTTCCTAAAAATATTCCAAAGCCTTCCACTCCACTTTTTTCCAAATCTTTTCTACCACCTCATACATCTAAATCTCAAGCTATTTCATCCATGATTCCTTCATTGTTCCAATACCCTTCAAGGTGTGTGTCAATGTTGATCTTGTCCAATATTTCAACTACCCTCATGAAATCCTCTAAAGCTTACACTAACTTTCTATACATGAACTATTATCCTCCATATACTCTTCCTACTACCATTTCTCTTTCATCACCCTATCAAAATCTTTGAGCATACCTTTCTATGGTCTTGGCTTATTATGACTTATCTTTTCTATAGGAGCATTATCTACATTCAAACAGCTTCAGGTCTTTCTAAAAATTCAAAAAAAATGAAAAATGAAAAAAAATCAAAATGTGCCTTGGTGAAAACCACTTCTTGTGGCACCTTGGTAGAAAAAGTAAAGAGAAATAAATGCATCCTATGGTGAAAACTACTTCTTGTGGCACCTTGGATAAGTACCATGATGAAAACCTGGCAAACAGGCATCATGCGTAATTCTTCCATCATCCATCTATCCCTTCTTCTCTCTTTGATCTTGACAATGTTGAGCTATCTTTGCATATTGGCTATCTTATCCACCAGATTTTCTATTGTGCTCTTCCATTCACTCATAGCCTCTATCTTGAGCTTTATTCTTATTGCTCTATCCCATTTCTATACTATCTAGTTGACCCCTTGGTCTTGATCATAATAAATGAAACATGGTTCTCATAGGTCTCTTGACATGGCTACTCTTGTGGACTGCACGCCTTCATGCTATCTCTCTCATTGGCTTCCATTGCTTATCCTACATGCTATCTTACTCATTGGCTTCCATTGCTTATCTTATATGCTATCACACTTGTTGGTTTCATTGCTTATCCTACACACTATCTTTCTCATTACTTCCATTTCTTATCCAAAATATGCTTTATATGACTAATTCACTTCTTTCCCTAGCTTGGGTACTCTTGAGGAGTCAGTTCTTGAGGATCACTTTCACTTGCTTCACATTCCTTTCTTATGCATTATTGCTTATCCACTGGCTTGTTTCTCCATCATGTCCTATACCTTGCTAGACATTGGGAGAAAATGATGTGATCTTGCTTGAGAACTAGTGATCTCTAAATTATTCTAAAAAATAAAAAAAATCATATATGATCCTGAAAAAAATCTTAAAAATTAGAAAATGTCTTGAAAAAAAAGATCTTCTTAGTGAAAACCTAGCAATAGGCACTTTGATGTATCACCAAAAAAATCAAAAATACAAAAATACAAAAAAATTGAAAAAAGTCCTGAAAAAATCTGTCAAGTGGTGAAAATCTGGAAACAGGTGCTACTTGAGACCCTTGCACCGCTGTCTATCAGTCTCAATCACCTATTTTGCTACACATTTCCTAGCTTGGAATTGTTTCTTGTCCTCATCTCAGGGGCATAACTACTTAGCCTTTTTGAGGCATTCTTGTGCATTAGGGTTTCTTTGACAACTCACAAAATAGTGTTTCTCAACACTTCCCCCACTTTGACATCAAGTGTTTTTCAACACTTTACAGATAGTTTACCTACGGTCTCCGATGTTGTGATATTTCTCACTATCAGAATCAAGTTTGGAAGAAATGGCCAAGTGACTTACACACACGCACTTTAACACCTAAACGACTGAGCTATGCTGATCTTTATCTACTTTGTGTGCTGTCTATGATGATTTCTTTGCCAGGTGTTCCCTCCATAATAGTCTTTCAAGGATGTCATTGACTAGAAGACTGGGGGCATGGGACATATTTTCTTGATTTCTGCTTGTGGGTATACTTTTGTTTGTCTATAGTGTTGTAAGCATTCATGCTTGTCCTATTCAACACTTTGACTTATAAATGTATCATCCTTAATTATTTTGCAAGACTGCACTCAGGGTTTATCCTGGCGCTTATGCCTTGATACAGGTGTAATCTTGCTAAATTAAACTTAGAGAATCTAATCATGTAGTTATCTTGACTTACATGTCTCTGATGCTTAGATTGGATTTCCACATACCTATCTAATATCGATCATATTCATATCCTCATAGTTATACTAGTGATGGTTGTATGATCTCATGATGTCCCTAATAAATGCTCAATGATGAAATTAAGAGTCTAAATGTTATGCACTTCTTGCTGGTAAACCACTTTGCATATTAGCTTGCATTTTAGGTTCATTTTCTAGCTTAGTCTTGCATTCTTGCATATGGGGAGAGCTCTCTCTTCATCTTTCTATGGACATATCGGCTAACTCCTTTCATATATTTCTTTACTTTCTTCTTGTTCATGTCTTTTCACCTTCTTAATCTTTCGCTTCATCTCTTTTCTATCTTGTCATCACATTATATAAATTTTTGACCTCTTAAATAATTTTGACATCCTAGATTCATTTTCGGGATCGAAATCCAAATTCGAGTTCATCTTGATGGTCAAAATTGTCTTTTAAAATTCTACTTTCTTCTAAGCAGTTAGCTGACCTTTTGAGGTCTAATCTCCGAATCATCACTGGGGCATCTTCATTTCTTCATGTCTTCATCATTTCCATACTTCATATCTACTTAAATTCACTATTTCATGTCTAAAATCACCTTTCTACTCATTTCGACCTTATTTTTATGCTATATCCTTCAAGGTCAACTCTAGTCAAACTGGGGCATTTTATCAATTTTTTTATATAGTCATTCTTGGGTTCTAATCATCTATCTGTCATCTTGGACATTGCTATATTCTAATTTTCTCATTTCTAGCCAGTTTTTGCATCCCCTTACCTCATTTCAATTTCGATCCCGAGGGGGCAGAAATACTCTATGACTGCTTAGGAGCATTTGTTTGATCTTCTCACTTGCTCTCACTCTATCCGCTTTTCTAAGTGTTAGCATTCTTCTTGAATTCTAACATCATCTTCCTAGTGTTCAGTACTACCGCTATCAGGCTGTACATTTAGGACTTGCATCTTTTTCTACATTTCGTTCTTCAAAATCAGATATCTATATCTACCACTGCCTACTTGGCTTTCTATTTTCTTTGACATAATGTGTTTCCAGATCGATCACACATTAGTCAAAGAGGGGCAAATGTAATCACCTAAAAATGGTCATCTAGACTATTAGCCCCCTTTTCAACATTTTGGCTAAATTAATTTAATCACTTACCTAAGCCAAATTGCTAATAATCAATTTATTTGATTATAACCTATAGTTTGACTATGCTATCCTAAGTTCATTATTTGATTAAAAGAACATGTCCCCTTTTAATTAAATAAAAGACCCCATTCTTCTAACCCACTTAAAGTGCACACATAAAGTCTTTTTTCTATTTTGCAATTAAAAGAAAAGGCTTTGTGACTTTTGTCTTATATGACAAGTCAACTTAGATTCTATTGGTTGATTTGTGTGTGCACATGGATCACTCCTCTTTTCAAATTCCACCGTTGATCATCCACTATCTTCATCTTGATCTCTACCGTCCATACATCTTTAAAAGGGAGAGAGCTTTCCCCCTCAATCCATCCTCATTTTGAATATTGTTATGCTGCAGGTTTTCTAACAGGTTTCTTTGGAGCTTTGTGAAGAACTTCTATTTCTTGTCTACATTCTCTCATCCATGGCATCATGACATTCTAGCTTAGCTTAGCTTTCATTTTTACATGTAGCTTAATCTCACATAGTTTAAATATTTGATTTTGTAACACTTTCATCCATGTTTAGAATAGCTACATTTTGCATTCTCATCTTAGCTTAGTTTCCATACTTGCATTGCATTTTTGAGGAACTCCTTGAAGATATTTGCACTCTTGCTCTTGTCTCAAAGAACCTCCCGTTGCATGGTTTACTAGCAAGAAGTATATTTCTAAGGCTTGGCTGAGAGCCTTCATGCTGAAATACTAACTCCTTGCACTCCATGGATAGGGAGCTCTAAGCCAGCATCTAAGCATTCCAACTCATGGAATCGTTTGGATAGAATGGTTTAGAGTGTGACACATTTCTAGTGTACACATTGCTTGCTGCTTGATTCTGATTTGCATTTGCCATTTCTTCTTTGTTTGTCATCTCCTCCTTTTCCTTTGAAATAATCCATTGTTTCAAACTTTTGGAGGATTTCTTATTCTTCTTAGCTTTATATTTTTTTGACCTATCTTTCCTTTGACATACTTCCGAAGATCCTTCGTTAACAATGACAGATTTAACCTTACTATTAGGTGTTGTAAATCCCTTATCCTCTCCTTGATTTCTTAATTATGAAAAAAGCATATCCACCTGGGTGCTGTCTTTGTCTTCAGGCTGAGGATGGGAGTCAAAATTTGCAAATTTGATGCCCATCTTTTTTCTCAATTTGAAAATTGATGGAAATGTAGCCTGAAAATCTAAAGTAAGAGGGAGATTTTTGATTCCCGTACCATTGTGATCCTCAATTTTAATGATTTCTGAGATTTCTCCTTTAAATATATGAAGATTTAACTCATAATTTGCCTTGTTTGTTATTACATTTTTGAGGACGGATGACCCTTGATTGAATTTGGTTTTGATTAATAATTTCACATTGTTATCAAACTGAAAAGACGCATCTATTCCTATAAACTCTCTTATAGCTAACCCAATCAATTTGAGAATTTTGATCTGATTTAATTCGGGTGGTAAGAATAGAATGTTAAACTAGATTGGGCACTTAACATCTACATCTACTAATTTAAAGGTTGGAGACCAATCAACAAATTTGACACAATGACCATTGAAGAAGCACTTTGAAACATTGATGAACTCATTTTTAACATCCTTAACAAAACAATTCAAATAAAGGACATTATCAGTGAAGAGGGATATACTTACCTGAACCCAATAGTTTTCTTCAAGCCAATTGGATAGAAAAAACATTTCTTCTTTGGATCCGGTCCAAATTGCGAAGATTTCAAGGTTTTTGCATTCTAGCCATGCCTCTTCACATTCTTCGTTATGAATCATGATGGGATTATCTGAATCTGCATTATGGCGTGGGTTTCTTGGGGTTTTTGCCATACTCCTGGTACCTCTATTACCTGTTCTCCAATATGGGGGAATGTAGGGTTTAGGAGATACACCATTGGGTGCTTCTAAGTCTCTAGGATTATCTCGGTGTGGAGTTTGAAATGAAACCCTAGTTGCTTCTAATGGAGGAGGTGAAATATTGCATGTGAATGCGGAGACATATTTTGTCATGTTGAAAACCCTGATTCGATGATATAAGCTTTCTATGGAGAAAGATGTGTGGGATCAAAAATTACCAAAGGAATCTACGCCGTGGTGGTTGTAATATGTGTGGCATAACCCTATATCCGCAACCTTTCCAGACAACCCTTCATTCTGCATAAGAGCTTTCCCACGATTCAGCTCCTTCTGAATGTTAGAGTCGGTTAGAATGGAGAATTGATTTTGGGTTTCAACAGCGAATTGAGCTTTAGATGTATCACAAACATTCGTAGAGCTCTGACAATAATTTTTCCTAGGACATCTGAAATACTTATTATTTCCATATGCCCATTTGGAGTTATTCGCACGTCTGCTGAAATTCGTTGATTTGCCTTTGCTCACTGCTCTGCTTTTATTGGCCATTTTTATTTTACCAAATTAGATTTTGATTTATATTTCAATTTTTTATTAATGAATAAATCTTGACTAATTGCTTTTATTCAAAATATCTAAGTGTTTTATTTTATTAATGATGGATACATGTTTGCTTTTGTTGGAGGTTCAAAACCTCTTTGGCTAAGAGCCAATGATTGATGGGTGTCCATTCCACTAAAATCTATCCAGGGCACAATCACGAACTCATCCAATATTATGTGAGAGCCTTTGCACTCAACAAGGTAGACTCATTCAAAACCAAACAACTTCACGATAAGACCAAGTGCCCATTACCACATACTAATTTTTGACTGAATTAATACTAATAATAATAATTTTTTATAATATTTACAACCTCACCTAAAGATAGCCAATCATATTGTTAGCACCCCATTTTTGAATTATCTCGGTCCCTAAGTTGGACTTTATCAAATATCAGATGTCAATTCTTAAAAAAATCTTGGTATGTGCCTTTGAATTTATTCCTCTAAAATTAGACCAGGTTTAAAAGTATGATGAACATGCGGAATCTGATCACGTGTAAAAGAAAGCATAAAAGACGAAAATTGAAATAAATGTGCGAGAAGCACTTCCTCTTAAGTAATCGTGTGAGGAACATGTTGAACTCATGTCAGACACACAGCAGACCCGAGCATGTCCATGTCCGCCACGGGCTTTATCCGATCTGGCAGCCACATAAGCAATTTCAGTCATAAAATACCAATTGTTGTACCGCACAGCCTCGTGTACTGCACGTTTTCCGCGTCCAAAAGATGACGTGTCATTCATTTGATTTTATTATTATTTATTCCCCTTCCTTGTTCATCGCATATTTATGCACAAGTTTATACGATATGTGGTAACTTCTGAACGATTCCTTTCCCAAGGCTGCAACAAAGTGGCAGATTGGTGGGTGATTTTTCAGAGGTTGGTGGAGGCTGCAAAACCTCATCTGAGATATTCGCAAATTTTCTGTCGAAGAAAGGGCGAATTTAAACAGGGAAAACTATGGCTGCCCAATCATTGCCAATGGGTGGGAGCATGTCTGTTCAAAAATCTCTTCTTCATGGCAATGTGAAGCCACAACCAGGTCTAAAATCATCGAGGTTTTCTTTAATTTCTCATAGAAAAGGTGTGATTAATGCCAGATTGGCTACAGAAGAAAGGACATCCAAGCCAATGAAATCCGCTGAAAAATCCGTGAATCATTCTGCGATTGCACGAACAAATAATTTAGGGAAAGCTGGATTTGTCGAAGAAAGCATGAAATCTGAGCCAAGAAAGGTGCAGCAGAAGGATAAGAAATTGGGTCCTGCTTTGAACTTTGCAGACGGCCAAGATGGTGAGGAGCAAACTGGTGTTTCTGTTACTACGGACAAGCTTCATCAATGGATGACAGAATCTGTTATGGAGGTATTGATTTGTAAACCCTAGTTTTTTAATCCTAACTCTGTTCTGCACAATAAGTCATAGTTATTATGAAATCTGGGTTGGCAAACGATCTATTTTCAAAAATTTCTGGATTAATTGTGTCTGAGATTCTCTGTTTGTTCAATGTTTTGGGTGCTTTATTTTCCATGACCTATTATCTAGAAATGGTTGCATTTCCTTTTAATGGATGGCCAAGAAACTCAGGATCTTCAGGATCTTTGGGGTCCTAAATCCATGTCACTCAGAATGAAGAAACATTGGTCATTACATGAAGAATTTCAGGACCTTTAGGGCTTGTACTTTGACCCTCATCACGATTTTTAAAATTTTTGTGACGAATGCTCTCGAAGAATTTTTAGTATAGCGCCGTAAATGCTCCAAACTTCTTCACGAGTCATTAGGTATAATTCTCATTTTGACTTTTAATTAATCTTGTCATGACACCATGAAAACAAACTTCCAAGATTATTTTCTGAAATTGGATCATAAATCGTCCATCTTCCAAAAGGTCCTTAAAATCTTCAAGGCCAATTGTAAGGAAGTGCAACCAATTCGGAAATTGTAGGATCCACCATGATAATCAGATAACCACAATATCTGTCAATCCAGAAATTTTGTAATTAAATGCAAATTGCTCAAATGTGAAATATAAGTTTGGTTTATGCATTTATTATATATAATACTTAATTTTGATTTTATTTTTTTTCTTTGGTGCACCAGATAGTCAGACACATTCGTGAAGCTCCCTTTCTGTACTATGTGTTTGAGAGAAATGTTCCTGCAACAACACCAAAGAGGCAGAGAGTACCTCAGGATGCGCTGAAAGAGGAAGAGGGCTGGCCAAATCTTCGAAATTTGCTAAGAAATGTATTGCCTGACGGAGTAATTCTGGTGAAAAGGTTGGATGAGCATTCTAATGCCAACGAATACTCAACCGATCCTGAAAGTGAATCTGGCAATGAAATGCAAGGTTTTGATGAGTCAGGCCGCACAAACATTTGGGGTTTACTCGTTGAGGGCAGAGGTGTTGGGTTGAATGCATGCTACATTCTACAGACTACAGAAATCATGTCAACACATGGATATTGTACACAGTTCTGCCTCAAGAAAGCAAAATGCTTTGGGGCATCTCCGCGTAACCAACTCATTCAATCATGGTTACTGTAATCTGAAGCGCTAGTCATTGCTGGCTATCCATCAGCGATTCATTCAGAACATGTACATACCATTTTTTCTCATGATGAATTCATCATTATTGTCATATTTTGTTGATCCATCATTTATACTGGGAATTGCCATCTGTTATGGAGAGATCCCCTACCAAAATTCCTGCCATTAGTTATATTGTCTAGATGGTTCTAGTACAGTACTCGCAGATGAATTGTATTTGTGAGGAAGAACAGATCACTGTACCATCATTTTGATCTAAAAGATCAAAAGTTACATGAAGATTAGAGAGACATAATATAAGCCATTAAATTTCAAGGAAATGACAACTTTTTCCCATATTAACTATTTTATATTTAGTTGGGCAGATTGTAAATCATTTAAAGTAAATCAAAAGAAAGAAGAGGTAGTGATGCTTATAGTTATTGATCACTGTCCAAAGTCTACACAGTTGAGAAATCATAAAAATTTCAGGATATGCTGTTCTGTCCTAGTTCTGAAAGAAGCAAAAATATAGATTGTGGTGTGCTATTGTTTAGGGAGTAAAGGATTAAGTTAATTGCACAACTACTTGGGATTTGCTCTGACTATTCATCAGATTGATGATAACAATTTCCAAATTCATATTGAGAATCTTTGGTTCTAATGGTAACTTGTGCTAATCTTTAGGTCTGGAAGACTTTAGAAAGAACATTGGAAGGAGGGGTTAATAAAGGAGGATGTTTGTTGTTAAATTCAGAAGGGATAGAATACAAAATTATTTTTATCATTGTAATTTTTTTTTATTTTGAAGAAAAGTCTAATTTTTACAATTGTTTTTTATCATTGTAATTTTTTATTTTCAAGAAAAGTTTAAGGTAGATTTGTATCAAATTATGAATGTGTAACTAAAAAAATTACTAGGGTGATAGTTTGTGACAATTCTTAATATTTAGAATAATGTAAGATGAGTTGATTGTAATTTAAAGAAGAGTTAAATCATGAATACTTGTAATTATGTTCTATTCATAGATAGAAAGAAACAAATATGTGATAATATATTAGTGGAAGGAGGAAACAGACCTTAAAATAAGGTATTATAAATTAGTACATTTGTTTTACTTTTCTTTTAAGACTCCTTTTAGACATTTCAACAAATTGTATATTGATTTGACATCATATTTGATGATGTATGTCTGAATTCTTAATTATAAATAAAGGTTTGACGGTGGATATCTGAATTCTTAATTATAAATAAGGGTCTTGTTGAAATATTCCATCAGTTGTTGACCAACTACTACAACTTATTTATATTATTTAATTGTTAGGAATTTGTTTTTTTTTAAAAATTGTTATTCTCTATTATTATAATAAATGAACATAAATGCGTCTGATCATCAAATATTCAAGAGAAGAAGAATATTGTCTGGATGGAGGGCCCAAGGGGTTGGACTGCCTGAGTTGAAGATCACACTTGTATTTTTTATGGCTCAGTGAGCTCCTCGTGTCCTGGTTAACTCTTGTTTTATTTTGTATTTGATCCCTCTATAGTAATTTCAAAAAAATTATAAATAAGGATCTTGTTAGAATATTTCATCATTTGATTACTAACTAAGATAGATTGTTTCTTTTACTTAATTGTTATTGTCTATTTATATAACATGGGATATATAGAATATTAGACTACAAAATTGAATTTATAAGTGCTATTATTGAAGAGAATTTACAGGTGAACAGTATTATGTTTAGTTTTTTCTAATAAATTTTACCAAATAAACCTCTATAAAAATCAGAGTATTCAATTACTAAATCGTCATTCCTATACTAAATAGGATAAAAATTGATAAAAAAAAGTTATATTCTCTAGATATTCACTTCCAGAGTGAGCAGATGCAACAATTTTGCACGAGGAGATACCACGATGTTGTTGAAGACAATAAAGCAAATATTTTTGCATTTTATTTTACTGTGACCACTGGGGGATTGTGGATTGAGCCAATCAATTTTAGGTATGGGCTTAGGCCACTGCATAATTTGTGGAAACATTTTTGTACGTTATTTATACATGTGATCAACAGATGAATAGAAGATGTAGACGATGTGTCACATAATCGATTCTATCAGGTTAATGTTAATATAGATAATCCATTGCAGTGCCTTTACTATTGGAGGAAGTAAAGGAGAATAATAAAAATGACAACTGTGTTTCTTATTTGGCTTCCATTTGACATTCAAGTACAATAAAATTAATTGCAAGAGTTCAACACTTCGCAAGTAGATGATGGTGTGTGCCATGGAATATAAAAGAGTGTAGATATATTATATATCATCAATTTGAAAGTTTTATACCTTAACGAAAACACTTTCAGATGATTGCATAAAGTTATAGCGTAATGGTGAACAAATGATGCATAAAGTTACGGTATGAAGTTTTATACTTCGAAGAAAAATCCTTCCAGAAGATTGTAACTTTATCATGAATCTTCCAGTTTTTATGATGTAGATCAGAAGTCAAGAATGCCATTATTGGTGATTTGTGCATCTATCTTAACTCGATTTCAAACTTCTCAAAAAGGTGAGATTTTTTTATTTGATAATCTTGTTGTTCTCCACAAAGTTGGGTGAAAGAATGAAAGTTCTAATATATTAACTTTATTTTTTGTTAATTTCTCATAATTCAGTTACAAATCAATTGTCCAATAAATATGGACAATAATATAGATATATCCAGAAAATTTCATCTTGGAAAAATCTACAATTGTTGGATCTTCTATTCAGCCTAACAACAAACTTTTTTACAATAGAATCCAATTAAATGTTTGCTATTGCAATCTTACATGTATAGAGTCCAATTGCTTTACTTAGCTTGCAAGAAAATAACTTTTTCTTGCTTTTTAAGGCTTTAAATCGTATATAAAATTACTTTTTGTTTTTCTCAAACTCACAAATTTAGAAATATTCTTTTAAAGAATAAAAGAAGTCGTTGCTAAATGTCCAACTCAAGTTGCTTTATAACAACTTCTCTCCACCTTCCAAGCTAAACAACAAAAAACAAACACTTCCTCTTAGTGAGGAAGGTATTCTGCTCAACACCTAGCTTATCCTTGAAGAGTACACACTTATTCTTCACCAAAACTTTGTCAGTATATAGGAAAGTACTGGAGTTTCACTAATCAATTCTCCACTCAATCTCTGATGAAGAAAACCACAGTTGCACCTTCTATCCAACTTCAAGAGCAATAACAGATTGCTAGATTGCCACAACAATTATACATAAATAACTTTAGTCTCACAATCCTCTTTGCTAAGAAAATAACTATCACTAAATATGAAGAAAAAAAAAAATTCTAAAAATTGTCCTCAAAAGAGTATAAAAAACCACAACGAAAAGTATAGCAATTTCTATTTACAAGACTAATTGCCTCAACTTCCCTTGCTAAAATTTTGTTACTCCTTCCTCCTTAGTTTATCTAAGAAATCGATTCCACACAATTTATCTAGGAAATATCTTCCTTTATCTTTATATATCTTTGGGAAATCTCTTCCTCTCAATATCTAAGGAACTCTCTAACCCTCAACATATCAAGGAAATGTCTTCCTCTCGAAATATTGAGGAAATCTCTTCCTCAATGTCTCCACGCAAGTCATCCTCGCTCCTTGGGTTTGCAACATGCAAACCCTATGTCAGAGAATGATTTTGTAGCCACTCTGCAACCTATCTTTACTTGATCATTAGTTGCTATAGCCACAAAAGAATTTGGAGATAATTTTTTTTTTCCCTATAATTCGTGTCGTAGATCTTAGCTTTATATAAAAAATTTATAGTTAATATACCATGCCAATTTCTCATAACCGAGTTACAAATCAGTGGCACACTAAATTCACAGAAAGAAGCTCTATTTGATTTATAATAATTAATACTCTGGGTTAATTTATTTAAAAAAAATAGCAAAAGAAAAATAATAGAAGCCAAACACAATTAAACAATAACATAGGTATACCTAGGAAACCCATCAAGGGGAAAACCTCACAACTATTGGATCTTCTATTTAGCCTAACAACAAACTTTCTTTTCAAAAATACAATAGAATCCAATTACAAGTTTTCTACTGTAATCTTACATATATAGAGCCCATTTGCTTTATTTAGGTAGGGGTCCCATGGGAGGGGCTTGGGTTCTATTTTTGTGGAGCAGATGACTCCATGGTAAATTTTTAGAGGGGGCTAAAGCTTTAATCAGAATCTTTTTCTACAAAATAGGAGCCTTGAATTTTTAGCCTTCTCAATTTGAGTGGGTGAAAATGGGGGGGTTGGATTTAGCCCCACCAGGTTAGGGAAGATTTCTGCCATTTGTCAACAACCTACTCTTTATTTTCCCACCAAAATGAAATAATCCCACTAAACAAATTTATGAAGAAATATAATCTTTTATTTTCAATATTCACAAGACAATCATCTTTCTTGAACTTAGGAGCTAATTTTTAAAGAGGATTCACATATAAACCCATAGTACTGCTTCCCTTTTTAAATATACCTAAAAAATCTCAGTGGCACCCACTCTACTTTTAAGGAAGCAGATGCCCATGGGACCTTAGCCTTAGCTTGCAAGAAAATAATATTTTCTTGCTTTCTTAGGCTTGAAATCATATATAAAATCACTTCTTGTTTTTCTCAAATTCACAAATTTAGAAATATTTTTTTAAAGAATAAAAACAAAGTTGTTGTTAAATATCCAACTCAAGTTGCTTTAAAACAACTTCTCTCCACCTTTCAAGCTAAATAACAAAAAGCTAACATATCCAACAAACTAGTACGTGAGAATAATATGATTTCCTTGGTTATATGTCGATTTTTGTCATCATTTTAAAATATTTAGGAATCACTTCATCTATGGATAGAGGGTCAAAACTCACCTTTGAACAAATTAATTTATATTAATTGCAAAAAGTGTAAAATTAGTTAGAAAAAGAAAAGAAACTTGTAAGTAAAATAAAGAGGAACACAAAAGTGCTGAATACAAATTCTATTGATTACATTGTTGTCGATAAGTTTATTGCATTATGTATATTGTGCATGATTTATACAATATTAAATCACCATTTAAAAGAAGAATTTATGGTGAAGATTGTTGCTTACTGAAGCTCCAGAGATTAACATCAACTTCTCCCTTTCATTCATTTAGCTCATATTGAAATTAAGATAAACAAACATTCGTAAATAATGGTGGTTGATTGGTATTATGGTTTCTCTTATTTTGTCAACCATCGACAATTAATCATTTGTTTATTTGGCTGCAATAATTATTAACATTTTCTCCAGTGTATGTTTAATCCCATCTTTTCACACATTAGGAATCACAACTAAGTTGACTTGATTTGAAAAGAGGGCACCTTTCAAATTGAGCCATTGGACAGTTTGATTGGGTCTTTTGTTGTTGTTGTAGAAGTGTGTTGTTTTTCTTGCTAATGTAAATTTGAGATCATGGCGAGCTCATTTTGGTTGGACATTGAATAGGTCAACGGTTCTAGATGTGAGCTTTGGAAGTTAAAGATGATCTCTTGGCTAGCTCATCTTGGTCAGACATTGAATAATTCAATGGTTCTAGATGTGAACTTTGGAAGTTATAGATGATCTCTTAGAAAAAAGAGGTCAATAAATTGTTCTTAATAAATAAGAGAAATGGGAAATTGTGAGCACATATACCTAATTGAAAGATCATCGAAGTCAAATGAGATCGAGTTTGTAATTAATTGCTGTTTCAATTGTCTTAAATGATTTTCTTTCATCTCCTAGTTGTGAGTTTGCATTTGAGAGTATAGCCTGAAATTTTTAGCTAAGTTTTTTAATCTTTTATTACTCACTTTTATTGCACACATTTATGGCTCACCCCATGAAACCCACTTAATGGGCCAGTCTATTATTTTATTTTAGTGTCATTTTTGTAGATTTTGTGTTTCTTTTTGAAGACATGTGAGATCACAATCAATTTTTCTTCAGTAGACGTAAATTTTGCTCTATGCATAATTTGCAAAAATGATGGGATTGACTTGAGAAGTGGTGGGATTGCGTGACACATCCATCTGTGCCAGAAATGAATTTCATGCTTTTGGGGTTAATTGACAATATTAGTCTAGCAAACAACTGGATTGTTTCAGGTCAGATTAATTTATGTGTTTCTCTACCTTTTGTTTGCATCAAAACTATTATTTTTAAGAAGTGGTGGAATTGACTTACAATTACTAAGCTTGCATATTATTTTCACCTTCTATTAAAAAAAAAGGCTTGAATCTTAATTTAAAAAAAAACAAAAGATTGTTGTCTAGAATAGTGGGTTTTCTTTCTATTTCATAATATCATTGGTGAGATTGAACTTTTTTTTTTTTGATGGAGGGTTCAAACCTATGAGGCAGCCAAGTGAGGCACGAAGCCTGCGAGCTACCAACCAACGAAGGCCACCACATAGACAATTTAGGAACTTGATACGAGCCCACTCATGCCTAAAACCTCTTCGGCTCAGAGCCAAGGACTGAGGGGCATCCACGCTGTCAAAATCACCGAGATCAAGTCTTGCTGAGATTGAGCTTTTTACTGATGGGATTTAATTTTTTCTATTTTCTATCATTTTCCTTAGTTCAATTTTTTTTTTTGAACTAGTCTCTAAACTCATGTTCTATCTTAGTTGGTTTTTCCAACTAGCTTTACCGATTATCATGATAGAAAACCCTAAAATGCTAGAGCACTAACATTTGTTTGTAGGTATGCAAAAGTGGGGTTGCCATTTTTATTTCACAAAGTTTTTGGGCTTAAAATATGACATGCGTTTTTCTTTATGTATCTTATTAAATTAGGATCTTGGTTTGGGCTCTAAAAATTACCCTATGTTTGATTTTTTTAATGTATTTACATTTGTGGAGTCAACTCATTGTTAACACATAATATCTTCTCCACTTATCCTTGTGGTATTGAGTGCACAAGAAAAGTGTTAATAGCACTTGATTTTGTTTCAGAAAAAAAGGTAATCACCATTAAGAGAGTGGTCCTATTAATAACAAGCTAAATCCAAGACATGTCTAGTCACTATATAAAAACACGGTTGTGATTAGACTCAAAATCAGTAAGTGTGAATTCATCATGCTAATAAAAGTTTCCCTTAGTGTCTATGTGATGCATAATTTTATTTAATCATCTTTGTTGGTTAAAGGACGAGAAGCCCCTTAATTAGGTGAATTGTCTTGAGTATGGTGACCTAAATTGATGCCCTTACTATGAGCTAATCTATTTTAGCAACCCAAAATCATTTTATGAGTTGACTCAACGATTCTGATATGTGCATCCCGAAGATACCCTTTATGTACCATTCATCTTGAGATATACAAATTCTTTGGATCTTTAGAAATCAAATGCTTGGTGCACTCCAAAAGTGTATTGCATGCAATGGGGACCCAATGCCTCCAAACATCTATCCATGATGTGCAAGAAATATGGACAGAGAGAGATGTTGGGAAATTGGTTGTATCTTATCAACAAAGTGGAACTAAGGACGCAAATCTTGGATCATGGTTGAAAACATGTTTGTGTTGGAAAGTTTTAGAAATCATTCTAGAGAGGGCACTGAACTGAAATGTGTGATATGTCTTACTGACAATTAATTATGTTAGTGTAACATGCTGATCCTTATATAAGAATGTGTTAATTATGTTGTACTAATGTGTGGGAACCTTATTTTATTATTTATAATGATGCTTTAGAAGGTGTGTATGCCTTAGTGAGGTCCCTACATAATCAATTATACACTGGGGAAGTCCTAACATACTAACCTAATTAGTTATTTGATAGGGTATATATGGAAATATGTTTTCTTTGGATGTAATTATCATATCACATGTATTACTATGGATGTGATCACATGATGCAATTTTGTTCAAAGAAGAATAAAGATTGAAATGGTTGATGGTTTTGAGGCTTTGAGATTCAAAGGAATTGTATTGGCAATGATGTTCCAATATTGGCCAATTCAGTATTTGGATTTGTTATTGTGAAGATCTAATCTTCGTTGTTGATGAAAGTGATTCAAACAATATTGTTGATCTTAGATTGGTTTTGACAAGTGAGTGTCTATACACTTAATTCATTTACTTAGTTCATGGCAAGCACACCATGTATAAGATAGAGCATGCCAAGTTCACAGTGAGTGTCGAGCCACTCATGTGTCGAGTCACTCAAGTGCAAAGCAGACAGTGTATGTCGAGTGATACAAGAGCCGAGTAAGCAATGGATGCCGAGTCATTCAGATGTTGAGTCACAATATAGAAAATAGTATGTGTTGAGCATCAAAGACTTTAGATGTCGAGTAAGATAGTTTTGTCATAGTTGTTTGTAATGGCACAAACTACTATGAAAACCATTTTTTAGATTACTTAAAGATTGAATTACAATATTTTAGAGGTAAGGATGAATCTTAAGTTGGAATCCTTATGAATTACATGCATCTAATAAAAAAAGGAAAGGTTTAAGCGGCAAAATGGATGAATCCCAATCATTGATTCATACCTAACCCTAAGTCCCCAAGGTCTTCATAAGGAGGACAAACCCTAAAATTCATATCCATGTGGAAGGAGTAAAGAGAGAAGTTTGTATGCATAAACAGAGCATTCATGGTGGCTAAGGAATTGTGAATTGAAATTACATTGCACAATTAGTTAAAGGAGAATAGAGGAAGTAAATAACATACAATAGAGAGACATCTGATCAAGAAGGATCAAGAATACATTAATTTAGAGGTGATATATCATCAGGCAACAAAGTGCTGTCCACAAGATCAATGCTGAGTCATTCTAACAGGTGAATCAATTAAATCTCTTAACAGAGTAGTCCTAATAGGTTATATTGAAATCCTCTAACAAGGTGCTTACTTAATTGTGAGTTGATGTGCTTTAACAAGGCACACTTCTAACAAGGTGTTGAAATCCTTTAATAGGGTAAGACCTAACAATCTTTGTAAGCCTTCAACAAGGCAGACCTTTCATAGGGCGGATCATGTTTCATGATCAAACATTGTAACCTTCATTGGATACACTTTATTAGTATAGTAGTGAAGATTTGTGAAAGTCATCCCCACCCCAATTTTACCTTCTCATTGGAGGGTTTTTGCGTAATCATATTTGGTATCATATATGTGTGAATGCTTACTTATTTACATGATTTAGATGTACATGCTTTACATGGTATTTCAATTTATTTATTTGTAATGTCCCCAATATTAATGAATAATAATATTTTGTATGTGGCTGAGAATCAATGTTTTTGATCTCTCGGGCCCACTCTTTATTTGGTACTTGTTGACTTATTACCATTTTGTAATCCTTCAAGAAGTTTCCCAAAGCCCTTTATAAGGCCTTCTTGTAAGTTGTTTCAGGCATGCAATTTGGATTGTTTTCTTCTATTGCGAATTCTTGTTGGAGTTCTCTATTGTTTTCCATTTTGGAAGTGAAAGATCTTCCCTATTTGGCTTTCCTATTTCGATGGGATTCAACCCTCACCCTATTCTATTTCCTATAATACTTTGCTTGGATTTGACAAGTTGGAGAACCAACTTTTTTTGTGAGTGTTAATTGGAGAATATTGGTACTCAATATCTATTCATGCTTGGCATTTATTTGATGGAGTTGTGTTCTAATATTATTTGCAAATGAGCTTGTATGCTCTTTCCAATTTCTGTACAATACCTGATCTACTCCTCCATCCACATTCCTCTGTACCTCCCCCTCTAATCTTACTCCTCCATCCATGCTCCTCCCTCCATTCATACTCCTCCCTCCATCTGCTGTACTACCTCCTTCCATCTATACTCTCCCCTCCATCTATACCTCCCCTTCCATCTATCGTACTATCCCTCCATTTGTACTCCTCCCTCCATTTGTCATTCGCACTACCCCCCTCTGTACTCCTCCATACACTTCCATATTCTGTATTTCATATTCCATACATTTCCATTCCCTTTGTACTTCAATTTTGATATTCCACTACCAACCACCATAGTAGGGTCCTCTTCACCATACATACGCCACAGTTCACATAGCCCTTCGTATTCAGAAAAAGTTGATGTACAGTCTTGTATCCACCACCTCTTTGTTTATACAAGGGACATTACAATGGTATTAGAGCTAGTGATCTTGCCAGCCTATCGGTGACATTGGATGCCATTGAGATCTCGATCATTAGGAAGAATGGGTGAATCAAGCATTGAGATGATGCAACTTCTAAGGGAGTTGACAAGAGGACAATAATAACTTAGTGAAACCATATTAAATGGACAACGACAGCTCAGTGAGACCTTGGCAAAGGGGAAAAGATCAAATTGGAGAGACCCTCCAACTTTTGGCACAAGGAAGGTCAAATGGAGGACATAATGGGCATGGTGATAATTTTGTCAATGAAAGGCTTCACATAGAGTGATCACACATACAACCAATGATGCCGATGTTTCCCCAACGGTTGGAACAACCAAGGGAACAAGAGCCTACTTTCCTTGAGATACAAGATCAATTCTGTCAAGATTGGTTTAGTGTTAGATTTGGTGCATAATTGTCCTTCAAGGATTATATAGATTTGTGGGTGAGATATTCTAGGAGGTAGGGAAATTACAATGATGACATTAGATGAAAGATTGGAAAGATAAACTTATCATGCTTTGATGGATCTAGGTATACATCAACACAAGCATCGGTTCAAAAGGCTGATACATACTTCTAGTTCAAACCCATGCTTGAAGAAGAGGCTATCAAATTTGTAACACTTCACTTGGAAGGGATCACCCATGAATGGTAGCACCATGGAATGGTCACCCTCGGTCATGATCGAATCACTTCATCTGCTGATTTCACAGAGAGACTTATTGAGCACTTTGACAGAAAGGATCCAGAGCTCAACTTCAAGGAGTTGACACAACTAAAGCAAACTGGAGTAGTAGAGAGCTACATTACAGAATTTCAGAGGCTATTAGCACTAGTGACAAACATTTTAGAGAGAAGACTTGTTGTTTTATTCATGGATGGGTTGACCAAACCCTTAAAGGGTTGGGTGAATGTTTTAACCCTGACACACTTGTGGTAGCAATCAAGAAGGAAAAAGACATGAAAACATCTACTACTTCTTCTAAAATTTATTCACATGCCAAACCACCCAATGCTCTAAAGGAGAAAGACAACAAGCCCCCTCCAAAGAAGCAGTCAATAGATGAAGCTAGGAGACAAGATTTGAGGAGGAGGAAGCTATGTTTTAATTGTAAGGAATCATGGGAACTAGGACACCGATGCTTAGGGAAGGGGAAGATCCATTACATAGAGGTGATGTTTGACAGTGAAGAGGATGAGGAACTAGAAGTAAAAGAAGATGATCAATAAATTGTGAAAGAGGGTAAAATAAATCATGCAGAGAGGATTGCTGCACTAGTACATCGAGGAGGAACCATTTCTCTTGTGGGCACTCTGAGGTGTCCTATTTTTTTAGTATGAGGAACTCTCCAAGGACAATGAGTCATAGTCATGCAAGATAGTGGGGCCACACTTAATTTCATTAATTCATTACTTGTGAAATGAAGAGGTTTAATTTCATTAATTCATTACTTGTGAAATGAAGAGGTTTAACTACAGAGACACATGCCGGATTCCAAGTCAAGGTAGCAGGAGCCTATCATGTACCCATTTGGTCCCACAACTTAGCATTACCATGGAAAACCATATGGTGACCGAAGATTTCTTTGTAGTAGATCTAGATGACATGGAAGTCATTCTTGGCATCTAGTGGATGGAAACTTTGGACGAGTACACACAAAGCTTCAAATGAATGGAATTTTCATTCAAAGTGGATGGAAAGAAGGTGGTCCTCAGGGGAATGTCAAATGGAGGGTTGGAGGAAATATTAGCACAATGGATGGAAGCCATTCTTTGACATGATGACATTGTTTGGGCAAAACAATGTTTGATATCAACAAAACTGATGAAAGGACAATAGACTGACTACTAAGATGATGAGCTTCCCATAGTGTTGGATAAGCATAGTATAGTCTTTTCCAACATCCCTCCAAGCATTCCTTCACACAGAGGATTTGAGCACACCATTGAGTTGGAGGAAGGAGCCAAACTTATCATCACAACACCCTACCACCATCCTAAAAGGTTTAAGGATGAGATATAAAAAATAATCCAAGAACTCCTTGAGAAAGGATGGATTAGGCCTAGTTCTAGTCCCTTTGCATCGTCAGTAGTTTTGGTTAAGAAGAAAGATGGAACCCTCTGAATGTGTGTGGACTATTGTGCATTGAACAAGAAAACCATTAAAAATAGGTACCCCACTCCTAGGATCGATGAACTATTGGATGAGTTACATGGTGCACTCTATTTTTCCAAAATAGATCTTCGTTTGGGATACCATCAGATCTACATAAGGGATAGTGATGTGGAGAAAACCACTTTCCATTGCCACTACGAACATTATGAGTTCCTAGTTATGCCATTTGGTGTAACAAATGTCTAGCTACTTTCTACTCATTCATGAACCCCATCTTTAACAAGCAACTGCAAAAGTACCTTTTGGTATTTTATGATGACATACTTATTTACAATAAGACATGGGAGGAAAATTTGAGGCATTTGGTTGAAGTACTCATAATTATGAAGTCACAATCACTATTTGCCAAGAGGTCTAAATGTGAGTTTGGAATGACACAAATATTGTATATGGGGCATATAATTAGTACTCAAGGGGTTCAGGTACACCAGGAAAAGATTCAAGCCATCTTGGATTGGCTACCTCCATAGACTCTCTTTGATATACATGAATTCCTTGGATTGTGCAGTTATTATAGAAAGTTCGTGAAGGGGTTCTCACAACTTAGTGTATTACTAATAGACCTAAAACAAAAAGGATATTTTCATTGGGATACGAAGGCAAAACACACTTTTGACAAGTTGAAGGAAGTCATGAGTTCATGCCTGGTGCTGACACTACCTGATTTTAATCTTCCCTTCATCTTGGAGTATGATGCTTCAAGAGAAGGTATTGCGGCGGTGTTGATGCAAAATTTTTCACCTCATTGCGTTCAAGATTTGGAAACTCTCAAAAGAAGAATGACTGTACTCCATCTATGATAAAGAGATGCTCGCAATCATTCATGCACTAACAAAGTTTCAGCAATATCTTGTTGGAGAAAAAATTGTGATGTAGATAGATCACAAAAACTTGAGATATTTTTTAGCAGAAAGATTTAAATGAATGACAATAGAAGTGGGTGAGAAAAATCAAATCTTTTGAATTTGATATTGAGTATTATAAGGGAAAACATAATGTAGTGGCTGATGCTCTATCAAGAAAGCCTACAATATGCTCGTTGTCTTAAATTTTAGTGGATTGGAAGGAACACCTATTGATTGAATACTCCAAGAACATATTTTCCTTCTAGTTGATGGATGGTCAAATACAAGATGATATGTATAAGGTGGTAGATGATATTATCTACTACAAGGGTAGGATTTATATGGTGCCCAAGTCCAAAATGAAGGAAATTTTTTTGAAGGAGATGCATGATTCACTGTTGGTTGGACACCCAGGATACCTAAAAACCTATAAGCAGATCCAAAAATGTTTTGCATGGAAGGGCCTCAAGAATGAAATCTTACAATATCTAAAGGAATTCTCCACCTGTCAGCAAAAAAAAATTTGAGTACATGCTACGTGCGAGACTTCTCCAACTATTACCAATCCTTGATCAAAAGTGAGAAAATATTTCAATGGATTTTATCACTGGACTACCCAAAGATCAAGGGAAGGGTTGAATTTTTGTTGTGGTTGATCGTTTGACCAAGTATGCCAATTTATTTTCCATTTCCATTGGGTACCAAGCAACACAAGTGGTTGAGTTGTTCTTCTGTGAGGTTTTCCATTTACATGGTCTCCCATGAAATATAATAAGTGAAAGATATAGTCATTTCCTTAGCATTTTTTGGATGGAGTTATTTAGGCTAGTGGGAATAGAGTTGTCACAAAGTATGAGCTACCGTCCATAGTTAGATGGACAGATAGAGATTGTGAACAAATGGTTGGAGGGCTATCTGAGGAATTATGTTTTAGGGCAACATAAGGCATGGGTGTGTTGGTTGCATCTGGGTGAGTATTGTTACAACACTACCTATCACATGTCAATAGGCATGCCACCCTTCAAAGAGTTGTATGGTTATGAATGTTCATCATTCATGGATTTGGTATTGGGAGATAGTCGTGCACCAAGGGCTAAAGATTCACTACAAGAGAGTTTAGGTATCATGAGATCTCTCAAGGAAAATCTACAAAGGGCTCAAAATCAACATAAGATATTTGTAGACTGACATCAAATTGAGAGAAGTTTTGAGGTGGGTGAGCTAGTATACCTTCAACTTCAACCATATAAAAAATCCTCCCTAAAGTCATCTAGTCAGGAGAAACTAAAACTATGCTTCTACCAACCATACAGAGTGGTTTGAAAGGTAGGAGGAGTTGCCTATGAATTGGAGCTTCCTAAAGGGAGTCAAATCCACAATGTTTTTCACATGTCATCATTGAAGAAGGTTATTAGACAACATGTCAAAGTATCAAAGGAATTGCCTCCCATTGATGAAGAAGGGAAATTAATTTTAGAGCTAGCAGAGATCATAGATGTCTTGGAGAAGAAGCTCAGATCTCGTACCATTAAGGAGTTTCTTGTGTGATGGAAGGATCTTCCTGTCGAGGATGCCACTTGGGAAGGCGAGAAAATTCTAGAGCATCCAAGTTTGTAATTGCTTGAAGGAAAGCAACTTTCGGGCACAAAGGGCTATAATGTCCCCAATATTATTAAATAATAATATTTTGTATATGACCGAGAATCAATGTTTTTAATCTCTCAGGCCCATTCTTTATTTGGTACTTGTTGACTTATTGCCATTTTTTAATCCTTCAAGAAGTTTCTCTAAAGCCCTTTATAAGGCCTTCTTGTAAGTTCTTTTAGGCATGCAATTTGGATTATTTTCTTACACTGAAAATTCCTATTGGAGTTCTCTATTGTTTTCCATTTTGGAAGTGAAAAGATCTTCCATAGGGATTCAACCATCACCCTATTTCGTTGCTTGTAATACTTCTCTCGAATTTGACAAGTCAGAGCACCATATTTGTTTGTGAGCGTTAATTGGATAATATCAATACTCAATATCTATTTATGCTTGGCATTTATTTGATGGATTTATGTTCAAATATTTTTTGCATATGAGTTTGTATGCTCTTTCTAGTTTATGTACAATACCTGATGTACTCCTCCATCCACATCCCTCTGTAACTCTCCCTCCAATTGTACTCCATCTACCATACTACCTCCTTCCATCCACACTTCTCCCTCTATCCATACCTCCCCTTCCATATTCCATACTACCTCCTCCATTTGTACTCCTCCCTCCATCCATCTTTTGTACCACCCCTCCTCTGTACTCCTCCATACACTTCCATGTTCTATATTTCATATTCCATACATTTCCATTCCTTTCATACTTCAAATTTGATCTTCCACTACCAACAACCATACTAGGGTCCTCTTTACCGTATGTACGCCACAGTTCATGTATCCCTCTGTATTCACAAAAAGTTGATGTACAATCTTGTATCCACCATCTCTTTGTTCAAACAAGGGACATTACATTATTAAATGTATGAGATGGATGTGTGGTGAATGTTTAAACTACTGATTTATCCCCCTAGAAGTTTACCTTTTCTATTGCAACTCCAACAGTTGGTATCAGAGTCTAGTTCTCTATAAGAGAAGCTTTGCAACTTTGAGGAAAGATCTTGAAAATGGAAGTCTAAAGTTGGGAAAGATCATTGGGAATCAGAGAATTGAAATACAACTCATTCTACATCAACTAAATGAAGCAAGAGAAGACCTAAATAAATCTTTACAGAGAAGGAAGGAAATTGCTATTGAGGAGAATGAAACACAATACAAAGAAATGGACATTACCAAGCTATTTTCTAATGGAAACTCAAATGAATTTGATGTAGCAGTTGTAAATCTAATAGAAAAGAATAGATCCCTAGCTGAGGAAATCAAAAATCTCAAGTTAGAGAAAGAATCACAAGCCATACTACTATGTGAGGTGATTGAACAAAAAAAGAAAGCTATGGAAGACAAAGCCATGATTGGAGAAGATAAAAGGGTTTTGACCAATAGGCTGGAAGAGAAATCATTAGAGCTAATCAAGATTTTCAACATGCAATTGGAGACTTTGAGTCAAATGATGAATGCTAACTATGAATTGAATGTCAAGGATATTGAGATAACAACATTGAAGTTGCAGAATGAGGAATTGAAAAATGACCTAAAAAGGGAAAAGGAATTTGTTGAAAGTTTCAATAAACCAAGTGAAGCCATCAAATACTTTGAGAAATTATTGAGATCCCCTAGATCTAATATTGATACATCTGGACTGGGGTACAAAAGTACTAAAGGAGGAGAATCATCCTGTTAGAATCTGATAAGATTAATAACCCAGAAAACTAGTGCAAAGAGTAAATATCTAAACTATGAATGCAAAGGATACAAAATCAAAATAGCATCATAGAGTTAGTCTCCAAGAGAGTAATGCAAATGCTAGAAGCAAAATAGCATTAAGAGGATGCAAAAACAAGAGATGCAAATACAAGCTAGGTAGCATGCTTATATAGGCTAGGAAGAGGGAGGAGGTGGCAACACCAACCAATGAGGAGCAACCATCTATCAGACTAAAGATAGCAAAGTATCTTCTCAAGATAGCTAATGGATGCTCACATGTAGGAAGGTGACACCTCACAACCATTCACCTAACAAGACATGCTTTATTAACCTAAGCAAGATTATTAAAAGTGTAGAAAAAACCTAGCAAAATAGGAAAAATAAAAAACTACACTAACACCCCCCCATAAGCGAAGCTTAGGTGGATGTAGAAACGGGTCCCAGCAAGTCAAGCCTGATGAGGTACCCATGTACATAAGATTCCCCAAAAAGAGAGAGAAAAGAGACTCCCCAAAGAAAATTAGGACTCCAAGTGAGAGGAAGAGGCCCCCCCAAAAGATTAAGCATCCCGCACCTCCAACAAAGCTTGCAAATTTTTTCCGGTTGATCCACTTACATCGAACAAGTTTTCTTCCCTTAGGAAAAGGGACAAGATCCCAAGTGTGGTTCCTCATCAAGGAACTATACTCTTCCTGCATAGCTGTATCCCACTCAGGAATACCAGAAGCCTCATGAAAGGACTGTGGATTTGGGGTAGTAGTAATGAAGATATGTAGAGCATCTTGGAATTGTAAATGAGTCTTCTTGGTGTTTGATGGATCCCCAACCCAATCACCTACAAAATGCAAGGTTTGTCTAGCCCAAAGTGGACCATAAAATGGAGAATCTAGAGGAGAATCATCAACCTATGAATGATGACTAGGAGAGGAAGGAGGTAAGTCCTTTGAATCACTCTCTGCATTAGAAGTGGAGGTAGAAGACTGCTCAAGTGAATCTGACCCATTAGAAGATCTATCATGTATTCCAAGTGACTCCAATGTCAAAGTAGAAGGCAACGCTGTGACTATGCTTTGCTGGTTAAGCTGATGATCTGCTCTCCCAATTGCAATTGTAGAATCATTGTGAACCTCGCATATCTCCACTAAACTAGGAGTGAACTCAACCTGCTTGCCTAAACTTGTGTGAGTGATCTGGTATACCGATAGGAGATTAGTTGACAATGAGGGTACACAAGGAACATCATGGAATGTCCCATCCCCCACATCAACAGACCCTCTCCCACACACCTCAACAGGAGTGTTATCACCCATCACCATAGAAGGCATAGTACATGGCTCCAAGGATGCAATTTCTTCCTTAGATGAAGCCATGTGGTGTGAAGTACCCGAATCAAGAACCCAAGTGGATGGTGAGGAAGAAACTACAAAAAGGGCCTTGCCCTTTCCTTTCCCCTTGCTGTTTTCTTTTTCTTTGTTAAACCCTTCATTAGAACTTTGTTTAATAGACTCAGGAACACTGATATTATTCTTCTCAAGAATGTATGTCAAGTGATCAAGTTGTTTCTGCAAACATTTATGTTCATCATGACCAGGCCTTTTACAATAGGCACATTTGACCTTTTCTTTCTTAGGCTTATCGCCCTTGGAAGATGGTGTATCAATAGTTGCTTTTGAAGAAATCGATATCTGATCCTTCTTCTCCTCGCTATTCTTTTGTTTCTTATCCTTACTATTGTTGTTACTACTTTGTCCTTGTTGTTCTTTTGTGCCTTGGTTGGCAGCCAAGGCATGTGACTTAGAGGACTTAAGAGTGCCCATCTGGATTAGCTTGTCCTGTTCTTGAGTGAGATTGACAGCAAAATCATCTAAAGATGGCATGGTGAATTGAGTACCAAGTGCACCCTTAGTAGCATAGAAGGTAGAGACAAACACATAATATTCTGAACTTAGCTTAGAGAGAATACTAAGAATTAGTTGTTCATCTTTCTTTTCAATTCCACATTGTTTTAACTGCAGCCTTAGTGATTTCAATTTGGTGAAGAAATCTTGGATTGTGTTGAAATTGCCTGCACTCAAACTAATTAATTCATTTTCCAACATATGACCCCTCATTGAATCTTGTGTGCCAAATAGTGTTTCTAGCTTTTTCCATACTTCATTTGGTGTATCCAAAGACTCAATGTGAAATAGTAAGTCAGGAGAAATAGACAAACACAATGTTCCAAATGCCTCATCACATTTGTTAAACCACTTAGGCTTATCTTCATCTTTAGCAGGTTCAGTTTCAAGTCCCATAGTTATCTTATTTAATCCAACTTTCCTTAAGTGAATTTTCATATGTGATTTCCACTCAAAGTAATTGTATGGAGTTAGGATAGGCATATTTGTTTGATCCATGATGAAGAAATCCAGAGAAGAAATGCTAGAAAGAAGAGAACCCAACCACGACAATGCCCCCCACTTTTTACTCAATCAAAGAACCCCCTCAAAGAAATATGATTTGGCACTTTATTTTAGTGCATTTACAACTACCACTAAAAAGAAATACTCAGTAGTCTTGATTTCAATGCATTACAAACCCTCCTGAAGAGCATATGCTAGAAGTGAAACCTGGGCACAATAATCAAGAAAATAAATAGGACCACTGCGATCTACTCAAAAAATCATGCACTTTCAAAAAAAGAATCGCCTCGATACGAGGTCGTATGAGAAAGTTATGATCCTCCGAAGTTTCCAAAATGAGAATTGTGCATAGTCACGGCTAAGAATCTGCAATTTCTGAAGAATTCATGCATGAAAATCATAAAACAACTCCACTAGTGGATAGAGCACAAAAAAATAGCCAAGTTTATAAAAAGAATCATCAAAATCGGAGTCCGTATGAGCAAGAACGAGACATTTGAAAACTACATTCAGATCTGCGACTGCCAATGGAGAGGGGTATGGCTGTAGCTTTGCATGCTTGATTTTGCAAAATATACAGCTTGCATGCAAAATCTAAAAGATGCCCAGATGGTTTTTCGGGGCTACGAACAAAACCCAGAAAGCGTTTTTCTTGCTGATGAACAGAAGATGTTGCTGTAGTGTAAATCAGATGCCTTTAACAATAAAAAATGGCTCCAAAAATTAGAAAACGACCCCATCAACCAAAATATGACATGCAAATGTTGGATCATCTTCTTAAGTCCATCAATGGCATGCTAGAACCTGCAAAACTGATTGAAAACTCCAAATATGCAAGTTGGTTGTCAGATTTGAGATTGAAACCCCAGAGAAAAACTGTTTTGTCAAAACTTTTCTGATTCTTAGGATCATCCAAAGATGCAAGAGAAGAGCATGCTTCATTTTTCAAAAAACTACAATAAATTTTATTTGCCCCCCCCCGAATCTCTCAAATAAGGAAACTAAAATCTACTCTTGCACATAGAAAATCTCTGATACCATGTTAGAATCTGATAAGATTAATAACCCAGAAAACTAGTGCAAAGAGTAAATATCTAAACTATGAATGCAAATGATACAAAATTAAAATAGCATCATAGAGTTAGTCTCCAAGAGAGTAATGCAAATGCTGGAAGCAAAATAGCATTAAGAGGATGCAAAAACAAGAGATGCAAATACAAGCTAGGTAGCATGCTTATATAGGCTAGGAAGAGGGAGGAGGTGGCAACACCAACCAATGAGGAGCAACCATCTATCGGACTAAAGATAGCAAAGTATCTTCTCAAGATAGCTAATGGATGCTCACATGTAGGAAGGTGACACCTCACAACCATTCACCTAACAAGACATGCTTTATTAACCTAAGTGAGATTATTAAAAGTGTAGAAAAACCTAGCAAAATAGGAAAAATAAAAAACTACACTAACACATCCAAGAGTGCTAAAGAAAGGAGCAACAAAGGTAAGAACTCCTGTAGGAGAAAGATTGTAAATCAGAATGTCAAGCATAAGAGCATGGTTCACTATCATAAGTGCAACAAACAAGGTCGTTAGACACATGAATGCAGAACTATGACCATGCACACACAAAGATTTGAAGGATACTATTATAATTTTTAAAAGTGGACATAGAGATTTTGAGTGCAGATCCAAACCCATGTGGTCATTGTAAGAATTTTCCTTAGGGAAAAATCACCCAATACCAAGAAGCTCAATAACTAACACAAAATAGACCAACAGATTATGATCAGAATAACAATATGATATTCAATTGATGTAATAATACACTAGGAGTGCCTGAATATAAATGCCTCTAGAATGCTTCTAGAATGTCTAGGAGTTAGCAATATGATAAGTCTCACAAGTAAGCACATATCCACCAAGAGTGGGTTATCCTCCATTAAGCATAGGAGCTAGTGCGATGATGAGAACATAAGCCTACAAAGGTGTGTCACATAAAATTATGTTGTAGACACCATGTGCTTAATTAAGAGTGCGAACAACTGTGTTGTCAACATGACAACTCAGTTGATTATGCAAACTCTAGTGTTGTAGACACCATGTGCTAAAATAGAGTTGCTTACTCCTGCGTTGTCAATAAGACAACTCATATGAGTATGCAAACTCCTAGCTGTCTAACCTAATAAATAATAAAGTAATGCATTTATCCTAAGTAAACTTAAGTGTAAACAATAATTATTTACACTAACAATCATCAGATAGGAAAACAAAGGTAAAGAACAATGTTAACTCTTACAAATGGGATTATAATACAAGATATAGCTATCATTATTGTCAAGAGTATGGAAATGTTCTTGAGAATTATATTAGAACACACTTTGGAAGTGACTATAAAAAGTGGTTGAGTCAAACCACATGTTTTAGCTATTTGAAGATTGGTCACATCAGTCGATAAAGGCAAAGGCACCAAATTGTGAGTTCAATAAAGGAAAAGGCAAGGTAAATGTTGAAAATGTCAAAAATGAAATGAATAAGACATGGAAGAAAAAGGACGATCGCAATACATCAAGCAGAGAAGGGATCATTTCACCCAATGGATCAGGTGATCACACCTCATCAAACTAAGCAACCAAGAGGTATGTGGGATTGATATTGAAAAGTTATATCATACATTAGTTCCAAAGGATTTAGTTCTAAAAGGATTACATAAACATGAATAAAGATGCAAGATGTTATTAGGAATCAAAGACAAATCTTTAAGTTTTTCATGTTATTGATGTAGTGTAAGGCAAAAGAATCCCCAAAGGAGATGTCCTAGCCCCCAACAAATAACCAAATAACAGAAGAATAAATAATAACATAGATATTTAGATCCAAAATAATATCAATTTTCATAATATAATTATAAGACTTACATCCAACATGCCTGGCTATAAGGTCTTCTGGGTTATGGCCAAATATATAAGAAATTACAATAGTAATTCTGCAAGATCCCTCAAGATCCAATCCCAACTCTAGCTAGTCTAGATCCATACTCTAGTAGAAACCTCCAAGGAAGATCTCAACTTGTGCTCACAAGCCCACCAAGAAATCTCCTTATTTTCCAAGCCTCTAAAAAAAACTTCTCTCACTCATCTACTCCATCTTCTATGCTCTTCTCCAAGCTAGATGATAATCATAATCTTGTTGTAAACTGCCTCACATTTGGTGGTTTGTCCACAGACTCAAGAAAAACTCACTCTCCAGTCACTCCCCACACTCACTTCTCTTCCGAATGAATCAATAATGATCAAAGAATCCAACATAACCCCTAATTATTCCAATATAAGCCACAATCAGTCCAATATGATATGAATTAAATAAACCTAACATTAAATACTTGAAGAGACACAAGTCAGCCTCCAACAAAAATTAAATGTCCAAAAATTGATACCTGAGAAAAATTGCAATATCTCCTAGCCCCGATTGAATTACAACTTGGGCTTTGAACTAAATGTAGTACTTTAGGTCTTATATAACCACTTAAAGGTGCAAAGGAATATTCATTAAGGATATCTACGCATCCATCCCAAAATTCACACACAAAAACCCATTGCTCAAACTGCCATAAATTGATACTCCAAGAGAATTACCATAACTCCCAAATTATAATGAATTAGGAATTGTTCCTTTGAAAAAGGAAGTAATCTAAGCCATATTCAATACCTAAAATTTTCATCCTCTAACTCATTGCTCAAAATTATTTACACAGCCTATAATAGGCACCTAGAAACCAAAAAAAATACAGCTCTAGCAGTAAGGTAAAAATGACTCAAACCTTAACATGATAACTCCAATCTCTACGCACACATATGAAAAGGTTCCCCAATGTGCCTCCAACACATCCCTAACCATGAAACACATAAATCCACAAAATCCAAGCTTGATGCTCTTGAATCAATTATTGTCGAGCATGAAATTTTTTCTATGATTGCTGAGTGAAATGCTAGAGGATGTCGAGCTAATAGATTGACTAGTTGATGTTGAGCTCATAATGATTTTTGAATGAATGAAAATGCTAGTGGATGCCAAGTGTTCCTAAAATTGGTTGATGCTGAGCTTAAAGCTGTGTAAGCACTCAACATTAATTATAGTGTTTCAAAATGGTATTTGATCAATTTTTAGCTCATTTTACATCATTTAGAAATCAAGAAAGAGCAAGAAGAGCTAGAGGCGATCAAGAAATTCTTTAGAAGTGATTGCATAAGATCTAAATAGCCATTCAATACCATTTCATCAGATTTAGCAAGGTATTTATCGTGTGCCAAGCTACACTATTTCTATTTTCATAAAACCTAGTTTTGAATAATGGCATCTAGTTCAAAGAGTGTAGAGGGTAAGGAGATTTTGAATGTTCAACTGGTTAGTAATAAGGTCAAACAACCAATTTTCAAAGCCATACCAGATATTGCATATAAACAAGATCCTTCCACTGCATTATCTATGATACCATCAAAAGTTTTAATGGTTCAAGATGTCAAAAAATGTTACAACTATAAGATTGGAAGTATTGGAGACATGGAAATAAGACAAGTATATGGTAGACTATGTGAAAATAGGGTGTTAAGGGAAGAATTCAAAATTATAAAGAAGCAAGGGTTAACTCATGCCCTATTCAAAACCTAATGGATTAGGATTTCATTGAGCAGGATTCATGATAGTTCACTTTGGTTAGACAATGGGCCAATTAAAATCACAAAAAGAATGATCCATAGGGAAACAAGGTATCCAACCCTAGATCAACCTAAGACTTGGAGGAGTGGTTCAGAAGAGGTTATTGAAAAGAATACAGAAGTTGTGTGGAATAAGAGAGGAATCACAATTGACACCATCACAGATCCATTGATAGAGTTTGTAGTAAGGGTAATTGCACATAAGTTTTACCAATCAAGTAGATTGAACAATGTGCCTTGTATTGCAATAGATGTTAGTTATAAGATTGTGAAAAATTATCACACATATGATCTTGCTGAGCTACAACTACAACACTTGATTGAGAATCTAGGAGGAATAAGAAAAACAAAGAGTTCTCAGTGCAAATTTGATTCTATTTTGATATGTATTTTCTTTTATGTTCAAAACACATTTCCTACATTTGGCACTATGGCATGGAAAACAAACAAGTTAGTGGCAGTTCAAATAGGTGAGTTCATTGAACAACTAGGTGAAATTTTTTAATCAGTAATGACTAGTTACTTTAGAGACTTCAAGAAATCTATGAAGAAAAACTTGAGAATTTTAGTATCATTAGTGGAAAAACATTATGATGATGTTTGTTTCCTAGTTGATGTTGATTATACATTTCTTCAAGTAGCAACTCCAAGGGTAAGATGGCTAAAGCCATTAGGCTATGAAATCAATGTAGATGAGGCCTTAGCAGCAATAACAACATTACTTGTTAAAGATCTAGATAAAGATGCCAAAGCATTTGGTAATCATGAGATGACCAAATGCAAGATTACCATGGAACTAAAGACTGCCTCTATTATAAAGAAGAAGGAGAAGTTGGTGAAGAAATTAAAAGCTAAATTTGGTGAAGGTGCCAAGTAGGAAGAGGATGAAGAGAAAAAAGATAGCCAGATCCACACACCACTTGCATTAACACAAGGAATGGGTGGAGATCAACAAGAGGAAGAGAAAAAAGTTGCAGAAGGTGTCAAGGAAGAAGAAGCCAAGAAAGAACCTACTCCTACTAATGAAAAGAAGAGAAAGGTTAAGGCTCGATTAGTGACAAGGTCCAAGAAGATTGTTAAACCAAGCTAGGCCAAACCTACAACACCTAGCGCAAGGGCTAGTGCACGTGTCACTGTGCAAAAGGAAAAAGAGAAGACCAAACCTACAGAGTAGGAAGGATGAGCACTGCAAAGACCAAGGAGAAAGTACATTACTCAGCTAAATTTGATGACAATAGCTGATTCCAAATGGTGAGTCACAATCTAGCTTTAGATTTAGACAACCTATGTGAGAATATTAGGAATAATGCATATTTGTCAAGATTTTCTCACATTGATTTTGATAATCTTGGAAAAGTTGAGAAGAATCAAGTGGAGGAGGCAATATATGCCATGATGGAAATTTTTAAGAAAGCCTCACTAGAAATTACCAACTCAATGCCTAAATGCTTATATGAAAGAGTTGAGCAAAAATGACATTATTATTTGAATTTAGAAAGAAAAATCAAGGAGTCATCACTTACACAAGTTATGCCTGAACTTAGTAAGGAACAAATTTCTAAGGCCATGAAGAAATATGCAATCAGATTTATACCCAAATATAGAGCATTAAACATATTGCAAAATAATATTGAAGATGTTGTGAAGAAGTCCACATAGATGTGGAAGGTCACATATGGATTAGCTACAATGAAAGTAGGTGAATAGGATCCTATAGAGGTTAAAGATGAAGAAGAAGATGACAACAATGAAGACATAGTTGAGGGAGGTATTGAAATGAATATAGATGACAAGGCAATAGATGAGGTAGAGCAATGACAAGAACAAAGTGTACAAGATACACAATTTCCGAATGTCAGCCCTCAACATATAACAAGTGTAAATACTAAAATAGTAATAGTGAAGGATATTTCTAATCTCACCACTCAAAACATCAATCCCCTAACAGAGGAAGATCTAAAAAAGATACTAGATCAATCTACATTGCAGGAAAAATTGTGTGATAATTTGGTGTTAGTGAGTGTGGATGAAATTCAAAAATCAATGACTAACACTCCAAGGGAAGAGATGAAAACACAAGAGCCACCAACTATCACCCCTTAAGTCACTCATGTACAACCTTTAGATAAAGTACCAGAAGCTACACCAACAAAGGTTGATACAATTGAAGTAGATAAAGTGGAAACTTAGGCCACTACTAATACATAGAGTCAAATAGGTTAGATAGACTTATCTACACCTCTAGCACAAGTTCAAGGTGCAATTCAAGGCATTGTGGTAGAAAAGGACAAGCCTGAAGAGACTGAGTTGACACCCAAGATGAAGGAGAAACCAGCCATTCAAGCCCTAGTAACTTTAACAAAATCTGGCACTCCTTCCAGTCATACTCTTTAGAAGCTAAGCACAGATGCAACACCATTGCAAATCTCAGTGCGAGTCCAAGTACATCAAAGGTAGAATAGGTAATACAATATGGAGATGCAAGCTTAGATGAAAAGATTTTTTTACCTAAGTATGAATATGATACAATAAAAATAGAGTAGATGGACATACTACAAGAAGCCTTGGCTAGAAAGAAGCATTAGGAACTGCTCAAAAGGGAGCATAGATAGAAGCAAGCTTTGCTGGATATTAAAGACATCTTCCTAGATGCATTTAATCTTCCAACTCTAGATGAAACCAAGCCACTTATAGAACAATTGACAAATATAGTGGAAAAGGTAAGTGACACAGACCTTGAAATATTTGCAAAATTATTATAGTGGTCTAAAAAGAAATTTCAAAGTAAAGTGAATGAGAAAATATCAGGTGATATAGCACTCACACAAGTTGCATTGGCAACTAAGGTAGAAAGTGTGAAGAAGGTACTTGGGAATATTTTCTCACTGTACACCAAAATGTGTAATCCTACACTCTTCACACAATATACAAGGAGTCACATTTTGAGTATGGAAAGTCAAATTAATGCATTAGGTGCTAAATTGCCTATGAATCCAACTCAAAGTGAGAAGCATTTTAGAGATTTATTGCAAACCCAGAGTTAATTAGCAGCATTATCTATCGAAGAAGCCAACATAAGGGTCAAACTGATTAGTATCCAAACTAAATTGACTCCTCAATGGAGATTTTGCACATGGAGTTAGGATATGCAGAAACTCTTATGAAGAAAGACCCCAATCTTTCTACATTAGATGGCCTAGTCCACCTTGTTGTTGAAATGGATATCCAAATTAAGTCTTTGGATGTAGCATGTAAAAATTTGGATGCAACTCTTAAGATTATACTAGAGATCCATAAATATTTCTTGGACAAACACACTACCAGTGTATAGCCCATTGACATAAGTGTCAAAAAGGGGGAGAAAGGTGAGCTTAAGAAAAATGGGGAGAAAAGAAAAGAAATTAAGACAATGGGGGAGCAAGAAAAGAATATCACAAACAACATACAATGAAAGAGTATTAGTTGAAGCATATCTACTCAGCAAGAGTAAAAAATTTTGAATATAGAAAAAACCTATCAACTCAGGGTGAGTTATCAAATTTTGAGGTATAAGTTGTTATAAAATTTTGAACATTTGAAAATTTGTAGAGTAGCCCAATAAGAGATATGTTATGCTCATAAGAATAAGGATATCAATGCATGAAAATTTTTTTTTGACACTCATGTCGAAGGGAAAGATTGTTGATCTCAGATTGGTTTTGACAAGTGAGTGTCTATACACTCAAGTCATTTACCTAATTCATGCCAAGCACAACATGTATAAGATAGAGCATCCTGAGTCCACAGCGAGTGCCGAGCTACTCATGTGTTGAGTCACTCAAGTGCTGAGCAGAAACAATATGCTAAATGATATAGGACCTAAGTAAGTAGTGGATTCTAAGTCACTTAGATGTTGAGTCACAGTATAGAAAATAATATGTGCCAAACATCAAAGACTTCAGATGCCAAGTAAGACAATTTTTTCATAGTTGTTTTTAATGGCACAAACTACTATGTAAACCATTTTTGAGCTGACTTAAAGATTGGATTATGATATTTTGAAGATGAGGATGAATCTTAAGTTAGAATCCCTATGAGTTACATGCATCCAATCAAAAAAAGGGAAGGTTTAAGTGGCAAAATGGATGAATGCAGTCATTGATTCATACCTAGCCCTAAGTCAACAAGGTCTTCTTAAATAGGCCAAACCCTAAACTTCATATGTGTGTGGAAGGAACAAAGAAAGAAGTTTGCATGCATAAATAGAAAATTCATGGTGGCTAAGGAATTGTGAATTGAAATTGCATTACATAATCAATTAAAGGATAATAAAGGAAGGGAATAGCATACAAAAAAGAGACATCCAATCAAGAAGGATCAAGAATACATCAGTTTAGAGGTAATTTGTCATCAAGCAACAAAGTGTTGACTGTAGGATCAATGCTGAGTCATTCTAATAGGTGAACTAGTTAAATCTCTTAACAAAGTAGTCCTAATAGGCCATATTGAAATCCTATAACAAGGTGCTTACTTAATTGTGAGATGAAGTCCTTTAACAAGGCACACTTCTAATAGGGTGTTGAAATCCTTTAACAGGGTAAGACCTAACAGTCTTTGTAAGCCTTTAATAGGGCAGACCTTTCACAAGGTAGATCATGTTTCATGATCAAATATTGTAACCTTCATTGGATACACTTTATTACTATAGTAGTGAAGATTTGTGGGTGTCATCCCACCTCAGTTTTATGTTCTCATTGGAGGGTTTCTGGGTAATCATATCTAGTGTCATATATGTGTGAATGCTTACTTGTTTACATGATTTAGATGTATATGTTTTACATAGTATTTTAGTTTATTTATTGAATGTATGAGATGGATGCGTGTTGAATGTTTTATGGGTCAAAGTTTAAACTACTGATTCACACCCCCCCACTCCCCTTAGAAGATTACCTTTCCTATTGTAATTCCAATAGGGTCTAGTTGTCTTCTTATCAACCTTTAATAGGGTTTGAACCTTCTAACAAGGGTTCAAGCTCTCCTAACATGTATTTGTCCTTAATAAGGACTATTATAATGATTTCTTTGAGCCCTTATAACCAAATATCTATAGCCCTTATAATGCATATATAGAGTCTCCCTATTAAGAGCTACAACTATTCCTTATAGGAACACATCCTATTAGAAATGTATATAACCTATTATGGTTACAAAAGTTTGTGAAAGCTACTTGGTGAAAATACTTACAAATGTATTTCCAAGAGATACATTTTTAAAGGATTTACAAATCTTACAACTAAATCTTGCCTTGTTAGGAGCTACAAATATATGCTATAGTAAGAGGTCAATCTAAGTTAGTGATCTTTAAATGGAATGTCTTTCCCTATAGATTTATATTTCATATCCTTGAATATTCTTTGATATTCCTCTTTCCTCTACTTTCTTTATGAGCTTTTATGGTCTCACCTTTTTCTCATTATTTGTTATATCTAGTCTATTGTTACACTATCCCCTACATATATGTTATTCACTTATTTTCATTTCAAAAAACAATGCCAATACTCTCTTGGCTACAATAACACTCTACTTCTCAACAACTTCAAAAACTTCACAAATAAGGGTTGAGTTCCTTTATACACTTTGCAATGTCAAGGCACAATTACCCAAAACAAAATCTTGCTCAATTTCACGTTTGAAATCCATGTTTGAGCTATTCACAAAAAAGTTGCAACCCTTACTTCTAGGGTCTAGGCTAGTAGGTGTACCAATCCATCCATGACCCTATGTGTAACCTCTATCTTTTCTTGCTTCCACATCTTCATTTGCACATATTACGTCAACTTTGATTTGCCTTGTGTCTTGTCACATCCATGGTGACTTACTTCATTGAGGATCAATGTCCAACTAACCTTCATTCCTATCTACTAGTGGTGGCTCAGACTGTATTAAGTTATACACATGTATACCAATTCATTCTTCTACTGATGGTAGAGTTACCTTGTAACATTTCCATCTTCCTTGACCAGTTGCCAATCAATGGAAACACCAATTTTACAAACTTCATACCAATGAGACTTGTATGTGCAACAATCCCCCCCCTTTAGTATTGATGGAAAATGATGCAAGAACATCTTAGCCACTGCATTATCCCACTAATTATGTTGGTTGCTGATGAGTTATAGCAATTTCTAAGTGCCAGTAATTTTGTAGTTTAAGCGGAGTTGAGGTTATCCCTCGTCATGTTAATACTTGGTTAGAGTGTTATCCCATCTCACTTTTTAGTGTGTTTCAAGTTCCACAATTTGTGCCAAGCTATTCTTCATGTGCCAAGTGATTCTTCATATGTTGAGTAGTTCTTCATGTGATAAGTTTCCTTGTTGATGCTGAGTGTTAGCATTTTGGATGTGTTTTCTGCATTTTTGGTGTGAGCCAACTTGCAGGATTTATTCTGATCATGATATTTATGATAAGATCTTGTCTTGGGATGTGTCTAGACCATTTTTGGGTTAGCCTTTCTATTTTTTAATGTTCTAGAATATCCTATAAGCTATTTGTCAAGTATAAATAGGGTGTTTAGGCATAGAGAGAAGTGATGGGAGAGAAGCAATTTGAGAGGAGCAATTTTGTGAGTAGCTTAGGGGTGAGTTTTCTTGAGTCTATGGATAGAGCACCAAATGTAAGGTAGTTTATAATAGGATTGTGATGGAGTTATGAGTGTGTGGACAAAGAGCCAAATGCGAGGTAGTTTATACTTGGACCTTGGATAAAGTTGGAGAAGAGCTAGGGCTACGACTTGAGAACCGAAGAATAGCTTGGTGGACCTACAAGTACAAGTGTGGATTCTTCATGGTGTTCTTATCCAATTGTGGATCTGGACTAGTTGGGTTTTGGATTGGATCTTGTTGGATCTTGTAGAACTATTGCTATAAATGCTATTATATTTGGCCCTAACCTAGAAGGCCTTAGAGTTGGGCATATTGCATGTAATCAGTTATATCTATGAACAAAGAGTTGTGATTTGGTATCAAATCATGTATTATTGCTTCTTGCTATTGTGTTTCCACTGTGTGGTTACATTGTTGGAGGCTAGGACATCTCCTTTGAGGATTCTTTGGCCTTGCATTGTGTCAGGTGATATCAGAGCAAATGTTGTTCCTGAGTGTTTAAGATAGATTACTAAAGCTAAGGTAGTTTGCACTAGGACTTGGGTTGGAGAAGTAGATCTAAAAAGATCTTGATCTAGTGGTATATTTTTCTTTCTGGAGTCCTAGATCTCTTGGTTGTGAGGTGGAAAATCTAGGTTTTGACTTGTACTTGTTGAGGACTTGCAGATGGATTGATGGATGCAAAGATGGAAGGTTGATCTTATTTAGGCATGATCATAAAGAGTTTGTGTATTGCAGATGTGTGTTTCTAGACTTGTGATTTGGTTCTTGATTGTTCATGTGAGGTGGAAAGTTGCAATTTGACTTGCAAATAATTTGGTTTTATCACAAGGAGCATGGGAAGGATTTATTGTAGAGGGTTTACAAAGATATTAGAAGATGGCTCCAAGAGGATTGTACCCTGATATGATTGCGAATCTTTGTGATGTGGTGGAGAAGAGGTTTTCTAAGATGTTTGCTTGGTTTGAAGCTAGCTTGGTTGATCAAGCTAAGGAGGAGGTTGCTTAGTTTAAAACTAGTTTGACTGATTGAGTTAAGGATAGGATGAGGAAGGCATTTTGTAGATGTTTGTGGAGTTGGAGTCTACCGATCCAGAAGAGAGTTGTCTAGTCGATTAAGAGACTTGTTCATGAGAGAAGATGACATAGCAAGTTTGAGGTTGGTTTTGTTGATTAGTTTATGGAGTTTGATACAAAACCTATAGAGAAACTTGAGGTTGATGTTGAGGATATTCCTAATCTTGTTAATGTTGGGAGGAGGTTGGTTTGCATGATCAGTTAGTTGGCTCTAAAATGGAAATTGTAGAGGCACTTGGTCATCGATGATCCAATTGTTGTTGGTCATGAGTTATCTATAGCAGAGCATCTTGTTGTGAGCAATGAGATTGTTGGTGTTATGATTTTGGTATGTGTTGATGGAAATCTACATATTGCTACTAATGTGGAGTTTGTTGTTGCTGGCATGGATTTACTAGTTGCTACTGTGGATGAGGGTTTGCTAATGAAGTATTATGTTTAGTTTGTTTTTAGGAGTGAGAATGCTAATTGGATGGTTGAGATTCTTGCGTTTGAGTGAATGATGTAGATGTGGATGTATAGATTGGTTTTTTTGTCCCCCTTGGAGTGGAAGCTTTTGGTGAAGATGAAGATAGTTGTTGCTCTTTCTTTGGGCATCAAAGTGTGGGACACACTTTTCTATTTACCTAGGGAGTCTGATGCAAGAGCATCCTAGCCATCATGTTATCTAGCTAATTCTGCTAGTTGCTGCCGAGTTACAAGAATTGCTGAGTTCCAATAATTTTGTAGTTTAAGAAAAGTTGAGGTTATCCCACATCATGTTAACACTTGGTTAGTGTGTTATCCCATCTCACTCTATCGTATCTGCCAAGTTCCATAGTGTGTGCTAAACTATTCTTCATGTGATTCTTCATATGGTGAGTGACTCTTCATGTGTTGAGTTTCCTTGTTGATGTCGAGTGTCAGCATTTTGGACATGTTTTCTGCATTTTTGGTGCAATCCAACTTGTGGGATTGATTCTGATCATGAAATTTATGATAAGGTCTTGTCTTGGGATTGTCCAAACCATTATTGGGTCGACCTTTCTATTTTGTAATGGTCTAGAATATTCTGTAACCCATTTTGGCAAGTACAAATAGGGTGTTTAGGCTTATAGAGAAGCAATGGGAGAGAAGTGATTTGAGAGGAGTGATTTTGGAAGTAGCTTAAGGGAAAGTTTTCCAAAGTCTATGGACAGAGTGTCGAATGTGAGGTATTTTATAGTAGGATTGTAATGGAGTTATGAGTGTGTGGACAGAGAGCTGAATGTGAGGCAGTTTATACTTAGATCTTGGATAAAGTTGGAAAAGAGATAGGGCTACAACTTGAAAAATAGAGAATAGCTTGGTGGACCTAAGGGTACAGGTGTGGATTCTTCATGGTGTTCTTATCTAGTTGTGGATTTGGAATAGCTAGAGTTTGGATTGGATCTTGTGGGATCTTGTAGAACTATTGTTGTAAATGCTATTTTATTTGACCCTAACCCAGAAGGCCTTATAACCGGGCATGTTGCATGTAATCAATTATATCTATGAATAAAGAGTTGTGATTTGGTACCAAATCTTGCATTATTGGTTCTGGATGTTGTGTTTCCAGTGTATGGCTATATTGCTTGGGGATAGGACATCTCCTTTGGGGATTCTCTAACCTTGCACCATGTTAGAAAAACCATTTGAGAAATCTTGTAAATCATACTTTTCTCACTTTGTCAATAATTCCATTATGTTCTCATTCATCCAAATATACCGATTAAGAACTTTACATTGGCTGAGACGTGGACTTAGTCAAAATCTCATGATCTCCTCTTATGGGTGTGTTTCCTTGATTATTCTTTTTTTTTAATTCTCTCCTTTTCTTCTTCATTTTCATTCTCCCTTTTCTTGGGTTTCCTTTGTTCTCTTTTTGCTTATACTCCCTTTTGTTCTTATCCTTCAATATTCTCCCCCTTTCTTTTTTCTCAATTTCATTCTCCATTTTTTGTGTTCTCCCTTGGGTTTCTTTATTAATTTTCTCCCTTGTCCTTTCTATTGTCCCCCTGTGTGTTATTTTCATTCTCCCCTTTAATTCTCCAACTTTTTGTCATGAATGAAAAAGGGTTTTTATAGGTTGTCAAATAAATCCCTATATTGGCATTGGGTACTAGCAAGATGAGCTTCCCATGATGCCTTTATACTAGTGAAAGAAATGGGATCGCTCCTTATGTTGACCAAGGGATCTGCCAGTCTATTTGATATACTAACTAGAGATCTATCAATTGGTGATTTTGCATCCTTAATGTGCTTTGGAAATTACTATTCAAATAATTTTCTTCTCTTTCTATACCTTGACTTGTTGGATTAGATATAGTTTTCCCTAGGTCTTGGTTTTTTTTATAAATGTTGAATCATTGGTTGCACTAAATGTACTCTACATTGAGTGAAGTTCTTGTTTAGCTTGTTGTATTGTCTATTCCAAGTTCAATTTGAGTCTAATTGGATCAAATTCTTTTTTTAGTACTGATGTAGTGGCCTTGAGAGTTTCAATCATGTCATCTTTGAGTTCTTGAAGTGTGGACTTTTTGAGCTATAATAGATTCACGAGCTTCTCAATTCTTCTTTCGTCCATCTTATTTTCAACTAGTTCCATACAATTGCCAAGTCGCTCTTTGATATTATCTACTAGGATAGTAAGTTGACTAATCACATATGTATTTAAATCATATTGTACATTTAAGGCTAGTTCTTCAATGACATCTTTGGTAATACCCAGTTTTGTTTTCCTTTGTTTCCTTTTTCTTCCTTCAAAGAGCATCCTTTATCTCTTCAAAAGTTTTATATACTCATTGAGTTCATCTAGATCCATATCTTTTACTACTAGTTTCCTTTTAATAACAATTGCATCTAGAGTTTTCATTTCTTCTTCTTTATCTACATCATTTTCAAAGAGTTACCCTTCATATTTAGAGCTTGAAGATGATGGTGATGATGATGACGAAGACATATATCTTCATTTTCATCTTCTCTTCTTGTCTTGTTCTCCTCTTTTAATTCTAGAGATGCTCATTATACATCTCTTTCTTTTACATCCAAATGTCTTACTCTCTGACACCTTGGATCTTGAAGATGTTGGCCCTGATACTAATGTCCCTTCTTCTTCTTGTTGGGATTATTTGATTATAGAATCAGATTTATCCTTTTTTCAACTTCTTTTTCACTTTCTTCCTCTCTAGAGACTTTTACCACTAGTAAATTTTGGGGTCATTTTTGATGGTAGGCAAATTTGGCTTGTAAAATTCAATTTTTTTAAAAATATGATCCCAATAAAATCAAAATTTTGATGACAATTAAGTTTATCGTCAAAATTTTGATGATAGTTAAGTTTATCGTCAAAATTTCAACATTGTTAGGGATATAAAAAATAACTTCATTTATTCACTCGACAAAGTGAAGGCAGGAGGCTTTAGAGGTGTGATGAAGATATTTTTAGCATTGTTCAAGGTAAGGGTTTATGGATTAACTTTCATTCTCATCCTCTTCTATTTGGAACTTGCTTCCAAGGTAAGGGTTCATGGATTAGCTTTTATTCTCTTCCTCTTCTATTTGGAACTTTCTTTCAAGGTAAGGGTTCATGGATTAACTTTCATTTTTGTTAGATACATTACCATAATCATTGTTTTAGCACTTTCTTTTAGTCCAATAGGAGGAAAGGGCAGTTGCTCAACTAAAAATGGCCCGGTGGAAAATTCCTTTTCTTTGTTGTCTTTTCTACAAAAATTGCACCAATCTGCATTGCAAACATTAGGCTCCTTTGGTTTTGATCCAAAGCTCTATGTTGATTTGCCTCTCCACTATACTTTGTCCATCACTAGATAGGATTTCTTAGCCTTGCCTCAGCCCATACCAAAAAAAACCCTCTTTAATTTTCTTAGCAAGTATTTTGGATAGGCAGGAGATAATGTAGATCTTCATTCTCTACCAAATTTTGTCATAGAGCTGGATATATTTTCAGTGAGTGTTAAAAACCTTTGAAATGTACTGAGCAGGAAACTTAATAAAAGTGTGGGTGAAGAGCCTAATGTCCATACACTTCTGCCATTATCGGAGGCTCTCATTATCCCTAGCTCATGCTTTAGAGAAGTTTATTATTGGGACAGTTACTAAATAATAAGGTATTGATGAGATTTCTATGCTTCTATCTTCTATAATGTATAAGAGTTAATATTATACCCATAGATTGATAATAAATCATAACCACAATATTTATAAAATAGTTTCTTGACAACCCCCATGATTCAATATTTTCTTTCATTCAATTAGTTGGTAGACTGCCACACCCATGAATATCTTTTATTTAGTAACTTGATAAAATTACACACCCTCAATGAATCAACAAGCCAATTAATCCTAATTTTCACAATTAACTATTATGGTGATGAATGCTTTCAACTACAATTGTTTAATGGTTAGTCACAACAAGCACACACTTCTAAATTAATATTAAGCAAACCTTTTCATCCTCAAAATTTTGAAAAATAAAATTGAATATATTGCTAAAGCCCAAACGATTGGAAGTGTAGTAGCAAGCTTAGATAATTGTTAAGGCCACATGAAGCTCATTAGCTATTTGTCTAAGGCTTGTTAACATGCCATAACTCTATCTTACTAACGAAATATGGTCTACTAGACTAGTGGGTGGCTAGCAAATTGAAAATTAGGAATGTCACATGATTGTATGTAATTATGCAAATTTGGAGTTATTTTAGAAGACAAAGGTTGCTCTAAATAAGTTCAATGTATGTTGTGTTAGAATACCCACCAACTAAAATATGAATGGAAGATCTTCTAGCTAAGTTGTTAGTCCTTATATGGGTTTGTTACATGTGTAGGGATATGGTATGGTGATTCGCTAATGGTTTTTTTCCCATGTTCCATAGGACTTGGTCATGGCTATACAAATATTTATAAATATTCTAGCCATGTTAACAAAATTAATCACAGTATGCATGGAATAAAAAAATTGAACCACAAACTAGTACTGAAGGATGAGAGTTTGATGCTATGAGCCAAAACATTAAAATGGTTTATAAAGTTATATCTTCTACTAAATATAGGATAATAGACACTAAGATAATAAATGAAAATTAGTCACACTAATGCTTCATCTCCATCTACAAAAATAGCCAATCATCGTAGCCTTACCAACAAATAAAGAAATTGTGGCTAGTTATGATAAGTTTCACTCCCTTCCTCACAAGATACAAGACATTCTTTAATTCACATAATTTTTGGGTATCAAATCAAATAAAAAATGTAAACAAAAATCTAAATATAGTAATGAATCATTGGGAGAAGTGAAGAATTAGTTGTGCAAGAACAAGGAAAGGAAAAGGGTTGCTTGTTTGCAAATTGTGAACTACAACTCATCAAAATCAATGTAAAAATCAATCATCATGTAGCATCCCTAAAGAAGAAAAAAAACCTCAGATCAAGAGGAGGCACATAGTACACCATTGAGACTTCACTTTGACCACAAAATGGATCAAATTAAAATCATGGCCTAGCCCATTATAGATGTTGAAAACATGTAACCGAGGTATGATGGTGAAGATCTGTATTAGGTGAGTAAATATCATCAGTGGTTATAGCAATACAAATACATCAAAATAATTAGAAACTAGAACTACATATTCATTAGAGTGAATAGTTCAAGGTTCTTGATCCCATGTATATGGGTATGTAGGCAGCTTGGTAGGTGGAGTATGCCTTAAGTGTGTAGACACCTTGGACATAGTTAGGTATCCTTGGACATAGGTAGATAGAACTTAACCATGTATGCATGTATGTATGTATGCATGTATCTATTCTCTACTTAATAGTGCCATCCATATTGGGGGGGATAAGTTGAGCTTGCACCTTCTGCAATACTTCATTTCTATTATGTGCACTCTCTGAATCGAAGGTATATAACTTTATCGCTTGTAATTATAATTTTCAAATAGTGCAAACCACAATAGTTTCTTATAATTCTATGGTTCTCTTTCTAAGTTTATAAAATTGAAGTTTAGAAATTAATTGCATTTATGTACATCTTTTTCAAGTTTGATATTTCTCATTTTCCTGACTCATAGCCCTAGAATAATTTATCAAAACACATACTGAGCAGTTGGAGATTGAGCCAATTTTTTTAAAGAATGATTGTGCCAAAATAACTAAAAAAATAATTGTGTATGATAATCATCTTTTTTTGATAATTATCTTTTTACACTCTTTATTGCACAGTTCTTACATTTTATGATTTTTTGGTGAGAAGAAAATTCCAAACTAAACAAGTAGGTGATCCAAAATTAAATCATAATTTGTTAAGGCATGTTCAAATACCTTATTTCACATGTTATTAAATGTTCCTTGAATGTTTAGGGTAGTGACTCCTTTTACTCAACTCTTCACTGAATTTATTCTCACTCCAACAATGGCATTGCCTCTAAACCATGAAAATGATGTTGAAGTGTTTCCCAACCTTGAAACACTCTTACAACTTAAGAAATGGAAAAGAAAATGCAGATGCATTACATGACAAATTGCACAACTTGTAGCCTTTATATATGCAAAGAGATCTTTTTAAAGTTGTTTATTACATATTAGCACAATAGAAAATTATTCCAGCTGCATACATATTCCATAATCCAAATAATAAAATAATAAAACTCACTGAAACCATGCTAAGTGAAAAGCCATAACCTAGTTCAATTGGTCTAGTTGCTGATTAGCTAGGTTGATTACAAATTCCTATAGAACTATCATCATATTGAGTACAATAAAATGAACAATAAACTATTTGCAACTAGTGTTGACTAGTCTATTTAGACCCATTGATTATTTTCACAAGCTTTAAAACATAACTATATAAGAAGTAATTTAGGATGTACATAGGTTAACCTAACATTAATTGTAAACTACAACACAAAGGTTGTACAAGGGTATTACATTATTGTAATTATAGAAAACCACCTGATTCGCTTGAGTGGGTGTATGATGGAAAAGAGATGTATTAGGTGAGTAAATCTCACCAGTGGTTATAGGAATACAAATGCATAAAAAAAAATTAGAAACTAGAACTACATATTCATTAGAGTGAGTAGTTCAAGGGTCTTGATCCCATGAGTATTGGTATGTAGGTAGCTAGGTAGGCAAAGTATGCCTCCAATGTGCAAAAGTCTTGGACATAGTTAGGTAGCACTTAACCATGTATATATGTATGTAACTATTCTCTACTTAACAATACCATCCACAAGGGGGGGGGTGTGTGTGCGGGTAGTTGAGTTTGCACCTTCTGCAATACTTCATTTCCATTATTTGCGCTCTTTGAATAAAAGGTATATAACTTTATCACTTGTAACTATAATTTTCAAATAGTACAAACCACAATAGTTTCTTATAATTCTATGGTTCTCTTTGTAAGTTTATAAAATTGAAGTTTAGAAATTAATTGTATTTATGTATGTCTTTTTCAAGTTTGGTGTTTCTCTTTTTCTTGACTCACAATCCAAGAATAACTTTTCAAAACACATATTGACCAGTACGAGATTGGGCCAAAAAATTGTAAGAACGATTGTTCCAAAAGAGCTAAAAAATATGATTGGTGCACGACAATCATCTTTTTACACTCTTTTTGGCACAATTGTTCTTACATTTTATGATTTTTGGTGAGAACAAAATTCCAAAATAATTAGGTAGGTATCCAAAGTTAAATCATAATTGGTTGAGGCATGTCTAAATACCTTATTTTATATGTTATTGAATGCTATGTGTTTTTGTGCTACTGTTAATGAATGTTAAAGGATGAATGTTCTAGGATGTTGTAATAGTTCTTTAGCCCAAATAGATAAATCATGATTTGAAATGCAAACTTGGGTGCTTAACTTAATGAAAATAGCATACCGAGCAAAAGACCATGTGCGATGAAGGATTATATGATTTTCTACATATTTGACCATATAGCAGTGCATTATAGGTTCACATACATTCTCAAGTAGATGTTTGTGAGCACTAGGGGTGTGAAGGCTCCATGCATAAACATGTAGAAGAAAAAAAGGTCATGATGAACATTTTTGATCACACGTTTTCCAAGAGCATACACAAGTTCCTCAAGGTGACTTCACATTATTAAATTTTCATGTTTACCAACCCCACTGCTCTTCCTCCATATCCTACACAAATAAAAAAATGTTACCTCCAACATTGTAACTGTATGATAAATTGGAATAGCACATGCCTGAGCCATAACCTAGTTAAATTGGTCTAGTTTCTCATCAGCTAGGTTGATTACAAATTCTTGTAGAATTGTCATTAGATTAGATACAATAAAATGATCAATCAGTTGTTTCCAACTAGGAAGATCAAATACAATTTTCTAAGGTGATAAAATTGCATATGTAGATGCATCACTTAATGTACTAATTATATAAAGGATGCATTATTGGAATATTAGAATCAGACAGAATGCAATCAGAGGAATGAAGTTGTAGAGCTAACCCCCATGCAAGAAGAGGTTCAAGATGACAAGAAGATGGTGATGGGTCAATGCAAGACCACAAAAAATATAGAATTGGCATCCCTTAGTGCAAAGGTAATGAGTTATCCATCGACAATAAACACAATTGAAGTGTTAAAAAATGAAGTGAAAAAATAGTAAGGTTAATGCTGCTAAATTGGATGAAGCCATCATTTTTGGTGTTTAATCAAGGTCATGTAGACCAAGGTCAAGGATCAGTCAAAGTTGGTCAATGCTAATCAAAGGCCTTGGGGGGTATTAAAATGTCATGCAAGGTCACAAATGAATTAAAAATGTAATTTGTAAGCCTTTTGGACCTATATACGGTGCCAAATAGGCATGAGTTAGAAAAAGAGGAAAATTGTCAAAAATGTGTTAAAAATGTGAAGTTGTCAAAAAATATTGCTATCAACATTTTTTGCAAAATGATAGTTTTTCGAAGATGGAAGGTCAACCATCTTGTATGAACTCTTTGGGAAGTTAAAAGGTCATTCTACTACATAAAGAAGGAAATCTCATGTAGATGGGGCTAGAATGTAGAGAGGAGAGAGGAAGAGTATGGTATGGTAATATAATCAGTTTCATTTGTCAAATCTACTGGTGTATTTGGTATTTGAATGTAGTCTTGGTACTTTATTCCTTACCTCGTGGATGTAATAGTTCAAAAGCTTTCTACCAAGTTGAATGAAGTTTAGAATCAATACTAATGTTACATGTATGCCTAACTTCATTTTTTATTTGTTGAAGTTCTCTTTACCCACTGGTGGGATAGTAAAATGTATATATTTTTAGGGTATAATGGAGTTGGTCAAGAATTTATAAGACATCTATTGTTGCATGAAGAATACAAGGGATCAACACTCAAGAAACATGACAACAACTTTTGTATAACTTGCATGGTGTTTGGAGGGTTGCAGTCATTCACGGGATGTTGAAGAACCCATTGGAAGAGTTGGGTAGGCGAGATAATGGAGATTGGAGGATAGTTACTTTAAACATAAATGAAACCCTAATTGAGGCAATGGTTTGAATGATCATTTATCTCCTTTTTGGTAAACAAATTTGTCTTTTAATAAAACAAATAATTAAAACCCTTTATGCCCAAACTCATAAGACAAACACACTTTTCCAATAGTTGAGGAATCTTTACTTCTTTAATTCTTGTCTAAATTTTAATAAGTTTCAGCTTCCTTATTAGGTATTCAATAAGAATACTCTTTTAAATAAGAATTACTTTAACTAGAAAGTAATAAGGCATCCCATCTATTCTTGGATAGGAGGATAATCAAATAAACAACTAAATAAATCAAATATTGTATAGAATGAGCTGAACTCAGGGTTTCCCCATCAATTACAATTTAAAAGAGGTATGAATTAGATAGATTATCTAAGGTATCCACAATATAAGCATCTAACATCGAAAAGAGATCTCACAATTCAATGTCAATTCAATCCTAAACCAACAATGAACAATTCACAGCATGTAATCTTTGAATATATTTATAGAATCTTCTATCATCCAAAAATAATCATGTTTCTGTATAATGTTGGAAATTCAAAATATTTGCATAACAAATAAAAACTAGGCTAAATTTCATATTATGATCTCCATCAAAAACTACCAACCCTTTACACTACTGAGTTTCTAACTTAAATAGAGTAACATTTGAGAATCTCCATTAAAACCAAATTCTTGGATAGTTTTAAAAGAAGTCATAATGACCAAGTTTAATGGGTATGTAGACCTAGGAAATAACCATATTGTTAAAACTTGAAAAATAAACATAAATCAAAATTTCTTCAATGAGAGACATCATCTTTCTTTTTCAGTGGGTCCTCTTTTTCTTCATCCTCATTCAGATTTGAAGGTCCCTGCATAAGTTTCCAAACTTTGTATGCACCTATAAATTAACACATGAAATTCTTGCTCAGGTACTTTATGCTTTTCTGGGAATTTTTCCATGTATCCTTGTTGTATTTCATCTTGGTGACATTATCTAGATACTCCAAGAGTTGTTGGTTGCACATGTCAATCATAGTTTCTATCTTGGCAATTTTGGTGAGGTCCATCATGGTTAGTTTGGCTCCATCTTTGATTGCATATAGGGGATCATCCTATCATTTAACTAATGTTTCTACATAAGAACCTCCTTCTTTGAAAGGTACAAAAGGAGTTGAACTGATGATCTAGATCTTTGTTCATGCTAGACTGTCTTGAACTCCTTTTTTGAAAAATTGCATGTAGGAAATGGCTGAACTATAATTAGAAACTTGCTAAGCTATTTTCTTTTGCAATACATGTACAAGCCTTGCATCAACCAGTTGAAGAGGATTCTCTTCTAGAAATTTATTTGGGCCATACACTTCAACATTTTCCAATTGAGTCACCACGGCTGACAACCTTTTAGATTTTTCTTTCCATACTATCACCTATATATAGGCTTCACTTATCATTACCTCTACAAATAAAAATATCTTATGTAAATCCCATAAACATTTAGCGAGTAGATTCATCACACAGTCTATCTAGTTATGGATTAAAAAAATAGCTGCCCTTCCTTTCTTTAGATCACTCATGAACTGTGATTCTTGGGTGCACTAGGATCAAATATGGGATGAGATGAACCAACAGTCATTGAAAATTTCCCCTTTCAAGATCTTATGGATTCTAGCATTGCATATATCTCAACCTTCATTTTCTTCTTTTCAATGCCATCTTTTTGCGATTGTAGAATAATTTGTTTAGTAGATGATTTCACCTAGTGTTCTTTCATCTCCCAGTTGATCACCCCTAAGTTTATGTGAGTAATCTCAAAATTAATCAGATCTAGAGTACTTGTGTCTTGTTTGTGGTTATAAGTGGCCACTTTTGCAATGCTATTTTCCATTTCCTGGTCGAACACTATTATAGTTGAGCTTTTAGTTCTTTTGGACTTTGAGGCTCTATTAGTATACTTACTCACAATGTCATCAACATGAAAATGAATAGGGACTAGCCTTCTCCTTTTGTTGACTGAGGCAACCAACCAGTTTGGTTTGAAATTAAGAATTTTCTGAGTTTCATTGCCTTTGAATATAGTACTCACATTTTCTATCCTTTGAGGAGAAATTCCCATTTTCATTTGAACTCACTAGAGATTGTTAATGAGCACACCACCCATATCCTTGTCAGGTTCATTGTCAACCTGGATAGCTTCATTAGGTCCAACAGGTGCTAGACTCTTGGTCTTATTCTTGGAACAAGGCTTTTGTACTAGGGTAGATTATGGCCTTGCACTCTTTTAATCCTTGAGGATCTTCTACCACCTAAATATTTTTAATTAGCATTAGAATTGGAATTAGTTGGTTCTTTAGCATGTTTGATCTTTTTCATTTTTATTCAAGTATTTTTTCTTTCAAGCACAACCTTTATCCTTTCAAGGATATTATATTCTTCTTCAGAATCCTAGTTTATAATGGCTCTATTAGAAGTCAAAGACTCAATTAATTGAATGTCTATCAAATCTACTTTATCCTCTTCATTATCTACAACATCTACATCCAAATTCAATTGAAAGAGCTTAATTTGGAAAATGGTGAACCTGGTAGACTCCCTTCTCCAAACTTCTTGATCATCTGCATAGTCTTCCCAAAAGTCTTCAATATTAGGGACACGTAAAAACTTCACACATGATTCAAACAAGCTATGAGTTATTCCCTTGCTATCAAAATTTTTTCTAGCATGATAAAAACCAAGATGAAAATTAATCAAATCTGAACTTATACATGTACCATCTTCCATACTTTAGCATGTTAGTTTGCTTAGTTTGAATGGGAAGCTTAATATCAAAAACTTCATTAGTGGTATACTTATTTATGACTGAAATCAATTGATGAGACACCTCTTCCAAGATAAGACAATCTAGAACAAATCTAGGGAGCTATAAGGGTTCTTCATTGAAACCAACTATCCTCCAATAAGTGAATTTGGAAAATTTAATGAATATGCTACAAAAATATTGAATAAACTTCTGAGATTCATGAGAGAATCTATGATGGGGAAGACTCTTTAGGTCAAAACACAATTTCCTTGAGAAAATATCATGGACCTTCCTAAACTTTCCCAAGGCTTTATTTTTATGCAACACGAGCTAGTAATTATATATAGTAATATTTTCAATCTAGGGTTCATGGGGAAAATACCACAAGTCTTGAGTACTGGCCAACATATACATTAGATACGAAGACATATATAAATCTTTTTTTAGGTTTAAAGCTCCCCTGAGCTGATTCCTTAGGGAAATAGAAATTAACCCTACCTAGTCTAAGAATTGAGTCCTTTTCAACACAATATGAATATAAATGTACATCCATTTTTCAAAAGAAGGCACATCTGTAGAGCCACAAATTCGATGCAAAAAAACCATTAAATCATGCACTTGTGATGTCATTTGTCCTTTCTTGAGGGTTTTAGGTAACCAAGAACCACCTTTGTAAAAGCATCAGTCAAACTCTTAGCAATGATATTTCTATAAATGTAAGACTTTTCTAAAAATCTAGACAATTATAACACAACGGTTAAATTCAAAAACTCTTGCTCTTCAAGATGAAACAACTTGGACATGGTTTCTCTAGTGATGCTTAGCAACATACTTCTATCCCTTTTCAAAATATTTCTAGTAGGTCTATCATACATTTGTGTATATTCTTGAATGAATTCTGGGCACATATATGCTGATGGGAAGGTGGAGGCCATAAGGAAATTGGTATCCAAGATTTTGGTGGAAAAGTGTTCTACAAGCTTTTCACATAACCTTTCTATTACCCCTCCTAGATCAAAACTTAAGAGGTCTATATATGACATAACATGCGACTTACTATGTAGGTTACGCATGTTCCTGAATATATGCAATGTGGACCTCATTGTTTAGAATCCCCCCTTTGCTTGAAAATCAAAGAAGTAGTTACAATCTTTCTACTAATAGGTAAAAAAAAGAGAGTTAAGGAACACAAGGGTTACCTAAAGAGCAATGACTATGAAAACTATGAGAGTCGATTATCCTTCCTCAAATTCTACTAACACTTAAACCAACTGAAGAAATTTATGCCTTTTGAAAAGAAAAGATTTTCATTATATACACTTTGACAAAAAGGGTAGGGGATTAATTATGGGAAGGACACAATAAATTACACATGCCACAAGAAAAGGGTGATGGGAAAAAATGGTGTCTATCATTAAAAATATAATTAGATACCCAAATTATTTTTTGCCTCTACATGTGCTAGATCTTCACTTTTTGTTCTTCGAATCTAAATCACGATGCAATTATTAATGATTGCCTTACTTCAAACATTAATGATCTTATTACCTTTCTAGACATGGTATTTGACTATAGTACAATTCCTTTTTGGATTTTGTGACACATCAAAATAGGGCCCACCAACAATATTGCATGAGAATAAAAAAAGAGTTGAAATGATGAATCCATTGAACCTTTTGAACTTGGTTCAAATGGTAAAAATGGTACAAGAGGTTCAAGGTGAATTTTTTCCATTCACAAGTGGTACAAAGGGTTCATAAGTTACATAAGGAAATTTTGAATCTTTGGCCATGACTTTAATCAATATATTTTTCAAGAAAATTGGGGATTAGACTAGATCAACAATAAACATAAAGGAAGGAATGATGATAACAAGAGGTTCATAGATGAATTACTAAAATAGTTTATTTGCACCTTAGATTGCAATTGACAATAGGCAAATAAACAATTGAAAATAGGAGTGAACTAGGAAAATAAAAATGACGACTCTAAAAAATCCCAAACTCACATTGGCTCTACTTGGGGACTGGTTTTCAACTGAAAACTACAGAGCTTAGAAACTTGAGTAGGCAGACCTAAAGAAAGTAAACAAAAAGAAAAACAAAAAGAAAGGAAAAAATAGGAACCAAGGCTAAATATGTACAAAAATCACAAGGAACCTCAATATTTAAATAGTTTTAGGATATAATGAGTTCAATTGATTTAAATCTTTGCTAGGTTCTTCTTCCATGGATTGCAAACATGGTTCTTCTTTTCTCTATTGCTATAAAAGTATCTAAAAAGTTCATAACCTGCAACTATAGGACAAGTAGCATTTCAACATAGAGCATATGGGTCCACGAATGCATGATCATCTAAAACATTAGCATTTGAAGATTTTGGGAACAACTTTATCTTTTCTTCAAAAAAAACTATTAGGTTTCCTCTACTAGGTCTTTCCTCCCTTTGAAGCTGAAGCTTCCACTACTTCCATGTATGAAGCTTGAATTTCTTTTGCTTCCTTGTCAGAAATCTTATGAATTTGATTCAGAACACTAAAAACTTTCTGTAAATGGTTCTGAAAAGAGTAATATTCTGGCACTGAAAGCTCTATAACTACTTTGAAATCTCCACTCTCTATGAATAGTAATAGATTACTGGATCATGGAATGTTTTATGCTGAGCATACACTCATCAACCTTCTATGTGCATTGATACTCAACATGATCAAGCTTTAATATCTGAATTTTTTCACTTTTCTTGTATATCTATGATCTTGGGATTGAAGTGAACAATGTTCTTTCAATTTAATGCAATTTACATAAATTGTATGCCTCTTATTGACTACTTTTGATTCAAATAATTAAGTAATTACTTTTAGTAAGTGATAGGGTTTTGGGTAAATGAGAAGGATATGATAAGTATGAGATTCAGAGTTCATTGTTGACAAATTTAATTGCAAGTCAATTAAATAGGTTTCAAGTCACTGGTTTTAACTCTATATGACAATGGATAAGGCGCTAGTCAATTAATTTCAGTTGCAAGTCGATGGTTTATATGGTTGCAAAATACATATATCAATCAAAAATTAATTTTCCATTTTATCTATTGAAGAACTAAAGTATCTACTCAACACTTATTTGTAATAGCTTTCCTTTTGGTTATAACTAGCTATTGCAATCACAAAGTTTGTTGCAAATCTACAAAGAAATTGTGAACATTATCTTCTATAAGGGATAGGTTTGAAAGAAGAAGTATAAGTGAGAAAGCATTTGAAAAGAGAATCAAATAACCTATCACATTCGTATCCCTTAGGTGCACCCACCTTGGCCCTCCAGAGCCTAAAGTGTAGAGAATCTAGTGTACTCCATTGAAGTTGGTTTAGAGTTGAGATCAATCTTGCTAAATATAGGACCTAGCTAGTCCTTAGGTTTGTTTTCATCTTTCTCATCCTAGTATTAGGTTTAGAGAAACTCAATAGTCCCAAAAAAACCAATAGCTCCTAAAAAGAATCCTTTTTTATTCTCGACATTGGGCCTGAAGGCTGCAAGAATTCTCTCTAAAAGTTTGTCATATTTTGCCATGAATTCCCTCATGGGCTCATGCATTTCTTTTCTAAGTTGTGCCAATTGAATGAGGAGAGAGTTTTCATTATAGAAGTTTTGAAACATGCTTCAAATGCATGAGTCATGGTATCCCAATTAGTTATGGAGCGATGTGAGAGGTGATTAAGTTGTAGTGTCAGTAAAAGCTTAGATGTGTATATATTTCATTGAAAGCTGCCAAGAAATTTATATTGTGTTAGCTCATCTTGTCAGAGAAGATAGTTGACTATAAGTATTCTGAATACCTTTGCAAAATTCTTCTGCCTTGGTGGCTAGTGTATATACTAATATGTTAGCAAGAAATACTAATCTATTAAGAGAACACAACATTAACTAACAAAACTAATATAACATATAAGAGAGACTAAAGAGAAATCCCTAATTAGGAATGTGAGCCAAATGAATGGACTCTCCCAATAGGAATTAGCTCTTTGCTTGGTAGATGAGTGTATGTAAATGATTGGTATGTATGCTCAAGGCTTCTCAAAACTATGCTTCAATGGAGATGGAAAATGGAAAATTGGTAGCTTTGTGAGCTCTCAATTTGGCATTATAAGGGTATGGTAAAAGGCTTTGTTTCTCAAACTAGCATTATAACTTTGGCTTAAAAGTTGTGATGAAATGGCTTGGGAGGGGATTCAATTTATAGGCAAAGGGCTTTAGGGATGGAGGGCTAGGATGCAAGGAGAGATGAAAGCTTAAGGAGGGCTAGGATGCACTCAAAAAGGAGCACATGGATTGTGCTTGTTTAGCACCAATCAGGGAGTGACACATGTCACAAGGTGAGTGGATGGAAGGAAGGGCAAGGATGAGTCAACAAAGGAGGCTCAAGGGATAATATCTTCATAAAGACCCTTCATAAATGGCTTGTAAGAGCAATGAATAGACTTGTAAGAGTCTTTATGGCCTTGTAAGAGCATTCATGGTTGGGTGGTTGGGATATTTTGGAGGGAGTTGAGATTGTTGACTTTGCTTGGTTTAGGAAAGTCTTAAGCTTGCTTAGGGAATGTGACAAGGTTGGGGGGGGATTAGGCTTGGGTTTAGGATTAGATTAGGGATGTTAGAGATATGCAAGTCGATGGCATTTAATGAGGGTGGGTGAGTTAGTAGCTAAGCTTAGTTAGTATGGGTGGATGGGGTGGATTAAGCTAAAAAAGGGGTTTAGAGATAGGCTTAGGAGGAGGATAAAGTCCTTCTAGAAGAGTCTAGAACTTCATAAGGTTTTGAGGATAAATAAAGTTTATTTATCTCAAGGGTTTGGGTTGAGGAGATATTTATTAAAACATAATTAATAAATATGAGGGTTGATATTTAATCTTAATTAAATATTTTGAGTTGGGATTAAGGGTAGAAAATGATGAGATTAGCCTTTAATCGAAATTAAAGAAGGATTAGAAGATTTTGGAAGAGGTTAGTGGTCTTAAGGAAATTGGCCAAGTTTTGGGCAAAAAATAATTTTTTAATTTATTTTGGGATTTTTGGTCAATTTATTAATTAAATAATTAATAAATAAGGAAATAATGTTTAAATAAGATTTAAACATTTTTGGGAGGGATTCCTTAATTAAATATTTTTAATTAAAATAAAGGGATTTAATGGCATAAAAATAAATAAATAAATTAAATAATTAATAAATTAATAAATGATGATGTCATCAGGGACTTTTTTCTTAGAAAATAAAAATATTATTTTCTAAAGGATTTTTAGGTGTCTACATTTTGCCCCTCTTTGATGTGATGCCGCAAGTGGCATGGCATCAAACATAAGAAAATAAGATGCCCAAGGCTAGAGGAGAAGAGGAGAGAATGGACTGTGAGATGCCCCCTCAAGAAGGTAGCAGAGAGAGAAAGCGAGGCTCGATGGCTTCTTGAAAAGTACAAGAATCTTGAATGAGCAAGGAGACTCAGATTGGCAAAGAGAAGGGGCTGAATTAGCTCAAACTCTCACTATGGGAGAATGATAAAGGAGAATCAGATGCATAAGAGGAAGCAAGCTTAAGACTTTAGGGAAGGTGGAGGATGAAGGAGTGGAGTGCTATAAAAAGGAATCCAAGATAGGGAGATGGATGAGGGGATTATAAAGCTGATGTAATAGGATTTGAAAGAGTCAAATTGGCAAAAGATGGGTTTTAGAGATCCCTAGGACTAGGATTGTGGATCTCAAAAGATGAGGCTTGGTGGATTGATTGGATTGGTGGATCCCTAAGACTAGGATTGTGGATCCCTAAAGCTAAGAGTGATGATTGATTTTGAGAGATACGGTTGCATAAGTTGTGGTAGGAGAGATAGATGTTGGATATGGATGGGGGATAATGAATATGAAGAGGTTCCATTGAAGCTTTTTGAGCAGGGGGATACTTCAAAGAGAAGTACCACCATGTAGTTGAGCACTAGATTTGCTATAGGACTGTTGGTTAATTGCCAAGGTTACCAAGAACATCAAGGCCTTTTCACCAACTGTCCAGAGGACTGGCGAACTGACTTCAAAAAAAACACGCAAGGATTGCCCCAGCATCACACATGATTCCTAAAGGAAGCAACGTGGAACTGACACTGGGTAACCCACAAGCAAAAAAAAAAAAACAAACCAAAGACCTGATCAAGACCTTACGCTCAGATTGCACCATTCACAGTATACCATGATATGGAAGATCATGGAAACCTTGAGGAGGGAACAAAAGGATTTCTTGGAAAAGATATTTCAAGACCCAAAAGGGAAGATTCTAAATCAAAAGAAAGAAAAAATCCAAAAGAGAACTGTTTGCCAACAAGATGGGTAGGACGAGGTACTAACAGACCAAGATCAGACAGGAGGAAAGCTATATCCTACAAGGATCTATCGGAGAGTACCTAAGCTGATTGATCTAGATGAGTGATGCGTCTGGCAAGCTGAACTAAGAAGGATAACACTTTGGTGATAGGAGATCTATCTAAAGGATGCATTGGAATAGCTAACCAAGGGTTGTGCGATGTGTGCAAGATGCTGATCAAGGAGGAACTAACACAGAAGCTGGATAGATACAATGGTACTAAGCTAAAGAGGATGTACAAGCTAACAGACCAAGATATGTTACAAATTTACAAGGTTGTTCATGTTTTGGTTTTTGTGAGATGGAAATGTTCGTGAAGGGTGGGACGTCTGCAATAGTTGATAGGCGGATAGGTAGATGTTTTGCGAAAAGCTTAAGGAAAATGGGGTTCTTTGTGTGCATGTCATAAGATACAAACTAGGATACAATATTATTTACAAGCTGGAATATGGTACAAGCTTTGGACAAGATTCAAATATACAAGAGATGATACAAGATTTACAAGGTATAATACAAGCTCTGATACAAGATTTACAAGCTAAGGTACAAGATTTACAAGCTGTACAGGAGGTATTTACAAGCTCCATTAGATTTTGGATATTTGGTTGGAACACCAAGGGAACAAGCAGGTGTTTTATGGGATGGTGGGTGAATGGATGCGGGATAGGATAGTGATAGATAATGGATTAGTCTTAGTACACAAGGTGCCTGAATTACCAGGTTTTCACCAAGATACCTATCCAAGGCGCTTGAATTGCCAAGTTTTCACCATTGGACGCTTATTTCTCTTTACTATTTTTTTTGTATTTTTCAAAAGCTGGGTATACCAAGGATCTTCAAGCATAGAACTTCTTGATATGAATGATGTTAGTAGGATCATTCAAGAGTTCTCCTTCTGGTGTAGATAGCTGATAGGCTCCAGAGCCAAAGGAGGCAGTGACAACATAAGGACCAAGTCATGTAGGTTCAAACTTGCCTTTCTTTTCTCGATCTGCTTGGACTTTCATGTTTTCTTTGAGGACCATGTCACCCGGTTGAAAGTGTCGTGGGAGCACCTTCTTGTTGAAATTCCTTTTGAGACAAGTTTGGTAGACTATGAGATGATCATAGGCTTGATGTCGCTTCTCATCTAAGAGATCTAGCTGGGTGAGCCGAGCTACTCTGTATTCTTCATCTAATATTTGCCCTTGCAAAGATATGCGCAAGGAGGGAATATCAACCTCTATAGGTAGTACCACTTTGGCACCATAGACTAGGGAATATGGAGTTGTGCCTATGGATGTACAGAAGGAAGTTCGATAGGCCCATAGTGCTGGATTTATTTGTAGGTGCCAATCACAGCAAGAATCATTGACAACTTTCTTTAGGATTTTAAGGAGGGTTTTTTTAGTTGCCTCTGCTTGGCCGTTACCCTATGGGAAATATGGGCTAGAAAAGTGGTGATGGATGCGAAGGGAAGTGCATAATTCTTCCATGTTGAGATTTTCAAAGTTACCTCTGTGGTCGATGAAGATGGTGGATGGGATGCCGAAGCGGCAAACAATGTGGTACAAGATGAACTTGGAGACCTGAACTCCTGTAGTTGAGAATAGGGGGACTGCTTCCACCCACTTAGTGAAATAGTCTGTAGCTGTTATTATCCATTTATGTCCATCAGATGAGAGAGGTGTGATAGTCCCAACTAGATCAAGGCCCCAACAAGCCAAAGGCCAAGGTGGTGCAATAGGCTATAGATCTTGTGCTATAGCGTGCACAAGATTTGCATGCTGCTGACATGGGAGACACTTTCTGACAAAGTCACAGGAGTCTTCTTCAATGGTAGGCCAATAGTAGCCTGCTCTAAGGATTTGTTGCGCTAGGATAATTCCACTCATGTGGGCACTGCAAAGTCCGGAGTGTACTTCTGTTAACACCATCGCGGCCTCATTTTGGTCTAAACATCGAGAGAGAGTATCGTGATAACCCCAATGATATAGGGTATTGGCTATGATAACATAGCGAGATGATTTTTGGATGAGGTTCTAGCATTGGGTACGTGTGAGGTGAGGGGATATGATACCATTGTTTAGGTAAGCGTGAATCTCATGGTACCAAGGGGATTGGGGACCAACCAAGATACAAACACGGTTTGAATCCTCATTCGCATAGGCGGGTGTGAGGAGCTGCTCGACTAAAAACTCATACTGTGTAGCTGCTTGGGTAATTTCCAAGAGCAAGCCGATAGTAGCCATAGCATCTGCTACTTTGTTCTGTATTCGAGGCACTTGTGTAAACTGAAGCTTTGTAAAATGCTGGGTTAGCTAATCAACTAGCTCTTTGTAGGGTAATAGCTTTTCATCTTTGGTTTGATATTCATTTAGGGCTTGCTTGATGATGAGCTGAGAATCGCCAAAGATTTGTAACTCAGTGATATTCCATTTTGTAGCTATCTTTAATCCTGCTATGAGGGCCTCATATTCAGCTATATTGTTGGCGCTAGGGAATTGTAGCTTGAAGGCTTTTGGAATGTAATCTCCTTGAGGTGTGACCAACAATATTCCTACCCCTGATCCATGAGATGTGTATGAGCCATCAAAATAAAGTTTCCATGGGGGTTGTTCTTCAATTAGACAGATATGCTCATCTGGAAATTCTGTGATCAAAGGATATGCATCTATTAGAGGTGCATCAGCTAGGTGATCTGCTATAGCTTTCCCTTTGATTTCCTTTTTGTCTACATACTGGATGTCAAATTCGCTAAGGAGCATAACCCATTTGGCCAAACGGCCTGTAAGTGCTGTTCTAGAGAGCATATACTTGAGAGGGTCGATCTTGGAGACTAGTTGGATGGTATGACTTAGCATGTAGTGGAAAAGCTTTTGAGTTAAGAAAACAACTTCCAAACAAGCTTTTTCCATAGGAGTGTAATTGAGTTCATAACCAACTAGGGTTCTAATGATGTAGTAGATGGCTCTTTCTTTGCCGTAGTCATCAAGCTGTGCTAGAAGTGCCCCTAGAGCAGTAGGTGTTGCTGATATGTACAAAATCAAGGGATGACCAAGAACTGGTGGAACCAAGATAGGGGGATTGGTGAAATACTGCTTGAGCTGATCAAAGCTGCACTGACATAAAGGAACCCACTTGAAGTTCTCATCCTTCTTCAGTAAATGTGAAAATTGTGTACACTTATCTGCAAGCTGGGAGATGAAGCACTAGATAGATTGAAGCTTTCCTTGAAGAGAGCGAAGCTGTCGTAGTGTCCGAGGAGGAGGCATGTCTAAGATAGCCTTGACCTTCTTGGGGTCGATCTCTATACCTCGTTTAGAGACTATAAAGCCTAGAAGCTTGCCAAATGTGACCCCAAAGACACACTTCTTGGGATTCAGCATGAGATGATATTTGGCTAACCTATCAAAGACTTTCTCCAAGTCAGCAAGATGATCCATGAAGGTATGAGATTTGACCAAGATATCATCCACATAATCCTCCAAAATGCTATGGATGAGATCATGAAAAATGGCTGTCATAGCTCTTTGATAGGTAGCCCAAGCATTCTTTAGGCCAAAAGGCATCATGTTGTAGCAAAAGGTTCCCCAAGGGGCAGTGAATGTTGTCTTATGTTGATCCTCTTCTGCAATCTTGATTTGATTATACCCAGAAAATCCATCCATGAGGGATAGAATTTCATGTCTAGCTGTAAGCTCTACAATCATATCTATGTTGGGCAAGGGAAAATCATCTTTTGGACAAGCTTTGTTAAGATCTCTGAAATCAGTGCAGATTCTGATGTCACCAGAAGGCTTAGTGATGGGGACCATGTTGGAAATCCACTCTGAATAGTCAATAGGTTGGATAATCTTAGCAACTAACATTCTTTCTAACTCAGCTTTGACCAGTAATGCCACCTTGGGGTGCATTTTTATAAGCTTTTTTTTGATGAGCTTGATCTGTGGATCGACTGCAAGATGATGAACTACAAGCTTTGGATCAAGCCCTGGCATGTCCTGATATGACCATGCAAATTGGCCAATGTTCTCTCTTAAGACCTCAAAGAGGAGATCAGCTTGGTCTTGTGATAGGGATGCAACAATGTGAACAAGTCTAGGGATCTCTGAAGAACCGATGTTGACTTCTCTTGTGTCCTCAATTAGAATAGAAGACACCTCTGGTCGATTATCTTGAGGAGGCAATGCTAAATCCTCATGTTCTACTTGTGACTCTAAATTTTCTTGCTGAGGGGTTCTCTTTGTTGCCTTAGCTAGTCCTGGTTTCACCTTAGTCCCAGTCTTGGGTGTATCAAAACTAGGTTAGGGATTTTCTCCAAAATACCCCATGGGATCTAGCTTATAGATATAGGCAAAATCTGGCTTTGTTTTCATGTGAGGTGTTTCAGCTCCCATGAATCTCAGAAGCACTTCCTCTGATGTGAACTCATCAATGTGTATAACGCTTGGTTGGTCCCAATCTATGAGTTGTGGATGGGTGAGCGGTAGGTCAATGAAATGGATGGATAGTTCTTGGAGAACAGAGTCTCCCAGGGAGATTTGGTCTAGGATATCGTCATAGGCTCTCTTTTCAACTTCCTCAGGAATGTCTTTGATTTTGACAAGGTTGCGGTGAATGTTCAAAAAAGCCATGTCCGTTCTCATTGGTGCCCCCAGTTGTGGGTATGCCAAAGCCAAGACTTGACTTCATTTCCCACTGGTGTGCTTCGATGGGGCACTACATGCCTCTTTCTTCTGGTCCTAGACCACCACCTTGATAGTTCCATTTGTCAGTGATGAGCTTATGTTCTTGGGTATACTTCTGGCTGAAGTGATCAAGACGTGCTTGATTTCTTGGAGGTGCATCCTTATGTAACCAATTATTGATATCCGAAGTGAGCTCCTCATGAAGAGGGATTTTTGAGGATACAAAGGTTGTTGGGCCAAGCTGTTTGTATCGAGGAGGTGGAATCTCCTTAGCTTTGTGATATGTCGATCGTCCATGGGCATGTGGATCAAGTGGGAGTGCCCCGACAACAAATGCATTTGATAGACTATACTCTCCACAGCCTTTGTTATTGATCTTCACGATCGACAGGGTGGAGGCGAGTATGGTTTCTAGGTCATTACAATTATGGTATGAGCTGGCGATGGATGTGTCGATATCAATTCTAGGGCAATGGTTTGTATATGAAGCTTCAACCACATTGCAGTAAGCAAAGGGTTCTGGATCGGCATGGATGGTTACCTCAGTGCCTTGATGTGGAAATTTGACACACTGATGGTAAGTGGATGGAATAGCTTTCATGGCATGAATCCATGGGCGATCGAGGAGGATGTTAAATGGTAGGTTTAGATCAATAACATGGCAGAGTGTTTCTTGGATGACTAGCCCAACCTTGATTGGCAGCAAAATAGTTCCTTCTATGGTTCTTTCCAAGTTGTCATAAGCTTTGATGGTGATAACCTTACTGATGATATCTGCCTCAGTATACCTAGCTTGTTTTATGAATTTTAGTGTGTAAATATTCAAGGCTGATCCATTATCTATCATTACTCTTTTCACAGCAAAATTGGATACCATGATGGCTATGCGAAGCGGAAGGGTGTGATCTGGCTCGACCACGGGTATGTCGGTGGGCTTGAATGATAGGGCACATGAGGAGGATAGGTGTCCAACAAGATTGTGAAAATTAGTAGTGTTGATATCTGAAGGGACAAAGGATTCTATAAGAGCATTGTCAAGGATGTTCTTGTACATAGGACTGGTGTGAATAAGGTCTAAAATGGAGATTTGGGTTGGCATGTTCCCAAGGTGTTCCAAGATATTGTACTGGCTTTTTATTGGAGCTGATGGTGCTGGTGAAACTGGTGGGCCTATGATGTTAAATCACGCTCTTCGAGTGGTGACTGTACACTCATTGTTTGGTCCTTGGATATTGATAACATTGACAGAAGGCTCTTTCTTGGATATACAACCTATGAGGCTACCATAGTCTATATAGGATGAAGTGTGGTCATTGTTCTTCCCATGTTGTTGGTTTGGCTGGCGCTTGTTGGTGTTGTTGTTGTTGGCTTGGATAGGTGCTTTTCCAAGATTTTGGTTGTTGTGAGGAGGAAAAGCATTTTGATAGATCTATAAGCTTGCATTGGGAGAGGTTTGGGCACCAACAGTGATTTCTTTCTGACCAATGAGGTCCTGCACATAATCTTTCATTTTCATGCATCTGAGGGTGGTGTGACCTTTTGCCCTATGAAATTTGTAGTACTCATTGTCTTTGTACCATGCAACTTTGGATTGGCTTGGGTCGATTTGCTGGGTAGGAGGAAATTTGATGAGGTTTTCCTTGACTAATTTCTCAAAAATGACATCCAAAGGTTCACCAAGGGTGTATAATTTCTAGGTGCAGGTTGGAATCTGAGCTTTTATCCTGCAACTACATTGATGGCATTAGCTTGATTGCTAGACCCTTGGAATTTGGGTCTTAGATTGTGGTTTTGATAGCTTTGGTTATTCTGCTGTTGGTAGTTGATAGCTTGTTGATTGTTTGGTTGATATGGTGGGTTGGACTAGTTTTGAGAAGGACCAACAATATTCACATGTCTGGTGTCAGTGATGCCATCTGTTGCAACATGCTTGCTTTTGTTCCAATACCTAGACTTGTCATTGGAATGTGATTGATTTTGGTTGGCTTCCTTGTAAATCTTGACCACACCATCTTTAATGAGTCCTTGCTCAAGGATCATTCCTTTCTCTTTGATATCTTTGTAGGTCTGCAAACAGTTCATCGTCATGTAGTGAGCCAAGCTAGTATGGGCATTATCAATAAACATTTTCACCAAATGGCGCTCTGGCAAGGTGCAAGATATGTGGGTGGTAAGGGTTTTCCATCTTTGCAAATATTCAGGAAGGATTTATCCACCTTTTTTCTTAGTGTGGAAAAGATCAACTACTGATAGCTTTGTTTCAACAAGATGGGCATATTGGGATACAAATGCCTCAGACAATTCAACAAAATTTTTAATTGTGCCATAGGGGATTCTATAAAACCATTCAAGAGCTGGTCTGGCCAAGCTTTTGGGAAAGAAATGCAAGAGGAAGATGCCATCATATGCCACTTCTTGGCAGTGCATGTAAAATTCTTTGATATGTGTGACAGGGTCTCCTTTTCCTCTAAATTTGTCAAACTTGGGTGTCTCAAAATGCTTGGGAAATGGTGTCATGGTAATGGCTCTGTCAAATGGGTAAGGACACACATTCTCAAACTTGAAGGTTTTTGGATCATTTCCCTCCTAGATGTTCTTTAAAGCTATCTTCATGGCTTCCCATTCTGCATTAATGGGTGATGGTTGGGGTGCCCCCAATGGAGGAGTGCCCTGAGGTAGGTATGTGCTAGATGGGGCAATGAGATATGGATGGCTTTGAGGTATGGGCTGGTAGGGATTGTACATGGCTTGGGCAACTGAATGGTGGATGATGGGTTGCTGAGGTGGAGGGGGCACATATTGCTGCATGTGTTGCGAGGCTTGCTGCTGATATTGGATTTGAGGTTGGGATTGAGGAACATAAGCTGGCTATGGGATAAATGGATTGCTTTGTGGAGGTAAGGTATAAGATGGTTGTGAAGCTTGGCGAAAGGATCGGGGAGCTTGGGGAACTTGACTTTGGATTTGAGGAGTTTGACCAATATATGTGGGCTATGCCCCCATCTGGGAAGGTGTCTGCATGGCAAAAGAGGCCAAGTAATTGGTGGTTGGTGGCGGTGGATTTCCTCCTAGAAGTGTCATAGAAAAATAGTTGGTAATAGGAGGTAATGGATTGGTTGGTGGTGGAGGTGGTGGGAATTGAAAGCTTGGAAATGGAATTGATGGGGTTTGATAGCTTGGTGGCTGGATTTGAAAGCTTGGTAGAGTGGTGGTAGGAGCTTGGGTCACTTGAGAGCTTGGCAGAACATTGGTAGTAGCTTGTGGGGTTTGATAGCTTTGTGGAGTGAGGGTAGTAGCTTGTGGATTTGTGGCTGATGGCACTGAGCTCCAAGGACCTAGTGGAAACGATAGAATTGTGTTCTAAGCTGAGGTAAACAAGCCGGGGGTGATGAAGGGTTGGTTACTTGGCCCCATGGGTGGCATCCCGATTATGTATTGCTGAGGTTGGCCAAAGATACTAGCATTGATTTGGGAGATGGGTGGATTTGGAAGGCTAGGTTGGAGAGCAGCAGCAACAATAGTGAAGGGAGTGAATGGTAAGGTGTTTTGGGAAAAGGGGGTTTGGGATGGAGTGGTATGGACCAATGGTGGAGTGGTGGTGGTTGGATTGGCTTGTGGGAGGGAGATTTCAACTTGAGTGGAGGCTGGTATGTTTGGGTCTGTTGGATCATATGGGGTGGGTTGAGGCTCTTCTTTTGGCACATATTGAGGATAATTTGAATCATAAGAGCCTATGGGTGGTGGGAGTTACTCAAACAAGGGGTGAGATGGATCTGATAAGGGGGGAGGTCTTCCAAAGTCGAAGGCTCCAATGTTGTCCCTTTGAAAGTTAGCCATGATTGTTTCCTTGTTTTTGTCTATAATGGCATTCACCAATACTGCATTTCTTGGTTGGTTCATGAAAGCTTCAATGTCAGTAGGTGATGGTATAGCATTCTCTGGACTGAAGGATGGTTGAGTGCTCAAGGAGAGTGATGCTGTTGGATCCAAATGATAGGGCTCTATTGTTTCCTTCTTCTTCTTGCCTAAGCGAGTGACGAGTGGCATGAAAATGTAGAATGTTCCTAGGGATGAGATGCAAAAATGCTGATAGATGCAAAAGGGGGGAAGGCTTTTCTATGCAAATTATTTCCTAGATTGAGGCAAAGCTATATGATAAAACCTAAGGAGGATTGAGTTGGGGATGCTAACTTCAAAGATATGTTGCCAAAGCACGAAAGGTCTGCTTTTCTATGTGCAAGCTTGGTGGTGATTGTGTCAACTTAAGGATAGACTGATGATCCTTTAGGAAGAACACGAGATTGACCACTTGTGGATCCCAACCTTTAGCTCAAGGTGATGAGGGATAACAAGTGAAAAAAGCTAGATTACCCTAGACAAAGCTCTGTCAAAGGGATAACCTTGGTGAGGCTGGTGGATTTGGAAGATGTTAGGAATGACAAACTTTTGGCAAAGTGTCAACAATTTTGAAGGCTTGGATGTGAATTTCTTTTTGATTGCTGGCTAGATGGTTTGGTTCTAAATGAGATGGATGAGCTAAAATGCTTAAGGGGATGAATAAAGATGGCTAGCTTACCTACAAAGATGACTCTAATGCAAAAGTGAAGCTTATGCAAGAAGATGTGGAGAAACAAGGGGGTCTAATCATAGAAATCATGCCTAGTTGGTAAGGCATAAGCATTATTAACTCTTGGATGTTGGTTAAATTGGATGGTGTGATCTAACTAGGCATCTTCAAGGGCTTCGTCAACAGTTTTGTCCTCTGCTTTGTGGAGTTTGGAAATTCGAGGACTTGGTGTTAGTTCCTTTCTCTTGGCTGAAAGTTCTTGGTATGTCTGAGATGGCTTGAGTTTAACTTTGTGAAACTTTTGTTTGGGTTTGGGTTGCTTTGACATCAATTCTTAAATCTTCTTGGCTTTGAGAGACCTCAATTTTTTTGCTTCAACTTGTTCAACTTTTGGAATAGGCAATGACTACGCTAAGTATGCCCTAAGCTAGGATTGACCAAGTTTGGCAAACATTCATTCAACAAATAAAAAATCAAGCAATAGATAGAAACAACCAGATAGAATGTTTTTGATTCTCAGAATGTGATACTTGTGCTGAGGAGTGTGTATGTTTTACAAATGTTTTGATCAGTCACTTCAAACACATTAACATCTAGATGGTTGTCTACAAGGCTGACAATTGGTTTAGCTAGGGAGTCCTTGATATACCCAAGGTACGTGAGGCCCAAATCTATAGATGAAAGCAAAAAGATGTCACACAACCGAGAGGAGCGGTAACCCACTTTTCCTCTTTCACTTCTCAAGGGTATAAAGTTCCTTGAGGCTTAGCCCGAGTGACAAAATCTTGATTCTAAGAGAGGTGTCTTTGGATTCACCTCCCAATCTTTATACTCCGCCGGAACGCTGGAGTTGAGGTCATCCCAAGGGGTGCTGAAATCCCCAAGCAGGCCTCCTAAAAAGAGAAACAAGATTTTGGATCCTAATCTTATGCACCCAAGATGGCCTCGAAAGACGACAAGGGGAGAGAAGACTTGGATGACCTTGGGCTAAAAAACACGCTTGTTCTTTTACCAACTGACTCTTATGTGTGTTGATCTAGACTTTGCAAGCACTCATGTTTAAGAGACAATGTTCAATTCCAACTTGAAGCGTTTAACAAAAATAAAATTGAGCGAAGAATGAATACAAGAAGAAGAGTTAGGGTCAACAAAAAAGTAAAATCGTGCACCTAGAGGCCCTCCATGTCAAGTATCGATTAATTTCCTTTAAGGCATTCAAGAGTTGGTGTGATTTTGTTTTAAGCCCAAAACAAAGGTGTGTGAGAGTCGATTTCAAGCACGCACTCGGAGGCCCTCCATGTCATGATTTTTCCAAATTTTAATGCCCAAATGAAGTGTTAGCGAGCCTAATGTGCATTCAAGGAATTTTCTAAGTTAGAAAAACTAATAAAAATACAAGTAAGTGAAGTTTGATCTTTGTGGAGCACTTAACACCCTCTTAGGTGGACCCATCCCCATAGATGACACTGAGATTGCAACCAATGGTTAAATTGATGGGTGATTAAAGAGGGTGAGTCCAACTACAAACTCACTTAAAGTGTATTTATTTGGTTTTAATAATTTAGGAAGTTTCTAGAATGTAGATTCTTTTTATGCCCCAAAAGCTGATTATTTGATCTATGACATTCAAGATTGGATTTATTGTTTTAATCATGCATTCCAAAAAAAATTTGATTTTAATCCATGGCACTCAAGAGTGATTTTTAGCAATATGCATTCAAAAACGAGTGATTAAACATTCAAGTTTTTTCCTTTGAGCATTCAAGATTGAGATTTTGTGTGTTGTTTTAAGAACTTTGAAGTGCTTTGTTTTAACCTTACATCATTCAAGATTATTTTGGACTCAAAAGTGAAAATGACTCTTTGGACTTTGGTTTTTATTCAAGATTTTGTGTTCTAGTTTGCATATTTTAAGCCCAAAAATGATATTCCTAAATTGTTTTGATGCATGAAAAATCTAAGAAACATTCAAGATTTTGCAACAAGACATTTGTTTGGAACAAATAACAAAGCTTTTTAGGACAATTTTGGCAACCATTTAGGACTCTTAGTTTTCATGAGATTTTTAAAAGAACTTTAAAATATTTGCAAATGAGGTTCATTTTATCCTTGATTGATGCTTTGAGTTTGATTTAGATTTTAGTGTGCACTTAATGCTGATTTTGAACCTTTTGAAATGGAAACTTGAAGTTCTTTTTAAATTTTCAAAAATAAAGTGTTCCTAACTTTGCATGAATGCATTTAAAACCTTGATGTTGCAAGGATGCAAATGATTGGATTGGTTTAGTTTCACTTGTTAAAAGATTTTTTTTTTTTTGAGAAATTTTTAGTTTTTAATGGATTTAAGTATGATTTGGGGGTTCATTTTAAGCACTAAAAAGAAGTGTGTATGATTTTGCTTCCTTAAAAAAAAATGGCCAAGATCTCCCACAAGAAGAAGAAGAAGAAGAAGTAGATGGAATAAGAAGAATGTAGACAAGAAGGGGAAGAAGAAATCCAAGTGCTTTGTCCACCTATAAGCTTGAAAAATGTGCAAACACTATGAGATAGACTATGAGTTCCTTTGTCTTCTTCATGCTCATGTGGACCTACAAAACCAATTTATACAATCCTACCAATCAAAAAAATAAGCAAAATTAGCCAAAATTAGCAAATGACATACAAATTTTGACTAAAAAAAGCTAATGAAAATGACCCATGCGGGGTCCCACCGGACATGCCAAAATGTATATATTTCATTGAAAGCTGCCAAGAAATTTATATTGTGTTAGCTCATCTTGTCAGAGCAAATAGTTGACTATAAGTATTCTGAATACCTTTGCAAAATTCTTCTGCCTTGGTGGCTAGTGTATATACTAATATGTTAGCAAGAAATACTAATCTATTAAGAGAAAAAAGTATTAACTAACAAAACTAATATAACATATAAGAGGGACTAAAGAGAAATCCATAATTAAGAATGTGAGCCAAATGAATGGACTCTTCCAATAGGAATTAGCTCTTTTCTTGGTATATGAGTGTATGTAAATGATTGGTATGTATGCTCAAGGCTTCTCAAAACTATGCTTCAATGGAGATGGAAAATGGAAAATTGGTAGCTTTGTGAGCTCTCAATTTGGCATTATAAGGGTATGGTAAAAGGCTTTGTTTCTCAAACTAGCATTATAACTTTGGCTTAAAAGTTGTGATGAAATGGCTTGGGAGGGGATTCAATTTATAGGCAAAGGGCTTGAGGGATGGAGGGCTAGGATGAAAGGAGAGATGAAAGCTTAAGGAGGGCTAGGATGCACTCAAAAAGGAGCACATGGATTGTGCTTGTTTAGCACCAATCAGGGAGTGACACATGTCACAAGGTGAGTGGATGGAAGGAAGGGCAAGGATGAGTCAACAAAGGAGGCTCAAGGGATAATATCTTCATAAAGACCCTTCATAAATGGCTTGTAAGAGCAATGAATGGACTTGTAAGAGTCTTTATGGCCTTGTAAGAGCATTCATGGTTGGTTGGTTGGTTGGGATATTTTGGAGGGAGTTGAGATTGTTGACTTTGCTTGGTTTAGGAAAGTCTTAAGCTTGCTTAGGGAATGTGACAAGGTTGGGGGGGGATTAGGCTTGGGTTTAGGATTAGATTAGGGATGTTAGAGATATGCAAGTGGATGACATTTAATGAGGGTGGGTGAGTTAGTAGCTAAGCTTAGTTAGTATGGGTGGATGGGGTGGATTAAGCTAAAAAGGGGGTTTAGAGATAGGCTTAGGATGAGGATAAAGTCCTTCTAGAAGAGTCTAGAACTTCATAAGGTTTTGAGGATAAATAAAGTTTATTTATCTCAAGGGTTTGGGTTGAGGAGATATTTATTAAAACATAATTAATAAATATGAGGGTTAATATTTAATCTTAATTAAATATTTTGAGTTGGGATTAAGGGTAGAAAATGATGAGATTAGCCTTTAATCAAAATTAAAGAAGGATTAGAAGATTTTGGAAGAGGTTAGTGGTCTTAAGGAAATTGGCCAAGTTTTGGGCAAAAATTTTTTTTAAAATTTATTTTGGGATTTTTGGTCAATTTATCAATTAAATAATTAATAAATAAGGAAATAATGTTTAAATAAGATTTAAACATTTTTGGGAGGGATTCCTTAATTAAATATTTTTAATTAAGATAAAGGGATTTAATGGCATAAAAATAAATAAATAAATTAAATAATTAATAAATTAATAAATGATGATGTCATCAGGGACTTTTTTTTTCAAAAAATAAAAATATTATTTTCTAAAGGATTTTTAGGTGTCTACAAGATGAAAAGTCAAACAATGACATCTTTGGTAGGGATGTCTATAGTTTTGCAAGCAGCTTTGAAAGAACTTAGATGATCTTCAGCTAGGGTTTTTTTGTCTCCACTAAATTTAGGTAGAAATTCCTTAGTGCCTCTAGACATAGCTCCAAGATTTTCTCGAAGCTGGAGAGATCCATTTTGTTAGCCCTAGGAAGCCATATTTGGATTGATGATCTTCAAAGGTTGAATATTTAGGATAGAGGGGGTGACAGTACCAAGGATAACAAGAGCTTGAAGAACAAAGGAAGGCCATATTGAAGGTGGTGGAGATGTAGGTCTACTAATGATTGAACTTTCTTTTTCCTTCTCAGGGTATGATCGGGTTTGAAATCAATCAACCTTAAAGCTTCAAAATCATTATCAGTTACACCCCTCTCTTTGTTTCTCCTTGTAAATATCCTTTCATTAGCTTTCTCAATCTTTCCTACTTATTTTCTCACTAGTTCTTGGGCTAATCTATTTACTACTGTAACTTGTTGAACTATAGGAATCCCTCTCAGTTGTTCACTAATTTTTTCTCCCCTTTCTAGGATTCTAGCAACTTGTAAATATTGTTGGCTACTTGTCCATTCCTTCCAAGCTACCTCATTCAAATTAGATATGATATCTTCTTGGGTATCATTAAAGCCAAGATTGGTTTGAATAATAGGAAATACATCATAATGTGGGAGTACCATATTGGAGCATGATATCTGCTATTTATTGGTGAAATACTAGATCTTCTCTACTCGACTCCCCAATAGAGTCACCAAAAATCTATTGTTAAATAGATTTTTCTTTTAATAAAACAAATAATTAAAAAAATTATGCCCAAACTCATAAGACAAACACAAATTTCCAATAGTTGAGGAATCTTTATTTCTTTAATTCCTCTCTAAATTTTAATAAGGTTCAGATCCCTTATTAGATATTCGATAAGAACACTCCTTTAAAGAAGAATTACTTTTAACTGGAAAGTAATAAGGCATCACATCTATTCATTGATAGGGGTATAATCAAATAAACAACTAAATAAATCAAATATTGCATGGAATGAGGTGAACTCAAGGTTTCCCCATCAATTACAATTTAAAAGAGAAATGAAATAGATGGATTATCTAAGGTATATATAAGTATCCATCATCATAAAGAGATCCCACAATTCAATGTCAATTCAATCCTAAACCAATAATGAACAGTTCAAAATATTTAATCTTCGAATATATTTATAGAATCTTCTATCATAAAAAAAAAATTATATTTTTGTTTAATGCTGGAAATTTAAAATATTTGCATAACAACTAAAAACTAGGCTAAAGTTCACATTATGATCTCCATCAAAAAATGCCAACCCTTTACAGTACTGAGTTTCTAACTTAAATAGAATAATATATGAGAATCTCCATCAAAACTCAATTTTTAAACAATTTTAAAAGCAATTATAATAATCAATTTTAATGAGTATGCAAACCTAGGAAATAACTAGATAACAATTAAAACTTGAAAAAGAAATAGAAAGAAAAATCTCTTCAATGAGAGACATTATTTGATCTGATTGATGGATCTAGACAGAAGTCTTATTACAGTTATACATAAATGAAATTAAGCATAAAAAACTTAAGAGTTTAAGGTGAAATGAATAGAATTGAGAGAGAAGGAGATAGAATGTGCAAACAAGTTTGATTTTAGAGTTTGCCACAAACGTGACTACGTCTCTGGGTTGGCTCCAATAGAGTATGACTGATCCGATTAATGTCCAAAAATCAATTACAAGTGCATCAAGACTTATCCCCTTAAACACATCAGCATAACATGCCCTAGCCGTGCAGAATAGTCTTCAAAAATCTCCTGAGCATTCTCCTATTCTCACCACCTAAATGCTTTTCCAAAGCCCACTACCCCCATTTTATACATCAAATTTAGCCAAAAATGGGCTAAAACAATTAACCAACATAATCTCCCATTTTGGTTACATATTTCGAATTTACCCCTTTTACCATTATTTTGTTATGATCTCACACCAAAATTAAAGATTTGTTTTCAACAAATACCCTTAATTAAATAAGATTGGGTGGATTTATTATGCATAGATAACAACTCTTCTCTTAATATTTTAATGCTATAAATAGCCCATTGGTTGGCCTTAATTTTAGGAGGCCAATGGTTAGGAGTTCAACTCCCATTATCTCATTCCTTTTATTCGAATTAAATATCCATTTTAATTTTAATTTGAATGTTTTCCCTCTCTTTATGATTTTGTGACATCATGCTGATGTCACCATTTTAAACTTTTGCCTCCAAAATTCAAATAGTCATAACTTCTTCATACGAGCTCCATTTTTGATGAAATGAACACCCTTGGAAAGCTCTCATCGGGCTCTTCATTTTGAAATCCATTGTTGACCACTTTCAAGATGATCTAATTTTTCCCCTTATCTAGCCCTCTATTCTGCCTGTTGACCAAAACTTTGACCGAGTGTAACTTCTACATCCGGACTCTATTTTTGTTCGTTCAAGTTGCATTGAAATCAGGATGTCGAGATCTTTCTGATGGTGCAAATTCTGGAGAGAAATAAGACACTTCAATTTTAACTAAAAATATCCACCGGATCAATCCTCCCCACTGAAGACCTTTTGGACCTCCAAAAGTGACATTTACTCTGACATAAAGTGAGGACTTGGCCTCCCCACTTGTCTCGTATAATTTGTACATCTAAATACTTGACTCACAAGCACAATGAAGACTACAACAACATTGTTGATCATAAACATTATTCTATCACTTCCATAAGCATCTACATCAGTTGTCATAGCCACTAACCAACAAACATTGACTAGCATCGAGCTAAACAATAATGCAGAAATGAAAGAGAATAAATCAACAACATATCAATCCTTCACAATAGGAACATTTTTACCCAAGGAACCATCAATGCTTTCAATCATCATTTCCTCATGTTGTATTGTGGGTGCATCTTGCAACATCTGACCCTGGTCAGATACTCCAAGTTCAAGTGTAGAACCACTTGTACTAACAGGCATAAGAGTTAACTCTTTACTTGTATTAATTACCCTCTTTAACTGCCCTGTGTTTGCAAAAGAACGATCAGTCTTAATCCTGTGAGAATGTACAATATACTGAATGCCATCTTTAAACAAGTGATAATGATTCTTTTCCCTATAGAAAATTGCTTTTCATTCATAAAGATAAGGGCTACCAAGCACTATCCCACAGATATCCAATGGAACAACATCAAACTTTACTTCATCCACAAACTTACTAGTGATTACGAATCTTAAGGTGCATTGTCTTGTTACTTGCAACTTATCATTTTCACAAATCCAACCTAGTGGATAAGGTTTCTTATGTAATGTAGTTTTCAATCCCAAGTTTCTTACAATACTTTCAAAAATCAAGTTCACTTGAGAACCACTATCTATGAGTGCATCAATTTTAGTATTCTTAGAAGGAATCCTTAAATGAAATAGCTCATTCCTTTTCTTATCTTTAGGGAAATCATTTACTGTAGAAGTAGAAGCACAACTAACAATAGAAACACCAGAAATAGGAGCTTTACCTTTCAAACCCATGGCTGTTATCTTAGTCTCGTCATCTGAATCTGAACCAAGATCCATAACAACATTCACGGCTTTCTCCTTACCTTTCTATTTCTGATTCTGTCTCTGAACCCACTTAGGCTTCAATTCAGGATGCAACTGCCAACAATGCTCTTCATCATGACCCTTCCTGTCACAATGAGTGCAAGAAAGCTTATCATCCTTCTTGACTATAGCTGTCTTCTTTCCTTTATTTATCTTTGCATTCTTAGAAGATTTCTTTACATCATTATCAAACTTATCAATAAAAGATCCTTTACCCCTTGACTCTAAGTGCGTAGCTTGAACTGACACTTCATCCAAATTACAAGGGTTTAATACCAAAGTAGAATGTCTAAGGTAGGAATGAAGACCTCCTATATACTTTAACAAAGTATCTTGGGTGTACAAAGGAACATTCAAAGCAATAGCCCTTTTCCTAAATTCATGGGTGTACTCTTGGAAAGTTTGACCTTTCTCTTGCCTAAACATTTGCTAGTCCATCATTAACTGTTGCATATGTCCTAGGGGATAAAACTGCTTCTTAAGAGCATTAAAAAACTCTGCCCAAGTTAAACTAACTCTACCATGTCATGAAACTTTTGCCTTAGTCTTACTCTCCCACCAGGTTAAAGCTGTACCTCCTAACCGAAGAGTAGCTAATTGAATCCTATCAACATCATCTAATAGGTTCTGGATTCTACAGTAGAATTCTACTTGTTGAATCCAATATCCAATTTTTCAGCATTAAGTTCACCACAATACTTAGGCAATTCAAATTTTACATCCAGTTTGATCTTAGGCTTATACCCACTCTTGAAAGGATTAGAAGAAGTAGAATGAGGAGAAGATGGAGAAGAAGGAGAACATGGAGGAGAAGAAGAAGAGGGTGGATCTGGTTTCATATCACCATCTCCATGATGTTTCCCTTTCTTGTCTTCACATTCTTTCTGCTCTTGTCTCTCCCGAAAAAGAATGTCCACCTTAGCCTTCATCTCGAGGAATGCTCTTCGAAATTCCTGCTCACTGATCTCATCAGGAACCTCCATTCCAGAAATAGACATCCTCAAAAATGTTCTTCACTTCTCGATCTCAGGATTAAATTCTTCAAGCTTACCTTCACCCTTCTGAATACTGGATCTTGTTAGCATTCAAGAAAACAACTGCAATAATAGTCAACTGGGCTCTGATCTTAAATAAAATCAAATTAGTGAAAGTCTTATTACAGTTATACATAAATGAAATTAAGCATAAAAAAACTTAAGAGTTTAAGGTGAAATGAATAGAATTGAGAGAGAAGGAGATAGAACATGCAAACAAGTTTGGTTTTGGAGTTTGCTACAAACGTGACTACGTCTTCGAATTGGCTCCAATAGAGTATGGCTAATCTGATTAATCTCCAAAAATCAATTACAAATGCATCAAGACATATCCCCTTAAACACATCAGCATAACATTCCCTAGACGTGTAGAATAGTCTTTAAAAATCTCCTGAGCATTCTCCTATTCTCACCACCTGAATGCTTTTCCAAAGCCTACTACCCCCATTTTATACATCAAATTTAGCCAAAAATGGGCTAAAAAAATTAACCAACATAATCTCCCATTTTGGTTACATATTTCGAATTTACCCCTTTTACCATTATTTTGTTATGATCTCACACCAAAATTAAGGGTTTGTTTTCAACAAATACCTTTAATTAAATAAGATTGGGTGGATTTGTTATGCATAGATAACAACTCTTCTCTTAATATTTTATATGCCATAAATAGCCCATTGGTTGGCCTTAATTTTAGGAGGCCAATGGTTAGGAGTTCAACTCCCATTATCTCATTCCTTTAATTCGAATTAAATATCCATTTTAATTTTAATTTGAATGTTTTCCCTCTCTTTATGATTTTGTGACATCATGCTGATGTCACCATTTTAAACTTTTGCCTCCAAAATTCAAATAGTCATAACTTCTTCATACGAGCTCTATTTTTGATGAAACGAACACCCTTGGAAAGCTCTCATCGGGATCTTCACTTTGAAATCAATTGTTGACCACTTTCGAGATGGTCTAATTTTTCCCCTTATCTAGCCCTCTAGTCTACCTATTGACCAAAACTTTGACCGAGTGTAACTTCTACATCCAGACTCTATTTTTGTTCGTTCAAGTTGCATTAAAATCAGGATGCCGAGATCTTTCTGATGGTGCAAATTCTGGAGAGAAATAAGACACTTCAATTTTCATTGAAAATATCCACCAGATCATTATCCTACTTCTTCAGCAACTCCTATTCTTCTTCATCCTCATTTAGATTTTAAGGTCCCTACACAAGTTTCCAAACTCTGTATGCAAGTATAAATATAAACATGACATTGTTGATTGGGTTCTTTATGCTCTGTAGGCAATTTTTCCATGTCTCCTTGTCTTGTTTCATCTTGGTGACATTATCCAGATACTCCAAGTGTTGTTGGTTGAACATGTCAATCATAGTTTCTATCTTGGCAATTTTAGTGAGGTCCACCATGGTCAGTTTGGCTCCATCTTTGATTGCTTATAGGGGCTCTTCATATTGTTTAACCAATGTTTCTACATCAAAACCTCCTTTTAGAGGTACAAAAGGAGTTGAACTAATGATCTACAGATCTTTGTTCACACTATCCTGGACTGTCTTGAACTCCTTTTCAAAAGACTACATGCAGGAAATGGTCAAGCTGTAATTAGAAACTTGCCAAGCTCTATTCTTTTACTATACATGTACAAGCCTTGCATCGACTAGATGTGGAAGATTCTCTTCTAGAAATTTATCTAGGCCATATTCTTCTGTATTTTCCAATGGAGTCACCATGGATGATAGCCTTTTAGATTTTGCTTTCCATAAAGTCACATGTATATAGGTTTCACTTATCACTACCTCTACAAAGACAAATATCTTATGTAAATCTTGTATAAATTTAGCAACATATTCATCACATGATCTATTTAGTTATGGATTACATAAATAATGTCCTTTCCTTTCTTTAGATCACTCATTATCTATTGATTCTCAAGTGCATTGGGATCAAACATGGGATGAGATGAACCATCAGTCATTGAACTTTGCCCCTTTAAGGATCTTATGTATCCTGCCATTGTGTATATCTCAGCCTTCAATTTCTTCTTTTCAATGCCATCTTTTTGTGATTGTAGAATAATCTATTTAGTGGATGATTCCACCTAGTGTTCTTTCATCTCTAAGTCGATCACCCCTAAGTTTCTGTGAGTAATCTCAAAATAACTCAAATCCAGAGTACCCGTGTCTTCTTTGTGGTTATAAGTGGCCACTTCTACAATGCTATTGCTTGTTTCCTAGTCAAAGATTGTTCTAGGTGATCTTTTAGTTCTTTTGGACTTTGAGGCTCTATTAGTATAGTTACTCACAATGTCATCAATAGGAAAACATACATGGACTAGGGTTCTCTTTTTGTTGACCGAGGCAACTAACTAGTTTGGTGTCGAATCAAGAATTTTTTGACGTTCATTTCCTTTGATTAGAGTACTCACATTTTCTATCCTTTGAGGAGAGGTTCCCACTCTCATTTGAACTCATTGAAGATTGTCAATGAACACACCACCTATATTCTTTTCAGGTTCACTGTCAACCTGGATAGCTTCATTAGATCCAACAGGTGCCAACATCTTGGTCCTATTCTTGGAACGAGGCTTTTCTACTAAGGGGGGATTATGGCCTTGCATCCTTTTAATCCTTGAGGACCTTCTACTACCTATAGATTTGAAATTAGCATTAGAATTGGAATTAGTTGGTTCTTTAGCATGTTTTATCTTTTTCATTTTTATCCAAGCATTTGTTCTTTCAAGCACAACCTTTGTTCTCTCAAGGATATTATCTTCTTCAAAATCCTAGTTTATAATGGCTTTGTTAGAAATCAAAGACTTAGTTAATTGGGTGTCTATCAAATCTAATTTATCCTCTTCAATCTCTACAACATCTACATCCAAATTCAATTGAAAGTGCTTAATTTGTGAAATGGTGAACCTGGCAGACTCCCTTCTCTAAACTTCCAGTTCATTTGCACAGTCTTCCCAAAAGTCTTCAATATTAGGGACATGTAAAAACTTCACATGGGATTCAAACAAGCTATGAGCTATCCCCTTGCTATCAAAATTCTATCTAGCATGATAAAACCAAGATGAAGATTAATCAAATATGAACTTATACATGTATCATCTTCCATATTTTGACATGTTAGTTTGCCTAGTTTGAATGAGAAGATTATATCAAAAACTTCATCATTAGTATACTTGTTTATGACTAAAACCAATTGAAGAGACACCTTTACCAAGATAAAATGATCTAGAGCAAATATGGGGAGCTATAAGGGTTCTTTATTGAAATCAACTATCCTTACATAAGTGAATTTGGGAAATTGAATGTATATGCTACCAAAAGATTGAACAAACCTCTGCATGAGAGAATCTGCGATGGGGAAGACCCTACATTTGAAAACATAATTTACCTGAGAAAATATCATGGATCTTCCTAAAATTTCCCAAGGCTTTATCTTTATACATTATAGGATAGTAATTATATATAGTAATATTTTCAATCTAGGGTTCATGGGGCAAATACTGCAAGCCTTGAGTACTGGCCATCATATATGTTAGATATGAAGATATATAGAAGTTTTTCTTCAGGTTTAAAGCTCCCCTATGCTAATTTCTTGGGGAACTAGCAATCAAGTCAGCCTAGTCTAAGAATTGAGACCATTTCAACACAATCTAAATATAAAAGTACACCCATTCTTCAAAAGAAGACACAACCACAAATCTGGTGCTACGAAACTATTGCATCATACACTTGCGAGGTCATTTCACCTTTCTTGAGGGTTTTGGGTAACCTAGAACCACCTTTGTAAGAAGCTTTAGTCCAACTCTTGGCAATGAAATTTCTATAAATGTTAGAATTTTCTAAAAATTTGGACAATGATAATGTAGGGGTTAAATCAGAAAACTCTTGCTCTTCAAGATGAAATAGCATGGACATAGTTTCTCTTGTGATGCTTAGCAATATACTTCCATACCTTTTCAAAATATTTCTAATAGGTGTATCATACATTTGGATACATTCTTGAATGAATTCCAAGAAGATATATGCTGATGGGAAGGTGAAGGCCATTAAGAAATTGGTATCCAAGATTTTGGTGGAAATAGGTTCTGCAAGCTTTTCGCATAACCTTTCTGGTACCCCTCATAGATCAACTCCTAAGAGGTTTGTATCTATTAGTAAATAATTAATTTACTAATTATTTATTCTATTTACTTAAGCTTACTTAGGTAAATAGATTTATTTATTAGTTGTAGTCTAGGAGTTAGTTATAAGTTGTCGACAATACAAGAGTTTGTTCTCTCCTAAGTCATACTTATCCTCTCACCTTGTTCGAGGACTTTCCACCTTATGTGGATGTATGTTTGGTTGTCACACTTATCTCCTAGCATCTTCTAGCTCATTCTAGAAGATTTCTTAAGGCCTTTATAAGCAGTCTCTCTCTCATTATATTTCATATTAATTTTCATTGTAAATATATTTTCATTGTGTTTGCATATTTTCTCTCTCATGTCCGTTTAGGGTTTTTCCCTTACTCCACGATCTTCCTTCATTGGCTTCTCTTTGACAAGTTTTTACATGTAGGTGATCTTGGGCATCTTCAGATTTGGATTTCATCAACTCCAACATGGTATCAGAGCCTCCCTGCTGCTGCTTCGTTGAAGGATTTTTGAAGCCGTGATTTGGAGTCACAAACCCTAGTTTGTTTGTACATTTTTTCTTCAAATCAAGGGATCAATGAATTTTTGGAGCACTTTGGGCACAAATGGATGCTACCATTGGATCTGGAAGGTTGTTTGCAGTAAGGATTCATATAGAACTTACTATTTTTGGAGATAGGGCTCCAGGAGACAATTTTTTGTTGTTGTAGGGCTTTTGTATGGATCGTACAGACGATTTTTGGCAATTTTTTTTAAAAAAAATCATTTTTATGCATGTTTCCAGCTCACCGCTAGGAATCCATCACCGCACCACCATAGAGCCACTGCCACGCCTCTCGTAGTGGTCACAGCTAGCTACGCAGTCATAGCAGAATCGCGGCCCAGCCTCGGCCGATGTGCCACCTCAGCACCACTCTTCGCACCACTTCTACCAGCTCCTGCAACCTCCTCCTACTGAACCACCACTAGCACCACTTTGACTATGTTTGTGCCACCCTCCTACATGGCAACCCTTTACTCACCCATTTTTCACAGAATTAGCGCACAATCAGTGCCACTTGGCATAGTGCAGGGGTAACACATGGCCTAGTGCCATGTGGACCTGCCACGTCCCCCTGCCACATCATCTTTGCCATGTGGCACCCTTTTTTGTTGCGATGGCCACCAGGCTATCAATTTTTTTTCATAAAATGCTGATGTCAGCATGATGTTAGTGCTACATCATCATCCTTGCTTGCACTTCTCCTCCTAGGTCATTTTTGACCTACCTTCAGTTTTTTGGCCATAACTTGACCATATAAAGGTATTTTCCAATCTGAAAGAAGCGCTTGAAAGATGGTTCCAATTGGTGTAGGTATTCTTAAGTTTTGATGCCTTTTTTTTGCCTATTTTTGTAGTTAAAGTCTAAAGTTCTATTTTTGACTTTGGCAAGCATGTCTTTTGCATCCCATGTTAGTTTTTTGAAAACTTTATATTTTTGGAAAGCTGGTTTTGTCAACTTTTTAGAAATGTAGTCCTCTTCCTTAGTTTTTGGCCCATGCTCTTTCTATCTTGTTTTTAACATTTTTTCTATATGGTGGATATCTTGAGTGTTTTAGGCCCAAGGATCATTTTCCTAGCATGGTTTCCTTTGTTTTAGGTTGTACTTTGTTTTGTTGTAGCTTGTTTTTAGTTCTGATCATTATAGCTATCATTTTGAAGCACTTTTATGTATTGCATTGAGATAAGGTGTCACTTTTGCATTTTGAGTTCATGAACTTTTTTTTTGAGTCAGTTGTACATGCACTATTTTTATAAAGCACCATGGGGGGGTAGTTGTTTACTATTTTAGGCATTCTCCCTTTGTCAAGTGAGTGTCCCTTCCATGACATTAGCCCCATGTAGCGTTAGTGTGACCATGTCTTTATAGGTGTATGTAACTCTTCCTCTCTCGTCATTCCTGGTTCGTTTGCAGGAGATTTTTGACCCACCTTCTTAGTTGCCTATCATCTCACCCCATTTGCATTAAGGGGGGGTTATGCTATTCTAATGCATCCATGGTTCGATGGTTTGATAGTGTGAACTATGTATTCAATGGTTGATCCTATGTACAAGGTGATTGTAGTAGTTGGCTACCTATGCATTTCGGTGAGATGGATCATCTATCATATAGACATGCTTAGTTCATGCCTTCTTCTTCCATGGAGGTTCTTCAGATCAACAATTTTCTTTTGATGGAAAATTTGTGACTTCTTCATGCTTCAGTGATGTTGCTTTACATGATCACTCCTTGTTTCTATTTTAGGGGACAATTTCCCTAGTTGGAGGCTTCTTCAGTTCTTCACTAGGTTTACCTCTTTTTGGGGGAGGGTTTTTCCCACGTGGTTTTCTCTCTTTTCCTATTTTCAGAGGTTGTTTCTTTTGCATTGTTCATGGGTACCTAACATGGCCTTGTTGTTGGGACCCATTCTCCATTTTTGCATTTCTTAGTCTTGTGAGCTTAAGGCATTTCCCTAAGTTGCACTTAAGGGTGGGTGTTAGAGTAAATAATTAATTTACTAATTATTTATTCTATTTACTTAAGCTTACTTAGGTAAATACATTTATTTATTAGTTTTAGTCTAGGAGTTAGTTATAAGTTGTTGACAATACGGGAGTTTGTTCTCTCTTAAGTCATACTTATCCTCTCACTTTCTTCGAGGACTTTCCACCTTATGTGGATGTATGCTTAGTTGTCACACTTATCTCCTAGCATCTTCTAGCTTGTTCTGGAAGATTCCTTGAGGTCTTTATAAGTGGTCTCTCCCTCGTTGTATTTCATATCAATTCTCATTGTAAATATATTTTCATTGTGTTTGCATATTTTCTCTCTCATGTCGATTTAGGGTTTTTCCCTTGCTCCACGCTCTTCCTTCCTTGGCTTCTCTTTGACAGGTTTTTGCATGCAGGTGATCTTGGGCATCTTCGGAGTTAGATTTCATCAACTCCAACAGTATCTGACATGATGGATGACTTACTATGCAGGCTATGGGTGTTCCTAAATATATGCAATGTGGACCTCATGATTTAGAATTCCCCCCTTTACTTGAAAATCAAAGAAATAATCACAATCTTTTTGTTAAAAGGTGAAAGAAAAAGAGTTAAGGAACACATGGGTTACTTGGAGAGAAGTAACTATGACAATTATGAGGGTCAATTATCCTTCCTTAGATTCTCACTACTAACACTTAAACCAGCTAAAGAAATTTATTCCTTTCAAAAGAAAAGATTTTCATCATATGCACTTTCATAATGGAGTTAGGGCATTAATTATGGGAAGGGTGATGAGACCCAATTATGTCCTATTTTATACCACTTTTTATAACATTTCATACACCTTCCTAACCATTTCTACATTCCATTTCGATATTATTTCACCATTTTTACGTTGCATATGATTCAATATATAAGACATATTTAATATAGTTTTAAGATTAAAATATGGAAAATAATTATTGATTGTCTTTATTAGTAAGCATTATTATTTTATGCCTTGGAGACTATAGTTTGCAACAAGTATATCTATCTATCAATTGTTATTGCTATGTCACATTGAAGTTGAAAGAGCTAATTAAGGAGAGCCTATAATGTATGTGCTAGTTGTTTGGAAGAAATTAAAATTAGTTTGAGCCATTTGTCATATGTGTCCACCTTACAATAGTCAGTTTTGTGTTTTAATTTGTGAGCAAATAAGGACAAATCTGGAAACTCCAAGACATGGGTTTTGTCTAAAATGGGCCCAATTAAGTTTCTATGCGAAAAAATCTTCTAAAATAGAAGTAAGGGAAAGATACAACTGGCTTTCTCAAGGGAACATTTTTTGGTTTATTGTTGCGGCCAAGATTACATGTACACCAATATTTTGTTGGCTATAGGCTAAAATAAGTTATTTTGTTTTACACTATTTTAGATATTAGTTTTAGATATTAGTTGTAGCCATGGTTTATAAATAAGTTTGTAATATCAGCCCAGGGGGAGGAGGAGATTAGATTTATAGTAGATTTTTATATCAGAAAAATACTTCTGCATACGGATCTTCCTGTAGCAGAATTCTGTGTGAGTTCAATATTATTTATGGTTGAATAAAATGTCACTATTCTGATCAAGGAAGAGTAGAAAGTTGTTCATATTTCATCACCAGGAATACTGAGGAGGTAGGAACCACTTCTTGGGATGTCTGGTGATTTAGTTTAGATTGTTTGTGTGTTTTTATTTTTGGTGTGTTATTGTTTTGATTTTATTTCATACATAGAATTATCTTTGGTTTGTGTTTTTTTGATATTTAAATGCAAATTCAAATTTGTATGCTTCTTTATTTAATTATTGTAATATTAATTTATAGATTAAAACTTTATTCTTTCTATTTAGTTTTAAATAGTTTTTCTTTAACAAATTTAGACTAGCTCGTGTCGCCAAGAAGTGATAGTTCCTGTTGCCAGTTTTTTTTGGCTTATTCTAGGTTTCCTCCAATGAATTTTTGATACATTCATATCTACTTGGCATACTATCTTCATCCCTTGAGCATATAGCCACTATACCTTTCAAGAGTTTACAACCCTAGATTGATATTTAAATGCGAGATGAACTAGCTCTTAATCTTATCATTTATCTTTAATATTTGTACCACAGTTTCAACCAAAAAAGGGCACAATAAATTACACATGCCATGAGAAAAGGGTGATGGGATAAAATGGCATCTTCCATTAAACAGAAAGTTAGATACCCAATTGATATTTTGTCTTTGCATGTGCCAAATCTTCACTTTTTGTCCTTCAAATCTAAATCATGTCGCAATTATTGATGATTTCCTTACTTCAAACATAAATGATCTTACTTCCTTTCCACACATGATGAAGTCACATATGAGTGTGTCAGACTTGACGTGACACACAACTATAGTACATTTCCTTTTTGGATTTCGTGACATGTTAGGCTAGGGTCCACCAACAATATTGCATGAGAATTGAAAAAGAGTTGAAACAATAAAGTCATTAAAATTTTTGAACTTGGTTCAAATGGTACAAGAGATTCAAGATGAATTTGTTTCATTTAAAAGTGGTATAAAGGGTTCAGAAATTACATAAGGAAATTTTGAATGTTTGGCCATGACTTTAATCAATATACTTTCCAAGGAAATCTAGGGATTAGACTTGATTAAAAATAAGCATAAAGGAAGGAATGACGATAAAAAGAGCTTCATGGATGAATTATTGGAAGAGTTTATTTCCACCTTAGATTGCAACTGACAATAGGAAAAATGAATGGTTCAAAATAAACAATTGAAGATTGGAGTGAACCAGGAAAATAAAAATGGTGACTCTAAAAAATCTTGAACTAACACCCCTCAATGGCTAGGAGCCCAAAAGTTGGAAGTTTGAAAGACCTTGATAAGTTAAATGTGTAGTTAAGCTCACTTGTTCAAGTTATTTGAGGGTTTTGTGAGTTTGTAGTTTGAGTTTGTATTTTAGACCTATTAGCCTCAACTAGGGCCTATAATTTGAATGCCTTAATGAATAGTTGAAACCCTAAGACTTGGAATTTTAGTAGAGCTTAGTAGTTTTTATTTAAATCCTTCTTTATTTTTAATGGTTGTTTTCAAATATTTTGATTGCTTTCCTTAAACCCCAATATAGGGCTACAAGGAAGAGCCCTTATTAGGTCAGTTTGTTAGGTTGGTGTTTGGATCTCAATTAAGTGCATGGAACCTTATGAATGTTTGAAATCACATTGTTTGGGAGTAGTTAAGCCCTTGTAAATGTTTTGGGTGTGGAGTTTGTGAAAGGTTTGGGAGGGTGTAAGGGAGTGGAGGTGTTGTGTGGAAACAGGGGTAGTTGTTTGTGTTGTGAAGACATAGGTAGAGACACTAGGAAGAATTAGATAAAGTTTTGTGGTCAGCATTCATTGTAGGGTATGGTTAGAATTGACATGGACCAAAGCCCAAAATCTCTTCTAGCAAATGCAATTAGAAGGGGTTGAATCTGATAAGAAAATAAAGTCCACTCTTACATCATTAAAATGGACTATGAATCAAATATTCTTTTAGAAAGTACTCTCATAACTATGTATGCAAAATGTGACGCTATGGAGAGTGCACACAATCTTGTTTAATCAAATGAAAAGTGCTAGAATCAAGCCACTTTAGGCTAGGGTTAGGCTAGGGCATGCTTATGAAAATATAAACCCAATAAATGAAACAACATGCAAACAAGCATGCATCATATATTTCTTTTGTATGATCATGATCTTCACCTTTTTGGATAATGTAGGAAAAGTAAGTGGTACCAAAAATGACTTTGTCAAAGTATACAAAGAATATCCAATTTGAACTCATCAAAGTATCAATTGAAGCTATTGTGGAATACATCAAAACCAACAGTGGGGTTTCCCATCCAATGTTACCATCATCGCCTCTCATCATTCCATACACAAGAAACCTCTTCACAAATGCCCAACTCAAGTTTAAAATTGTTGCCATAACAAAACCAATCTTGGTGTTCTCCCTTGCATAGATAGAAGCTAGTGACTCGAATACTGTTGCCCTATCAAGAAATGAAAATGTAATCACAAAAGGAAAATCAAACAATAATGAAACTAATTTCTTTGAGAGCTTGTGATATATGAAATGGGTATGGTGCCAATTGGGGAATCCAACCACCTGAGTAGAAGCCTGAATTTGTATTAGGTGTTGGAAAATAGGGCATGACAAAAAAAATTTCAACATAAACAAGCGATAGAAACAATAATGTAATTGACATTAATACACACAAATTTTATATCATAATTTTTGTAGATGTCTTGTACATTAGTTTTGATGCATATTCTATCACATTTCTAAAATTATTGACTGTTATCGGCTATACCTTGCACCTATTCTTGGGCAAGAGATAGTTATCTTGTTCTTAGCCTGATATACAATGAGGCTATTTCATTTTTTTTTTTGAAAACTCTGGCTATTGTCAAAATTTTGACACAACCTATTGTCGATGGTATGAAAAACCTGTCAAATCATTTTTGACTAGCATCAATAGTTTGATAGGGTTTTTCATTGATGGTATATCAAACCCATCAAATCATCTCTGGATGACATCGATAGTTCAACGAGGCTTGCCATTGATGGTATAGAAAAACCTGTCGAATCATCTCTAGTTGGCATCGATAGTTTGACATTTCAAATTGGTTGTTTGGTGTTGGCATGTGACATAGATGGGGATGATATTTGACAAAGTGGCCCATCAATAAATCAATGAGTGTGGAGTGCATTGATCTTTTGATGCAATTCTAGCAATGTTGACTTTTGACATTAAGTTTCAAAATTTTGACCACCAATGCGTCAAAAAATAGGTCCAAATTTACTAGTGCCCTCTTGGCATTCTTCTTCTCATACTTGTATAATATCAAATATTCTCTTTTTCTCCTCTTCCCTCTTTGGTAATGATTCAACTACAATGGTTGCGACCCCAAAGGTCTCATTAATTTATTGTTGGGTCATGATATTCGGTGCCTTGACTCTATCTTGAATATCTTATGCACTGTTAGGTGCTACTGATGGGGTATTGTCTTGATGTTCAATACCAATAATTTAAATTCTAGGCATACTCTTTGGTACTTGAAGTGCTAGAGACTTCTCTTTAGGTTTTTTTTTTCCCCCTCTGTATTCTCTCCACTTTTGGCTCCATCTGTCTTTGAGGGCTAGGTGTTTCTTCCTTTTCTCCTATATCACCTATGCCTATCTCTAGTCTTGCACCTTATTCTTCCATCCTCTTTCTCTTTCTCTATCTACTCCCTTGCTTCTTGAACCTTATAATTATTTTACACGTTCTTATGTTTCATTATTCTAGACATACTCATCTATCTCACGAGATACCTTGCACCAGTGTTTGACTATACTTTCTTCAACTTCCTTAATATGGTCATTTAGTATGTTAATCAAATTCTTATGCATACCAAACTTTCATTTGTATACATGTATACACATCCTTTTGTGTGTTTCTCCCATCTCTGGCCTAATTTTGGATAAGGATTCATTTTAAATCCTTCCAAATTTATGTATACCTATGATCCAATTTTATTTATAATTTTCCTTAATTCTTTAGCTATCCATGTTCCAATGTCTTCTAGTTTCTCACTAGTTTCTTTCATACTTGTAAGAATTTCCCTTATGGATTTATTTTTGTTATCTTTAGAAAACTTGAAAAATATATTCTTCAAAATGGAATAATTATGTTTCTTGAAAATTGTGTCTACAATATCATCTATTGAGAGTTAGGTAGATTTATTCTTACCTTTCTTCACAATCCTTTCTATTTCTATGCTAGTTTTAGATTTTGATGATTATTTCTCCTGTTGTGATGGTGGTGTTTCTTTTTCATCTACTTGTGCTTGAGCCTTGAGTGGGGAACCTCTTGCATGTTCTACTTCCATTTGTTATTTACTTGTCACTCTGACCTATGTGTCTTTAAATGGCTTCACTACTTCACTTTTGGTTATTCTCTTTGATGTGCCCTCCTCTTCTTTCTTCTTCTCACTATAAAGTCTATTTCTTATCTCTATGTAAGTGCCAAATCTTGGAAAAATTGACAATTCTTCTATTATTCTTGGTCGTTCAATTTATGGATTTTTTGCTTCTTCACTTATCTCATAAGAAATAAATGTCAACAACAAGTTCTTGGTTGCACAACACAGATGATGCACCTGTCTCTACTATCTAGAAAGTATATATCATATTTATACCTTTCAACTAGATTAGTAGATATTCTTTTGCTTTGGTTCATTTTCTATTGAATTTTTCTAAAATATCCCCACAATACAACATTATCTTATGCTTCTAACTTCTTACATAAAATTTTGATTTGTGTAGTGATAGTTTTATATTCTCTCGAATTAAAGAGGGAGAAGCACGAGAATCCTCCTTTGCGATAGAACAGTGTAAAAACTAAGCTTGAACCAAACTTAAGAATTTGACCTTTGTAATCCTTCTTGATCTTGTCCAAGTTCTCCATTATTTGGCAGTGATGACATTTACATAGTTTGATAATTGATTTGTCATGAATGGCTTAATATTCTTTGTAGGATGCATTTATAGGCATGCAAATTTCATTACTTTAGTGGTAAATTTTATACCCTATTACCATTGTTGCAAATCTTACCTTTGTGTCAAGGATCTCCTTAATTATGCATGCCTTTTATCTTGGGTGACACACCCTTTTTTAATTCTTACTACTTTTCTCGCCGATATTACATTCATGGAAAAGTCAATTCCATTGACACTAAATCTTATTACCTTTTTTATAAAACAACTTGTGATCTTATAGGGCTTATCTAGCCACACATTTTTTCTCATGGATTCAGATCAAAGAAAATCTTATCCATTCTTCATAGAAGAAATCAAGTCTATCTATTCCTTTACTTAGGGTAGTTTTCTCCAATTGCTTGTGTTGGTCTTTTAGAACTCATTTTGAGTATAATGAGTCATATAAAAAGTGATTTTCCTTATCTCCAACTTCTTAAATCTCAACATCTAGGTATGCACTTGCATCCTTTGTAAGTAGAACACCATCAAGCAAGGATGATCATAATATTCCTTTTGATAAATTTGTTCCCTTTAGTAATGTAACCTTGTATCTAGGTTGGTCCTTTTCTCTATTATCAATCAACATAACCTTGTTAATCTTCTCATCCATTGGATTCTTGAATTTTACTTGATCTACCGCTAGAATATGTTATGTGATTCTCATCTTACACTTAGTTTTTTTTCACTTATAGTGCTTCAAAAATTCACTTAAAAATCTAGGGTTTCATAATCTTGAAAGAATGAGTGATTCTAATTTTGCAAAGTGAAAAATAGCTTGGAATGAATCTATTTATATTTAAGAATTATAATATTAGAGTTACAATGGTTAGAAACATCTTCACCTATCGCTACACACAAGCCATTAATGATTTTAATCTATCATGCAACAATCACTTTTTATCCTTCATTTTGTGACCTACAAGTTGTGCTTACTTTTCAGTGGAATGATCACTCAACATCATCAATCATCACAATTTGACATGTCAATTTAAATATTTTTCTTTTCTTTTCAAACTTTTTAAAGTTTGACAAGCTTAATTTGTCTATGAGGTCTCACCAGTGACTAATGAACTTACAACCTTATCAACATTTACTTCCTTCACCACTTTTCTCTTCTTCTGCACATTTTGGAAAAGTCCTCATATTGTTCTTTGTTCACAAATTTTTTCTTCCCTTTCCTAACATGGGATTCGTTTCTTGGTCTTATACTAATTTTTTAATCTCTTGCTAGATGACCAATCTTATGGCACTTGTGGCACATCAATCTGGTACCTTTCCATGATCATGTATTGTTCCTTTAGTTCATCCTTAGCCTACAATGAGTTACTAGATGCCCATAATTCCCACAAGTCATCTAGATCAGTGTGGGGGCCCTGTCCCTCCCAATGGGTCTTGCTACTATTGAAGATAATAAATTAGTTATTTATCTCAATCTACAGTCTTTAGCTCTATGCCCTTACTTATTGAAATAATAGCAATGACCATCTATTATTTTCTCATTAAAATGGGAAATGTATTTTTGTGTGATATGATCATATAGATGGAAATTATTACACTACTCGTCAAAAATACACTACTTAATAAGTCTTATCTACTTAAACCAACACATCCTATAAATATATCTCTACTTTTCATGTGGATTTAGTAAATTTCTTACCTTTTGGAGATGTGCTTCTTGACCTTCACTTGTATAGATTCTCTTTGTTAGATAACTGGGGTGGGCAGGCGTGGGGGCTGAATCAGTTATGTCCAATTATTTTCTAGTCCCTTCAAACATTTAAGTATGAAAAAAACTTCATAAACATCATAAGAGATCACTTTGTGGTCTCATTCAACTTCATAATTATTTTACACAATCAACTTATTCCAGACTATCCATTCATTATTTATGTTATTACCAACTAACACTAATAAAAATTGGTTGTTACAGACCATTACCTAGGTGTTATTGAGTTGTAGTAAAAAGTAAAAAATATAACAATCAACTTGCAGCATAACAAATATCACACATTTGACACCAAGATTTTTAATGTGGAAACATTGTAAAGGGAAAGACCACCTACGCTGGCCTTCTTAGAGGATTTACACAAAAACATCATCTAGATCTTATCACTTCTTGATACTATCTAAAGAGTGGCCTAATTTAAATGACTTACAAACATTACTAATCGATGTTACCATATAGGATTTCACAAACTTATTAGGTCCACTTGACAAACAAAACTTTCTCTATTACAATTATTAAAAAGTAATAATATACAATTATTTGTTAGGTTTAATACTACCTTGCTTAATTAGATCTCTTTCTACTCTCTATTTTTCTTCTTCTTTGTTTGATCTCTTACTGGATGATTCACACCTTCACTCTTTCATTTTAACTCTTCTTGATATCCTCTTTCACTCTGCTCGATTATCTTGGTTCTTCATTCCTCTATAACAACTTTTCACTTTGATCTTCTTCCTTACCATTCAATCAACACCCAACCAACAACATCAACAACCAATTTTTTTATTCAACTACTCCTTAAATAGTTATCTTTGTTCTTCAGGATTCTTCCAATTGTTGATTCTTAATCACGATCATCGATCTCAAGCTAATTGCATGTGATCACTTAGAAAATATAACTTTCATAGAACTTCCTGCTCATCCTTATCCTTCTTCAATCTCCATCATCACATCTTTATTGCATTTTCTTAGTCGATGATCTTGTAACAAAATTTGACTAACACCTTTGAACTTCTTAGAATTTCTTTAATTCCACCAAAATTTGGCCTCAGATTCCAACTTTATAATCTTTTTCTTCTTTTTGTTACTTGGTGAACATAACATTTCACTCAGGTAAAACTTTGCTTGTCAATATTGAACTCGCTTGGGTGACACTGAACTTTCACTTGCTTAGCCAACTACTCGACGAATATTGTAGTCACTTGATGAATATAGTATTTCTTCTTTAATCTTATCACTCGGTGTAGCTTGTAAATGTACATTACACTATTACATGATTATAAAACAATCAAACCAACATTAAATTATCACTGTCCAACTCATTCAAGTGTCCATTGAATACAATACTTATCAACTATGTCTTCAACATACTTTCTTCAAATCATTTTTATCCATCAAATTGATATACCACTCTATTTAGTTAGAATAATATCTAATCAAATAATACTTTACATTAATGAAAACATAAGAACTGATATGATTCTTTTACATACATTCATATCATTGCCAATTGCATCATTAGTTGGGGCTAACAATATCCCCCTCTAGTATTGATGGAAACACATAACATATGATTTTACATTACAAAATATTACAGAAGATAATCAAATGTATGCATTGAAAATAATAAAAATTTTCATTTCTTTGTTTTCATCATCAGGTATCTTGATCAATATCTTCACAACACAATCTTTGACATTTCCCCCCCTTAGGATACAATCATCTTCTGCTTAGTTCTTTCAAAAGCACTCTCGATTTTTATAGAATTCTTTGATTCTCTTCATATTCATCCTCTTCCTTTGATAGATCTCATCTCCTTCTTTATAGATTTTTTCCCCCTTTATAGGTTCTCTCCCCTTTTGATAGAAGTTCCAAAGGTCATTATAAGTTCCAATGTGAAAGTTACAAAATCTTGTAGTTATCCTTGTATACTGCACATATAATTAACATTAGTTTCATCACAATCATCTTCACAACTTTAGAAATGTTCCTAAAGTGTGAACTCTTGTATCAACTCCACAAAGATATTTCTATTCATCTATGAATTTATACAACATGCATCCTCACCTAGTGAATTTTGGATAGGGGCAAGACCCCAAGTTTACCTATTAGATACTGAAAATCATCCTTAGGCAATGGCTTAGTAAACATGTCTAAAATTTTCTCTTTAGAATTCACATATTCAAGCCTCAATTATTTCTCCTATACTTGTTCCTTCAAATAATGATGATTGATATATGCTTTGTCTTTATATGCATAACTAGATTCTTTGATATATTTATTGCACTAGTGTTATCACAATAAATAATAAAAGGTTCGAATCTCTTCTTGCATACCTTCCAATAGTTTCTTAATTCATACAATATTTGAACAATTGATTGTAGTAGCAACATACTCAACTACAACAATAGATTGTGAAATACAACTACATTTATTTCTTATTGATGCCATCAATCTTTCTCCTAAAAAGAAATCTCCACCACTTGTTCTTTTTTTATCATCAACATTACCAGCCCAATCAAAAATTGTGTAAAATTTAAGATTAAAGTTACCATATTGCTTATACCATAGACCAAACTCTTTAGTTCCTTTTAGATACCTCTTTAAAATAGTCACATGTGTCTCTTTTGGATTAGATGATAACCTTACAACTATACAAACAACATGTGCAATATCAAGTTTATTGTGCATGACATATTGTAGTTTGCCAATTATACATCTATATTGTGTTTCATTTACTTCTATAAATGTATCCTCTTCTAGGAATTTCACTTCACCCACTGTAGGTGTATTGATAGGCTTAGACCATTCCTTGTTTGATGAACTTGTATTCCAATAAAAATTGATCTCACCCAATATTGACATCTCAAATTCTATACTTATTTGATCAAAAAATTTCTTACACAACATATCATTTCCTCCAAATATAATGTCATTCATAAATATCTTAGCAATCAACACCATATCATCAAATTCACATTTCAAATATAAATTATTGTTTTCACTTGTTCTAGAAAATCCAAATTTAAATCCAAATACGAATTTAACCTTTCACACCACACTCTTCGTGCTTACTTTAGTCCATATAATGCCTTGTTCAATTTGCAAACCATGTTCCTCTAATCACGTTCAATGAATCCTTCAGGTTGTTCAATATAGACTGCTTCAAGTATTCTATTAAGAAATACATATTTGACATCCATTTGATAAAATTTGAACTCCTTGTAGATAGCATAGACCAACAATGTTCTTACTCCTTCTAAACTTGCTAGAAGTGCAAAAAGCGTCACCATAATCTATTCCATCTTCTTGAGCATAACCATTGCAAACTAGTCTTGCCTTGTTCCTTACCACTTCTATATTTTCATTCAGCTTATTTCTAAAAATCCATTTTTTTCCTATCACATTCTTGCTATAATATCTCAATAGTAATGTACATGTGTTTTTCTTTTCAATTTGATCATGTTAGAAATGATTGAAAAGATCATGAATGAAGAGTAATGGAATTGGTAAAGAATGTTTTCAATCATTATTTTGTCATTGATGTCAAACTTGCTACTTGTAGGAATGAAATTTGCTTTAGTGATCCAAATACTATCAATTGGTTGATTGACAAGGAGATGGCAATCAATAAGATGTAACTAGAGTACCTAGAGAAAGGTTGAAGTTATGATGTTGTAATGAAGTATAAGGATCAGATAATCCATTGATGAAATAATGTATTGATGACATACTCTAAGACACAAAGGATGGACACACTGAGTCACATCAAAGATGTAAGGATTAACTAAGTTCATTGGAAAGAGCCAAGCTAGCTAGTTAGTGCCAAATAGATTCTCAGTTGAAGCTGAGCTAGTTCAACTTTAGTGTGTGCCAAGTGATCTTTAGGTGCCAAGAAGCCTTCAGGTGTTGAGTGAAGATCAAGTGTCGAGTGACTGCAAGTGCCGAGCAAGATACAAGAGCCGAGTGAAGATCAAGTGTCGAGAAAAGTAGAAATACTATAGGTGCTAAGCACTAGTAAAATAATAATAGAAGTCGAGTAACATAGAAAGAGCCGAGCATCAGTAAATCAATGATGTCGAGTTGCTACATTATTTGTTAAAGTCAAAGATTCATCGGATCAGTAGCGATAAGTTTGTTACATTAAATTTTGTGAATTAGTTGGATGATAAGGATGATGAGTAGATGTCACCGAATTTTATGTAAACCATGCGAACCAATCTAAGGTGAATGCTAATGGATTTATCATGAAGTTTCTAGAAGAAACAATTTGGAGGAAAAAAAATATCATTTTCTCAAGATCAAATTAAGATTTGAGTGGGAAATGAAGAACAAAACTTCTTTATAAGGAGTTACAAGTCAGAGATCAAATGCACATGCATGAGAGGGAGTTGGTCATAAAGTATGATCATGCGAAGAAGCTAAGAGGAGTAAGAACAGAGCATCAAGTCTCTGAGTCAATCAAATGATCATGGAGTGCATTGGCATAACGAGTGGAAGAACTCAAGGAAACAGATCTTGAAGGGTGAACAAGCTGTCAGCATTGCAAGGGAGGAAAGTCAAGCAAAGAAAAGGATTGAAGAGCAATCTAAAATTCGCAAGGTTGAAGTTGCAATCTATATCAGGTCAAAACCCTTCTAATACTTTCTTACCATTTTATTAGACATTGAAACCCTACATTGCTAGGTTAGCTTAACAGCTAGGTGGATAAGCCTTAGGAAAAGGATAAAGAGATCCCCAGGAGAAGGATAAAGAGATCCTCAGAAGAAGGATAAAGAGATCCTTAGGAGAAGGATAAGAGATCCTTAGGAGGAGGATAGGAGATCCTTAGAGAGGGATGAAAGATTCTTTTGAGAAGGTGACTATTAATCCCATGAACTTGGGTGAGCCTAATAGCTCTATGTACATCCTTTGACAGGGTGACATTCCAAGTTGAATGTTCTTAAATCCTTTAACAAGGTCACATTTAATAGTGTGTTGTAGTCTTTAATAGGGAAAACCATCAAAAGTGGTTGAAATCAATTGTAAAGTTATTCTGTGGGTATCATCCCCACCCTAGTTTTACCTTCTTATTTCTAGAGGATTTTTGGGTCATCAAAATCCTTAGTGTTATGGTGTGATGCATGTTTACTTTTCAAGATTGTTTAATGTTCAATTGCATGCATGATAATTTCAGTTATGTGCCATTAAGGATTAGAAAAAAAATTTTAATTGGACAACATTGGACCTTGGATAACTGATTCAACCCCCCTCTTAGTTATTTTAAATAATTCTAACAATTGGTATCTTAGCACACTGCTGATTTGTTTCAAGGTACTAGCAGTAGGAAGATCAAGATGTCCAAGAGAGAAGTTCCCAAGCTGAACAAAGACAACTTTGTTGCATGGAAAGTTTGATGAAGCTACACCTTGGATCAATAAGAGACTATGCACAGACCTCGATCACAATTGATCATGTAGACCCTACAGGACCCCTCACTATAGATGACATGAGCAAGAAGAAAGAGCATAATCAAGTGATGTTAGATATTGCTTCAGCTCTAGGTTATGCCGAGTATGATGACATCGAAGGATGTGATACTGCACATCAGATGTGAGAAACATTGTGAAGAATCTATGGAGGAGATGACAATGTCAAGAGAGCCTAAGAGGAAAGTTTGATGACATGAAAATGGAAAAAGGAGAAAATGCTACTCAATATGGTGCAAGGATGAAGGAAGTAGTAAGTGCCATAAGAAGTCTAGGAGGAAAGTTAGCAGAAGAAATAGTATGTAGCAAATACTTGAGAACTTTTCTTCTTATCTATGCTATAAGAGTATCAACCATCCAGGAGCTAAGGTGTGTACTAGGAAACACATTGTCATTTGAAGGAATACTTGGAAGACTCACTACCTTTGAGCTATCCAACTTTGACAACTACAAGCCAAAAAAATTTGAATCTGCATTCAAAGCCAAGATGACAATAAAAGACAATGATGAGATGCAAACAAAGAAAAATAATGGAAAAGGAAAGTCTGTATCCAGTGACAACAACACTGATGAAGATGATGTAGACCAATTAGAGGCATTACTAGCAAGAAGATTTCATAAAGGAAGAGGCAAGTTCAAAGGTAAGTTACTAATCATTTGTTTCAATTGTAATTAAGTTGGTCACATTGCAACCAGATGCACACAAAAAAAAATTACAAAGATGGAGGTAACTTCAAGAACAAGAAAGAGGACAACAAGGACTACAGAGGTAAAGGCAAAAGATGCTACATTGTTAAAGAAGACTCTAGTGAGAATGATGATGAAGTAGTCTACGTAGCCATGAAAGATGAATTAGATGAAGATGAAGCAACTACCCTAGAAACCTGCATAAACAAGAATGATAGATGGATCATAGATAGGGGATGCTCTCATCACATGACTGGAGACAAAAGTAAGTTCATTTCCTTTACTCAATATGAAGGAAATAGTGTTAGATTTTCTAACAATGCACCATGTCAAATCAACGGGAAAGGCAGTATCAAGCTTACTGAAAGGATATCATGTGATAATGCATACTATGTTGAAGGCCTAAATTATGACTTGTTAAGTGTCTCACAGTTAGGCAACATAGGATACAAGGTTGAATTTGGAAATGGAATTGCTAAGATCTATGATTCTCAAGGAAGTCTAATAGGAAAAGGTGACCGGACTAGGAGTAATTTATTTTACCTGAACATGGAAGATGCTTCTTATCTCATTGTTCAAACTGATGATGTATGGTTATGGCACAAAAGGCTATGTCATGTAAATTTTGACAATTTGATAAGCATCAACAAAATGAAGAAAGTCAGAGGTCTACCAAAATTGAAGAAACTTGATAACACCATGTGCAAACAATACCAACTAGGGAAGATGACCAAGTCAACTTTCAAAAGCAAGACTTATACTTCTAATGAAGTATTAGAGCTAGTTCATATTGACTTGTGTGGTCCTATTGAAGTACAAAGCTACAAAGGTGACATATACATAATGCTATTTGTAGATGACTATTCAACGATGATGACAGTCATGTTCCTGAAACTAAAATTAGATGCATTTCAAATGTTCAAATGGTACTCAACTAGAGTAGAGAAAGAGACTAGGAAGAGCCTAAAACGTCTCAGATTTGATAGAGGAGGTGAATTCACATCAAGAGAATTTGAAGAGTTTTGCAATGAAAGAGGAATCAAAAGGAAAATATCAACACCCAGGACTCCACCTTAGAATGGTATAGCAGAGAGAAGGAATAGATTAGTTATTGACTATGCTAGGACCTTAATGATGGAGAAAAACATTGCACTCAAATACTGGAGAGAAGCTGTAAGTACTGCAGTCTACACACTCAATAGTGTTCAAGTCAAGAAAGGTACAAATGCAACACCTTTTGAATTATGGTATGGCCATTCTCCTAATGTAAAATATTTCAAAATATTTGGATGCAAATGCTATATATATAAAGATTCTAGAAATGGAAAGTTTGATGCAAAAAGTGAGAAAGGCACATTTCTTGGTTATTGTACTAGAAGTAAAGCTTATAAGTGCTTGAATGTTAACACTAACAAAGAAGTAGAAAGCACAAATTTGAAATTTGATGAGCTTACAGAAGTTCAAAGTGTTGAAAACACCAAGAAAGTAGAAGAATACAAGACCTTTGTATACTTTTATGAAGGTATACCTAATAATGGTGAAATTGCAACTTAGAATGACAATCAACAACAAAATCCAGTATCTACCAAATCACAAACAGTGAATGCCGAGCAACAGACACATTTAGAAGCTGAGCTGCAAAATATAGAGAATGTTCATTCAGATTCTGAGAATAGCCAACAAGAAGAAAATGAACAAATAATTGATGAAAATATACATGAAGATTTAGATTCTAAAAGAGACAATACGCAAACAAGAAAAGAACTATTATTGGAAAAGTATGTAAGAAGAAATCATCCTGCAGATCAAATTATTGGAAACAAAGAGGTAGGACCAATGACAAGGAATAGACTCAGAAGTGAGACATGCCTGCTCAACAAAATGGAACCAAGAACAGTAAGTGAAGCCATAATAAATGATGATTGGTACAATGCTATGAAAGAAGAAATAGAACAAATTGAGAAGAACAAGACATGGACCTTAGTCTCAAGACCAGCTGACAAGAATGAATTTGGAACCAAGTGGGTTTCAGAAACAAGTTAGATGAAAATGGTGAAATCACAAGGAACAAGGCAAGACTAGTTTGTAAAGGGTATGCACAAGAAGAAGGACTAGACTATGGAGAAACTTTTGCTCCAGTTGCTAGAATGGAAGGAGTAAGGACCTTACTGGCATATGCAGCTTTCAAAGGATTTAAAGTCTATCATATGGATGTACAGTCTACATTTATGAATGGTATACTTGAAGAAGAAGTCTACATAGAGCAACCAGAAGGTTTTGTTGATGAAAAGAACAGAAACAATGTATGCAAATTACACAAGGATCTATATGGGTTAAAGCAAGCCCCTAGAGCTTGGTATGAGAGACTTCACAAGTATTTAGTGCAAATAGGATTTGAAAGAACTGATGACAACAACAACATGTACATCAAATCAAAAGAAGGTAAGGATATTCTTGTATCTGAAATATTTGTGGATGACATAGTTTTTGGAGGAAATGAAGTACTCTGCAAAAGTTTTGCTGACAAAATGAAACATGAGTTTGAGATGTCTATGTTTGGAGAAATTAAGTTCTTTGTAGGATTGCAAGTACATCAACTAAAACATGGCATATTTCTGACACAATCAAAATACATTAAGGAGATACTCAAGAAATTTGGATTGGAAGACTCCAAACTTGTTAGCACACCAATGGCAACAAGACATAAGCTATCCAAGAGTGATGAATCAGCTAAAGTCAATCAAACAATGTACAGACCCATGATTGGAAAACTACAATATGTTGTACATAACAAACCAGACATAGTATTAGTAGTTGGAATAGTGGCTAGATTCTCTGCTAATCCTAGAGAAAATCATCTCATGGCAGTAAAAAGGATAATGAGGTATCTCAAGGGAACTGATGATTTTGGCTTATATTACAGAAAGAATGAGAAGTTTGAGCTCAATGCATACACAGATGCAAATTGGGGAGGCAACATTGATGACATGAAAAGAACAAGTGGAGGAGCATTATTCTTAGGTGAAAGGTTAGTTACTTGGACTAGCAAGAAACAAACATGCACATCTCAGTCCACTATAGAAGCAAAATATGTGGCAGCAGTAGTCAATTGCACAAACATTGTGTGGCTTAAACATCTATTGAGAGGAATGAAAGAAGAGGTAACCAAACTTGTGATATTGTATTGTGATGATACAAGTGCTATAAACATATCCAAGAATCTAGTAATGCATGCAAAAACCAAGCCTTTTGCAATCAAGTATCACTAAGTCAGAGAATTGGTGGAAGACAAATAAGTGAAGATGGAATACATTCACACAAAGGAACAAATTGTAGATATCTTCACCAAACCATTGCCCAAGGATGCTTATGAATATCTTAGAGACAAATTGGGGATAATGCCCCCAACTCAAGTAGTCTAAAGCAACAGAGAGACTACCCTATATCAACAGGAGCAAATCATTGAAATATTAGAAGAATGATGTAGAGGATGACAATAGAAGTAGAAACTCTAGATAAGTCACAAGCATGGTGACAAAGGGAGAAAATGTAAAGATTCAAAGCTTATATTTAGCATATTGAAGATGCTACGTCTTTGGCATTTATGTCAAAGAGAGAGGTATGAGAAACTGATCAATGAAAGGTAAAGATATGGAGATGTATGAGATCAGTAGTAAGGATGCAGTAGTCCAGAAGGAAAAGTAGAACAAAGGATTCAGTTTGTATCAACAAAAGGAGTTATATACCAAACAAAAATCGTGTGAAATTTTTGTGGTAACTAAGTTGATCAATTGATCAGTTTGGTTTGCCATCAATGCCAAAGAGGGAGATTGTTGGAAATGATTGAAAAGATCATGAATGAATAGTAACAAAACTGGTAAAGAATGTTTTCAATCATTGTTTTGTTATTGGTGTCAAACTTGCTACTTGTAGGAATGAAATTTTTTTTAGTGATCCAAATACTATCAATTGGTTGATTGACAAGGAGGTGGCAATCAATAAGATGTAACTAGAGTACCTAGAGAAAGGTTGAAGTTATGATGTTGTAATGAAGTATAAGGATTAGATAAGCCATTGATGAAATAATGTATTGATGACATACTCTAAGACACAAAGGATGGACACATTGAGACATATCAAAGATGTAAGGATTAACTAAGTTCATTGGAAAGAGTCAAGCTAGCTAGTTAGTGCCGAACAAATTCTTAGTTGAAGTCAAGCTAATTCAACTTTAGTGTGTGCTGAGTGATCTTCAAGTGTCGAGCAGCCTTCAGGTGCCGAGTGCAGATCAAGTGTCGAGTGACTTCAAGTGCCAAGGAAAGCAGAAATACTATAGGTGCCAAGCACCAGTAAAATAACAATAGAAGCCGAGAAACACAGAAAGAGTTGATCATCAGTAAATCAATGATGCTGAGTTGCTGCATTATTTGTTAAAGTCAAAAATTAGCTAGATCAGTAGTGATAAGTTTGTTACATCAGATTTTGTGAATTATTTGGATGATAAGGATGATGAATAGATGTCACAAAATTTTATGTAAACCATGCAAACCAATCTAAGGCGAATGCTAATGGATTTATCATGAAGTTTCTAGTAGAAACAATTTGGAGGAAAAATAATATCATTTTCTCAAGATCAAATTAAGATTTGAGCAGGAAATGAAGAGCATAACTTCTTTATAAGGAGTTACAGGTTAGAGATCAGATGCACATGCATGAGAGGGAGTTGGTCATAAAGTATGATTGTGCAAAGAAGCCAAGAGGAGTAAGAACAAAGCATCAAGTCTCTGAGTCGATCAAATGATCATGGAGTGCATTGGCATAACAAGTGGAAGAACTCAAGAAGACATATCTTGAAGGGTGAACAAGCTGTCAGCACTGCAAGGGAGGAAAGCCAAGAAAAGAAAAGGACTGAAGAGTGATATGAAATCTGCAAGGTTGAAGTTGCAATTTGTATTAGGTCAAAACCCTTCTAATACTTTTTTACCGTTGTATTAGAAATTGAAACCCTACATTGCTAGGTTAGCTTAACAGCTAGGTGGATAAGCCTTAGGAAAAGGATAAAGAGATCCCTAGGAGAAGGATAAAGAGATCCTCAGAAGAAGGATAAAGAGATTCTTAGGAGAAGGATAAGAGATCCTTAGGAGGAGGATAGGAGATCCTTAGAGAGGGATGAAAGATTCTTTTGAGAAGGTGACTGTAAATCCATGAACTTGGGTGAGCCTAACAGCTCTATGTAAATCCTTTGACAGGGTGACATTCCAAGTTGAATGTTCTTAAATCCTTTAACAGGGTCACATTTAATAGTGTGTTGTAGCCTTTAACAGGGTAGGCCTTTAATAGGGCAGACCATCAGAAGTGGTTGAAATCAATTGTGCAGTTATTCTGTGGGTATCATCCCCACCCCATTTTACCTTCTTATTCCTAGAGGGTTTTTGGGTCATCAAAATCCTTAGTGTTATGGTGTGATGAATGTTTACTTTTCATGATTGTTTAATGTTCAATTGCATGCATGATAATTTCAGTTATGTGCCATTAAGGATTAGAAGAAAAAGTTTAATTGGACAAAATTGGACCTTGGATAACTGATTCACCCCCCTCCCCTCCCCCCCCCAGTTATTCTAAATAATTCTAATAGATCAATCTCTGTATTCATAGCATTTATCCAATTCTCATTTTCCAATGCAACCTTAACTACTCTTGGTTCAAAATCAACAATCAAACACGCACTATCTCTTAACTTACTTCTTATTTGTACTCCAACACTTCTATCTCCAATAATTCTTTTAGGGGAATGATTCCTCCTCACATATTTTTCCAATACAAGTTCAACACTTTGATTCAAAATTTTCTTCACTTGGTAGGGGTTCATCTTCTTGTTCAGTTTGTACTATCTAGTTCTTAGTAAAGAAGTTGGTGACTTAGCTACCAGTGTTTGATGCTCGATAGCTCTTGGTTATAACTTAAGTAGTGTGTCTGGTGCCTCTTTATATACATACAATTTTTTTTGTAATCTTTAGGTTCTTTCTTACCAGTTTGTTCTTTTCTACAAACTCATCAATCCTTAAATTTTCACTTTCAATCATTTTCTTAGTAGCCTTGTTCAAAATTTTATAAGATTTTATCTTAGATGAATAGACAAGGAATATACCTTCATCTCCTTTTAAGTGAAATTTATCAATTCTTGGATACTTGTGAATACAACACCCACTTCTAAAGATCTTGAGATAACTTACATTAGGTGTATGACCATACCAAAGTTCATAGGGTGTTTTATTTGTTCCTTTCTTCAACTTAACTTGAAGAGTATAAACAATAGTACTAACAAATTCTGTCCAAAAACTCTATGCAACATCTTCTCCAAATCATCAATGTCCACACACAATCAACTATTGATCTATTTCTCCTCTTAGCAATACTATGATTTCCTTAGTGCATATAACTATCTCTTCATACTATTCTCAACACAAAAATTAGAAAATTCAACAGATATAAATTCACCACCTCTATTAGATCTTAAAATTTCAATAATTTACCAATTTCATTCTCAACTCTATCTTCATAACATTTAAACATGAACATAAAAGTCATCATCCTAGAATAGTCATACAAAAAAAGATGAAGTATCTATCACCATAATAACTTTATGTACCAATAGGTACACTCAAGCTAATGTGTTGAAGTTCCAAAACATCATTTTAAGTGTGTGATTTTCTTAGAAAAAATTATTTTTTCATCTTATTGGGCTAGAATTCTTTACACATAACATTCTTAGGTTTTCAGAGATTTAGTAAGCCTCTAACTCTTTTCTTTTTACTAACCTTCATCATGTTCTCAAAGCTTACATGACCCGACCTTTTATGCCACAACCATACATCCTCAACTTTAGAAAATTAACATGTCTCAACATTAGGATCAAGTTAAGATAAGATACCTTTTGTGAGTATCCCAATTCAAATTAGATTTCCTTCATCATTATAGATCTTGAATTTTCTATTTTGAAATTCCAACTTGTGACTTGAATTATTCAACTGAGAAACACTCAAAAGACTATATTTTAGTCTATGTACCTAGTAAGCATAATCACATATGATCATTTCATTCAACATTAGTGATCCTTTACCTTTCACTAGATATGGAACATTATTACCTAGCTTAATTGTTACACCATCATCAATTTTCTCAAATTTATCAAACTTACTTAAGTCATTAGTGATGTGCTATGAGCATCAACTATCTATAATTCAGGAATAATTCTTGATAACATGTGAAATAAGGGAAATTTAACTTTCATACCTTTCTTTGTTGGGATATTTCTTGATTGAAACATATACCATCTCAACTACTTCCTTCTCTTGATTAATATTGGACTCGGTGTGCTCTTCTTAAACAATGTAACATGATTTATTCCCTATGTCTTTGTCATCCTTGTTCTTTTAGTACTTGTAATCTTTCTTCTCATTTCTACCACTCTTGCTTTCATTAGAACACTTAGCAACAAAATGAAAAACTTTATTTTACTTGAAAAAAATAAGGGGTGGTTTACATTTGTATTTACCTTTACCTCTTGACAACCTTCTTACAAGAAATGCTTCAAGTTCATTTTGATCATCCTCAGATTCAAATTCACTTTCTTACTTACTTTTCTTTGCTTTTTTTGAACTTCCAATGGTTGGTGAGTATTTAAAAGAATTTCCAAGTGTAATTATACTATTATGATAATTTGTCAATTCAAATGTAGTCAACTGACCAACTAAACTATCAAGTGTCAAAATATTGCTAGGCATAGCTCTCACTTCTTGCATGATTTTTTTTTTGAAATGTTCTCATCATAAAATAAATTATTAATTAAACTTTTATTAATGGGCTGATTGATTTAGTATATCTCAGACCCATTTTTATTTTAGTTTCTGTAGGTAAGTGTAGCTATCATCTATCTATGTAAACCCTCAGAAAGGTTTCCCCGATAGGTATTTAAGCATGACTTGTAGGTAGTCATTGGTATGCAATTTGGATTATTTATTTGTACTACAAATTCCAGTTGGGATTCTCTATTGTTCACCATTTTTGAAGTGAAAGATCTTCCCTACTTGGCTATTTTGGTTTTAGTAGGATTCAACCCTCACCTTATTCTGTCACCTGTAATACTTCACTCAGATCTAGAAAATAAGAGCACCATCTTGTGAAAAATATTAATATAAGATTATATGTGTTTAATATCTATTCTTGTTTGGCTTTATCTAATGAATTTGGGTCTATAAGTTTATGATTTCATGATTAAGCATTTCCCCTCCACCCGTACACCATCCATTTTCCCACAATACAAAGCACATCATTCCTTACTGCAACGTTATACTCACTGTATGGAATCTAAAATTATTGTGGTTTCATCATACATACCATATGAATTAGAAAAATTCATAACCATATGGTTTTCCTCATCCCACCATATGACCTTATACTGTATGATGATACCTCATCACCACTATACAACATGTTCTCCACTAGCTATATGACTATTGTACCATCAACTTGTATGACCTCGTTTCACAATTGTCTGGCCTCCTTATTCACTGTACAACCAAGATTGGGTCACCAAACACCATTGCCCCCACTAATGGATGACCTTTTGTGGCCTACCATACAAACACTTTATCCAACACCATAGCATAAAATCTACACTGTACTGCCATATTTCCTAAGAATTTCATCTTCTTGATGCCCTACAATTTTTTACCTATCCATCTTTCCTTCTTTAGTGGACTATACACTATTTTTACCTCAATTATTTTCTGATAGAGGAGAATGTGAACATCACAATTTTGATAGCATAAACATGCAGAAGAGTTCTTCAAACTTTACTAAAACTTTTACTATCATCGATGGTTCCTCTAGCAACTTTGATTGCACTTACAACTTATTTGATTTAGTTTACATAGTTAAAAAAATTCTCACCTTCCTTCATTCTAGTGTCATCTTACTTTACTCTCAAAATTTTAGCTTTAGCTCTCAACACATTTGGATCTCCATCATGTATAAGTGCCAATTTGTCCCACCATATATGTAGCATTTGTGTAGTTCTTGATATCATCAAACTGGACATTATTGAGTTTAGATGCAATCTCAATCATCAAGCTATTGTGATTCCTCTTTTTATTCATTTGTTTCACTTTTATAGGAGCAAGAGTTGTAGTATATGCATTTCCTAACTAGTGAGTAATATCATCGCCAATTCAAAATATATGTAACTGTTAGAGTGGGATTGTCATTGCACCAAAAGACTAATCTATCAATGCTTGATATAACCACTCAACTTATAGTAAACAAGAGGTAGTTAATCCCTTGTCATGAATCTAGAGGGGAGAACTAAAATAATTTCCAACAATCTCCACCTTATCAATAACTGAGGGTCTAAGGATTCAAACTTGTGACTAAGTTCTCATACCACTTGTTAGAGTGAGATTATCATTGCACCTAAAGACTGGTCTATCGATACTCAATATAACCACTCTCAACTTATAGTACATAGGAGGCAATTAAGCACTTGTCATGAATCCCAAGGAGAGCACCGAAAAGATTTCCAATAGTAACCTCATTCTATTTTGCCATGATGAGAAATTATTCTTGTTCAAATTTATACATCTTTTGATCTTTAGCTCAAGTTCTTTTAAACATTGTTCTTAAAGTATTGTGCTTTGATGCCAATTGTTAGATAATTGAGGAGTGGGGGGGGGCATGAATCAATTATTTCTAGTTTTCCTACAATCCCTTCAAACATTTCAATACCAAAAAAAATTCATAAACATCATAAGAAATCACTCAGTGATCTCATTCATCTTCACAATTAACCTACTCCAAACTTTTCATTCACTATTTTCATTGTAAGAGCTAATGTATTTCCACAATCCATGAAATCAATATATAGTTTTTGGATTTGATTGTGTAAGTATTTTTGCATCATAATTTCTGTTATACTGACTGACAATAATAAAAAGTAATAAAAAATAGTTGTAATCAACCGTGACATAGTTTTTACCAAGTTGTAGTAAAAATTCAATAAAATTGAAATGAATTTACAACAAAACAACAATCATACATTTTACACTAAGATTTTTACCATGGAAACCTTATAAAGGGAAAAATCACTTGGGATTGGCAACCCAAAATTTTCACTCTTCTTAAGTGAGAAGGTTTACATACACATTATAAATGTGACATTGTTAGAAGATTTATACCAAAAGATCATCTAGACCTTATCACTCCTTGATCCTATCTAAAGAATGGATTGATTTAAATGATTTGCAAACATAACTAATCGATGTTACCAAATAGGACTTCACATACCTGTTATGTTCACTCGGTTAATGAGATTTTTCTTTTCTACAATGATTAGAAAGTAACAGTATACAATGATCTATTAGGTTTGGCACTACCTTGCTTGATCAAATATCCTTTCCACTCTCTTTGTTTCTAATCTTCTTTTTTTGACCTCTTACTAGTTGATTCACACCTTCACTCTTTCACTTTAACTTTTCTTGATCTCCTCTTTCACTTTGCTTAGTTCTCTTTTCTCCAAAAACTTTTCACGTTGATCTCCTTTTATCATTCAATTAACATCCAACCAACAACACGAGCAACCGAAAAAATTATTTAACTACTCCTTGAATAGTAGTCATTGTGCTTGCAAATTCTTCCAATTATTGTTGCTTAATCAAAATCACCGATCTTGGGTTTATTGCATGTAACCACTTAGAAAATAGAGATTTCATAGAATTTTGTGCTCATCCTTACCCTTTTTCACTCTCCATCATCAATTCTTTATTGCATTTTCTTAGTCATTGATATTGTAAAAAACTTTGACTTGTTCCTTTCAACTTTTCAAACTTTCTTTTATTTCACCAAAAATTAGCCTCATATTCTAACTTTATAAACTTGTTCTTCTTGCTATTACTTGGTAAAACCTCACTCAGTCAATACTAAACTCGCTCAAGTAACATTGAAATTTTACTTGCTTAACCAATTGCTCGATGAATATAGTAGTCCTTTGGTGAACACAATATTTCTTCTTTAACTTTTTCACTCGGTGTAGCTTGTATAATAGATTACATTACAAATTACATGATTGTAAAAGAATCAAATCAAAATTACATTATCACTATCCAAATCATTCAAGTTCCCATTGAATACCATACTTATCAACTCTATCTTCAACATACTTTCTTCAAGACCTCTTCACCAATCAAATCCTCTTCATCAATCAAATTGATATAACACTCTATTAAGTTAGCATAATGTCTAATCAACTAAGACTTGATATCAATGAAAACATCACAATTGACATTACTCTTTTACAGACATTCATAAAATTCTTAGTTGCATCATCAGTTGGGGCTAACACTCTCCTCTCAAGTTGTCACCTACATAATCAAGACCAATGATACTCTTATTTTTTCTTTGAGTTCTCATTTGTTCATCTATTTTTTGTAGATATCATTGAACTTTCTCAATTTCTTGTTCCTTTTATTTATACTCCTCATCTCTTCAATTAGGTTGAGTGCTTATTCAGTTACCTTTGTAAAATTTTCTATGTGAGGATGATTACTCCCCTCTCTCTTTTGCAATAGTTGTGCATCCTTTCTTCTTGTTGATGCTTCATCTTCATCTCTAGATAAGGTGAAACTATATCATTATTCTTGATCTATTTTTACCTCTCTTGTCATCTCTTCTTTCTCTCTTCTCATCCAAATAATGGTTTCTTTCAACTTATCAACTGCATCCATTAGATCAAATATGGCATCTTCAAATTCTTTAGTTCTACTATGATTTTCCAATCATCCTATGAATTTTTGGCTCTCACTTAGCCTTTTCATTAGCTTATTCCTTTTGATTAGGGACTTCCTCAATTTATCCTTGAAACACTCGATGGTGTTGAGTACTTCATCAAGACGAATCTATAATATGTAGCTTGTCATCATATCTACCCTCAAGCTATTAGAATTATTACTGCTAGGTTCTAAGCTTTGATATCAATTCTTGGTCCCAATTGATACTAAGGGGGGTGGTGAATTAGTATGAACTTTTCTACCAGTTGATTGAGCTAATATTCAATATATTCCTATCACTAGTTGTCTTATAAAAAAATTAATTACAAAAGAAATTAAATAAAAATACACACACATTGATTTCGTATGTGGAAAACCTTGATGAAAGGATAAGAACAATGGTGGGAGTAATTATATATCCACTAGCCCTTATAATGCATGTAAAGGGTTTCCCGATTAAGAGTTACCATTACTCCTTGTAGGAACACATCTTATTAGGAATGCATATAACCTATCAGGGTTACAAAAGCCCATGAAAGCAATCTCATGAGAGGATTTATAAATCTCTTTGTAAGAGACACCTTGTTGTATTTACAAAAGATTATAACTAAAGCTTTCCCTATTAAGATATATACATAGATGTAATGGTAAGAGAAAAATCTAAACATGTAATTATTGAATGGCACTATCTTTCCCTATAGATCTTCATCCCATATCCTTAAAGATTCTTTAATCTTCCTCTTTCCTCTTCTTTATCTACAAGACTCTTTGATCCCACCTTTTTCTTATTATTTGGAATAGCCTATCTCTTGTTACAATATCCTCTACGATTGTGTTCTTCACTCATTTCCATTTTAAACAATAATGCCAATACTCTTTTGGCTGTAAATTTAGTCTGCTTCTCAACAACTTCACAAATTAAGTCAGAGTGCCTTTATGCACTCTACAATGTCAAGACACAATTACCCAAAATATAATCTCATTTGAATTTCAAATTCAAAATCCATGTTTAAGTTGTTCATAGAATACCCATGACCCCTACTCTTAGGGTCTAGACTGGTAGCCTTTCCAATCCATCTATGAGCCCATGCATATCCTATGTCCTTGCTTTATTCCACCACTCTGACCTTTGGTCCCATCATGCCAACTCTAACTAACCTTGTGTCTTGTTACATCCATGGTGATTGACCTCATAGATAATCAATGATCAACTAACTTTCATGCCTATCTACTAGTGGTGGATGCATGATAATTTGTGGTTTAAATTAACTTCTTTTAAGATGGAATTTTGACTCATGTCAATTCCCTCAGTTTGCACCTTAAAATGTCAATCTGGGCTCATAGATTGATGAAAGGTATAGTGGTTGTCTTAACAAGGGATGTAGATAGTAAACCAAGTGTGAATGAATGTAGCTATGAAAAGAATCCTAAAACAAAGAAAATAATTCTAGAGATAAGAATTGTCACTTCCTATGTACTGGAACTACACGCAACAAATTAGAAAATACAATTTATTAGAAGAAGAAAACATCTCACTAAATTAATAATACTAAAAACAAATTTTAATAAACTTTTTCAAACCAAGATAAAACCATAAATATTTTATCAAACAAATCTAATCGAATGTAAATCTAATAATGATTAAAGTGAATTAGAACTATCTTAAATAAAATTAAAGTAATCAAAATCACACGTCTATTAAAAGAAATTAGAACTATCTTGATAAAAAAAAATCACACAATGATCAAATTTTTAATATTAAATCAATTAATTAAATAAATAAATATCACCATGTATCACCAGGGAGTGGGCCCTTCCTCCATAGTTTGTAGGTAAGATGAAAGTATTTTTACGATGTTGTCTTGATCATGCAAAATAAATATTATATTCATCAACAATCTGATACAAATTATTTGTTACAAAATTCTATATGCTTCCCCCCTCTTCAACATGCTAATTCACACCCCTTTTATAGCTATTACATTTCCTTATAAGGCATGAAACAAAATACAAGTAATTTCACTATTCATACACTTCCTCTTATTTCTACCTGTAGATTTGTTGCATAATTTTTTTAATATTATGTATATCATTTTCTTCACTGCCAATCATATTTTTCTACCCACCCATTTTGTTGCATTTGCTCCTATTCTCTTGTCTTCTTTTATGGCACGACTTATTACTTCTGTGCTGGAATAAAACGTCCACAAAAATAGGAATTTGTTACATCATAAAGGTAGAATCCCATTCCTCCATAATATTAGGAAGTTATTTGTGCCATAAAAATAGATGTTTTCTTTTCTTCCATTCATTATAACAATAAATAATGTATGTTATTTTGTGACATATGAGCAACATAATAAATAATTAATAAATTAAAGTATTTGATGAAATTATTTGTTGTTCTACAAGTTCTTGTTAGGATTGTCATAGGAAGCTTGTGTGCTGATGATAAGAAATTTGCATACTGTATGATATATACTTTACGAGCTAAAATAATCAATAATTGATTTCCATATTTATCCAAAAACTATATTATATATATATATATATATATATATATATATATATATATATATATCATAAAATGGTTTATTCTTCAAGTAAACATTTCTCTCTCTTAGAATAGCTATTGTAAATGTGCATAGATGGTGGTTTTCTATCATTAGTTTATTTTCTCTATATATATCTATAAACCATTCTATTTGGAACAACAAAACCACCTTTCATGGTGCCCTTTGCATCTTAACCTATTGGCTATTCTAATTGGAGTTAGCAACTATACTCTTTACATAAAGCACACTCCACTTAACCATTGTTGCAATACAAGTGGTTCGACAGCTTCAAATCCACAACATCTTGACTCAAATAAAAAATGTAAGAATACATCCATGTTTGGATCACAATTCCATTACTACTAGGCACTACCTTAAGCTTCACCATTGCACTATCAGTTTCTTGCTCTAGCCAATCTAATATTGCTTGGTTTCTTGGACATCATTAAAATAATTATTATTGATTGGTCCATTCCATTATTGTCTTTTTATGTTTTTAGAAGATGGGACGATAGATTTTTTATAACTTTTCTATAATTGGAATGGTTAATTTTAAAAACTCTACAATCTAATCATAATATTCATATTAATTATTGAATCTTTTACCAATAAATTATTTTATAAAGTTTAGTAAAAATAGTTAAGAAAATTAATATTCTAAGATGACATGTTTTAAACAATCTTTAATTCTAAAAAAATGAAAATCTAATTTTCTATTATATTTATAATTTTACAATATATTTTCTATTGTAAAAAAATATTAAAAGAAAAGTTTTGATTCTTTACAAAGACATGTCAACTATGCTACTTACAATTGGTCAAGAACAAACTACTAACAAAAAACACTAGTATAGGCCATCCATACCAAAGGCTTGTACAAATTACTTATCACACTCTAACAGATTAACTAGTAACCCACATCAAAGGGTGAGTAGACAAATCAACCACAACTTTGGGAAGAGTTTAGAAAGAGGAGTTAGAATGGCTTGTCACTCACTTATGAACACTAGTCTAGGAAATATTGTCATTAGAAACACCATCAACAGGGGGAGAAAGTGGGGAAATATTTGACAAGGCAACATAAATTTTACCAAAAGTTGGAGGAGATAGAAGCAACAAACAAAGAAGAGTCCACATGGCAAGTGGAGACTACACCAACAACACAAAGTGGAGTAGGATCTAGAGAGCTTGAGGAGACCATGCCAACAAGAGGTAACAAATCAAAATTGTAAGAGGAATCACCATTAGCTTACGAAGAGTCATTGGAGGAAGAATTAGACATTAGGACAGTTAAGTGATTACCATTAACATCCTTTAGTGAAGTTTTGACGTCTTTATGATGTGACAGGGAACAATTTGTGGCCGACTGACTAGTAGAGAAGCACTCACAACATTGAAAGCGAAGACCCTCATTATTCAATGATAGATTCCATGAACCACCTTGGAGCTATACCTTGGAGCTTAATAATTTTGGTGGGTTTTAGACCCTATATTTTAATTTTTTTCCTAGTTTGGTCAACCTTCATAAATTTGTACCCCAAAATCACTATAAAATTTGGCTTCCTTTCTTTGCTTTCACACCAACTCTCAAGAAACATATCCATAAGAAATATATTGTGTATTTAAGGAGTTCAAGAGGTTAGTTAATTATTCATTGAATGCATTAATTCATCATCCATCAAGAATTTATTACATCTATAGGGGTGAAAGCATAGATCTGTGTCACTGTTTATGATACAAAAACCTATTTTGGTCAAATCTCATTTCTCTATCAAAACTCAATTTTTTTCAAAAACTAAAAATACCCTTTTATAGATCTTAGATTCAATATCATCATTATATAAATTTTTGAGTGTTTTGATTAGTTATAATATGTTATAATGTCAAAATATTATAAGTTGATATTTCAACATTTCAGAAGACGCTCCCTAGAAAAAGGAAAAAAAATGGTAAATCATATCAAAAAAAATAAAAATTATATTTATTGCTAGAGGAAAGAATCCTCTTCACGAATATGTAATTTTTTTTCAAGAAGGTATAGATTTGATAGGGAAGTTTTGACAGGAGGAAAAAACTGTTGGGTTCTGATAAGGTAGAACTTGAGTACTTATAACAAAGAAAATATACATCAAAAATAATTATTTCTCTTTTGATTCACTAGCTATACATGTCATCTATAAGATATTTTCAAATCAGAACAAAAAAAGATGAATTGCATATACTTGTTTGACGAGAACTACATCCTATATTTTTTACAATTAAAAAAGGGACTTCAAAATAAAATAAAATGAACAAATTCTTACTCAAAAAAATTATAAAAATTATAGCCATAAAATTCATCCAATTCTACACATTTCATCAATTTAGATCATCTTCATATTTTAAACATAGATACCATTTTTTTTTTCATTAATGTTGAACTGTCGCATTCTGATATCACATTTCTTTATAAAAGGTAACACAGATTTGAGCTTTTACCCATAGATCTAGCTTCTTTCTTTGTAGGACACAAAAAATTTCACCATCAAGGAAGTAAATTTAAATTCATCCATTTAAGTCTTCATATCCTCTTCTTTAATTCAACAATGGAGTGAATTACAAAAAACTATATAAGATTTTATCATACATTATTTTCTTTCATTTTTTGTATTGAGACAAAGATATTGCATCAACATACTTGATCACATACTAAGCATGACTAAATTACATGGTATCATATACTTCATTTTTTTTTAGTCTCCACTTCATGATAACATTTATTTTATTTCAATTCAAGGTTAATTCCTAAATAAGGGCTTGACCAAGCAAAGCTCTTATTCCCCAGTAGTTTCCCCTTGTCTATTGTGTCCAGGTGTAGATTCATGAAGTTTACGATTTGAAAACACAAATATGGAAGTGTAGTATTAGTCATAGTATCTAGACCTTTAGATTAAATCCTCCTAGGTATAGGGTGAATGATCTTCAACCTATACTATTATAGGTGTACCATTTTGTTAGAAATAGAGAGTATTGAGAAGGGGGTGAATTAGTGTTCTACAAACTTTTGCCCAACTATGGATAGTATTAACAATCTTTAAGCATGCATATATGATAAAATTCAAAAGTAAACATAACCATAATAGAATGCAACTCATAAAACCATTATTTGTTAACTAGGGAGACTATGGCCAAGGGAAAACTCTGGTGGGGATGGTACCCACAAAATGATCCACTAATCAAAACAATCTTGTGAAAGATATTGATCATGTTAGGAGTCTAATACACCTGTATAGTATATAGGTCCTTGTTAGAGGACTACACTCTGTTATAAGCCTCAACCCTATTAGAAGTTGGTCTTAAAATTCAAAAGTAGCAAAGGCTAAGCCCACTACTCAATCATGCATATGCAATAGTACAATCTTTATACAAAAAGATATAGATACAACAACCTTTCTGACTATGTTGATATCTTCAATATTTATTTTTTTCTTTGTAGCTCTCTTCACAAAACTGTTCATCCATCTTTACAATATTGTACTATCATTAGGTTCACATCAATACTGACCATATAAATGTGCATCAAAAAATTATAATATTACATTACAATGCCACACTTCTTATGCACAAAAAGTTCTTCCTTTATACCAAATCCTTTCATCGTGTCATCCTTGCTACTTGATACCTTGCTAAATATTTTGAATTAAATTTTTCTAAGTGAGGGTTAACATCTAGGATATCATCTCAATCTTGTCAAGTCAATCCCTTAACCAAAATGCCTTTACTTTGTTATCTTCTATGTTTTGTTTGTGTAACATGTACTTGTAAAACTTTCCATAATTTTCATCATAGAATGAATATTCTTAAGTGCTCTTACCCATGCACATATTACATCCTTTACTTCCTTTCCTTAACACTACATGACCTTAGTTGCTTCTACTAAACCACATTAAAGAAAAATGTACAATTGTTCACTATTTTCCTGAATAATACTTAGACATTTTTCATAGGCCAAGTATCCAAAACTTAGTATTGTGTTTCCTTCTTCATAGAAGGTATATGGTTCCATAAATGACACCCTTATATCATCCTTACATATCCTCTTAGCCAAATTTCCAACAATATTCCCCTTTGGCATTGATGACAACATGTGGTAAAATTGACTAAGTTACAAAACTCATCAAAATTATGGCCTGGAGAAAATTTAAAAATTTGTGGGTCATTTAAAAAAAATATAGCCATCTTATACTCATATTTTCTCTCCATATCACTATACTTTATCCTACTTATAACTCCTTATAATAAAATATACATATACAATTTTCCTCAATACTCTCTCCCTTTGACATCAAAGGAAAAGGTGAGTCATTTTCTAGTTACATGTCAATATTTTGTTACCTTCTTCATCAAACTCGACTGATTTTTAATGAGTGTCACTCACTATCCAAAGTTCCTCTTCAAGATGGTGAATTCTTTGTTCGATGTACCATTGATTGCTTTTGATATGTTGATTAGCACACATAAGTCATAGGATGCTAACTCTACTACATTAAGATCAGAATTTAAAAAATCAAGTAAAGGAGTGTTTTGTGTCTTTACACTCGTTAAGCTACTTTTGTACACGGTCAATTTTCAAGGTAAGGTGTTCCCTTAACAATGAAAATTTATTTATGGTCATTTTCTTTCTCAACTCAAGTAATCTCAACTCACCATGAACTTGTTTCCAGATTTCTTATCTATGCATTTGGATTTTGTAATTTATCCAAAACACTCTTCAATTCTTCTTCCTTTTCCTTGATCTCCTACTCAATATGTTTTGTGTACTCAAATGAAAAAGTACATTTACCATACAAATCTTTACCTTCTTGCATACACTTTCTTAGGACTTTAATACAAGTGTCAAGAAGTGATAAGTCACTAATAATATTGTTGCAAACAATGCTAAATAAGTTAGCATCATGAGTAGCTTGAGCCTTTGTTGTTACAACTTCTACCAATGTGTAGAATTTCTTATCAAATTCTTCCATTGTCTTTCTTGCTCTCTTCTTTATGTCTGACTCATCATTTTCAGTTGAGGAATATCTTGCATTATCTTTGTCATTCTTATCAAGTGTACCCAAGGCACTCTTGCTCATCTTGCTAGATTCTTTTGCAATCTTTCCTAGTGGAGATGTTGTTACTTGCAGATATTTTTGATTTTTTATGTTACCATCAAACATTTTGGTAACATCATATGGAAAACCTATCATTAGTGCTTCAAGAGGTGATCTAGAAGTACTAGTTTGTGATGTTTTTGTTGCCTTAGTAAGTGTTTCCACACTGCTATATGTTTTTCCTCTTCTATAGGTTATTGAATTTTAGGCGGTTGAGATGACTAGTGAATATCCATCTAATTATTCCATTCTTACTCTTCTTTTGTTTCTATCTTCTTCAAAGAAATGGTTATTTTTGTGGTCTCCTCAACAATGTTTGACCAATTTTCTATATAGTGAAACTCCACACTCACATGAGTAGGTATCGAAGATAAGTATATAGATGTTATGTTTTTGCACACAACTATAGAATCTTGTTTTCTCTTGTTATCCTCTTCTTATTTTGAACTAGTATAATCCACTATATGGACTAATTCCAAATTGCCAACTTCTAGGTCCTATTGTCCTATAGAGGGTGTTGATCTCAGATTGGTTTTGACATGTGAGTGTCAACACATTTAAGGTATTTACTTAGTTCATGTCAAACAAGTAATACATGCTGAGCAAAACATGTATATATTAGAGCATGCCGAGTCGTAGTGAGGGCCAAGTCACTCAAGTGCCGATCATACATTATATGACAAGTGGCATAGGAGCCGAGTGAACAGTGGATGTCAAGAAATACAAGTGCTAAGTTACAATATAAAGATTAGTGTATGCCAAGCATCAGGGACTTCAGATGCTAAGAAAAACCATTTTGACATTTTTTTTGTAAAGTCACAAACAACTATGTAAACTATTTTTGAGCCGACTTAAGATTGAATTTTGATATTTTGAAGATAAAAACAAATCTCAAGTTGGATTCCCTATGCAATTTTATGCAACCAATTAGAAAATGGAAAGGACTAAGTGGAAAATGGATGAATCTTAGCTGTAGATTCATACCTAACCCTAAGTCACCTAAGTCTCCATAAGGAGGACAAACCCTAAACTATCTAATGAGTGCCTAAGGAGTGAAGAGAATAGTTTGCATGCAAAAATAGAGCATTCATGGTGGCTTAGAAGTTATGAGGTGAAACTACATTGTAGAATCAGTTAGAGTAGAACAGAGGAAAGAGAAAAGGATATAACAAAGAGACAGCTAATCAAGAAGGATCAAGAAGACAATGTCTAGAGGTGATCTATTATCAGGCAAGCAAGTGCTAACCGCATGATCAAAGTTGAGACATTCTAACTGGTGATTTCAGTCAAAATATCTTAACAAAGTAGTCCTAACAAGTTGTATAAAATCCTATAACAGGGTGCTTACTTAGTTGTAAGTTAAAGTCTTTTAGCAAGGCACACTTCTAACAGGGTGTTGAAATCCTCTAACAAGGTGAGACTTGACAGTCTTTGTAAGCCTTTAATAGGAAAAATCTTTCATAGGCTAGATCATATCTCATGATCAAAACATTGTAACTTTCATTGGATGCACTCTATTATTGCAGTAGTGAAGATTTGTGGGTGTCATCCCCACCCCACCTTTACCTTCTCACTTGGAGGATTTTTGGGTAATCATATCTGGTAAGATTTGCAACTTTGAGGAAAGATCTTGAAATGGAAGTCTACAAATTGGGAAAGACTATTGACAATCAAGAGATTGAAATACATCTCATTCTAAATCAACTGAATGAAGCAAGAGAAGAACTAAATAAATCCTTGAATAGAAGAAAGGAAGTTGCTATTGTGGAGAATGACACCTAATATAGAGAGATTGACACTACCAAGCTATTTGTAGATGGAGACTCAAATAAATTTGATGCAATAGCTGTAGATCTAATGGAAAAGAATAGAGCTCCAGCCGAGGAAATAAAAAATCTCAAGTTAGAGAAAGAATCACAAGCTATACTTCTATTTGAGGTGACTGAACAAAAGAAGAAAGCCATGGACGAAAAAGCTATGATTGAAGAAGACAAAAGAGTTTTGGCCAACAGAATAGAAGAGAAATCATTAGAACTAATGAAGATTCCAAACATGCAATTGGATATTTTAATTCAAATGATGAATGCCAACAATGAATTGAATGTCAAGGACATTGAGATAACAACATTGAAACTGTAGAATGAGCAATTTCTGTTTACCGCATAGGTTAATTAAGAATTGCACACAGACAATGAACACAAACACAAACAACATAACTCTTCTTATTATTATTCACATATGCAAAATAATACATTATGCTTGAATGATCTGATGAATACAATTCTTCCCGAAGGGGTTATAAATACTTTTTGAAGAAATTTTGTGAAGGAGTCAGTCAGCCACATACAACATGTCACTACATAACAAAGACCTTTTTGAACGGACCTGTCAGCTACATAACAAGAACCTTTCCGAAGGGACCCATCAGCTGATACACAATTTCCTTTTGGAAGGGACCCATCGGTTGATACACAATTTCCTTCCCGAAGGGACCTGTCAGCTGATACATAATTTCCTTTCCGAAGGGACCCCTCGACTAATACACAATTTCTATCGATGACATCATCCCCCCCAAAAAGAAAAGTCATCTCCTTACGACTATTACAAAATCTCTGAGACAAATCAACAACCAAAATACATGGACTGACTAACTGGTATTCAACACTGTCACCTTAGCCAATCTGAAATCTAACCCTGATAGCCACTTGTGCTACTTTCTGCCTTCCAATTCCAAGTACACTGAACCAAGTGTTGCTACACTACCTCCAACTGGATGATCAGCTCTTCCCGAGCTCTCTACGTATCCACCAAGATAGCCTCATGGCCAACACCTACTCTCAGTGCCTCTAGTACATAGACACTCCATGCCTGCAGTAGCTCCAAGTCTGCTCAACTGGTCAGACTCCTAGGACTGATATCCACAATGACTGGGGGTCTAGTGGGCAATGCCCTCGACAGGGTCCTGGGGCAGCGCCCCAGGTGCGCTCCCTGTCATAGTACAAGGCGGGGTCGAGGGGCAGCACCCCTCACTGCCAAGACCAAATTAGCATTCTGAAACCCACAAAAAATTGCACGAAACACAACATTTCTGTCATTTTTTGCCGATTCTACACTCTTTCTGGCAATCGCTGATGCTTCCCCTTCCCTTTGATATCCTCCGTTACCCATTCTGAGCATGCTTGATTTGTCAACATTTTTTTTTTTTAATAGAAAACCTCCTGTCACCCTTCTGTGCTACAAATGAATAGCTACACCATACATCCTGCCACCATATCGACTCCTTCCTTATGCAATATCCTGTAACGTCCTCCAAAGTTTGAATGCAATAGCAAGTAGAAGTCGTACGCCAAAATCTATATAATCAATTCACCACATTATGCAAAAAAACATACCTCATATTAATCAAAATTCATAAAGCAACTATCAAATGCGTATGGCGGCAAGGGTAAATGTTTCACACAATCCACATTAAGCCATCCAAAAGCCGCACCCCAATCTTTAGAATTTGTAATCTTGCAATCCAAATCTGTACACATGATATGCTTGAAAAATCTGAACAATTACCTAGCTCCAGAATTTCATATTAAGGAAGAGGCCATACACTGCTTTTCGTACCTTGCATTCAATAATGAATTTTCCAGAAACCAAGTTTTATAACCCTTTTCTGAATTCAAAGAACCGTACAGTGGCTGGTAACTGAAATCCATACACTGCTCTACACAAGAAATCCGTATGCTAGCAATGATGGAAATCTTCTGTATGGGTAATAATTTAACAAACCGTATAGTGTATCATGGTTATAAAATCCATACATCATACATTAAAACCTGTAATGTTCAAAGATCAAAAATTCGTACATTCCCAGGCTATTTTTAAAAACCATACAGTAGTTTACAATATGTAGCTCCTGAAAACTGTGCACTTTCTTCAAATATTGAAACCCGTACACCAAAAAGAAAACCATACACTTGCTGAAAATCCATACAGGAGAAAGTCATACATCTCAAACTTTACAATCTGCAAAATTGTACACTTGCTAGAAATCTATACAGGAGAAAGCCGTACATCTTTAGACTTTACAATCCTCAAAACTGTACTCTTCCTCCAAAAATCATACACCATCTCAAAATCTCAAAAATTGTACAATTCAAAAACCAAGTGAAAATCGTACGGTGAGCAGACAAAATCCGTACGATGCTTTTTCTTCCATTTTTTTTCTTTTTTTTTCTACGATGGCTTATCAAAAACTGACTATAAAATCTTTATGGTAGCTTCACTACAGAACTCCATATAGTGACTCCTACTAGAAATTTGTACAATGTCTAAAACTCGTGCAACAACCAATCCTTAAAAAATTTGTATCGTAACCTTTATTTAGAAACCGTACACCACATTATTGTTATAAAATCTGTACATCACATATTAAACTTTGTACTGTTCCAAGCTCCAAAAAAATACATACATTGCCTTCACTTCAACTTCTTCCAAAATCCATATGCTATGCGGAAAAAGGATGCAAAAACTTGATAAAATTCATACTACACAAAACAACTGTACACTAAACTAGAAAATCTGTATAGGAAAAGCCGTACACTCTCAGACTTTATAATATTCAAAAATCGTACACTTCCTCTAAAATTGTACGGTGAACAATTAAGAATCTGTACGGTGCTTTATTTCCAAAATCCATACAGTATCTTTTTCATCACTTTTTTTTTTTCAATAGAAAAGTCATTTTTCCCTTCGACTGTCAACATCATCAATCTGCAACGACAAAGGGGTCGCCCAAAGGCCATTCTCTGACGTAGAAGTCTTCTGACCATGGTATACCTTCAGCTTCGAGGCATTCACTGCATAAAGCACTTCCTATCCATCCAAAGTCCATAATTTTATTGCTCCATTGTCCCCTACTTCCTGGATCTGATATGACCCGACCCACTTAACTTTGAACTTGCCTGGTTTGATCTCATTCTAGTCATCATACTTCAACACCCATTGTCCGAGTTGAAACCTGCTATGCTTGTTCTGTGTCATCTCTATATCGCCCAGTTTGTTCTCGAAGCTCGCTACCATGGACTCCATTAGTTGCCCCTTCTGGCCGTCAATAACACGTCCACTCCATACTGCTGCAACTTTTATTAAACCCTTTCACTTTATTTCCTGTGTGGACCATATGATGTGTCTCCCTTGCTGCTGGCACCTTCCTGCTATATATGTGGTTCGACTTAATAATTTCTTTCTACGTAGTTGTACAGTGGAATCTTTCCTCCTTTCAGGTTCATACTATGTGTTCTTCCCTTCAACTTTAGTCATACCTATGTTTCCTTCTTTGACTTCTTTGTGTTGCTTCAAACATTCATTTCCTCTTTTGGCTTCTTCAAGTTTCTTCAGACATTCATTTCCTTCTTTCTTACCTTCATTGACTCTTAACATATTACAGCTTGAAAAGAGTTCATAGTCCTCTATCTGCCAGTGGTAAAGACCATTCACTGAATCCAAATCATCGTCTGTCAATCCTCCTTCCAACTGCAGGACTCTCTCCTGATCTGCTTCCATATTCTGTCCCCTCTCATTGTCTTCTCCTTTAGAATCTAACAATAGAGCTTCTTCTCCAACCATTTGAGTGTGTAGATCGATGACATACTTTTAGCCTTTGCTTTGAAGTGATAAAGTATTTTTCTTCCAATCATGTTTTGCCTTGGCTTGTATCAACCACCCTTGACCTAGAATGACATCATATCCTCTCCACTTTAGTGAGATCATGAAAAATTCCAACAGGAACGATTGTGTTCCAATCGTCACTGGTTGCGCTGTGAGTACTCCCAATGGCTTGATTCCATGTTAATCGACTGTTAACAATTGGAAGGTAGGCGGCCACAATGTTGGCTGTCCCAACTTTTTCCAGGTATCCTTTGGCAGCACATTAACACCAAACCCTCCATCCATGATCATGTCCGTTAGCACAATCTCGAGAATGCCCATTTCAACAACTATCAGATAACATCCGAATGAAAGAGCTAACAGCATTAGATCTTCTGCACTTGCATCACTTTCCTTCTCCTTTTTGTCCACTGTACTTGCTCCACTTTCCTACTTCCTTCCATGTTCTCCTGGTAGTTGAGCAGCGGGAATGATGTTTGTGAGTGCTGATCAAAGTTGAGGCATAGTGAGCAATAGATCACTTATCCTGACAGGTATTTCGGCTTGCAATATTTGCCATACAATGTTTTGTTCTGCGCAGTTTCGTACAGAAGTACTCGGTGTGTCCTTCGGGTGTGTCATTTCTATCTGTGTTTCTCTCTAGATCTTCACCTGTGCTTCCTCCAGTCTCTTCTTTTCCTCCATCGGATCAGGACTGCTTTCGAGTGATTGCCAAAACTTCTTCCTCATCTGTCCTAACGATAATCAAGTTTACTCCAGACTTTGGGCACTTAGCATCATCATGATCGCCAGGTCCACACCATCGACATATCAACTTTGGTGTGTTCACCATTGTGCACTCTTGGGAAAAGTGACCCCACAAATTGCATGCGCGACATTGAACTATCGGTTGACCATTTGCATCATACTGAATTTGACTCCTTCTGCCTGTACTGTTGTTGTTGCTATTATTGTTTTGACCACGCCAGTTGCTTCTGTATTCGCCCAATGTGGCACCTTCCATACTGGTGTTCCTATTCCCTCTTGACAGGGATGCCCACTTGCTATGGTGTTCTTGATTTCAGGTTGAAAGGACATTCCTTTATCGAGTGTCCTAGAATCTGGCAAATCTCACAAAATTGATGTTTTGGGTAGGATCTCTTCATATGGCCTTCTTTCTTGCACTCCGTACACCATAGGTCATTGCCCTTAGTCTCCTTGTTCATGTTTTTGAGCTCTTTCATCATCTAAATCATGTCCATTTGAAGAGAATGAACTTTCTTGTTGTTGCCTTCATTGTAATTGTTATCTTCTCTTGAAGGCTCATCATCATCTGAATCAGATGAGTTGATCTTCTTCTTCTTCTTTGTCTTCTATTCACTTTCGAGGTTCAATGCCCGATTGTATGCTTCAGTATATGTCAATGGTGGCACGATCTTCATCTTTTTCTGTAGCTTCGGGTGAAGGCCTTCAATGAACCATCTTTTCTTGAGCCCATCTACTGGCTTATTCTCCATTTTACTAATTAAGTCCTTCAACCTCCTGGCGAAGACCTGTACTGTTTCATTCTTCTTTTGCTTGGTATTGAATATCTTCACTACAATTTCATTATCATCACGCAGAAGTTGAAATTCTGTGATGAACTCCTTCTTAATGTTATCCCAACTGTTTAACTTTTGTGGATCATTATCAGTAAACCAATCAATCACAACACCCCATAGGGTAGCAGGAAATTGTCGAATCCATTCGTTTGTATCTGTGATGCCATTTGCCCTCTAGATCATTTCACATGTTTTACAATGTCAAATGGGATTAGTTACTTCATCACCATCAAATTTAGGAAACTTTTCTTTCGGACCTACCATTATCACCGTATGTTGAGAGTTTTGTTGTGTACCTGTGCTATTTTGCACTCTCACGCTGTTTTGAGCACCCGCCCTGTTCTACACACTCGCGTTGTTTCCAACACCCGCGTTGTTCTGAACACCCGTGCTGTTCTGCACACCCACACTATTTTCTACTTTCACATTGTTTGCAACACCCGCGCTATTTTCTACTTTCGCACTATTTTCAACACCCACGCTATTTGCAACACCTGCACTATTTTTGACTTCTGCACTATTTGGTGAAGAAGAGGTTTTGTCAATCAAAGCTATTCGTTTCGAAAGTATATCTCAGACAAAGAGGTCACTCCATGCTCGTGGTCCCTCGGCACTCCGAGCCGTGTGAGTCAATCTTCTTCTATCAGGATTTGCTTCCCATAGCGTATGCAGGTTCAGAAACTCTTCCCTTGCTTCTTCCACTAAATCAAGCCATTTTTGAGTCTCGTTCAACAATCCTTCTGCGCTCTTGTTTCTGTCGGCAATCTTTTGAAATCTCCTTCGACGCTCTATCTGCTGAGCCAGACTTAAATTTTTCTGCGCAATGCATATGTCATCTTTTTCCTTCAGCTTATTCTTATATTTGTTCAACTGATTCGACATTTAATTCTTATCCACCTGCGTGCGTACCAGGTCCATCAAGCAACGGCGCCAAATGTTTACCGCATAGGTTAATTAAGAATTGCACACAGACAATGAACATGAACATGAACAACAGAACTCTTCTTATTATTATTTGCATATGCAAAACAATACATTATGCTTGAATGATCTGATAAATACAATGCTTCTTGAAGGGGTTATAAATACTTTTCAAAGAACTTTCCCAAAGGAGTCCGTTGGCCACATACAACATGTTGCTACATAACAAAAACCTTTCCGAAGGGACCCATCAACTGATACACAATTTATTTTTCGAAGGGACCCATCGGCTGATACATAATTTCCTTCTCGAAGGGACCCATCGGCTGATACACAATTTCCTTTCTAAAGGGACCCATCGGCTGATACACAATTTCTACTAACGATAATTGCAGAATGACCTAAAGAAGGAAAATGAATTTGCTAAAAGCTTTAACAAACCAAATGAATCCATCAAATACTTAAAGCAACTATTGAGATCCCCTAGACATAATAATGATACATTTGGACCGGGATACACAAGCACTGAAGAAGGGGAGTCATCCAAAAGTGAAAAAGAAAGGAACAACAAAGGTAAACCCACTTGTCATAATTGTGGTAAGAAAGGACATACTACTAATGTGTGCAGGAGCAAGACTACAAATCAGAATGCCATGCCTAAGAACATGGTTCACTATCATAAGTGCAACAAACAAGGTCATCATACACATGAATGAAAAACTAGAGCCATGCATACACAAAGATTTGAAGGATATTGCTACAACTGTCAAAAGTATGGACATAGAGCTTTTGAGTGCAAATCCAAACCCATGTGGTCATCAAACAAGCAAGCAAAGGTAAGGAATAATGGCGACTCTTATAATTGGGATTATAATGGAAGGTATAACTATCATTACTTTCAAGAATATGGACATGCTCCTTGAGGAAACACTTCAAAGGTAACTACCAAAGGTGGTTGAGCCAAATCACATGTTTTAGCTGTTTGAAGACTGGTCACATCAGTAGGTATTGTCCAACTAGGTCAAAGGCACCAAGTTGTGAATTTGATAAAAGAAAATGCAAGGTAGATGCTGAACACATCAAAGATGAAATAAATAAGACATGGAAGAGAAAGGATGATTATAGTACATCAAATAAAGAAGAGATCACTTCACCCAATGGGTCAGGTGACCACAACTCATCAAACTAGGCAATCAAGAGGTATATGGGATTGATACTTAAAGGTTATATCATAGGTCAGTTCCAAATGACTTAGCACTGAAAATATTACATTAGCATGAATAAAGATGCAAGATGTTATTAGAAATCCAAGATAAATCTTTTTCATATTGTTGTCAAACATGAAATATTTCCTATGTGTGCCAAGTGGAATGCTAGAAGATGTTGAGCTAACAATCTAGCTAGTTGATGTCGAGCTCATAGTGGTTATTGAGTAATTGAAATGTTAATGGATTCTAAGAGAGTCTAAAATTAGTTGATGTCGAGCTTATAGCTGTGTAAGCACTCAACATTTATCACAAGGTTTTCAAAGGGTATTTGATCAATTTTAGCTCATTTTTTATCACTTCAAATTCAAGTAAAAGCGAGTAGAGAAGAAGGTGATCTGGAAATCCATTCAAAGTAGTTGTAGAAGATTTGAGCAGCAATTCTACACTAGTTTGTTAAATTTTATAAGGTATTTATCAAGAGCTGAAATACGTAGTTTAAATTTTGTAAACCCTAGTTTCACATTATGGCATCAAGTTCGAAGAATGTAGAGGAGAAGGAAGTTTTAAATGTTTAGTTAGTGAGTAATGAGGTCAAGCAAACCATTTTCAAAGCTATTCCTGACATTTCTTATAAGCAAGACCCTTTTGGTATATTGTCAATAATTCCACCAAAAGCGATAATGGTACAAGATGTAAGAAAATGCTATAAATGTAAAGTTGGTAGAATTGGTGATATGGAGATTAGGGAAGCATATGGTGTGTTGAATGAAGAGTTCAAAATCATTGAGAGGAAAGGGTTGACACGAGGCCTAGATTTTTCAAATGTGTTTAAAACATAATGGATAAGGATAGTGCTTAGCCAAATTCATGATGGCTCACTATGGCTGGACAATGAACCTATCAAAATTACTAAGAGAATAATTCATAGGGCTATTGGTTACCCAACCCTAGATCAGCCTAAGACACTGAGAAGTGATTCAAAGAAGGTGATTGAGAAGAATACTAGAGCTTTTTGGAAAAAAAGAGGCATGACAATTACTGGTCCATTGATTGATTTTGTTGTAAGGGTGATTTCACACAAGTTTTACCAATCTAGTAGATTAAACAACATGCCATGTATAGCTGTGGATGTGGGATACAAAATTGTTAAGAAAGATCACACATATGATCTAGTAGAACTACAATTGCAAAAATTGATGGAGAACCTTGGAGCAATCAGAGAGACAAAGAGTGCACGATGTAATTTTGGTTCCATTTTGATTTGCATATTCTTTTATGTGCAAAACACATTCCCTTCATTTGGAAATGTGGGATGGAAAATCAATAGATCAGTAGTAGTATAGATTGGTGAATACATTGAATAGTTAGGAGAGAATTTTGAATCCTTGATGACAAGTTATTTTGAAGACTTCAAGAAGTCAATGAAGGAAAGATCGAGAATACCAGTGTCACTAGTAGAGAAACACTATGATGATGTATGTTTTCTAGTGGATGATGATTATACTTATGCACAAGCTACTACACCAAGGGTGAGATGGTTGAGACCCTTAAGATATGAAATAAATGTGGATGAAGCCTTTGTAGCCATTAGTGCATTACTTGTAGAAGAGGTAGATAAAAATGCAAAGATGGTAAAGTCCAAAATTACCATGGAATTAAAGACTGCCTTTTCCATAAAGAAAAAGGAGGAGATAGTAAAGAAATTGAAAGCCAAATTTGGAGAGGGTGCCAAGGAAGAAGAAGAGGAAGAAGAGGAAAAAGAAGAGGATGAAGAGGAAGAAGAAACCCAAGCACAAGCAGCACAAGCCTTGACACAAGGTATGGGAGAAGATCAAGAAGAGGAGGAGACTGAAGGTACTGAGGGAGAATGATCCAGGTGGATCCAAAAGGCCAAAAATTAAACAGTCTCATAATCTCTCAAATTTAGTATCACTACAAAGAGCTCAAAGAATAGAACCTGATGCAACTTGAACGGGTTAAAAAAGAGCTCATATGTAAAAGTTATGCTCAGTCAAAGTTCAGGTCAACAAGCAGACTAGAGAGCTAGATAAGGGGCAAAGTCAAACCATCTCGAAAGTGGTCAACAATGGATTTCAAAATGAAGAGCCCAATGAGAGCTTTCCAATGGTCTTTGTTTCATCAAAATGAGAGTACATATGTGAAAGTTATCATCGTTCAAAGTTTGGAAAAAAATACATATATATATATATATATATATATATATATATATATATATATTGATGATGTCATCATTATGTCATTAGAAATTTTGGAGGAATTTTAAATTATATTAGGAAAACAAGTCCAAATATAATTAAAAATTTTCACAGGAAGTTGTTTTATACAAACTTCCTCTTAAAATATTTTGTCATTATGTTCCCTAAAATTATGGAGGTGTTAGCGTTATTATCATTTTTTTTGTAAGGCTTATAATTATAAAAGCCAAAAATGAAGTTACTTGTTATTTTAAAATGGGGATATTGTTGTAAATTTTTTTATTTGGTTTTAGACCAAATAAGGGAAATTTTATGTATAAAAGGAGGGGAATTTAGAAGAGATGGACAATTAGCTTGGAAGGAAAAAAATTGCTCTTGGGAGAATTTGGGGAAGTTTTGTAATTCTTGAGAGAGTTTGTAGGTGAGAGATTATTGTAAGCACAAAGTTATTATCTTCAAGTGTGAAAGAGAGAGACTATAAAGGTTGAAGCTTGGATGTTGTAAGAAGGCGTATTTTTCCTAGCGACATTAATAAAGCGGTCCTCAAATTGAGAAGTGGACCCGAAGACGTAGTCCTACCCAGACGAACTTTGTATCAAATTGTTTATGTCTCTTCCATCTCTTTCTTACTTCTCTCATTTCATTTTTAGTTATATTCTTTATTTTATGTTATTTAACACATTGTTAATTTTAAGTGTTTAATGCATAAATCTCCTTGTAATTTCAATGGTTTAAGATATATAACCACGCATTTACTGCTTGGATCGAGAATCAAATCTGTAATTTGGATTAAGCTAGAAAATTGTAAATCCTAGTTTACAGATCAAGTTTGGTATCAGAACCTATTCTTGCAGAGAAATTGCAGGTGGTGAATGTTAACTAGGTTGAAGTTGAAGCAAGGAGAAGGTGAACTTGAAGAGTTCAATCCAAAAATTGGAAAAAGAAGGATTTTTCCTCGATCAGAGATGGAATCTAAACAACATATTCCTGAGTTTGATGTAGAAGCTTTCTAGAGATCTTTCATGGAATTAAAGGCTTTGGTCAACATTCTTCTCCAAGAAAGACATGAACGACAATTAAGAAAGGCGGATAAAGCTAAGAAGAAGAAACAAATAAAATCCTCATCAAAAGATGGAAAAGGAAAAGGAGTAGGAGGTGGTAGTGACCCACCTGAACCTTCATCTCCATCCTCTTCATCTTCTTCATCGTCTTGTTCTTCTCTATCTAATTCTTCTAAAAAGAAACATTCTGTGAAGACACCCTTGTTAAAGCTTGATGTAAAGTTTGATTTGCCTATATATAATGGTGAATTGGATGCTGAAAAATTGGATAATTGGCTTAAGCAGATTGAAGTGTATTGCAGGGTTCAAAATATTTTGGATGATTCTTTCAAAATTTAGCTAGCTACTCTCAGAATGGGAGGCACTGCATTAGTCTGGTGGGAGACGAAGATCCAGGATGATCTTTTTACACATGGTAAAATCATTTCATCTTGGTATGAATTTACTTCTGCTTTGAAGAAACAATTTTATCCATTGGGTTATATGCAACAAGCCATTATGGATTGGCAAAATCTTAGGCAAGGTAAAGGGCAGTCTGTGCAAGAGTATACACATGTGTTTAGGAAGAAGGCATTAACTCTTGAAATTCCTCTTTATACCCAAGATACTTTATTAAAGTATATAGGTGGAATACATTCATATTTGAAGCATAATATATTGATGTTTAGTCCTTCTAACTTTGATGAAGTATGTGTTCAAGCGACTCATATTGAAGCAGGTGGAGGAAATGTAAGTTTCAGTTCAAAGAAGGAATTTTCTCCTCCTGACAGCATCAAGAAAGGAAAGAAGGTAGCCATAGTGAAGAAAGAGGAAGGTAACAAACCTACATGTTCCCATTGTCAAAAGAAAGGACATGTAGAAGAGAAGTGTTGGAAATTGCATCCAGAATTGAAACCAAAGTGGTTTAAGGATCATAAAGGTAAGCAAAAGTCTATGGTTGTTGTTCAAGATCTTGGATCAGATTTTGGTGATGAAGCAACAATATCAACTGTGGGTTTGAAAGGTTAAGCTTTTGTTGATTCTACCACTAATGTTTCATATACTTCCACTTCAAAAAGTCATGTTGTTCCTGAAGATAGTAAAAGGTGTGAACTTTTTCATATAAGGGTGATTTCAAAGAACACTAAAATCGACACATTGATAGATAGTGGGTCCCAAGTTAATCTGATTTCAGAAGAAATTGTTAAACAATTGGGATTGGAAAATAAGCCACATAGGAGACCTTATCCATTAGGCTGGGTGTGCAATGATAACAGATTGTGAGTTACTAAGCAATGTAAGTTAAGATTTGCAATAACATCTAAGTTCATAGATGAAGTTGAATTTGATGTGGTTCCACTTGATATCTGTGGGATTGTGTTGGGTAGCCCATACTTATATGATAGGAAAGCTATCTTCTACAGGTAACATAACAAGTATCATTTATTTAAAAATGGGATTGAATACATTATAAGAGCTCATCACATGAAGAATGGAGGATCAATTGTAAATACAGGACATTTGAAAATGATTGTAAATGCAAGCAGTAAACTGACTCTCATGTCTGCAACAGCTAGTGAGGATCAGGTGCAAGCAGAAATGCGTCTTCAGCCAGTAATGGTAAAAGAGGATTTGAAAGGCTCATTTTCTAACAATGTTTCTGTATGAGAGGTTCAAAATGTTGATACTCTTTCCATTTCATCAGTTATTTCAATTTTGTTACTTCTACTTCTACTAGTTGGTTCTATGTGGGTGATGGATGTAATAGTGGAAAATGGTGGCTTTATGGTTAATTGTGTCAACAATGCTATCTCATATGTCTTTATGTTTGTGGTGGGTCATATGTTCAAAATTCCAATAGGACAAACAGATGATACTAGACAAGTGGGGCAACATTGCCCTTCTTCAAAATATACATAAAAATAGACTTTTGGAGGTCCAAAAGCTTCTCAATGGGGAGGAATGATCCAGGTGGATCCAAAAGGCCAAAAATTCAACAGTCTCATAATCTCTCAAATTTAGTATCACTACAAAGAGCTCAAAGAATAGAACCTGATGCAACTTGAACGGGTTAAAAAAGAGCTCATATGTAAAAGTTATGCTCGGTCAAAGTTTAGGTCAACAAGAAGACTAGAGAGCTAGATAAGGGGCAAAATCAGACAATCTTGAAAGTGGTCAACAATGGATTTCAAAATGAAGAACCCAATGAGAGCTTTCCAATGGTCTTTGTTTCATCAAAATCAGAGTACATATGTGAAAGTTATCATCGTTCAAAGTTTGGAAAAAAATACATATATATATATTGATGATGTCATCATTATGTCATTAGAAATTTTAGAGGAATTTTAAATTATATTAGGAAAACAAGTCCAAATATAATTTAGAATTTTCATGGGAAGTTGTTTTATACAAACTTCCTCTTAAAATATTTTGTCATTATGTTCCCTAAAATTATGGAGGTGTTAGCCTTATTATTGTTTTTTTTGTAAGGCTTATAATTATAAAAGCCAAACATGAAGTTACTTGTTATTTTAAAATGGGGATATTGTTGTAAATTTTGTTATTTGGTTTTAGACCAAATAAGGGAAATTTTATGTATAAAAGGAGGGGAATTTAGAAGAGATGGACAATTAGCTTGGAAGGAAAAAAATTGCTCTTGGGAGAATTTGGGGAAGTTTTGTAATTCTTGAGAGAGTTTGTAGGTGAGAGATTATTGTAAGCACGAAGTTATTATCTTCAAGTGTGAAAGAGAGAGACTATAAAGGTTGAAGCTTGGATGTTGTAAGAAGGTGTATTTTGCCTAGCGACATTAATAAAGCGGTCCTCGAATTGAGAAGTGGACCCGGAGACGTAGTCCTACCCGGACGAACTTCATATCAAATTGTTTGTGTCTCTTCCATCTCTTTCTTACTTCTCTCATTTCATTTTTAGTTATGTTCTTTATTTTATGTTATTTAACACAATGTTAATTTTAAGTGTTTAATGCATAAATCTCCTTGTAATTTCAATGGTTTAAGATATATAACCACACATTTACTGCCTGGATTGGGAATCAAATCTGTAATTTTGATTAAGCTAGAAAATTGTAAATCCTAGTTTACAGATCAAAGAAGAAGCCAAGGAAGAACCTACTCTTGCCGAACCAAAGAAGAGGAAAGCTAAGGTCCAGCTATTGACTAAAGCTAAGAAGGTATCCAAGCCAAGTCAACCCAAGCCCATTGCACTTACTACACGAGCTAATACACATGCAACAACTCAAAAGGTGAAGGAAAAAACCAAACTAGTAGAGCAAGGAGGCCAAGAGCAGAAAAGGAAAAGAAGAAATTATGTGGCACAATTCGAGTTAGATGAAGAGGAAAAAAAATCAGATGACAACAGCCAATTTAAGGTGGTGAGTCACAATTTTTTATCAGATCTTGAAAATTTATATGAAAATGTTAAAAATAGTGTAGACTTGTCAAGATTTAGTCATGTTGATTTTGATAATTTGGGTGAAGTAGAGAAAAATCAAGTGGAGGAGGCCATATATCCCATGATGGCAAAATTCAAGACAATCCCACTAGAACTTGCCAACTCAATGCCTAAGAGTCTATATGACAGAGTTGAGAAAAAATAGCACTATTGTTTGAACTTAGAGTGATAAATTAGAGAAACATCTCTAGCTCAAGTGATGGCTAAACTTACTAAGGCACATATTGCTAAGGTTGTGAAGAAATATGCAGTTAGGTTTGTACCTAAATACAAAGCCTTCAACATTTTGCAAAACAATCTTGAGGATGTTGTTAAGAAGACCACTTAGATGTGGAAACTTGCATATGGGTTAACCACAACAAAGGAAGGTGAGGAAGAACCCATTGAAGTCAAATATGATGAAGAAGATGACAAAAATGAAGGTATTGTTGAGGGAGGAGTAGAAATGACAATAGATGACAAGGTAACAGCTGAAGAAGAGCAGCAAGAAGAATAGTGTGCAAGGCACACAATTGTCGAGTGCCAGTCCTCAACATGTAATAAGGGAGACTACTGAGACAATAAATATTAAGGATGTTTTTTATCTATCAGCTCAAAACATCAATTCCCTTATAGAGGATGATTTGAAGAAGATACTAGATTAGTCTACACTATGGGCCAAACTTTGTGACAATCTTGTTTTGGTAAGTGTGGATAAATTACAAAAGACAATGACTAATACTAAAATGGAAAAAGTGAATTCAAAAGAACCACCTTCTATTATCCCTCAAGTCACTAATGTACAACCTTTGGTCAAGATACCAGAAGCCATATCAGACAAGGTTGATACAATTGCCAAGATTAATACAATAGAAAAGAGCATAGTGGAAGCACACATTATTATTGTAGAACAAGAAACAGGTCAGACTTATCTACACCTACAACACAAGATCAAGATTCAAGTCAACTCATTGTGATAGATCATGGCAAGCCTAAAGAGAGTGAGATGACACCACAACTGAAGGAGCAAATGGCTATCCAAGCCCTAGTAACCTTACCAGTATCTGGCACTTCATCAAGTCATACTCTTCAGAAGCTGAGCATAGATGCTACTCCATTGCAAATCTCAGTGTCGAACCTGAGTTCATCAAAGACAAAATAAGTGATCTAGTATGAATATGTGAGCCTTGATGAGGAAATCATTTTTCCAAAATATGATTATGATACCCTAATCATAGAATAGATGGGCATACTACAAGAAGACCTAGCAAGAAAAAAGCATCAAGAAATTCTTAGAAGGGAGCACAAGTGGAAGCAGGCACTAGAAGATATTAAAGAAATCTTTTTAGATTCATTTAGTTTGCCAACTCCCGATGAGACCAAGTCACTAATGGAACAACTGATAGATATAGTAGAGAAGGTCACTAATGAAGATCTAGATACTAATGCAAAATTACTTGAATAGTCAGAAAAGAAATTCCAAAACAAGGTGAATGAAAAGATATCAGGTGACATAGCACTGACACAAGTTGCATTGGAAACTAAGGTTGAGGATGTGAAGAAGGTACTTGAGAACATATTTCCATTGTAAAGTAAATTGTACAATCCATCACTCTTCACCCAAGAGACCAGATGTCACATTCTGAGTCTGGAGAACCAAATTATTGCATCAGGTGCAAAACTACCAATGAATCTAGGTAAGAATGAGAAGCACTTCAGAACATTGCTTCAAACTTAGAGTTAGTTAGTTTTATTGACAATAGATAAGGCCAACATCAGGGCCAAGCTAACTAGCATCCAAGTCACTTTCACCCCCCATATGGAAATATCGCACAAAGAGCTAGGCTATGCTAAAAACTTGATGAAAAAAGACCCAAATCTTTCCACTATAGATGGTCTAGTTTACCTTGTTTCCAAGCTAGCAATCCAAATCAAGTCACTAGATGCAGCATGTGAGAACTGGGATGGAGCTCTCAAGATAATATTGGATGTCCACAAATCTTTTATGGACAAACATACAATAAGTGTATAGCCCATTTGACATAAGTGTCAAAAAGGGGGAGAATAAAATAAAGGGGGAGAAATATTTTGGGAAGAATGAGAGAATGGGTGAGACATAAGAAAGTGAGAAATGGGGGAGAGCAAGCAAAGAGGGAGCAACATCAAAACATGTCAGAAGTATCAAATGAAAGAGTATTAGCAAAACAGAGCATGAAGTCAAAGTGTATTAGCATAGACACATTTTACTCAGTAGGAGTACATAATTTTGGTTACAGAATAAACATATTAACTCAAGGGGAGCTATCAACTTTTGAGGTATATAAGTTGTTACAAAATTTTGAAATTTTGAAGTTTTGTATATAAGCTGAGTTGAAATATGTTATACTTGTAAGATTAATGATGTTAATGTATACTAAAGTATTTTTGACACTCATGTCAAAGGGGAAGATTGTTGATCTTAGATTGGTTTTGACAAGTGAGTGTCAACACACTCGAGTTATTTACTTAGTTCATGCTGAACAAGTAGTACATGCTAAGAACAACATGTATATATTAAACCATGTCAAGTCATAGTGAGCGCCAAGCCACTCATGTTCCAAGTAGACAATATATGCCGAGTGACACAAGAGCCATGTGAATAGTGGATGCCGAGAAATATAGGTGTTGACTCATAGTATAAAGATTAGTGTATGCCAAGCATCAGAGACTTCAAATGTTGAGTAAGATAGTTTTGACATATTTGTTTTTTAAGGCATAAACAACTATGCAAACCGTTTTTGAGCTAACCTAATATTGAATTTTGATATCTTGGAGATAAGTACGAATCTTAAGTTGGATTCCCTATGCAATTACATATAGCCAATCAAAAAATGGGAAGGAGTAAGTGGCAAAAAAGGATGAATCTCAGCCATAGATTCATACCTAACCCTAAGTCATCTAAGTCTTCATAAGGAGGAAAAACCTTAAATTATCTAATGAGTTTAGAAGGTGTGAAGATAATAGTTTGCATGTGCAAACATAGCATTCATGGTGGCTTAGAAGTTATGAAGTGAAACTACATTGCATAATCAGTTAGAGTAGAATAGAGGAAAGAGAAAAGAATACAACAAAGAGACATCTGATCAAGAAGGATCAAGAAGACATTATTTAGAGGTGATTTGTTATCAGGCAAGCAAGTGCTAACCACATGATCAAATTTGAGACATTCTAATAGGTGATTTCTGTAATCACCTAAAAATGGTCATCTAGACTATTAGCCCTCTTTTCAACATTTTGGCTAAATTAATTTAATCATTTACCTAGACCAAATTGCTAATAATCAATTTATTTGATTATAACCTATAGTTTGACTAGGCTATCCTAAGTTCATTATTTGATTAAAAGAACATGTCCCCTTTTAATTAAATAAAAGACCCCATTCTTCTAACCCACTTAAAGTGCACACATAAAGTCCTTTTTCTATTTTACGATTAAAAGAAAAGGTTTGTGAGACTTTTGTCTTATGTGACAAGTCAACTTATATTCTATTGGTTGACTTGTGTGTGCACATGGATCACTCCTCTTTTCAAATTCCACCGTTGATCATCCACCATCTTCATCTTGATCTCTACCATCCATACATCTTTAAAAGGGAGAGAGCTTTCCCCCTCAATCCATCCTCATTTTGAATATTGTTATGCTGCAGGTTTTTCTAACAAGTTTCTTTGGAGCTTTGTGGAGAACTTCTATTTCTTGTCTACATTCTCTCATACCATAGCATTTTAGCTTAGATTCATGTTGCATGTTAGTTTAGCTTCTATTTTGCAATAATCTATCTCACATAGTTTAATATTTGGATTGTAACACTCTCATCCATGCTTAGAATAGCTGCACTTTTCATATTCATTCTAGTTTAATCTTTAGTTGCATTGCATTCTTGAGGAAATCCTTGGGACATTTGCATTCTTGCATCTTGTCTTTGGAACCTCCCATTGCATGGTTTACTAGCAAGAAGAGTATCTCTAAGGCTCATCTGAGAGCATTCTTATTCTTGAAATATACTCTCTTGCACTCCATGGATAGGGAGCTCTAAGCCGACATCCAAGCATTCCAAACTCATGGAATTGTTTGGATAGAAGGGTTTAGAGTGGGACACAATTCGAGTGTACATTTACATCATTTGAGCTAAATCGAGAAATCTTCGCTTCTAATTTTTAAAAAAATAAATTAAAATAAATTTAAATTTTTTTTTAAAAAGTCCTTAAAAAATCTGTCAAGTGGTGAAAACCTGAAAACAGGCGCTACTTGAAATCCTTGCACCTATGTCTATCAGTCTCAATCATCCACTTCGCTACACATTTCCTAGCTTGGAATTGTTTCTTGTCCTCATCTCGAGGGCATAGCCACTTAGCCTATTGAGGTATTCTTGTGCATTAGGGTTTCTTTGACAACTCACAAAATAGTGTTTCTCAACACTTCCCCCACTTTGACATCAAGTGTTTTTTAACACTTTATAGATAGTTTACCTACGATCTCCGATGTCGCAATATTTCTCACTATCAGAATCAAGTCTTGAAGAAATGGCCAAGTGACTTGCACACACACATTTTAACACTTAAACAATTGAGCTATGCTGATCTTTATCTACTTTGTGTGCTGTCTATGATGATTTCTTTGCTATGTGTTCCCTCCCTAATAGTCTTTCGAGGATGTCATTGACTAGAAGACTGGGGGCATGGGACATATTTTCTTGATTTTTTCTTGTGGGTATACTTTTGTTTTTCTATAGTGTTGTAAGAATTTATGCTGGTCCTATTCAACACGTTGACTTACAAATGTACCATCCTTGACTGTTTTGCAAGACTACACTCAGGGTTTATCCTAGCGCTTATGCCTTTATATAGGTGTAATCTTGCTAAATTAAACTTAGGGAATCTAATCGTGTAGTTATATTGACTTACATGTCTTTGATGCTTAGATTGGATTTCCACATACCTATCTAATATCGATCATATTCATATCCTCATAGTTATACTAGTGGTGGTTGTATGATCTCATGATGTCCCTAATAAATGCTCAATGATGAAATTAAGAGTCTAAATGTTATGCACTTCTTGCTGGTAAACCACTTTGCATATTAGCTTGCATTTTAGGTTCATTTTCTAGCTGAGTCTTGCATTCTTGCATATGGGGAGAGCTCTCTCTTCATCTTTTTGTGGACATATAAGCTAACTCCTTTCATATATTTCTTTACTTTCTTCTTGTTCATGTCTTTTCACCTTCTTAATCTTTCACTTCATCTCTTTTCTATCTTATCATCACATTATATAAAGTTTTGACCTCTTAAATAATTTCAACGTCCTAGATTCATTTTCGAGATCGAAATCCAAATTCGAGTTCATCTTGATGGTCAAAATTGTCTTTTGAAATTATACTTTCTTCTAAGCAGTTAGCTGACCTTTTGAGGTCTAATCTCTGAATCATCACTGGGGCATCTTCATTTCTTCATGTCTTCATCATTTCCATACTTCATATCTACTTCAATTCACTGTTTCATGTCTAAAATCACCTTTCTTCTCATTTTGACCTAATTTTTATGCTATATCCTTCAAGGTCAACTCTAGTCAAATTGGGGCATTTTATCAATTTTTTTTATAGTCATTCTTGGGTTCTAATAATGTATCTATCATCTTGGACATTTCTATATTCTAGTTTTCTCATGTCTAGCCAGTTTTTGCATCCCCTTACCTCATTTCAATTTCGATCCTGAGGGGGCAAAAATACTCTATTGCTAATTGTTATAGCTATCTATTTCTAGGAGCATTTGTTTGACCTTATCACTTGGTCTCGATCTATTAACTTTTCTAGGTGTTAAAATTCTTTTTGGATCCTAACATCATCTTCCTAATGTTCAGTACTACTGCTATCAAGCTATGCATTTAGGACTTGCTATCTATTTCTGCATTTCATTCTTTGGAATCAGATGTCTATATCTATCACTGCCTACTTGGCTTTCTATTTTCTTTGACATAATGTGTTCCCAGATTGATCACGCATTAGTCAAAGAGGGGCAAATGTAATCACCTAAAACGGGTCATCTAGACTATTAGCCCTCTTTTCAACATTTTGGCTAAATTAATTTAATCATTTACCTAGACCAAATTACTAATAATCAATTTATTTGATTATAACCTATAGTTTGACTATGCTATCTTAAGTTCATTATTTGATTAAAAGAACATGTCCCCTTTTAATTAAATAAAAGACCCCATTCTTCTAACCCACTTAAAGTGCACACATAAAGTCCTTTTTCTATTTTACAATTAAAAGAAAAGGCTTGTGAGACTTTTGTCTTATGTGACAAGTCAACTTATATTCTATTGGTTGACTTGTGTGTGCACATGGATCACTCCTCTTTTCAAATTCCACCATTGATCATCCACCATCTTCATCTTGATCTCTACCATCCATACATCTTTAAAAGGGAGAGAGCTTTCCCGCTCAATCCATCCTCATTTTGAATATTGTTATGTTGCAGGTTTTTCTAACAAGTTTCTTTGGAGCTTTGTGGAGAACTTCTATTTCTTGTCTACATTCTCTCATACCATAGCATTTTAGCTTAGATTCATGTTGCATGTTAGTTTAGCTTCTATTTTGCAATAATCTATCTCACATAGTTTAATATTTGGATTGTAACACTCTCATCCATGCTTAAAATAGCTACACTTTTCATATTCATTCTAGTTTAATCTTTAGTTGCATTGCATTCTTGAGGAACTCCTTGGGACATTTTCATTCTTGCATCTTGTCTTTGGAACCTCCCATTGCATGGTTTACTAGCAAGAAGAGTATCTCTAAGGCTCATCTGAGAGCCTTCTTATTCTTGAAATATACTCTCTTGCACTTCGTAGATAGGGAGCTCTAAGCCGGCATCCAAGCATTCCAAACTCATGGAATCATTTGGATAGAAGGGTTTAGAGTGGGACACAATTCGACTGTACAATTTCAGTCAAAATCTCTTAACAAAGTAGTTCTAACAGGCTGTATGAAATCCTTTAACAAGATGATTACTTAATTGTAAGTTAAATTCCTTTAGTAAGGCACACTTGTAACTAACAGTCTTTGTAAGACTTTAACAATACAAATCTTTCATGTCTCATGATCAAACCATTGTAATCTTCATTGGATATACTTTATTACTATAGTAGTGAAGATTTGTGGGTTTCATCCCCGCACCAATTTTACCTTCTCACTTGGAGGTTTTCTTGATAATCATATCTGATGTCATAAGTGTTTGATTGCTTATATGCTTTACATGTTATTTTAGTTTTCTCATTGAATGTATGAGATGGATATGTGGTGAAAGTTTTATGGGTCCAAGTTTAAACTACTAATTCACACCCCCCCCAAGAAGTTTAATTTTCCTATTGTAATTCCAACAAAGGGGTCAACTTCTACACTAGAAAAGGGGTCTCAACTAGTATCAATCGTATGCATCCTTTGTATCCATTTTAGTATCTTCTTGGGGTTAATCTTTTGTTGCTAGTGTAGACTTTGCCATTACTTTTACTATTGCCTCCTCTGTCTCCTTGATTACTTCATAATACAAGCCTCACATTATTTGAATTGCTCTTTTTTTCTTTCTCGGTAGAGGCTCCAACTTCTTCTCACTATCCTCTATTTTATCATCATTGTCTAAGGTACATATTTTCAAAATTGCATTTTATCTTATTTTCTTCTTTTCATCCCTAGCTCTTTTCTTCTTTATCTTCAACCTTTCATATAATTCATTTGGTATGTTTACATGTATATGCATGAAATGTTTCTTGAAATCAATCATATACCTTGTCACTACATTCTCCAATTCCCTCTTTTGCATATGATCATATAAATCATAATACTTGTTTAATTGAGTTAAATTTCCATATTTGATACATTCTACTAGTGTTTTGGCTTCCAATTATTTTTCTTCCTTGCACTGCTCTCTTCTTCTTGTGGTTATTATTAAGGTGGGGTAATTTTCCCTTCCATTCTCTTTGGTGTGCTCTCTTTCTTCCTCTGTTGTCTTCCTCCCAACATAAGTCATCATGACTTTAGGTTTCTTTTTGGGTTTTGGACCAGGAGCCATTTCTTTAATCCTTTTTTATCTCTTAAGTAATATTTCTTCCTTTTTCTCTTTCTCCCTTTCTTTCTTAATAGTTGCAAAGACTACTGATGGTGACATACTTGTAGACCTTCTTGAAACTGCAAAGGTGTTAATCTCACTTATTATTGTTATAGCTTATTTTTTCTTAGTTGGTTGAGCTTCTTCAACAAAATGTTTTGCATTGATAGGTATTCGAAGGGTAGGTTCTCTTGATGGTGTACTACTAGGTGCAACAGATAAAGGTTGCACTAGAATAATGTTACTTTGGTCTACTACCTTCATCTCTACTGCAGTTTGTCTTTCCTCCACATGCTCTTTAGTCATCCCTATTTCTTTAGGCATTTTCTTCACATCTTTCTCTACTATTTTCTTGGCTACCTTGGATGTTTTGAATTGATGTGGCTCAACCAATCTCTCTTCTATTGTTCCCCATTTTTCACTCTCATGATCTACATCTACCTTTAATAATTTTGTAGCATACTCAATTATTTCAGCCTCAATGACTTCATAACCCAAAGGGTCAACAAACATTACTTTGGGTACAACTGCCTCCATGCATGTTTTTTCAACTTCAACCATAAAGCATATATGTTTCTTATATCTTTCTACAATTTACTTTGGTGTCCTTACTCTTCCCTTCATCTTTTATTGGAATGATCTTATAAAATTGTTAATAGTCATATAGTCTTAAGGTGTTTTCCTATACAAGTAGCTTGCCAATTCTATTATACACTTGTCTAATTTCCATTCTGACTTAGACATACTTCGAAACTCTTCATCACGTGAAAAAATAGGTATGTGATCAGAGACCCAAATCTAAAGGTTGCATATTACTTATTTTTCTTGATCCTTTCTAGGTTAGTCAAAGAGTTTTTACTTCAAAATTTCATGCTAATTGACTTCAATTCTCTTAACACATATTTTATAAGTTGCATTAATGAAGCCTACAAAGACTTCATCTAATAAAGAACTTGAAATAATCTTGTAGGCTTTGATTTTTCTTATAGATCTCACATTATCTTATTCAATCAAGCTCAATATCATGTCTCTACCATTCCATTTGGTTCTAGTGTTTGCTAACGCTATTTACTTCACATTCTTCTCATTGATAGGAATTTTCCCCTTGTTTCTTAGGCTTGTCACCTCATGAATTAGGTCATTCGTAATCTCAACTACTTGAAGTCCTAACCAAAAAATGTTGTCATGCATTTTTCTTAGGATAACTCTTATCCACTCTTCATTGTCGAATTCATGGTTTAATAGAAACTGTCCAATCTTTAGTTGATCTAAATGGTTAAACTCATCCTTAAAAATCATGTCTTGTTCATAAACCTTCTCAAATTCTTTAGAAATATTTGAATTTCCTAAGGTTTTAAATATACAATGGATGTATGATTGCACATCCTCCACAATTACCACTCCATCTAGAATTGCAAGAATGCCCCAGTAGGGTCATCTCCCAATTACACAATTGATGTTCTCTTAAACTTACATCTAGGTTTTTCCATAATATAATGAAATAAAGACTGGTCCTTTTTACAAATTTCAAATGATTTCTCAGTAGAGCCTCAACAGTACAGATGACTACCTTGAAATTGCAGAATTAAGGCTTTAGCATAAATTATCTGAATTTTCTTCTCAAACACTTTAATTTCTCCTTTAAATCACTCTTCAATCTCATCCAAAAATTTCCCTTGGCTCCAAACGGTTGAATGATGACTCATTAATTTAATTCAAGTCACTTTATTCACCACAAATTGGATTTGCATTAATTGTGTCGGTACACAAACTCAAAAAGTTGATATTGTAATTGGTAGACTGAATTTCTTTCTTAATCAAACATATGACCTCAAAAATTTATGTGATCTTAACTATAGCTTCTAAAAATTATTTCCATGATCCTCCTATGTGCACAAAACTTTATATCACCATTTCAAGGTTTAATAAATCTTTGGTATGATATCCCTTATTTCCTCTAATGAGTTGATTGCTTAGATTGATAATGATTTATCAACCACTACAGATGATTTCAACTTCTTCTCAGATGTGTCATTTGTCTTCTCAACCCATACTTGTGTACCTTTAGGTGTCTTTTCCTTAACAAATGTTTCATTTAAGTTTTGCACTTTCTCTTTTACATTTTCTTTTTGCCTTTCATTACCATTTTCATTCCTTCTTACATTGTTGTTTGTGTTCCTCCTATAGTTCAGATTCTGTGATCTCATGCTTGGTGTTCTCATGTTGTTCACTCTACAAAGTTTTTTTGTATGTCCCAAATTATTGCAAATCTGACATGCTATCACATTGTTTCCATTTCTAGATCCAAATTGATCAGTCTGTAATCTGCAATCCCTAGCAATATGTCCAAAATTGTTGCACTTAAAATACATAATGCCATTTCTTATGACATTTTTTACCCCAATAGGTCTACTAGTTGTAGGGTTAGTACTTTCATACATTTGACCTATGGAGGCTGAAATTACTAGATCTATGGATGAGACATTCTTGATTAACCAAAAAGAGATTTCTATTATCAAAGTGAATTTTTGGTTAATGGCCATGTGGCTAGGCTCAAGGAGAAAGCGTATCCAAGAATCCAAGCTGTAGGTCAAAAAACCACAATTCATAGGACCACCCAAATCGGTGGTTGTATAGGAAAATCTCACTTTAAAAAAATGGAAACTTCCAAGGCATTGACAGGGAGTACGAGAAGCGCAAGTACCAAAACGCCAATGCTCTGAGCAAACACCACTTTTAACCATGCTGATATCGCTGATGGATGTCAATAAAAATGCATAGACCATAAACCGCCAACCAAAAATGAAAAAAATTCCCACCTACATGTCATGTCAAAGACTAGTCTCCAAGGCCTATTAGAAAAAAACGTGCCAATTAAGAAGCTCATGCAACATACTTCATGGTGAGTGTGGGAAAATGCATTTGTCTCCAAATAAAGGAGTCCAAAAATAACATGTGGGGCCAGGGTTCGAGCTCAAGTTTGGAGGATGACAGTGCCTTCAATCATGGGCGGGGGTCAAGAAACATAATTCAGATGGCAAAGAAACAAAAATCTGATGGAAATGAGTGGATGTGCAACAGTCCTGTGGTTGGTGGTTTGTCCAGAGTCTGAGCTGGTCCAAACCGCCAAAAGCATTTAAAACTGCTCATGCATAGGCGTAAAAACCACCCAATGTTTCCGACCTCTTTATTCTCGACGCTCTAATACCACGTTGAAATTGATGAAAGATCAACCCCACAGCTCCTAAGAATCACTTGCATGCAGACACACATCACAGAAAGAGAGAAGCAAAAGCTATGGAGACTAAAATTCCTAGATCCATGGATGAGACATTCTTGATGAGCAAAAAAGAGATTGCTATTATCAAAAGTTAATGAAATGTTACAAAGAGAGATCGTCCTGATAAAGGAGATCAAAACTCTAAAAAGGTCTAACTTAGGTTGTATGATAATAATTAATAAAAGAATTAATTATTATATACCCAAAGTTTAGCTTAAGTAAACTAGAGATGCTAAGTGACTTAATAATTAAATCAATATGATTTAATTAATAAGTAAACACTTTATTACTCTAACAATTATTATTATTACAATATCTAGGTTTCCTACATTCATTAGCTCTATGTCCATAAGAAAAACAATTATAACAATAACTAGAAAAAGGTTTAAAATACTTACCTGTGCAAGTCTTCTTCATATGACCAAGTTTATTGCATGAAAAAAAATTCTATTAAATTGTTTCTTCACTTCTTTAGGTTGTTCAGGTTGATTAGGTATGTAATGTCCCATTTAGGGCTATACCTCTAATTGCTCTTAATTTCAATTAAGACCTTATGAATAACTTCAATTATTGTTCTATAGTTGGAAATATATTGAATTTGTATTCACTATAATTGTTCTATAGTCCATATATGGAACGATGATTCAAAGGTGAATATTTAATAAATTTTCATTCAAGACAATGGTGGGACTGTTTTGATGGAAAATTAGATATACTTTGCTGCTGGGATCCTAATTGATTAATGTGTGAGTATTCCTCAATGTCCTTTTCCAAGTGCTCTTCATATTGTACTTCTGTGTAAGTATTTTATTGTTGTGTATAATCTATCCACTATGTATCTAGTTTTAAGAATGATGAATCCAAAGTAGTAAGTGACTTGATCCTGAGTAAATTCATTTGCTTTGGTTTGTATTCTTTTATGAATTCTTGTGACACATTCACTTGCTATGCTTATTGTTTGGATTTTTTGATTGGCTGAAAGTAATCCTCTTTGTATTGGCAATTCTGGAATGTAGACTATTAAGAGGAATCTACATATATATCATTTCTCCTTCAATGAGGGTGTGTTCTTAATATTCTCCAATGATGTTTTTATCCTTGCTAACATGTGCCTCTATTTTTTAGATGCTCACTGCTTAACCATTGAACACTTACCTGCGTGTGTTGTAATGTCTGATCTCCTAAGCAGTTGTCTGCTAATTGTGACTAATTTATATTGTTCCTTTTATAATCGCTCTTCTTGCCTGAATATCTCTAAGAATATTCGATGGTTCCTATTAATGCCGATGTGGAAACTAAGTGTTCGTACCTTCCTTAATCACCTCAATTCTTCCTTTATGTTGACGAGATGGTGTATAAACTGATCCTCCTCCTTCGATGCCCCTATCCTGCCTTCCATGTCTATTCCTTAATACGTGTTGCTTGAGAGTGGTCAACAATCGCATCCTGTAGACACTCATTAATTAATTAGTTATGATTATGTTTATATATATATATATATATATATATATATATATATATATATATATATATATATATATATATATATGTTTCTATTATTATTATAAAATATATTAGACTATTTACTCTTATGCTCATATTTTATTATCATTATCATACCATATTTATTAATAGATATAATATTATATCGATTAATATATTTAAATTTAGTAATCAGTTCATTATCATTAGTTATTAATAGTATCTATATTCAAATGTGATAATAGTTAGATATATTATCATCTTATTGATTTATAATATAATTATAACATCTACATATTCTTATATCTTGATATCATTATTATGTATAATATGAATAATTAAGTAAAATAAATATATCATAAATATTTATGTATATAGTTTATCAATATTATTTCTTTTTTTGAATAATCGATAATAGAATTATTATTATATTTTATCCAGTTATAATTATAGGATTATCTTTAGGATGGTTCATGACAAGGTACTTGCTAAGATCTTGTTGTTCAAGTTGTTGATTCACTAGATCTAGTTCCTTGGTAACTTTAGATCCTTTAAATTATTTTCATTAAGTATATTTGATTCCTATCTTGTCATAAATAGGTCATTGAGCCATAACCTGCTTATCGATCTTCTCAATGTTGGTTTATAACTTCTCAAGATGTTGTAAGAATAATTTAAAATAACTAAGAGGGGGTGACTCAGTTATCCTCAGGTCCAAATGTACCAATTCAACTTTTAACAGCTTCAAACAACTTAATCAATCTCAAACTCTAATTATATAACATATTATCAACAAATCAACTTTTCATGCAATTACTTAACTCTCTGTTTCCTATATGTGTCGGTTGCCAGTAAAATAAACAATTGTAAAAATAACATGCATAAAGAAATATTGACGAATGTAAATAACACTTTGACACTAGGATTTAACGTAGAAACCCAATTTGGGCAAAACCACCAAGTAACATGCTACCAAAATTTTTCACTCTTCTAAAGTAAGCTCGATTAAGAGACAACCTTGTTAGATGTTACACAACACATTGTTAAATGTGACCCTACTAAAGGATTTAATCACCTTGTTAGGAGTGATCTCATACCAATTCAACTTTTAACAACTTCAAACAACTTAATCAATCTCATAATACAAATCTAATTATATAACATATCATCAACAAATAAACTTTTCATGCAATTACTTAACTCTTTGTTTCCTATATGTGTCGATTATCAATAAAATAAAAAATTGTAAAAATAGCATGTATAAAGAAATACCCACACATGTAAATAACACTTTGACACTAGGATTTAACATGGAAAGCCAATTCAGGCAAAACCACCATGTAAAATGCTACCAAATTTTCAATCTATTGGAGTGAGCTCAATTAAGAGACAACCCTGTTAAATGTTATACAACACACTATTAAATGTGACTCTACTAAATGATTAAATCACCCTGTTAGGAGTGGGATTGTTAGAGGACTTTAAATCATTCCATTAAAATGTCACCTTGATTAAAGGATTTACAAAATGATTGTTAGGTCGATTTTGATTAAAGGATTTTGACTGCCACAATGGTTAAATGTAACAATAGGTTTGATTTGTAAAACATACAACTCACTCTGTAAATTTAGATCTATATTCATTCATTTGTTGGTTCATTGATTGGCCTCAATTTTCACCTCCATCACTGATCTTCTTGACACCTCCTCAAGCAATCACACTTCATCAAACTCTACACACTACTCCTCTGTTGCTCTACTCCTCACAGCTTCTCCTTAAGATCACCAATCAACAATAAACCAACATTACTTAAGCTAAACTTTAGGCATATCATAATTAATTTTTTTATTGATTATTATTATGCAATCTAGATTTTAACTTTTAGGGTTTTGATCTCCTTTTATAAGGATTGATCTCTCATTGTAACAAAATTTATTCACTTTTGATTAATTTAGAAATTTACATTTTTACTCATCAAGAATGTCTCCTCTATGGATCTATGATTTCTAATCTCCATAGCTTTTGTTTCTCTCTTTCTCTGAAAAATGTTTCCATCCAGGTGATTCTTAGGAGTTGTGGGGTTGATCTTTCATCAACTTCAACAACTACACTTGATCTATTTGGTGCTAAGAATATGGTTGTAAGTTTCTTCTAATGGTTGCATTAGCCATTTGCATCAATTGACTATGCTTTTATTCATGAGCTTTCAACAATGCATTTGTTATCCTTGCTAGCTAGATGAAGAAATTTCTTTTGTGCTACACTCTTGGAGATCACAAGAAGATTTTTCACAAGCCACACATTGGAGATAAGTTGAAGACACATGGAGGTCCTTCAAGGAGATTGTGACATATGGAGGTCCTCATAGATCCTCGTACTTCATCTGAATGATCAATTAATTTTCCTATTTGAGAAATTTGAGAGACTATCATTGGTCTTTTACTATAATACCTTATTTTTGGTGATTTTCTTCTATTGGATTGAGGATTTATAGCAACAGTATTCTACAGTGATGCACTGTCCATCTTGATGAAGCTACACTTAAGGTTCTTGGTCATTATTTAAGTGTTAGATGCCATCAGTTTCAATAGTGCCTTTTGTAGGGATATGGATGGAACTTAAGTTTTGGATGGTATCATTTTTCATCATCCATGTAAGGATTTTTTTTTTTGGTTATTCTATGCAATTATTGAATTTTTTTAATAATGATAATAAAAGATTCAACAATCAAAGCTTGCTAGCATTGTTGGCCAGTTAATATCTAAAAATCAATTTTTGGTGGATATTAACTACAAAATAAATTGTTAGCGGTGAAAACCATTTTTAAAATGTCATTAAGCAGTGAGTGATTGAAAATTGGTTTGCCAGTGGTCACTTGTAGTCATCAAGATTTGAAAAAAAAAAGGAAGAAATGGGCAAAAAATGAAAAAAAAGGGGGAAAAGGGAAACAAATGCAATAATTGGTGTTCATGTTTTATACTAATCATTCAACAAAAAAACACCATGACTCATTTGGTTCCTTCGTTCTTGGCACATCCCACTTTTGTAGCTTCACTCTAATCTAGTGTTGTCATCATAAATTTTATCACCTATAGCTAGTTGAGGTGTCCTAGCGGAATATGCTACTTAACATTTTTTCTACAATGCTTAAATCAACTAATGGTGGCTACTAAAGTTGTAGTTTCTATTACAATTTTTCATTCCTCCCAGTGGTTTCTCTCTAATGCTTCAGCTATGGTGGAAAGATTTTGTGGTGTTGCAGTTCTTGGTGTCCTCCTTGATTCCCTATTACATAAGCATTACATCTGTTGCTAGGATGCCTTGGCTTATCTTAACATGTAAGTTTGTAACACAATCAAGTTTTTTTTTTAATAAAAAATTTCTCTTTTAATTTTATTTATATTACTTATTATATTGATCATTATGCAACACCCATACCTTGTTTCCTGTGGATGGTCAACCCTTTTAGTTGGGGGAAGATACTTCATTGATGCAGGCACAATCTTTATTTTAAGCTTGTTTGTTAATCAAGAAACTTCTAGATAAATAATCTAAGGTGGTGAGGCTCTCACAAACCTTGGAATAGATTAGTTCCAATTATGTAATAGGAAGTTGAGACATTATAGGGATGTCATTAGATTAGTTTCAAGCTTAACTTAGCCTATTTTATAGTATAAAATAAGCCTCAGTGCAGCTTGCAAGAATGATAAGTAGTGTATGGTAAACCATAATGTAAATAAAGCTGTTGTTTTACATCCGACTGTTTTATTTGAGTTCTTTTTCTGTGAGTCTTTTGGTCTCTGCTATCATTTTTTGGAGCGTATTTTCTAGACTGCATTAGTTGGTATCAGAGCCTGTCAATAGCTTCTGATGAGATTAGACAATTGCGTATTAATCTACTCCAGGCTGCAGCTGATCACACTAGTCAAAGTGTTTGCTAGACTGTTACATGAGGTCACGTTGTGAATAAAGTATAACCATTGTTCAATAGAAGGAAATCTTCTTGGATTTATAATTTTGATTGTTGAAGATGCCAAGTTAAGGAGATCATAAGGTGCAGATTCAAAGTCAGATCGTTGTTGAAGTCACCGCTTGTTGTTTGGTATCAGAGCAAGTCTGATACAGCCGCTGGGTGAGGAATACATTCGCAGCCACGTGTATAGCATACCGAAGGAAGTCTATGCAGTTTGGAAAATTTTTTATGAGAACCCAACGCAGAGATCAGTGCAAGAAAAAAAGAGAAATGTTAAGTTATCTGGCATCACTGTGAAGGTGCAGACATAAAAGATTAGTACCAGTAAAATGCTCATAAGTTTCTTGTTTTCCAACGAAATTCAGAAATTCAAAATGTTTTGGAAAGCTGGGAGAGAGGAGCATCAAACCCAAAAATTATTTTGAATAATTGATTTCAGCGAATGAGCAGCTTTCATCACAAAGTGACAGATTTTACTACAATATATAGGAGTAAGTTTTATGAATTTAAATTTAATACTGTTTGCATATTTGAAATCTCTTTTCTAAGTGATCCATTTTATAAAAGAGGACATTTTGATCTTAGTAAGAATAAAAAAAAATTGTATGAGAAAAAGATTATTCTTCAGCTCCCTACCATTACTGTCTGAAAATAAAGAAGTCCCAACGAGTGTAAAAGAAGACCTTTGCCTAGAGATGGCATTCAGAGTTTGTGGAAGAAGAGGAGGTCGAGGAGGGGGTCGAGGAGGAGCAGCTGCAAATGTAGAAATCCTAGAAGAGATGAGACGCACGCAAGCACGACTGCAAGCTATGGAACTTGCACAAAGAGGAGGTATTGATATGGAAGATATTAGTGACGAAGAAGAAGCTCAGGAGGCAGAGGTAGAACTTGAGGAAGAAGGATTTGAGACAAGATTCATTAAAGCAATTACCAGAGCGACTTCCAAACCCAAGTTGGAAGTGCCTATGTATGAAGGTAGCCTGGATGTTGAGAAATTGATCGATTGGATCAGTGCAATGGAGAAATACTTCGAGTATGAAAGTGTCGCTGATGACAAGAAAGTAAAATTTGCAGTAACAAGACTGGAAGGTCTTGCATCCCTCTGATGAGATGGAGTACAAGATGAAAGAAGACAAAAAGGGAAATTAAAGATCAAGAGTTGGGATCGGATGATAGCAAAGCTAAAAGGTAAATTCCTACCTAAAGATTACCAGGTTAATCTTTTTAAGAAATTACAAAATCTTAAGCAAAAGGAAGTGTCAGTTAAAGATTATACAGAGGAATTTTATAAGTTGACCATTAGAGCTGGTCATATTGAAGATGATACAGAAAAAGTGGCTCGATATCTTAATGGATTGAGATATACTATTCAAGATGAAATTAATCTTTTATGTCCAAGAACAGTGGAAGAATCATACCAATATGCTCTCAAAGTAGAGGAGAAGTTGTCTAGAAAACAAGCACAAAGCTCGAGAGGGAAAAGTAGGAGCTATAGAGGAAGAGGATCATCAAGTGGTAGAAACCAATGGCAAGCTCATAGGGAAGAAGCTAGTAGTTCACATCACCAAGAACAATCTTCCCCAGGTAATGATTCCTTTAGAATCAGAAGACCCTATTCAAGAGGTAGAGGTAGAGGATTTGTTGGCAAATGTTTTAAATGTAATAAGTATGGACATAGATCTTATGAGTGTCCAGAGAACTCTGTGACAAGCCAAAAAAGTGCACACATTGCTCAAGCTGAGGAGAAGATTGCAGAATCACTTGTTCATACAGATGTACCTGAGGTTGGAGAATCATTGCTCATGAAATGAGTCCTACTTAAGCCGACCAAAGAAATTCAAGAGCCAGTACAAAGGAAAGCATTATTCAAAACTACCTGCAAGGCCAAAGGTAAATGTTGTAAAGTTATAATTGATAGTGGGAGTACTGACAACCTTGTATCCACTAAAATGGTTGATAAGTTAGGCTTGAAAAGGACAACTCATCCAAGCCCATATAAGGTGTCTTGGCTGCAAAAAGGACATCAGACATTGGTAACGGAACAATGTCAAATAGAATTTTAGATAGGGAGTTATAAAGATAAAGTAATATGTGATGTTATGCCTATGGATGTCTGTCATATTCTCTTAGGTAGACCTTGGCAATTCGACAAGAAGGCAATCCATGATGGAAGATGTAACACATATACTTTTGAAAAAGATGGACATAAGCACACACTAATACCTCTTAAGGATGAAAATGTAATTGAAGAGGTCAGTCCTAAGGTATTAATGGTAAGTGGGAAAGAATTTTTGCATCAAATCAAGAAGGAGGAGGTAAATTTTGCTCTAATTGGGAAACCAAAGGTAATTCTTACAAGTACAAAATTGGTTGATTTACCTTTGGAAATTCAAAATATGTTAGATGAATTTATTGATATTGTTGTGGATGATTTGCCTAATGAGTTACCACCAATAAGAAGTATCAACCATCATATTGATCTTATCCCTGGAGCTAACTTGCCAAACAAAGAAGCCTATAGAGTGACTCCAAGAGAGAATGAAGAGATCAAAGCCCAAGTACGAGATTTGCTTGACAAAGGGTTGGTCAGAGAAAGTCTAAGTCCCTGTGCCGTTCCTACAGTATTGAGTCATAAACAAAATCACCATCAGCTATAGATTTCCTTTGCCTCGTATGGATGATTTAATGGATTGTCTAACTGGTGCTAAGTATTTTTCTAAAATAGATTTAAAAAGTGGATATCATCACATCAGAATAAGGGAAGGTGATGAATGGAAAACGACATTTAAAACTAATGATGGGCTTTATGAATGGTTAGTAATGCCATTTGGTTTAACAAATGCTCCAAGCACTTTTATGAGATTAATGAATGAAGTGCTTAAGGAATTCATAGGAAAATTTGTAATAGTCTATCTTGATGATATTTTAATCTATAGTCAATCAAAGGAAGAGCACCTTCAACACTTAAGATTGGTTTTAAGTAAGTTGAAGCAAGAAAAACTTTTAATCAATCTTAAGAAGTGCATATTTTTGAAGGATGAGTTAATTTATTTGGGTTTTGTAATATCTAAAGATGGATTGAAAATGGATCCTGAAAAGGTTAAAGCCATAATAGATTGGCCTACTGCAAGAAATGTTTTTTAAGTCAGAAGTTTTCATGGACTAACTAGTTTTTACACGAAGTTCATAAGAAACTTCAATGGTATTTGTGCTCTAATTGTTGAAACAATCAAGGGAAATAAACAGTTTTTCCAATGGACTAAAGAAGCAAAAACAAGTTTTCAGTTACTTAAGAAAAAGATTACTGAACAACCAATTTTAGCCTTACCTGATTTTGATAAACTCTTCCAAGTTGAATGTGATGCTAGTGGAATGGCTGTAGGTGCTGTTTTAAGTCAAGAAGGTAAGCCAATTGCTTACTATAGTGAAAAACTAAATGATACAAGGAAGAAATATTCTTCATATGACAAAGAATTTTATGCTCTTGTTCAAGCTCTGAAAAAGTGGAGGCATTATTTAATGCCCAAAGAATTTGTGTTGTATACTGATAACCATGCTTTAAAGTTTATTAGTAACCAAACTAAAATAAATCAAAGGCATGTAAAATGGATTGAATTTCTTCAAAATTTCACCTTTGTTATCAAGCATAAAAGTGGTCAAACTAACAAAGTTGCAGATGCTTTGAGCAGAAAAAGTTTGATCATGCAGAGCTCTGAAATAAGCATAATGGGTTTTAATGATCTAAAGGAGATGTACAAGGAAGACATAGACTTCAAAGAAGCATATGAAGCATGTGTGGATCCTCTTAGTAAGGATAGAAGTCCTTGGATGGATTTCATGATACAAGAAGGTCTTCTGTTCAAAGGAAGTCAACTTTGCATCCCAAGAAGTTCCATGAGAGAGAACTTGGTGAAAGAAAAACATAGTAGTAGTTTAGCAGGACACTTTGGGCAAAACTAGACACTAGCTCAGTTGAGTGCACACTATTACTGGCTAGGTCTGAGCAAAGATGTTAAGAAGTTTGTAGAAAGATGTAAAGTGTGTGAACATGCCAAAGGAGGTGGTCAAAATGCAAGTTTATATCAGTCATTGCCAATTCCCAATAGGCCATGGGATTCAGTAAGTATGAACTTTGTACTTGGTTTACCAAGAACTCAAAAAGGGCATGATTCAATCTTTGTAGTAGTTGATCGCTTTTCCAAAATGGCTCATTTTCTTCCATGTAGAAAGACAAGTGATGCTACAAATATTGTCAATTTGTTCTTCAAGGAGATAGTTCGGTTACATGGACTGCCTAAAAGCATTGTCTCTGATCAGGACACTAAATTTGTAGGACACTTCTAGAGGACTCTATGGAAAAAGTTGGGTACAAATTTAAGCTTTAGCTCAGCTTATCATCCTCAAACAGATGGTCAAACAAAAGTAGTCAACAGAAGCCTAGGGAACATCTTGAGAAGTTTGATCAATATGCATCCCAAACAGTGGGACTTGGTACTTGCACAAGCAGAGTTCGCATACAATGACTCACCTAATAGAAGCACGAGTATGAGTCCATTTCAGATTTTGTATGGTATGCATCCTAGAGGAGTATATGAGTGAAGAAATTTGGGTAAATTGGAAACAAGAAGTGTCGATGGTGAAGACTTTGCAAGAGCAATGCAAGATTTGCATGAACAGGTAAAAAGGAAACTTGAAGAAAGTACCATCAAGTACAAAATGAGAGCTGATCAGAAAAGAAAAGAAGTCAACTTTAATATTGGTGACCTTGTTCTAGCTCATCTTAGAAAAGAGAGATTTCCAAAGGGTGAGTATAATAAGCTAAAGGCTAAGAATATTGGCCTTTGCAAGATCTTAAGAAAGTTTTCTAGTAATGCATATGAAATAGAACTTCCACCAGGAATTGCGACTTCTCCTATATTTAATGTTGCAGATTTATACCCTTTCAAAGGTGAACAACAAACAATTAAAGCACCTGGAAAAGATAAAGAACAGATTGTTGAGTGGAAACAACAATTACCCAAAGAAACACCCAAGCAACCCGAGGAAATTGTGGACAAGAAAGTGGTCAGGAAAACTAGAGACAGAGAATATTTCCAATACCTAGTCAAATGGAAGGGCCATCCACTTGAGGATGCCACATGGATGACAGCTTCAGAGCTATCCAAGCATGGTACAAATATTGAAGACCTCATGGACAAGAGTTCATGAACAAATCTTTTGTTTCTTGGGAGTCTGATGCAGGCACAATCTTTATTTTAAGCTTGTTTCTTAATCAAGAAACTTCTAGATAAATAATTTGAGGTGGTGAGGCTCTCACAAACCTTGGAATAGATTAGTTCCAATTGTGTAATAGGAAGTTGAGACATTATAGGGATGCCATTAGATTAGTTTCAAGCTTAACTTAGCCTATTTTATAGTATAAAATAAGCCTCAGTGTAGCTTGCAAGAATGATAAGTAGTGTATGGTAAACCATAATGTAAATAAAGCTGTTGTTTTACATCCGACTGTTTTATTCGAGTTCTTTTTTTGTGAGTCTTTTGGTCTCTGCTATCATTTTTTGGAGTGTATTTTCTAGACTGCATTATTCATCCTATTATATATTTTTCATCTATCATCCTTAATCATCCCATCATGCTATCCATTAGATCCACCACACACAATCCTTTTTTTGTCTCTTATTTCACCCATTTCAATCCATCTTGTGTAGAGAGATAAATTTCTCATGGCACCTTTATATAACCATTTGAACCATGAAGCTATAAAAAACGAAAAAAGAAAGAAAAAATGTGAAAAAATTAAAAATTGAAGGAGGTAATCTACATTGGAAATAGTCAATTGAAAAAGAAAACAATAAAGATTTTCATGTAAAGCAAAGAAAAGGATTTGTGTTTATACACGAGTTATAATGATTTATGAAGGAGACAAAGTCTAAAGTAATAAATCCAAGTGCTTCTAATTCAAACTAAATACCTCTTGATTATAATGATTCCAAAAAGACCACAATATGCTAAGTTGGGAGAATGACGAGCATTAAATATATTCCAATTTTTTTAATCATATTTTAACCTCTCTTAGCACCTTCACATCCATTCCTATTCCAATTCCAATTCCATTCCAAAACCTATCATGAATTCCAAAGGCATAACTTGTTGGGCTTTCAAACAAGAGATTTAAAAAATGGAAAGTAATGCAACTGTGATCTAATGACGACAAACGTTATGACTATCAACCTTCAAGATTTAGGATGTTGTGCTAAGTATTATTGTTGCAATTCGAGTATTTTTCCATTATAAAATCCACCTTTGCTTAAGTATGTTTTTGATTAAGTAAAATAGGTTTTGAAGGGTGCCTAAAACCCTTTACACATCGAAAAAAATTCAATGGAGTCCAAACAAAAAATACAATAGACCAGAGAAGAAACAAGGCACCAACAAAAAAAATTGATTGAGGTGGCCTCTTTGGATAACACAGTTCACTTCTGCCACCAAATTACAGCTTCATAAAACCATTTAGGACCCTTTAGTCCCAAAAGAGTGAGATCAAAGATACCAATCAAAGGACTATTGGGACCGTTTGTATTTTTTTTCTTTAACCTTTGTCCAACCTTCCTCCACCAAAGAAGCCTCCTTCTCCCAAACCAAAGCATCGCCATCAAGCCCATCTAGAGAAACAAGCAAAACCAAACTAAAAAGATTACCCACACAATCCCAATCCACAGAAGGAAGGGAAACCACAATATCCATATTCAACATCGGACCACAATCCTGGTTAAACGAAGAAGAAACATAGGCACCTGAAACAACCTCAAGCGTGGGGGAAACCAAAGGAGCAAGGGCTTTAAGGACAGAGTAATGCTGATCCAAAGCCCCAACCCACTAAAGTCTTTTCTTTGATTTCCCTAGTTCAGTAGGGCAGTGCGCAACCACATGTCCAGTTCTGGAGCAAACCCTACAGTGGAAAGGAATACCTTCATAGTCTAGAGTCTGAATCCAAGCACCATTAGGGACCTCAAGTTTGATCTTCTCAAGGAGGCCCTTCGAAACATCAACCACCAGAAGAATGCGAGCATAAGTAGTAGGAAAAATAACCGAAGATTAAGAATCCATCATTTGGAAGTCTCCAATAGCATCTCCCACAGCCTCAAGAACTGAATCCAACCATAGGTGAAAGGGAGATTTGGAAGCCTGAACCAAAGAGGCATGTGAGAAAAAGATTTAGAAATAGGGTCAAAATCCTCATGCCAGGGCTTGGCCAGCAAAGGGTGACGATCCTCCCACCTGAAGCAACTACACAAAATAGTCCTCCTATCTTTAGTAGCATCAAATTTAACTATGAAAAAACCCCTAGCCATAGGGTAAATTTGGATAGATTCAAAAATTAGTGGGTCCCCGTGCTTAGAAATCCAAGCATGGAGAGCCAAAAGGGAAGGCCAAAAGCCTCGAAATTTGAAAATAGCTGCCTTCTTAGATAAGTCCTCGATCTTGCAACATCATCCTCCAACTCAAACTGGATTGGATTGCAGACCGTGATAGGAGTCACTCCCAAAGAGAAAACCGGGCTAGCCATCGCCGGAGCCCCTAAACCATGGACCTTAGCTTCAAAAGCGGCCACATCCACAAAGGAAGCTGCACAATGACCAGCAGCCGAAGCCGGAACCCTATCCCGTGACTGACCGCCGAAGACGGGCTGAGATGTGGCCCCAAAAGCTATCCACAGACCAGGCAGGGAGAAGCGAGCAGGAGAGTGGGAGACCTTTGCTTAAGTATGTTGACATCTGATGCATTCCTTGAATTTTGAAGAATGGCTTCATTTCCATACTACATACATTTAATAAATGAGCAGTTCTCTGTTACAAAATTGAAATATATTTATATCATTTTATACCAAATTATCAGCAATTGATGCACGGTTTTTTCACTACCATTATTTTTATCTCCAAAACAATAATTACAATTAAATTAATTTTAAGATATGACTAAGTGAAAAATAAAATAAGAAAATAAAAATACAACTTACAGTAGCATTTAAAGGAAGCCAGAATATTCGAACAACTAAAATTCTAAATCTAGAATTGGACCTAAGAAACGAAAGTGAACTCTATGCAAACTAGTATAAACAATATCATTTGATACAAAGTAATCCAGTTAATGGAAGTCCCATTCAAGACAGGTGGTATGCAGATAAAGTCTCTGTTCTGCATTAGAACTAGGTGTTGAGAATATGTAACATTATTGAAGTTATTCCCACAAATTCAATCCTTAGGAAGGTTGTTTCATCTCAGTTCTTTCGGAGGATGGTTGAAATAACATTCCGTGTACAGAATTAGCTTTAAATCACAACTGTGCCTGCTAATGGTGAAGGAGGCCTTTGCACTACCTTTGGATGAGTTGATGCATAGATGGATGAATTGACGTCAGTTGTCAAGTGGCGAAGAAGATGTTGTAGCTCAGGGCGTAAAAGTTCCACAGCTTTGCTACACAAGCTTAAGGTCTCAGGCTTAGGCTTCCCAATACCATTTTGTGCGCCTCCTTGAGCTTCATACATTACAGCATGATGCCTAACATAAGCAGAATCGCTTAATAAGTAAAGTCATTTTGTTAAAAAATTAACATAAAATAGAAAATGAAGTACCTTTACTCAAATGATTTTTAACTTACAAGAAGTCAATAAGATCTGAAATCTCTGTGGGTTCAACTGGAATTGATGTTTGAGAGCTTCGCCCAAACACATCTGCCAAGACACTAAAAAGAAGAGCCAATGTCTGCAATGTGCATAATTTATCATATGTAAGAAATCTACAACAGTACCCACTAGCCACAAATCAGTCTAAAAAATGTACTTCTCCTATATGAACACTGAGTTATCACTACCTGCAAAAAGACAAACAATAGTACCCCAAACCAAACTCAATAATGTCCTCTTCCAAAATGAAAACTGAAAACTAAATCTTTCATTGAAAAACATTTACTCTTGACCAACACCAGAAGAACAGTGGGAAAAGAAGCTTACTTGCCTTTTTAAATAATGGGCGAGCAATAACTAGACGTGGAAGAAGGGGTCCCATGATTCGGAAAGCAAGGCGCAACTGTGCAATAGTAGTGATTGGCCTTAAATTCTTTATAAAAGCGTGTGTCCCCTCCAGCCATTCATGTGGAAGATTGCTAAAGAAAGCATGGACCAAGGCAACAAGATTTCCTGAAAAACACGATATTTGTGAAATTAGGGTATGGGATTTCTCTAGAAATTCTTTGGTGCAAGATACATATTCTTAGAGGACATGCTCAAGCTGCATTAACTAAAAGAACAGACATTGAAGTAATCTCAACTCCACCATATGTACTCAATAGCTTGCTTCATATGTGCATGTACAGGCATCAGACAGAAGCACAGATGAATTTTAATGTTGAATATTTAATAAACTGCACAGAAATAGATAAGTACCCATAAAAACAGAGATGCTGTCTAGCAAAGGGGCAGGCTAATCTCCAGACAAAATGCACTAAAGACAAACCAAAGTCTTAACCATTTTTTTTTGCAGATTCACGAAAACACAGTGATTTTTTTTCCAATTCTTTTGTTGTTTTCAACTACAAACTATGCAGATCATGAAGATCAAATGCTGAAATTTGCAGAAAAATCCATAATGTTTTTGATTTTTTGAAAATTGGTCAACTGTACAGTTTGTAAGGAGGATAGCCGCGTCCTCTAGCAAATTAAACATATTGCTTTAAGCCACTATATATGCCTAAGACCACATGCTGATACAACTCTTTTCTTATATGCCAAAAAAAACATCAATGAATTTATAACAGAATATTGTCCCAAATTGCAACTCTCTAAAGGCTGTCAACACCAAAGGAGAAAACTTCATACCAAGATCCAGCTATAAGATTATAGAACTGAGAACTAAAATTACAATGCTGGAAGATTTTTATGATATACTGGCAAAATTTTGGAACTGCTTCTAGCATCGGCCGACTATTCAGCCAGGATTTGGGCTTAGTCTGAGATGGAATGACAAGTGAGTAGAGACGTTACAGAACTCCCTGCTCTACATGAGCTACTTCTGGATAGCCATTTCTACATTTCGAGGTCATTTGGAGATGTAAGATTTGGGAGAAACTCCAGATGTTAACTGTGGATATTTTTTTCCTTTTTCCTTTTATATTTGGATCCTACATTTCAGGTATTTGGATTGCTCTTCTGTATTTTATTTGTTTGGTTAAGTCCTTGATCTGGTTCTCTATTTTTTATCCACGCAGAGCCATAGAATTTATATCATGTCCATAATATTAATCACTTACGGTCAATAAGACACTTTTTAGATATTTAACATTTAACCAGAGGTACAAGAATTCAAAGAAGTTAACAGTCAAGTGACAGAATTCAAGCAGTCTTGGTAGTTTCACATGCTCTGAATAAGAGGCAGCTCCAAAGTGTTAGCTGTTTATTAGGAATTTTATAATGCAAGGCTTAAAACCTTGTGCCTCCACAAAACTTGGCAGACCCAAATTTGACTTGGACTTAGTGACTGTAGATTATATCCCTTTAAATGCAATGGAATAGTCAATTTCTCCTTGGAGGCCTCTTGCAATGAGTGATTCAGAACACTCAAATATGCAAGAATATAAACCTAGGGAAAGAAAGAAAAACTACTGTGCCATATATGAAATCAAATGTTACCTATTCTATCATATATTATTATTATATAATACCATCTGAAAGTTCATAAAGGTTATGAAATATTAAATACATTGAGAACAATAAAAATATGTCACTAATATTTAAATTTTAAAGCATTCCAATAAATGTATTCAAGAATATGTTGAAAAAAAGAAAATGGAATAGAATATATACGTACTAGGATACACAGATCAGGGTGACAAAGTATCTGAAAAGAGGTTGAATTGGCCATAATGCATATAAGAGGAAAGGCATCAAGTAAGCTTATCATGAGGAGAGATAGAGGACACAATACTATCGATCAAGGAGATGAATGATGTAGAGATGGAAAAGAATTCTACCAATCAAGGGAGTTAGTATGTGATCATATTTATAATTTACCTAGGTAAAGTTAAGGTGCAGCTGTATAATTACCCAAACACTATGAATCAAGTAATTACTAATTACTCGTACACATAAAATTGTTATCTAAATTCGTGGTATTTACTTTCTATGTGTCTACTTGCCAACTTCATCAAGCTTCCAGCATATGCATTGATCCCAGAGTGCTATTAAGTGATATAAAGTGATGGCATTCTTTCTTCAAGTTCTATTGATAGCCAAACATAAAAGGCTTATGACATGAACCTTGAAAACGATAATTCAGAAGTTTACCAATTGTAGTTGAAGTGTTATCTTGAAAAGCCCATGTTGGATCCCACAAAGCATAGCCAAAAGCAGTGTCTAATTCCATTGATGACTTTGTCACATCTGTGAGCCACCAACAATCTTTGATTATTCGGGTTGCTTCCGCATAAAATTGAATGTGAAAGGTTGGTGGTAGCTGTGCTAACAGAAGACCACATGCTTGAATCATAAGGTAAGGTGAAGCTTGAACAGCACTGTTACTTCCTGAACCAATACTAGAGGTATTTAGCCCCGGTACTGATGCAGCTGATCTACTTGTGCTCATAGAATCGGCAGTTGCAGCTGATGGTGACGCTGGCAAAATTGAGCTTTGACTAATTCCACTTGACATACTTTGCATCGAATGGCTGGATTGAGCTTGAGTTGGCTGTACATGTACAACTATTTGAACAAGTGTAGAAACTATCTGAAGACTGGGGATACAGAGTGACAAGATTTCGATCACTGCAGTTTCCAACAATAGTTGATTGTATGTACCAGGGTCCTGATTTTGGTAGAAAACTTTTTGACTTTCAGGAACATTTGATGCTACAGATTGGGCTGCTGCTGGAGTCCTGTTTCCAACAGTACGGGAAAATGTGCCAAAGCTATCCCCCATGGAGGCACTTGACCTTATAGGAGGTATAACTTTATTTAAAAGGCCTAATAAGATATTGGTAAAATAATCAGATGGTCGGTTTAAACCAGAGTTTGACCTAATATATTGTAAGAATGCTTCTGAGAAAGGAATCTGCAACAAAATAATAACCAAATTAGGAATAGTTCAATAAATGGATCTAGAACGTGATTTAGTAAAAATGATCCAGAAGTACCATAACATGTAAACAGTAATTTCTGAAAGCATGATCAGTATCCAACAAAAAGTTACCTTAGGAATGTCAAGAATGCTTAGAATTCGCGCAATAAGTTTTATCGGAATGAGACCATGAAAGTATGCAAGTATCTCACGGACGAATGTGAACCGAAAAGGATGATAAACCATGAGTTCTAAATATGCAGCTAGAACTTTCTCTGCAGTGTCTGTCGCATCATTCTCAATAAGCCGGTATGTGATCAAAGGAATCACTGGCAATGCACGCATAACCATATCATCAAAAAATACAGGGTACCTGTATTATACCAAAAGAAAATACAGTATATTAGAACAGTAACTTCATTGCTAACCTCAATTAGTTCAGGATAAGTATACTTTGAGCCAAAAGGCGAGATCTAAAATGACAAATTTGCTGAAGGTTGGGCATTTCATGTTCATTAAGGCCATTGAAAATGTGTACTCCATTCATTTTCCAAAGAAAGATCAAATAAACGCTGTCAACTATTATTTATTAAACTAGGTAGTTCATGTGGACACATCAAATAATGAGCAACATGCAAAATAAATTAGTTAATCATGCACCTGTTCAACCATTGAAATTTTCAAAATGTATGGATATTCTATAGCACAATATACCGGCATAGATTTATCCATTGGTACAAAATTAAGCCATCCTATCATGTTAATGTGAATTACATATCTATGAAACCTTAGTACAACAAATAATATACTTAATGTGAGGTTAAACATACCATTTTTCATCCGTGTACACAAATGATCCTCATTCGTTTACACCACTGGATGTCAGAAAGTTGCAAGGAATCAATTTAAGCAAGAAATAGAAAGAAAAAGTACAAAAAAGGAATATCATCTCATGATTCACCTTATAGAAATCCAATTTGGTAAGAAATACTCGTCACGATTCCACTGTCAATCAATTGTCCAAGATACACTATATAATGAGGGAGACTAAGTTCACCAACAAAAAATGCCACTCACTTGCACATAGTGAGCCCAATGCTGTGTAATGTCATCTGAGACCTCGCATCTTGAATTCAGTTTATCATTTCCAGCAGGGTTCGACAGCAGTTATATCTTTAGCATATGTTATTTTTATCAGGTACTATTTTGGGCATTTGGCATTTGCTTCAGTTCCTATTCCATTTTAGTGCAAAGTCTTCTCTTTTGCAATGTGATGGCAAAGTTCTCTACGGTGATGGAATATTATATTTTATAATTCTCTCTGTTATACAAAGTTAGTTCAATATTAAACAAAGTGAGTAACATTTCAAAGTCTCTCCACACAGGATGCCTATGCTTGGGAGATAAAGTTGTTTTAAAAATTTATACGAGGGCCTTTTTCGAGGGAATATAATATTTGAATGCTTGAATTCACCCTAATTTCCCCCTCCAAGTCTCTATAGGAGTTTGGACTCTCCTCTCATTCTATGTTTGCACACATCAAATTGATGTCAAACTAAACTTTGGAGTTCTTGTGAATTTTCGACAACAAAAACTGTCTGGATTTCGTCTGGTTTCAGTGGTGAAAGACCCAACTTAGATGTCTATTGGCTTCTTTCAAAGAATACAATAGTTTCTAGAATTTTAGTGTTGATGGTTTTGCAAAAATGAAAGTTTATCAAGTCTTCTAAATTGTCTTCTGTTCTCGGCAAAAACTATAATATAGCCAATGAGATTAGTTAGTGTTCGAAAGGTTGCATGGCAGTTGAGTCCCCCCTTCGAGAGATATATGTACATCATCCGAATGGAATTATGAAGCATCATTGTACTCGTGATCGTATATTTTCTTATATGAATAAAGCACTATCTTGTTCTGTGTTACATCATTCCAGCTGTTTACCCTGTATGGTAACCATTTGGCACCATTGCCAGAGACCGAACTCGGGTCACCAGGCAGCTTGGAAGAAAGAGCGGGTAGCACTCATTGCTGAGAGGGAATCTGAGAAGGCAACATTCGTATCTCAGTTGGGGGATGCGAAGAGGGAGTCAGATGTAAAGGAGGTGGAGCTCTAAAACATAGCTGAGATGAAGAGAGCATTAGAACTTTTGATGCAGGCTATGGTGGATTTGGACGCCAAGACATAGGAGGCACATGAGTTGCGGGCACAACTGAATGAGTTACGGGCACAAAGGACATCTACTACACCAGCCCTACTAGGGATGCACTCCTCTTCTTTTTAGTTTGTTCCGAGTCTTGATGTACTTAGTAGTTTAGTTGTCTCTATTTTGTCATCCGGAGATGAGTTTTCTTTTGGGGGGGATGATGTTGTCGGTAAAAACCATACTATAGCCAACGGGATTAGTTAGTGTCCAAAAAGTTGTGCGACGATTGAGTCACCCCTTCAGGAGATAGATGTACATCCAAATAGAATTATAAAGCATCATTGCACTCGTGATTATATATCTTCTTATATGAATAAAGTACTCTCTTGTTTTGTGTTATATATTAGCCTCTTAATGCAATAACTATCCGTTTACCCTGTATGGTAAACATTTTCAAGGTTTTTGATGTGATTTGATGAAGCTCTAGCATGCCGTTCAAATTTTGGTGGCTTTACAATTCAAGCCACAAGATTCTCTCACATTTTGGTTCATTCCTCCAAGAATATTGCTTTGTTGCTAGTAGGTATGGATTCATTGTTGTTCCTATAGCTAGGCAACCAAGATTGATAAGTCATTTGCCAAGTTCTGAAAGGATTTGAATTTCCTGGAGAGATTTACCCAAGATGCAGGCTATACACTTCCCTTTGAGGGATGTGGGGAATTAAGGAGGCATTTAGAGGCTGCAAATTATTCTATCTGAGGCGTCTAAGTATCTAGTAAGGAGATAGAGTCATTAGCAGAAGTTTAAAGGTAAGATTCATTTTAAAATAAATAATTTTACAAGTTGACCCTGTTTTAATCAGCCCCTTCTTGCAGCTAATTTTCTGAGTATTTTTAGACTAAGGAAGCTTAGAGAATTGTTACTATCTCTTTATCTCAATTTGGCATCCAAGGGCATTGAATGGTATTGTGAAAAAAGTAAGGGTTTATCCAGCACTTCCAAGTCATTGGGGATGCAAAGAGCAATGACATTGTCAATTGTTGTGACTGAAATCTTCCACCATTAGCATTGATCCAGTTCTCCAGAATTTTGTATTTCATCCTATTTTCAGATTGTATATAACTTGCATATTGAAGAGTTTGGTGGTGAAATGTTGTTTAATGCACTTTAGTTTATTCCATCTTTCCTATGCATTGTGCTTGTACAAATGTTCATGAAAAGAGGTGAATAAAATCTGAAAACAAAACAAATCAGCAAAGTTGTGTAGTATTCATTGCTTGTCATCACTTAAAATTGCAAAAGCATCTTAACAAGAAGAAAATCAGAGGCAGCCAATTTGGCCTAAAAATAGAATTGAAAAATTGTATATGATAAAAGCCTAAAATCCGAATCACATTCAATGTTTACAAAAACAAATCAAAGTTATGTGCAACAGATTATTCTACACAACTTCTAAAATACTTGTTCAAATTCACCTATCAATGAGTAATAACAATTTAATATTATTATGGTGCATTGTCCAACATGGTATTAATTACTATTTATGGTGTATTACTTTGCCTAGGTGGCCCCTAGGTAATCATGTTCATTACATTAATCTGACAGAGTACCTCACAATTATGAGATGACATTACACAACCACAGGTGGCAGTATTTGCATTTATCATTACCCATTGACTCTCGCTTGTGGGAAACTACAGCTAGCACCAGCCTAATTTCTTGGGAGTAGGGTTTAAAAATTTCACCCAACCAGACAGACAAACATTTTCCTTGCCTCTAAATTAATGTGATAAAAGAAAGTTTCCCTTGCCATATTAAGAGTTGTAGTATTCTTCTTAGAGATGATAACCCTATGTATTCTGTTACAACTGTGGGAGGGGGGAGTCCACATCAGGCTTGGCAAACCAGACTAATTCAAGAATGACCCCACAGTATGGCATATGTGCAAGGAGGGAGAGTTGGCAACATTATCGAGTCCCTTAACAGATTCGATGAGGGCTTGTCTGCATAATTTGCTAGCTCCTAGGATAATAGGAGAGATTTGGTTAGGATAATTTCTTTTGAAATCAGCAAAGAGTTCATTGTGAAGGCCACAGAGTTATATGGAGGGAAGGAAATGGAAGAAGAATAGTGGAATAGTTGATTATGACAGTTTAAAAAGGATCTTTACAGGCAACAAGGCTCTAGCTCAGAAACAAGGAAGATACAACTAGATTGAGCTTCCTTCATCTTGGGACCGGATTTTCTTTATGGTCATGAGGTACTCTACACTAGAGGGGCATTTTAAGGTTTACTATTATTATCATATGTTGCTTCTTAAGCATTTCAAAAATCATGAAATCATGCCATTTCCCTTTTTCTAGTCAAATTCTCTTGAGAGCTCCATGTTTGATGTCTGTCAAGGTAAAAAAACAATTTACTTGCATTAGGGCCTTATTTTTAGGCTATACAACTTTCACACAGCCATTTGTCTATCTAATCCTGTCATTGTCTATCCAGCCCTGATGTCATAGCCCCCCCCCCCCCCCCCAGCTAAGTGATATGTATGGCCAAAATAAAAAGAAAGGTATTAAACATCAAGGTATCATTAAAGCTGCATAAGAACCCCAAAAATTTTGAACTCTGATGCTTCTGCCCCTGAGGATGACCCAAAAGATAAAGACCCCATGTCATCCACCTCTAAGAGGAAAGGTAAAAATCCCCCCTACAAAAACAACTAAATTCTTTTTTTAGGCAATAAATAGTCAAAACAAATCAAGGACAAGAAGATAATTTCATGAGAGATTTCCAATATCACTATGATCTTTTAGAATAGGAACATATGTTTGAGGGAGCTAAGAGAAATCATGAATAATGCAATACAATTTAGACAACTTCATTATGACTAAAGATGTGTGTTGGTTCCCAAAATCGTAGATTGGAATCTTACGAGCCTTGCCTGCTCGATGCTGGGATATCCAACCAATAACGACCAACTTGACAGGATTGATCGACGCTATCCAAATCCCCTGCGCTTCTGGCTCTACAAGACCAAGGTGGGTGCACCTAATCTTGGACAAAACACTTAAATCCAAGATCCTTATAGTAGATCAATTAGAATGTGAATGCGATGAAAGTCTTCTTAACGACAAGAATTATAGAAAAACTTTAATCTTGAAAATTATGAATTAATAAATACATGTCATAATGTTTTAAATAAAGAATGAATGCAACAAATGAATATATTAATTCCTCAATGGAAAGAAATGAAACAATTGCCAGCATATGGATTATGAAACCAGAGTAATTTAATGACCAGTGCTTAATTAAAGGGGCAAACAAAGTCAATATTATAAGTTGAAACGTACAACTTTATAAAGTTCAATGTATTTAAACTATAAGCAATTTTAACAATTCAGACGCGACGGATCAATTGTATGAACACAATTTTAAACTAGTCTAGGATGTACACTAACACGTGATATGGTGACAAACTAGACATAAATATGGAAACAATTAAATATTTCACAATATCTATGTTTATCAAATTTAAAGAGCAATAATGACCCAGCCCACTCATCCGAATTTTAAAATGTTTATAGAAAATAAATAAAAATATTTATAAAGGACACAACATAATAATAATTTAAAACTCCAATGCAAATAAATAAAGTAAATACGCTTACAAATTATTCCGGAAATAAAAATTTCACTAGAGACACCCCTTATAGATGATCCATCCAATGCACTTCAATTCCAGAATCACATATAAATTTGTTCAATAATCTAGAATCCATGAGCTTAGTTCAAAAATTCATTCTTTTGCAAATGAAAAAATATAATATATCAAAGTGCATAAGATACGTGAAATTTTTTATATGAATATGAAATTTTATCCTCTCCATTTGTGTTTTACATCGTATATTTATAAGGCAACAAGGGGTATCGGTTGCCTTTCTAAAAATCACACCCCTTCATAACAATTAACTAAATATGAAACTTCAATGTAATTTTGATAAAGAATAACCATGACTTGGCAATCTTATTTCTTTGTCTTCGATGATAATTAAGGTCGGTTTTGAAAGAATTGAAAGATATTGGAATAAAATAGAACTTCATTCTCAGTATCCGCAAAGGCTCCTGCGTACATTTCTGAATTTCTGAATGTCTAAAAAATGGTGAGTAATCCGTGTTGTCGATAAAATCTATTAGTGTAGCCGACAGGTAGAACAGTATCCAAATGGGCGCATGATGCTTGAGTAACCCCTTCGGGAAGGTATATGTACACTGTCTAAAATGGACTTTGGATCATCGTTGTGACCATTGGAGTTATTGTAACAAGCATATTGCGTATATGAATAACGTATCTATTCTGTGTTATATCGTGCTATACTATGTGTTAATTATCCTTTTACCCTATACAGTAACATTTGGCGTCGTTGCCAAACGAACTTGGCACGAAAGAATGTTATGAAGATTAATGCCGAATTTGTTTAGCAAGGATAGGAACAAGGTAAAAGACAAGGATGAAACATGTACAACACAAGAAGTTTTAATTTTAGCACAGCAGGTGGAGCACAGACAGAAGCTTCAGTAGATTGCTGACGAGCATTGAACGGGTGAAGAGGCACAAACAGAGGAAGTGCACTCACCTAGTAGGCCGAAGAGTGTCGAGGAATTGCTAGAGGAGACTCGACAATGATTAAATTTGGTGGAAGAAACAAGGGAGGAGTTCCTTAACCTGTATACGCCAAGGGTAGAGTATCCAGATGGAAGGGAAGCAACTCGCACGGCTCGAAGTGCCAAGGGAGCACGAGTGTGAAGTGAACTCTTCATTCTCGATACATCGGATGAATGGATATAGGCGGAGAATCAAACAACTTCACTTAAAGAAGACCATTCACTAGGCAATGCAGTTGTTGGAAGTAGGATGGTTGCCCGAAGCAGTGCGGCTGTGCAAAAAAGTGCGGGTGCTCAGAATAGTACGAGTACACAAGTACCTAAGAATCAAAAGAAAGTAGCGATGGCGAGTCCCAAAGAGAAATTACTGAAGTTTAATGGTGATGTTACGATAGATCCAATTAGACATTACAAGACATGTGAAACCATATGGACAGCAAATGGCTTGACGAATGAGGACGATTGGGTCAGATAGTTCCCAACAACCTACTGGGTGTGGCAATTGATTGGTTTGGGGATGCTGATCCTCAGAAACTGACTACATGGGCAGAGGTCAGAAAGGAGTTCATAGCAGAGTTCCGATAGCTACGAGATGATAATGAAATTGTAGTAGAGATATACAGTATCAAGCAAGGAAAGAACGAAACAATCCGTGCCTATGCAAGATGGCTGAAGGAGTTGGTTGGGAAGATGGAGATTCAACTAGCTAACGGATTGAAGAAAAGATGGTTTGTTGAGGGGCTACAGTCGGCTTTGGAAAAGAAAGATGAAAATTATACCACCACCATCGTATGCCGATGCGTATAATCATGTGATGGATCTGGAATGCGAACAAAAGATAAGTAAAAAGAAGAAGCATAAATCATCGGATTCAGACGATTCGTCATCCGAAAGTAGCAGTAGTGATGAAGAATCGAATAAGAAAGTTCGAGCATTATAGAAAAATATGCTCAAAATGATGAAAGAATTTAAGAATTTGAAAAAGAATCCAAACACAGTAAAGGGAGAAATATGGTGCACAAACTATAAAGAGGATGGCCATTCAAAGGGCTCATGCCCGAAGAAATAGTTTTGTGACATCTACCAAGTTGTGGGACATTCCCTAAAGGAGTGCTTGTTTAACATGAAATCGAAAGGACACTAGCAGGTGTTACTAACACAGGGAGTGTCCACCGGGAATAACACAAACAACAATGCAACTTCGGGAGGATATCGCAACAATAATAGACGCGTAAGGGTTGGCAATAACAACAGTAACAATGGAGGCCGGAGTCGAATACAATTTGACACAAGTGGACAGCTGATGATTCAGTGTCGTGCGTGCAATCTTTGGGGGCACTTCGCTAGAGATTGTACCAAGAAGGAAACACCGCAGCTACTATGTAAATGGTGTGGTCTGAGGGACCATGAAGATTCAAAATGCCCAAAGCAAGGCGTAAATCTATTAAGCATTGAGACATGTGATGAGAAGGTAATGGCGATTACACGTGAGTAGGTGAAGAAAGCGAAATACCATGATGCAAAAGAAGAGGAGAGGTTACAAAAAGTAAGAACAAAGCTGGAAAGGCAGATGAAAATAGAAAAATCAAAAGTAAAAGACATTGTTGAGACTTCGAAAAGGAACTTAGCAGAACAAAACATGATAAGGCAGATAATGCAAATAGAAGTTCCTATTAAATTAAATGATCTTCATCTCACGATGCCATAGTTGCGAAAGGCTATTATGAATATGACACTGCTCCCGAGAGTGACGAAGGAAATAGGAAGGGATAGTAATGAACAACGGCAGTAGACTCGATGCTACTAGCACTTATGATAGGAAGGCATCCGACAGTAGTTGGGATGGTCATTCTGGGCACTATACTGATAGACACAATTGTAGATGGAGGATCAGGCGTGAATGTGCTACTAGAAGATATTTGGAAAAAGCTAGGACAACCCACACTGTGGCCACCTACTTTCCAATTACGACAGATCAACATGGGATAAAACCACTGGGAACTTTGATGGCACAGCCGGTAACAATTGGGACACAGCCATTTTTACTAGATTTTGTGGTCATCCCACTGAAAAGAAGAGGGTACGACGCTATCCTTGGACGGGGTTGGTTGGTGCAGGCAAAACTAAAACATGATTGGAAACGGAACACCCTATCCATGGAATGTGGAGGCAAAAGATTCGTAATTGATTTACATACACAAATGGTAGGGGAAGAGGCAACGTCGTCAGACTCAGAAGGTGAAGGCGAGAGTGATGACGAAGGAAAAAAGAGGATGGAACCAAATGAAGAAGGGGTGTTGAGATTAGGAGGGTTGATTGATGACGACCTAGATTCGGTGAATGGATTGCTAGACTGGCAGATGGAAGGTTACGAGCTCTTCCTGAGCTGCAACATGTTGGGTGTTGAGGAAGAAAAAGAAGGCAATGAGTTTCCAAAGGAGTATAGTGAACTAAAGGAGGGAGAAGCGCAGGGGGATGAAACACCAGCCCATACATTCAGTAAAGATAAACTGATGAAGTATGAAGAGCCTACGGTGAAAACAATGAACTTGGGTGATGAGGAAAATCTGAAAAACATTATTGTAGGAGATGATTGGAACCTAGTTTTGAAGGCGGCAGCGTTCAAAATATTTATGGAGTACAAGGACGTCTTCGCTTGGATGTATAAAGACTTAAAAGGAGTGCCACCAGAGCTATGTGTCCATCGGATACCATTGATCAAAGGTGCAATACCCGTATAGAAGTGGCCGTATCAAATGAATAAAAACTATGTGGCATAGGTCACGGAAGAAATAGATAGGATGCTGGAGGTAGGAATCATTTTTAGAGTGTAGACGAGTGAGTGGGTATCACCGATCGTGATATCCCTGAAAAAGGACACAACACAGAGAAAAATATGCATAGATTCCGATGCTTAAACGCGATAACGATTAAAGATCCGTTCCCGATACCATTCATGGATAGCATCTTGGAGGAAGTAGTGGGGCATGAAATTTATTTATTCATGGACGGATTCTCGAGGTATAATCAGATATCCATCGCTGAGGAGGACAAATTAAAAAAAAATTCATTGTGGAAGATGGAGTATATGCATACAACAAGATGCCATTCAGATTGTGCAATGCCCCTGCGACATTTCAAAGGATTATCCTACATATATTTGATAAAATGTCTGTTGGAAGTTTTAAAGCATTCCTAAATGACTGGTCAATCTTTAGCGAAGAGGATAAACACATAACGACACTTAGAGAAAGCATGGAGAGGTGCAGACGAGTAAGATTGGCATTGAACCCAAAGAAGTGTAGGTTCATGGTGCCACAGGGAAAGCTACTCGAACACATAGTTTGTAAAGTAGGGTTAAAGACGGATCTGGAAAAGGTCTGCGTAATCTTAGAGATGCCACCATTGATGGATGTATTAGAAGTAAAGTCATTTTTAGGGCACATCGGATATTATTGGAGATTTACTAAGAACTTTGCGAAAGTTTCCTATTCGCTGGACAAACACACTTGCAAGGGTGAACCTTACAAATGGGAAGATGAACAAAATGAAGCTTTCGAGGGATTGAAGACAAGATTGGTCACTGCACCGATTCTAGCCTAGCCGAATTGGGACAAGGAATTTCATTTCCATGTAGATGCATTGAATTATGCCATTGGAGCAACACTAGCATAGACAGGTGACCACGAATTGGACCATCCAATGTATTTTGCAAGTTGATTATTAATGAAGGCAGAGAAAAACTATAGTATGATGGAGCGAGAGGTGTTAGGGATGGTGTACGCAATGCAAAAGTTCAGACATTATTTGTTGACGACACCATTCGTATTCTATGTAGATCATCAGGCACTACTATACCTGGTGAATAAGCCGATTAATCAAGAAAGAATAAGTCGATGGTTTCTATTACTACAGGAGTTCACATTTAAGATCGTCGTGTGGCCAAGGAAAAGTCATGTAAGTGCAGATCATTTGTCCAGAATAAAATTGGGGGAGCTACCAGAGGGAGTTAATGATGACTTCCCAGATTTCATGTTACAGTACTACCATCCTGGTACACACGTATCGGAGAATATCTATCAAAGGGACAATTTCTAAGCGAGATGCCACCAAATGAGAGAAGGAAATTGGTGCTAAGGAGCTGGACATTTCAGTTAATCAACGGGCTGTTATACAAAATGGGACTTGATCAGATTCTAAGGTGGTGCATCCTAGAGGAGGAAATTCCAAAGGTAGTAAAGGAAGCGCATGAAGGACTAGTAGGAGGACACAACCATATCCCAAATACTTGCACAAAAAAATAGACTTCGTTCGATATACTCTTTTTTTTAAATATTACCATTTTAGCAAGTCTGCAATGTACGAGGAGGTATCCTTGATGCAGTGACACCATCATCATCACTAACTAAGTATCCTCTTAATCCCAATTACCACCAGCTCCTTGTTCTTTATCACAATTCACCCATACTTCATTGGACACTTCATCAAGAGGTGACCATTGCAGACATTCGCAACTACTCTCTCAATTTATGTTTTGCGAGAGGAAATTACTGGATCCAATGTTATTTAACATTTTCGCTTAATATAATAGTAATATTTGGTCACGCACACACAAGTTCCTTGCTATTTTGTATGCCATTGTGGAAAGTCACAAACAGATATGTTTATTTCCTCTATTCACAAGATACTACTCATATGTTTCTACAAATTGTTTTCATGCTATCTTTTGGTCTTGTCTCTACTCAAACTCATGAGAAATTGTCATTTGATGCATTGACAGAATACCACTTCGTCTCCATTTCCAAAGTTCCTATCATAGGTTTTCATTGCTTCATGTGTCAATTGCTTCATGCTTACATGTCATTGGTTTTATAACTAGAGGTATCATCAGGTGCTACTTCAGATCATTATTCTTCAGATCACATGAACACAATTGCTCTTTAGATTTGTATCAACCATCGCTCTTTTTCTCAGTGATTTCTAGACAAAGAGTTGTGCAAATGAATAGCCCCTTTTAATTTGTGTTATGCCCAACACAGTGTGGCATGCTTTATTGACTGCCTTGAGATTGAGATTCAATGCATGACCAAGTGCAAAATGTTCATTTTATGCTTTTGATTACCTAGTCTAATACAATCTTGTCTGGAATTTAGTACTTTCTTAAGTATGTAAGTATGCCCCTTCTCTTTTGCAATATGAATAGGTGTCATTCCCTTCGCATTGAACTCATATAACAAGCAGAAGAATCCACTTTCAGCAACTCTCATATTATTTCTAAATGTCCATCTTCCTTAGATATTGCCAAGTGTAATAGATTGCTCCAAGTGTATGGTATCTTCTAAAGGTAGACACTTTAAACAAGTCTTTCATTTTGATTTTGGCATGTTGTAAAATATCATCAATTTTATGATTTAAAAATTTGAGAGTGCTAAAAATGGAGGCCAAAAATTAGGGCTCCATCAACGTGAATATCCAATTGAACCACTGATTATGACTCCCTAAAAGTCATTGCATTATATTAGAGGATCTATAAGCCAAAGCATGACAAAGTCCACTAGCAACAAATACCCTAATGGTAGAAGAAAATAATCATTGAGAAGAAGGATTCAGAAAAGGCCAGTATCAAAAAAAACCCTAAGAATAATGTCGTTGAGCTTGAATAGAGGCAAGAAAAGACAATGAAGAAATGGGGTAGTAGATCAAGCAATTAGACAAAATCTAAGGCGAGTTGAGAAAAAAGACAAAGATATTGTGGGAAGCAACTAAAGAAAATTCATTAGTGCAGTTTCAAAACCAAAGAGTTGAACTCAAAATTGAAAAATATTGTTGAGATGTAAGTTGGAGCCAAAGTTGAGGATGCAAACACCAAACATTCAACTAGCTATGAGCAACCATATAGAAGAAGACTGGTTTTTGATCACGAAATGTCTACTCCTTCCTAAACTGTCTATGAATCTCATAGGGAACTAACAGGCCCTCTCTATATGAGGAACATCATTTTTTTATCAGTAGTGGTTCTTAATTTACTTATTAAGTCAAGATTTTGAGCCTGGCCCAATCCAAGTGTTGGTTTGTGATTTGATAGGGTTTACACTACAAAATAGCTATCGATACACTCTTCAACAAATTCTATTGATAAGTAATCTCCAATTATCAAGATCTTAAGAGGACTAGACCATGTGACAAGGATTAATGAAACTTTCTACACTTTAGCCTCTACCAAACCAAGGTAGGTAGACCTCAATGCCCTTCAATACACACATTTACAACATATAACTGGAATTACATAAACGGATAATCTCAATGAGGCATCAAACATAATAGGGAGCTACTGGATAATGGCTAAATATCCTTGAACTTCAACTTGAATGGAGCATGAGATTGACCACGACAAATGCTCACATAAGATCCATGATTAAATAAAATTTGTAGCAAGAAAACATAAGGAAAATGAACAAAAAAACACATATGTAAAACCCACAAACAACTGCATTTAGTGCCTCATCCAATTGGGCATTTGGAGTCATAAAAAGTACCACATTATACATCAAAATTATGAAATAGAAAATGATCTAAGAGATGTTGCATGACAACACTCTTCAATTGCAACTCCAACCCAATCTACTTACAAAATCAATGAATATACCTAGCAAATCTGCAATTACTATTAGGCATTTAATTGATCCATTAGACCAAAGCATGAAAGAAAATCACATATCTCACAACAAGACACTAAGAGAGAATAACTCTGTTTTATTTCTCTTAAAACTTAACTAGTTGCACAATGGAGATAAATGACACAACATTTTATTTCATTGAAAATCCAAGCTATCTCTGTTATATAACAAGAATACAACTTACAACTAGAAAAAACCACAAAGAGACTCAACCTGGGTTGCTCTATGAAAGATTTACAACACTACTCAAACCCTATAAAAACTTTCCACAATAATTGAAGGTGGTCTAGAGCCAAGAATCGTCTACCAAAACAAAGAAGTTGGAACCCTAAGAAAAGAGAGAAGAATAGAATAAATAGGAAGAAGATGCTCAGATCTGATCTAGTGATGCTACTTGTCTCTCTTCAATCTCCTCCAATCTGCTTGAAAACCCACTTCTCTCATCTCTTTGTAACTGCTTGCTACCTGTCTCTTTCTCTCCACTTGAACAACTGCAAAAATTAAGAGAAGCCTGCAAACTGGCCCCATTACACAGGTGTTGTAACAACCCACTAAGAAGATGGCCTTGGTAAAAGTTTGGAGAAAATCCACTAAAAGACACTGCAACAATCATGAAAAATACCCTAGAGATTCTCTGTGAAAGCTGCAAAAAACCCACTAAAAGATCTGCAAAAAACATAAGGCCCTCTCCATCTCAACATCCGTATTGTCCATATTTTCCTATATGCTTATAACTTCACCAGTTCATTTTAGAATGCAACAACACTTTGCAATACAATAATATAGTTTGTTTTCCCTGTGACTTTTCACATTATGCATTTCCAATACAAGCCTGTGACCCCTTCTGCAATGTAATTTGCATTATGGGTTCCATATTTAACATTACAACATTAGCCTCAATCATTTTGATATCTTGATTTAATTCGCAACTGCACATTCGAATCCTATTTAATATTTGGCCGTTATCTACCTTGAAATGTTCAAAAAGCATCAAATTTTACCTTCTTTCTCAAATTCAGCATTGGTCAAACCAGATCAACCATCGATCGGCCCTCTTGACTGCCACATAGAAGTATCTAGTTGGCCCATAGATTCACCTCTATGCCATCTGGATACTCTATCATCTCCATGTTTGCATCCTGTCTAGTCATCATTTTCCTATTGCCACGTACTACATGTCATCACATTGCAGTCCAGTGCTGACATCACTTCCTACTGATTGGGATGAAGGGATCATGAAATCCCACCACGTATCGATACTGTGCTTGCCAACCAACTTGATCTGCACCTACCACTTGTCAAGTTTTCATGATCCTGCAGTCTGACTCAGCAAGCTCTATCTGAACAAGGGGATCGCGACCTTTCGCCATGTGTCACTCAGGTCACACTTTGTTGCCTTAAGTTGTATGCCATGTGGCACCTCTAGATTGCTCGTTGGCCTGCCATCTTGTCACTAAGTAAACTACCATGTCACCCGCTTGGTCACTGCCAAGTTGGCATCACACCATCGGCCATGTCAGCACATTTAATGGAACAGTTAGTCAGAATATCCTTGTCACCGGTGAAGTCATCACTCATCAAGTTGTCCAATTGCTTGTGCGCATGATGACCAAGTCACCCAAATGGGCTTGTGCCTAATTGGCAACTAGCACCACAGGTGCTTAAACATAAAAACAATACAATAGTTCTCTGCCTCCTACATGTGGGATGAATCCCATTGATGATTCCTATTAGCTCTACACCCACGGGCAATTTTAAAATGCTCTTCTTCGCACTCCCCCCTAAAAGATCGTGTTACCCTCTGCCAAGTACACTTGCAATCTTGGTGTTGTTGCCTTTGTGTTGCCATTTATTTGCAGCTTTACCGCTGGAAAGTTCTACTAATAAAATTCCCCTTTTCTGTTTTGGGCAAATCATCCATCACCCTTCAAAAGGCACAACATTGTAGGAGATGGTTGCTCCTTAGATATTGCAACAACGATTTCATAAATGGCTGGAGAAAATGACCATAAATTCCCAACAACTTAAACAAAGTCCTTTGTGTGAGGGATAACCAAATTGCGTAGCACTAGAAGCCGTATAGATGTTGCATTTTCTTGAGTTGCAAGTAGCTTGATTGTGATAAATCTTGTCCCCTCTACAAAGAGCCCCAACTAGAAAGGTGGAGGAAAATCCTTTAACCTTTGGAAACCTGACTTCCATATGACTTCATCTTTAGACCAGTTCCTCTCTAGTAATACATACTCTGAAACCAAAATGGACTAGCCCACCACCCTTCGTGTCATTTGTATGCTTGTCTTTAGGGGCAACGTTTTCTAGAGATGAGCGTTTTGATTGAGAAAAGACTATAAGAATATCCATCAAGAGTGTAACCATAGCAAGCCCTCCAAGTAATAAAGCAACACCTTTCTAAGTCGCCAAAAGAGGCCTCAAAAGTTTTGATGCCATAATTACCAAAATGGAAGAACATCCTATAACAACCATAAGAGGCTTGGCTCACCATTGCATTCGCTGGCATAGCTCCTCTACAAATGTATTAGAAAGCTTGTGTTTGTCTAACAAATCATCCTTAGAAACAAAAGCATCTCTACGCCATAAAGGAACTCTTCTACATAACTGGATTGGTTTCGAACACCATTTGATCACTAAAAGCCCTTGAATTTCAACTATCGTCCAAAGTGTTCAATTTTATGGAATTTCAATCCTTGAATTGCATTTGTAAAGCCTAAAATGCAAGAGTACACCTAAATTGTACTCATTGATCACAAGTCATGAAATGCAAGAACTCAAAGTGGACTTACTTGAAATTTAGAATAAATGCCAAGTGCAAATTCATATAAAACCCCTTCAACTGAGCATATACAAAGCCTATCAAAATTCTGGCTATTGAGGGCAGAAATTTAAAATATATGCTCTTTGATATGTAATGATGACTTCCACAAGTCAATACCTTATGACACACAACAAAGCATGTAATAACCCACCTTTAATCTGCCCTCAAAAAAAATGCTGATGAAAGCTCAAGGAATTTCATCAAACAATTCACATGCAAGGGACGTATGACTGATATAGTATTTCAGCTAGCTTCAAATGACTTTTTCTTCAATTTGCATCAATGAAAATCTTGTGCTAGAAGACTACAATGGACTACACAATGACCTAACATGAGTGTGCTACTAATTTTGACAATATTCAGTGCATATATATGATCTAAGCATGAGAAATGAACACCTACAGCCAACTGGCATTTTTACAAACAGTTGGTATGCAAACTAACTAGCTGATAAATAATGATATTAAATTGCTTAAATGACACCAGCAACTATTATCTTCTTAATTGCAATGAAAATTACGATGCTCATGAAATATGGCCAAGGCTTTGCATTTACATGGATTACAAAATGATAATGCTGGTATAATGCACACTTACAGCTGAAAGCTTATAACACCCTAAAAAACAATACATAACAAAGAACCTGGTTGTAGATGGCTGTAATAATTTTCTCCTATGCTGCCTCTTCTACTTCGCTTTTTTCGAACTGCTTTTTCGCATCCGCTTTTTCGGTTCCGCTTTTTTCGGACAGCTTTTTCGTATCCGCTTTTTCAGCCTGTTTTTCCGGTTCTGCTTTTTTCGGACTGCTACTATGGTGAATCTCAAGACCATATCTTTCAATGGCGTCAAGATTTTCAGCTTGACGGGATTTCGTCCTCCAAACTATTGAGACATAATCTCCAACAAATTTCCCAATTTCTTTGATATTTCCAAGCATGCCTAAATGAGAGCTATCCTCTTTCTTTTAATCCCTTCCTCACTTGCTCCACGCTTCTGTCTTGCCAATGTGGGATAATACATGAGTTTTAATATTACTTATGTTTTTTCTTTTTACAAACATGTATGTACTCAAAAGGGGGACTCTTGATTTTTTATAAAGTGACTTTACGAAACATTATAATATTTAATTTAAATAGTCACTTTACCGTTGTAACTTCAAACATTAAAATAATATACCAAATAAACTCAAAATCCCACATATAATAGCTCATCAGAAAGAGCCCAACAAACGCATCTCATCCTGTCACTGAAAATTGAAGGCACTGCATCCCCTTATTGGCTTACTAAAAATAGTAAGTCTTTCCGAAAACCCAACAAACGAACTCCGTTTGGCCCGTAATTAAATTTGACTAGGCCAAATAACCTCAAGATCCCTTTAGAAGTCCTGGTTAGCCCTCGGGACCATACAAAAATGGGCTAACGACAACATACCTCCAAATTGGCTAGGTGGGGGACATTACAAAGCATAAGATATTATGTCACAAGGTAGGCCTATTCAACTTTCTTGACGCTTAGGTGCACTTTGACAAACTAGCTAGTGCAAATTGGAAGACTAGCTAGGAATGGCACTTTAACAATTCATTCTGCAAGTTCAGGGCTGGAAATGATTAAATGAGCTAAATGCAATGGCTGGAACATATCTTTCATATGATGAAGCATGAAACTTGCCAGGTACGTTAATGCTTGAAATGTAAAAATAGGGCACTTAAGTGCAAAGGCCTCTTCACAAATGTTTTAACATGGTGTTCTCAAGAATTTGAGAGTACCAACACCAAGGGCGGCTTTAAATAGGGAGCCAACTCCTAATAGAGTTAAGACAAGGAACCCAAAGATCCATTAAAAGGTCAATAAATAAAGAATTTTTCCTTGCACCCTATGCTCCTCCTTTAGTCTGTTGGCAAATGAGCATGTCGAAGATCCATTTCTTTTTTTCCTTCTATCCCTCTTTTGCTTCACAACTTGCCAATCATCTTCCAGCCTTACAATTTCCTTTTACAAAACCACTGCATCACCACAAGAGGTCATTACCTCCCCAACCAAGCTACACTTCACTTGTTTATCCTAGCCTTTATCTTTGTGATTCTTTTTCCCCTTGTCTTGCATTGACAATTGCCTTTTTTTTATTCCAAATACTCCACATTTGTTGGTCTATTGTTAAAGCTTCACTTCCATTCCACACTCAACACTAGCATTGTTATAGTCAAGACTTAAAACTTTGTTTGAGACCCCTAGTGATGGTTGAGTATCCTCGTGGCTCAAAGCATGAGAAATACTCTTGAATCTTGTTCGCTCTTTTCATCGAATAATTTAGATGGGAGACTTGGTTCCACCAAATTTTTGATTATCCAATCTGTGTTTGACACATTGAGCAAAAACGTGCTCCGTTGAGAAACATGTTCTACATCTGAATGAGATCCCTTTGTAGCCCAAGGACAATAGTCTTGTCGCATTTTTGAAATAAGTATTTAGTTAGGAAATAATTAGTTGGCGACATAATATCAATTACTTTTGAGTGCTTGTGGGTTGATGTGGATAGTTGGCACCCTTAACCAACCACCCCAATCTCTCTATGTAACTACTTTTTCTCAGAAGGTAACATTGTCTTGTTGTAAACATTATACGTTGGAAATAAAGATAATATCTTCCTACTATATTCTTGTGATTGTTTCTTTCTGGCATTGCTTATGATATGTTCCGTACATTGTTTACTCAATGTAATCAAGTTAGATCCCTTCAGGGGTAAACAAGATTGCATCTCATGATGGCGTGGATGAAGAGGTAGGTATCTTCAAATAACTCAAAATTATTTTCACAATAGGGAAAAAACCCCAAAAAGGCACTTGCAATGAGGAGACAACAAAGCCCTAACTTCTATAATTTGCAGATTTTTTCAAAAGACAAACAAATCTGTCAACTTAATTTTTTCGTGTTGAGGCACAATGCTTTCAATTTCTTAATGTGTCAAATTTTATTTTACAACATCCAACGCTTGGAATTCCGAATTTTGTGAACATTGATGAAAAGTCCCAAATGAATTAAAAACTCACCAAAAGCACTGCAAGCAACCATGTCTGTTCATTTTTGGCACCAGAATTTTAAAAAATTGAGTTTTAGCATCCAAGTCATCATTTCTCATATTTTAGTGTTCATTAAGGAAAATTCCTCATAAGGCATGGAAATCTCAATTTGGAATCCATCAAGGAAAAATCCTCAATTAACACCTACTTTTGTTTTTATGGAAATGTCCATGGTATGTACCAACTTTTGGTTTTACCATTGGAGGCATAGTATTCCAAATTTTCCATCTATAAAAGTAAACCCACAATAACAAAATTGGTGTTAAGTGCTTTGAATCCTCCATTTAGTATCTATCAAGGGGGATAGATGAACATAAAAAGTGGCACTCAAGTTACAATGTGTATTCAAGTGAAGATTGTTTACAAAGTAAAGTGAAATAAAGGAGAAAAAGTCATTGAATTTGAGCCTTTCATTCAAAATGACACTCAATTCAAGATTGAGATTCAGCTAAAGAAATTTAAATATAATCAAAATCTTAATTCAGATGGATGCTCAACATGACAAATGGGAATGAAAATTAAGAAAATGTTTATTATAATTAGACAAAGAATGTAATAACCTTAACTGGCTCACAAAATCTAATGGAGGAAATATGTCTTCAAGTGCTTTGAAATTGCAGCTTCTCTTCTATCTTAAAATACTAATCCTGAAGAAATTGGATATATATATAAGCAAATGTTTTATACCATGACAAAGCTAGTTGCCAAAATATGGAGGGTTTGATATTGTAAACTTGCAGACCACTGCATTATATCATGAAAATTCACATGTATTGCATGAAAGTAGAAAATACTAATATGAAATTCTCGAGAGACAATACGTAATTCCAATCGGTTATTGTAATTCTGAAAATCATCACACAATTATCAGATAACAAACTTATTTGCAATCAGAAAACAGAGAATTGTAACTAATTGTTTTTGGAACCTGCTTTTCAAATTTCCAAACAATTGTTTGCAGGCTGATTGCTGTCTTATCCGGATCAGACGTGACTAATGGCAAAAATGCTTGTCCAGGTATTTGCACACAGGGCTAATCAGATTTAGTTCCAACTGTAATAAATTTCCCAATGCCCAGGATTGTGTTCAGACTTGCAGCATCAACTTGCCAGCATGAGCGTTCACAGGTAGGCAGATATATGTTTGCAATCACTACCCAAATTGCTTAAGCGCTGCACCAAATACAAGTGCTCAGTAAATCAGAAAAAGCGCCCAAGGAGTAATAATTCAGTCCTACACATTGACTTTCAGATTGTGGGAAATTGATGTCCACAATTCAGTCAATGAACCCCCTGTTTGCAGAATCCCAATAACGTCCAGACTCAAGTATATTAGCAGAATAAAACCACGCCAATTGCAAAGGATATTTGGCATCGAAACTGAATCCTTTTGGCGCTCAGATTACTATTGCAAAAACACTCAATGGCACCCCCAGCACATACCAGATTTTCAGCACCTATGTGCAAATTGATATAATACTCAGTAATAGATAAAGTTGGGCATTCGACAGACCTCCAAATCAAAAGCAAAGATACTTCAGCAAGGGCATTGAAATCACAATTAAAAAACTAAAAATCCCTTCACAAGAACAATTAACAAGAAAATTGAATCGGTTGGTTCATTTGCTTCATGAAGCCACCTTTTATAATCCACTTGGCTTCACTGACACACCATTAGTTGGAGGTTTCCATTAGATTTTTTTTAATAAATGACTTTTCTAGTACATCGCTTCATGAAGACACTTTCACTTAAGAGGCTTCAACTTTTAAATATAACAACTCCTTGCACTTTATATTTAATACCTAACTTTGGCTTATAACTAACTAAATAAATGGCCCCTTCGAATGATGACTCAACCCTCAAGTGAAATTATAACTTTATAATAAGTCATTCAATGATTTAATAATAATTTGGCCACTAAAATAATAATAACTCTCAAAATGCTTATCCTTTAAGTATGCCGCTTGAAATAGGAGTCACACCTATTATTTCCTTATGTGACCAAATGCACTTTTCTAAAATAGAAATGGTCCCTCTCAATCATTACACGACTTTCCAAAAATAAGTCCATGAAACTAAGTCCAAACAAAGTCAAATCTGAGTCAAACGATGAATAAACAAGAGCATAATGAATTTGTAAAAACCCCAACTGGTTATAGCTCAAATAACACCAATTTTCTATACTAAGTAGTTATTTGACATTCCGTCAAACACTTGGCAAGCAAGCTCTGATACTACTATAATAATGCTGCCTAGTATAGCTTAATCAAATTTGCTCTAAAAAATGCTGATAAAAGCGCAAGGAATTTCATCAAACAATTCACATGCAAGGGACATATGACTGATATAGTATTTCAGCTTGCTTTAAATGACTCTTTCTTCAATTTGCATCAATGAGAATCTTGTGCTAAAAGACTCAAAATGGACTACACAATGACCTAACATGAGTGTGCAACTAATTTTGACAATATTCAATGCATATATATGATCTAAGCATGAGAAATGAACACCTACAGCCAACTGACATTTTTACAAACAGTTGGTATGCAAACTAACTAGCTGATAAATAATGATATTGAATTGCTTAAATGACACCAGCAACTATTATCTTCTTAATTGCAATGAAATTTCTAATACAATGCTCATGAAATATGGCCAAGACTTTTGGCATTTACATGGATTACAAAAAATGATAATGTTGGTATAATGCACACCTACAGCTAAAACTTAAACACCTAAAAAGCAATACTAACAAAGGAACCTGGTTGTAGATGGCTGTAATAATTTTCTTCAATGCTGCCCCTTCTTTGCTTTTTCCGATTTGTTTTTTCAAATTGCTTTTTCGGATCTGCTTTTTTGAGCTACTTTTTCAAGGCTTCTTTTTTTGGCCTGCTTTTTCGGCTTGCCTTTTCAATTCTGCTTTTTTCGGACTGCTTTTTCGGCCTACTTTTTTTTGGTTTTGTTTTTTTCGAAGAAATCAAACCCTCAGGTAGTCTGAGTATACAAATTAAGCTCAACTTGAAATGACTGAATACCACTTCCAAAGTGCAACCCTTCAGAAGGTCTTTCACTTCCTCAGTTATGCAATCTCTTGAGAGGTATTGTTCTCAACGATTATGCTGAATATTTGTAGACTTGGATGGTGCCACAAATGCTCAAAGAGAATGTAGTTGAATTATCAAATCCCCGTCCATGCAAATGAGAGGCCAAACCCTCTATTTATTCACTTTTCTTAGAAGTTACTAAGAACTTCTAGAAGCATCCATTATAAAAACTCATTATAATGCACTTTTATAATTAAATAACTTTATAAAATAAAAAGTGCAACTCAACTTAAAATTATAACATGTAGGCCGCATATAAAAAAATAATGATAAAAGAATATCTCCAAGAGCATAATAAGCCATCCAATCCTCAAATAAACGCCAGAATGACCCTCTCATCACACCCACTAGTCTACGAGAGTTCGTAATAGACTGATTCGACACGCAAAACGATGTCAACCAAAACAGGGACATTATATTATAGCTCAAATAACACCAATTTTCTATACTAAGTAGTTATTTGACATTCCGTCAAACACTTGGCAAGCAAGCTCTGATACTACTATAATAAACGTTGCCTAGTATAGCTTAATCAAACATTAATTTCTTTCACAATTCAAAGGTTTGACATTTTGTTAAACACTTGGCGAGCATTTTGCTATCATTGTATATACAATGTTTTGAAATGTCCTTTGCTGGATTTGATAAGAAATATTACACTTGAACTATAGGGATTTTTGTCAAACAGTTGTCCAGTAATCAAACTCTTAAGTAAAATCACTACTGTCATGCCACTGTGCTGATTGCTCACATAAATGATATGAAACAACTAATTTAAACTTATAAAGTCAGGTTTTCAACAAGTTTTAAGATGATGTTTTGAAAGCACAATATTGCAATAATAGTTTATAACCAGACTAATAACCTGACAACATTTATACAATATGTGAATGATAAATTTCTGAGTTCAAATATTAAATAACACACAATGATTGGGTTACGAATGGGCAATGAACATACAGACCCGTTAACAATGTGAGTGCCAATATGGAAGATTGAATATGTTTGGAATGTCCTCCCAGTGCCCACGTCCAATTATTTGCCTTAGTTGTTATTTGCCGACTGAAATATACTCACCCCGATTGTAGTTATTGTCCTCCATTCTCACTCCAACATTCATAGTGGCTTAAGTGCTCCAGTATGTGACCCTGCGAAATGGTGATGATATCTCCCAATGCCACGTTACTGCACCTGACTCCTTGCCAATATAAATGTATGATTGTCCTTGTAGATGTCTCCAGTCCGTAAGCTATTACTACTATGGCCCGACTGCTACTTCTGGGTGAGGTGATCTCGTGTAGGAACTACTGTGAACTGAATCGATTATTGTCCAGTTCTTCTTTTCTGCTATGCATTCAGTCCTGGAATCTAATGCTGAGCAATGCAATTACACTCGATTGGAATGGAAAGTTACTCACATAGGGAACTATAACTCTGCCGAGAAATGACTAATTCTTTCCTTTAACCGTCCAAACTTAAAACACCAATACTTGTTAGCCGACTGGATGGGTCTGGCGGTGTTTCTGTAGCCGACGGATTGACTGTCGTCGATGTTTTGTATTTTGTAGCCGACGGGTAAATAGTTTATAGCGGATGTAATGTTGTGGCCGACGGACTCCTTCGGGAAGGTTCGGCGGTAGTATTTATATCTCGTTTGGGATCATTGTAAAACATAAATCATCTACGATTGTGAATCTTATGAAGCCTAATGTATGTTCAAGCGTATGTGAATATAATTCTGCTGTTCATGTTCATTGTCTGTATATGTTGATTTCTTTACCTGTACGGTAAACATTTGGCGCCGTTGCCTTATGAATCTGGAAGGTGGGAAGAATGAAGATTAATGCCAAATCAGCTTAACAAAGATCGGAATAAGGTCAAGGAAAAAGATGGAACCCGTACTGCGCAAGAGAATTTAATTCTGGCACAGCAAGTCGAATGCCGACGGAGATTTCAGAAGATTGCCGACGGAAACTGGAGTGTAGAAGAATTGTTGGAGGAGACTCGGCAGCGGGTGGAATTGGTGGAAGAAGCATAGGATGAGTTCTTGAAATTGTGTTCGCCGAGGGAAGAAAATTCAAATGGAAGAGCATCAACTCGCACGGCTCGCAGTGCTGAGGGAGCACGAGCGTGGAGTGACCTCTTCGTCCGAGATAGACTTCCGCGGGAAACAACTTCAGAAGATCCTTCTTCTTCACCAAGGTTCGCAGCTGTCGACACCTCCGGTGTGGGAGAGCAATCCGCCAGTATGGGAGTGCAGTCCTCCGGTGTGGGAGAGTAGTCCGCCAGTGTGGGAGTGCAGACAACCGGTGTGGGAGTGCAGCCTGCCGGTGTGGGAGTTCAGACCTCCGGTGTGGGAGTGCAGACCGCCGATGCGGGAGTACAGACCTCTGGTGTGACAATGCAGACCTCTAGTGTTGTGATGGCGGGACCCAAAGAAAAGCTGCCGAAGTTTGAAGGCGATGGTACCGCCGACCCCATCCGACATTGTAAGACATGTGAGACGATCTGGCGGGCAAATGGAATCACAGATGCCAATGAATGGGTCAGGCAATTTCCAGCAATCCTACGGGGTGTGGCGATTGATTGGGTTTCGGATACGGATCCACAAAAGCTGAATACCTGGGATAACATTAAAAAGGAGTTCCTGGCGGAATTTAAACTCTTGCGGGATGATAATGAAATCGTAGTAGAGATTTTGAATACTAAACAGGGGAAGCACGAAACTGTCCGCGTCTACGCCAGGAGATTAAAAGACTTAATAAACAAAATGGAAAGCAAGCCAACGGACGGATTGCAGAAAAGGTGGTTTGTGGACGGCCTACGCTCGCAGTTGCGGAGGAAAATGAAAATTGTGCCACTGTCGTCATATGTGGATGCTTATAACAGAGCCCTGGACCTTGAAAGTGCGCACAAGACAAAGAAGAAGAAAACTAGCTCCTCTGACTCTGATGATGATGAATCTGTTGGAGATGATAGCAGCGACGACAAAGATAGTAGCAAAAAAGTTCGTACTTTACAGAAGGATATGGTTCGAATGATGGAGTTTAAAAATATGCAGAAGGAGCCAAAAGGCAATGAACTGTGGTGCACGGAGTGTAAGACCAACGGTCATATTAAAGGATCGTGTCCAAAGAACCAATTCTGTGACATTTGTCAGATCGTGGGCCATTCGACAAAGCAGTGCCCCTTTAACATGAAGACAAGAGGATCTCTACAGGTGTTTCTCACACAGGAGGCTTCCTCGTCGGGTAGTAGCGGAAACATGAATACCGCCGGTGCTACATCCGAAGGGTATAGGAATAATAATAGAGGGCAAAATAACAACAATGTGAACAATAACAATAATAATGGGAGCCGAAGTCGAACCCAGTATGATGCAAATGGACGACCAATCGTTCAATATCGAGCATGTAATTTGTGGGGTCATTTTGCGCGGGATTGTACAACGGCAAACACATCGAAATTATTATGCAGATGGTGCGGACCCGGCGATCACGAAGATTCCAAGTGTCCAAAGTCTAGAGTAAACTTGATCACTGTCGGCACAGATGTAGAGGAGGTTCTGGCAATTACACGGAGGCAAGCGGAGGAAAAAAGAAAATTGGGGGAAATACAGGCGGAAATTGGAAAGGTATCGTCGGTAGGGACATCTCAGTTGAAGGACATCACCGGCACCTTGGCAAGGAACTTCGCAGAACAAAACATTGTACGGAAGATCTTACAAACGGAGATACTGGTAAAGATAAGTGACCTCCTCACAATGCCCCAGTTACAGACGGCCATTCTGAATCATACACCGTTTTCGAAAGCAACGGAGGACACAGGAAGGGACAGTAGGGAAGTGACAACAACAGACCCAATGCTGCTGGCACTCACCTTCGAACGGCATCCGACGGTCGTCGAGATGGGGATTTTGGAAAATGTTTTGATAGAGACAATTGTTGACGGAGGGTCCGGCGTGAATGTCTTACTGGAGGATACCTAGAAGAAGTTAGGAAAGCCAACGCTGTGGCCACCTACATTCCAGTTGCTCACGGCGGACCAGTACGGAATCAAACCGTTGGGAATCTTGAGGGTGCAACCGGTAACAATTGGTACGCAACCATTTTTATTGGATTTTGTGGTCATTCCATTGAAAAGAAAAGGATATGATGCTATTCTGGGACGGGATTGGTTGGTGCAAGAAAAAGTAAAACATGATTGGAAACGAAATACACTATCAATGGAGCACGGAGGTAGAAGATTCACTATTGACTTGCATACACAAATAGTTGGTGAGGAGGCAGCATCGTCAGATTCAGAAAGTGACGACGAAAGTGACGACGAAGGAAAGAGGAGAATGGAACCAGACGAAGGAGTATTGAGACTTGACAGAGGATCGAATGACAACGACTTGGACTCGATGAATGGTCTATTCCACTGGCAGATAGAAGACTACGAACTGTTTCCGAGTTGCAATATGTTAATGGTCGACGAACGTGACAAAACACAGGAAAATGAATGTGCGGAGGAATGTAGGGAAGCGAAAGAAGGAAAAGCTGCCATGGTTGAAGTTGAGGGGAAGAACATACAGTCTGAACACAGAAAAACAAAAGATCCCACTGTCCGGTACATGGTGAATGGACCGCGCAGAAAGAAAAGGTTACACCGCAGCATAAAATTAGTGGAAGGGCATCGACAGCAAGGAAATAATCCAGTTGTGCGACGACTGCAGGTACAGTGGGCGATGGAGCTGGCACAGAATAGACGTAAGGCATACGACGGTCGGAATGAAATCAAAGTGGAAAAGTTTAAGGCTAGATGACTTGGACTATATCAAATCCGGGAGATCGGCAACAATCGAGTGGTAAAGTTGGGAACATTGGACGGGCAAGAGGTACCTCACGCAGTCAACGAATCCTACCATGCCAGGAAGATGTCGTCACCATCACAAAATGATCAGATGATTCCCTTGTCGTCGTCGTTGCAGAATGGCGACGCCTGGAGGCAAAATTGAGGTGCTGTCTTTTAATTTTATTTTAATTTTGTCAAAAAAAGAAAGAGAAAAAAAGAAAAAAAAGGACCCCGCGGGCAGAGTTTGTCTGCAGGTGAAAAAAAGTCCCGCGGGCAGAGTCTATCCGCGGGTGGAAAGAGGACCCTGCGGGCAGAGTCTATCCGCGGGTGAAAAAAGCCTCGCGGGCAGAGTCTGTCCGCGGGTGAAAAAGTCCCAAGGGCGAAGACAAAGGCCCCGTGGACGTGAAAGGGAATGGCCCCGCGGACAGACTGTCCGCGGGTTAATAAAAGCCCCGCGGGCATAAAACTTCTAAGTTCCTCCGCCAGAAAGGCCGCGTGTAAAAAATATTTCCGCTAGAGTCCATTCCCTCCTCCAGCCAGATTTCTTCGCGGGGAAATGGAGACATAAAGAAGAGTGCTTGTTCTGCCAGAAGGAGAAGCTCAGGGTTTTGTGAGGAGTGGGAAAAATATGGCATATTTAGTTTGGGCGCTTTTGAGTTTAGCAGCAGCACAGTAAAATTGCAGGAGCCAAGATGGAATCTGTGTAGGGAAGGAGAAGAATTTTTGTGTGCAGAGGGATTTGTGGTGGATTGTAGAGGAAGCAGTTAAAAAAAAAAAAAAAAAACGACGACAGATTCAAGTTGTTCAGAATGAGTTACAGATGATGCCAAAGGTAAGGGGACGCATCCATGATTGCCAGAAAGAGTGCAGAATCGGCAGAAAATGACAGAAATGGTGTGTTTCGTGCATTTCTGTGTGAGTTGCGAAGTGCTAATTTGGTCTTGGCGGTGAGGGGCGCTGCCCCTCGACCCCGCCGGGGGCATTGCCCCTTGGACCCCCAGTCGTTGCGGATATCACTCGTGGGAGTCTGACCAGTTGAGAAGAGTTGAAGTTGCTACAAGCATGGACTATTTGTGTACCGAGGCACTGGGAGTAAGTGTTGGCCGGGAGGCTGTCTTGGTGGATGCATAGAGAGCTCGGGAGGAGCTAATCATCCAGTTGGAGGTAGTGCAGCGACACTTAGCTCAGTGGACCCAGTGTTGGAAGCAGAGAAAGCAGCACAGGTGGCTATCAAGGTCAGCTTCATCAAAGAGGCAGCGTTGTGTTAGTAGAGGCTACAGGCATGGGATGAAGGTGACAGTGATGTGTCAGACGCAGATTTCTCTTGTTGTAGTCACTCTGTTAATGTATTTTGTTTGTTAATTTGTCTCAGATATTTTGTCAGTCGTCAGGAGACGACTTTTCTTTTTGGGGGGGATGGTGTTAGCCGACTGGATGGGTCCGGCGGTGTTTTTGTAGCCAATGGATTGATTGTCGTCGGTGTTTTGTATTTTGTAGCCGACGGGTAAATAGTTTGTAGCGGATGTAATGTTGTGGCCGACAGACTCCTTCGGGAAGGTTCGGCGGTAGTATTTATATCCCGCCTGGGATCATTGTAAAGCATAAATCATCTACGATTGCAAATCTTATGAAGCCTAATGTATGTTCAGGCGTATGCGAATATAATTCTGCTGTTCATGTTCATTGTCTGTATATGTTGATTTCTTTACCTGTACGGTAAACAATACTGACCTGTATGTGTTACTTTCTTGAAAGCCTTCAAACACCTGAATCCTCCTCACTGAACTCCCAATTCTTAAAGACCTTAATGCATCAATTTGGAATCATAACTCTGAAGTGCAACTGTGAGATGCTGGATTTGCGTCTAGTCTCACTCTTTTCCTCAAGGGGTTTCATCCTTAAGAAATATCCAATCACATGTAAGCAACCTTTAGGATTTGTAAAATAACATATATTTGCTGTCTCAATCCCAAGGCAAAAGCTTTCTTTTATAACCTCAAAGTGTGGGGAGATGCAAACATCTTAGCAATGTGGGATAAAAGACTATTTCCTCTTTTAGTCACTTAACTCATTTGTCCTAAAGTGACTTTAAATAATAAAATACTTTATAATCAGAGTTAATTAAACAATGCAATTTTAACCTTAGAATTTCCCATTTAAAATCTCCTCAACTGAAACCAGAACTCCTATGACTGGCTAGCATCTTGAATAAAATGTTGTTAGCCTATCCGGATGAAGAGATAGACCAACTAGGTGCCATCAAAGCTAGCACAGAGAAGGGGACATTACATGTTTTTCAATTCTAAACACAATACTAGGAAGTGTGGTGAACTACACACAATTGTCAGGTAAATCAGACTTCAAGAAATTTAAATTTGATAAATACCAAACACATGAATTCTGCCTTGTGAAATTTCAATTTAAAATTCAGAGTTGCAAGTATTCTCTAACTGATAATATTGAGTTCCTATTTGCTTACAATAAGGCTGCAATGGTTTTATTTATTATAAGAAATAACCTGATAGTAAATTGCCGATAGCATAGTTGCAGCAGTTTTGATTATAGATGCTTGAAATATCCTAAATGTTGCTTCACCATGTAATCCCAAGTAGCCATGTCCATAGGACTGGACACCCAAACTTGATGTAATCTAACTGCCTGACCTGTCAATCTAATTAACAAGATGCCAGCAGTTCTGAATATTCCCCACATCAACCAGGCTGCAAATGCCACTACAGACTGTAAGCACACAACATCAGCAACAGGGAATTGATGTTGCAAGGGAAGAAGATAGGCAATGCACTAACATGTCAAGTAGGCGTTGAAACTCAGTAAATTTCCAGCTCCTCAAACATCTATAGACATTCTCAGCACGATAAAAAATGGATGATACTGACAGCAACTCCCAGGTAGACAATTTGAACTCCCTCAATTTGCAAATATAAATGCTATCAATCTTCTATGCTCACAATGACTTCCACCCACAGAGATAATAAATTTCTCCAGCAAATATCAATATCCAGATTTATGAATTCTGAATTATCAGCAAACAAAGATAATAATTACCAGATCTCTCCACAAAGGGTTTGCCCTCTCAGCCACAGTTGATACAATAAGAGAAGACACTAAATTCCTTCAATAGACAATTGCTTCTCAGCCACAGTTGCTACAGAAAGCGGAAGCTCTAAATCCAGACTCTCAAATCAAACCACTATACATCAGCAATGGAATGCACACAATCGGCTACAAACCCTTATACTTCTGAAAGGGCATAAAATCAACCACAAGAAAAACTTTTCACAAGTAACAAAAGCAAATAGATAATCAAATGCTTTTCTCATCAAATGGGCTAATATTTTTAATCTCCAAATGGCACAAGTTTTCCAAATGAACTCCACTTAAGAAGCTTCCTCCACACAACATTAAAATATAATAAAGTGCCATTATATTGTAACTTATTAATTGTTTTTGGCTCCAAAAATGACCTTTTCCATAATATTTTGACACACAAGGCCACTTTTTCTTGTGCCCATGATTTAAACTTTTCAACTTAGTTCCAACGAGCTATGATACTGAGGTGACCAAGATACAACACCAACAAAAATAGCAAATTCAACATATTTAGATGAATAATAATAATTCACCCATCTTGCGAAAACAACTGAAGAAGCATCAGAATTGAAATCAAACAACACCAAAGTGATCTTGATAAAGAAAGACAATGAATGAACCTGATAGGGTGACTTACTATAACTAGACACTCCCTTCAAGATTCTTGGAGCCCAAACCAAAAGCTCGAAATAAAAACTAAGAGCATCACTCAACTCCTCTAACTCAACTGAGCTCATTGGAACCATCAATTTGACTTACTATAAGTAGTAAGTCCTTCAAACGAAGCTAAAACGCACCATAGGTAGTTGGAAGGCCTATAACCCCACAATGGAGACCCTCAAATCCCACTGTCAGCTCATTGGTCGCGATAGTGAACTGGCCAAGCCAACTATAGGAACCTGTTAAAAATGGGGATATTACAATCCTCCCTCCCTAAGATTGCTTTTCCCCAAGCAATCCTAGAGCAAATTGAATATTACAGTCCAGTTGGATCCCAAGAGTAGAACTGCGTCCTATCCCTGATATGTACAAGCAACTCTTATAGCATCAACACCCAAATAATTAATATTGATGATAGAACCATCTGGAAACTAACTATAGGCATTGATGGTGATAACAACACATTAGAACTCAATCCAATTGAAATACCAACTCTGTCAACATATGAGTCCCTATCAAACCAACACTCACACCCAACTGCACTGTAGAGATGGTAAGAACCGTATGTACCTGAAACACTACTACCAAATCCAACCTTTGCCAAACTGTCCTAGGTGTGTGTGTACTCCAAGTGATCTAACTTGTAGTTGTTGATCCCATCTGCAAAATATGGTGCTAGCCCATCCCGCAATGGATGATATGAAGTTCAAGCCAACCCACACCTGCGTGAAACCAAATGCTCAACCTGTTGGTCAAAAGTGAAATGATGAGCACTCAACACTATGTAATGCCAATAAAATGCCCCAATCTTTGTCAATGACTCATCGGTACCAAGCTGGGAATCAAGAGACAACTCCAACCTTTGACTCCGAACTATTGGTCAAGCAAGATCCTAGTCAATCCTCTTAGCAAACCCAATCGCAAAATCTCTGTTGGGAAGTATTGTAGCCTAGGTCTCTACAATCTTCCCCACCAATCATTATATAGCACAAGAGCCCCAAATGGGAGTATCCTTAGATACTTTGTATGGATCCTCTCGCAAATCCCAACTCTCAAGCAAATACTCCATAAAGGACTTGATATAGTAGAATTATATGTGGAAGCATCAACCTACTCCCCTGTAATTCAAAACTAATCCCTCTGAAAACGTGACACAACAGGAATCACACTGCAACCCTTAACTAATGCTCTCATCTCTTTCGTACCTACTTCACCCATATCCTGGGCGAATGTGACTGCCACATCATCATGCCCCTCATTGTGAACCATGGAAGCAAACTCACTACCAACCACAATATGCAACTGAATGAGGTCTAGCACTAGTATCGACTGTGCCTGCTCAAACTCCACGATAACCTCATCCAGCTATAATTGTGACTCCTAAAGAGACAACTAAGTACACCGAAGAGAGTCCACTGTCACGTCTAGATCTTGGGTGAGCTCAACCACCTCCTCTTTCCCTAACAACTTCTCATAACAGGTGCTCCCCACTCCAGAAGGTAGTCCTTGTCAGCAACTAACTGCAAATAGTTATGCTTCAAGATCCTGACAACCTCTTGAAGCACACGAATCTCTGCTAAAGAAAGAGTACTATAATTGTTTTCATCTAACATAGGAGCACCCCAAACATATGTGCCTAGCATCTGACGAATCGCATCAAAATGCTCAAAAGCTAAAGAGATGTCACCATCACTCACCTTTAGTTGGCTGGCCACATGAAGCTTTTGTAATCCTTAACTCCTCTACAAGCTCTCTATCTTGCTAAGTGCACTGTGATAGAAAACTGAATTAGAGTTGCTCACCACCAAATTGCTCACCGCATGTGTGCTATCCTCCTCACATACATCTGCAACTAAGATACAACTACTTCTAAGTTCTATTTCCAAATGAACTCCACTTAAGAAGCTTTCTCCACACAACATCAAAATATAACGTGTCATTATTATATAATTTATTAATTACTTTTGGCTCCAAAAATGACCTTTTCCCCTATAACATAATATTCTGACACACAAGGCCACTTTTTCTTGTGCCCACAATTTAAAACTTTTCAACCAGGTTCCAACGAGCTATGATACTAAGGTGACCAACACACAAAACCAACAAAAATAACCACCTCGGCATATTTAGAAGAATAATAATAATAATTCACCCATCTTACGAGAACAACTGAAGAAGCATCAAAATTGAAATTTGACAACACTAGAATGATCTTGATGAAGAAAGACAATGAATGAAGCTAGTAGAGAAACTTATTATAAATAGATGCTCCCTCCAAGATCCTTGGAGCCCAAACCAGAAGCACAAAATAAAAATTGAGAGCATTACTCAACTCCTCTAACATCGGCATTTGTTTCATTCTGTGACAGATTTCTTTTCGCCCAAGAAAGACTCCTAGCGCTTTCTTGGTCTCTGTTCTTTATGGTTATTTCTTTAGCTGTTTTTGTTTTGTTCGGACATCTTTGTATGCTCCTCCTGGGGTTTGCTTCACTGTTGTAATCTTTTCAGTCCCATAGATCTCTTTTGGTCTTTTGTTGGACATTAATATTATTATCTTATCTTATCTTATCTAACTCAACTGAGCTCATCGTAACCATTAGTTTGACTTACTATAAGTAGCAAGTCCCTCAAACGGAGCCAAAATGCACCATAGGTTGCTGAAAGCATAGTTATGGGACTCAGACTCCCCTCTAACTCGGAAAGTCAAAATCCGACTTGGACTCGGAGTTGGCCAAGATTCGGTAAGGACTCAAAAATTTGAAAAATCCAAGAAATTCAAAGATTTTTAAGGATTTAAAGATTTTTTCATGCATCATTTAGTCAATTAACATCAAATACAATAATTGAGATAAATAGAAGCTACTTAACGCTCGTACACAATTTTGCATAGATCCCATAAGTATAAAAGTGAATTTCTGAAGGAAAAAAGCTGAATAACATAATATAAAGTTAAACATAGTGTCACTGTCAAATGTTTACAATATATGAAATCCATGGAATCAAAAGTTGAAAACATATATCAAAATATCAGCTAGAGTGTAGAAGACTAAGGTTCATAGTAGCTATGCCCTCCTACGAATACACCTAAGATAAGTCATGGAAGACTCGGATATTGAGAAATATGTTTGTTACTGCCAAAGAAACGTGCATAGCTACGATTCAGGCGATTCTGTGATCCAACTAAGGTTGAGCGATTCATGGTGAGTCAGTGAATCGGCTAGCCGATTTTTGGGTTAGAAATCACCAAAATCGTGATTCATGGCAATTCACTAAAAATCTCCCAAAATCGCCTGAAATCGGCAAACATTTCATTACAGAGATTTCATTACTTGACAAATATTTCCCAAATCTAGAGAATCTCATCGTTGAATTTGCATGAAATACTTAGTATGGATGCACGATCGAATCTCATCCTATATCATGTTTGAATTCATGAGAGAATTGAGTTAAAATGACAAGCATAATTTCCCATTAGATTTATGTAATATTATGAAGGCACCAGATTTAGCTAAAGAAGCTATGTCGATTCATGAAGAATATCAGAATGCAATTTCATTTCAACATAAATTAATCCTGCATTTTCTTATGGTAGGATCGACACATATTCATCCACGGGAGCTTCATTTTTTCTCAAAAAACCCTAATTTTAACTAAAAATCGCAACATCAAGAAGCGTAATATTGAGAGCTTGTGAATATGGGAAATCGTAAGGGTAAGATGGGAGGATGCCGGAAGTTGCGAAATGGTAAGTAAAAATGGTGAGTAATGTTTTAATATATATATTATTTTATTCTTTATCATTTTATATATTTATTTCTTTAGGAGATTAAAAATGATGAAAAACATTCTTGCTCCTAATTTATACTTTCATATATGTTTTAAAAGGTAAAAGACATTTGATCTTTATTAATTTTTTAAAAGTCGAATATATTTTCAAGTAAGAGATTAATATTAACTTGGAGATATTTATATAATCTTTCACAATGTTATGAATATTTATAAATATTGGCAAAATTTATAATTTTATAATCTATTTATGTATGTCATGACTCATTATGATCCCATGATTTTTATTTACTTAAGCTACAATTTACATTTTACATATGTGATGGATTTATCAATTAGGTTTCTTGTTTATGTATGTTAACTTCGATTTGATGATGTTATAGTGTTTTTTAGTTATATTCAGTAAAGGGTGCATGAAACAAGTTTTAAATCGTTAAAATCTTTAAATTTCAAACGTTTTTTCACTTTGTCGATTCACAATGGTGATTCAGGCGATTCATAGGCGATTCACAATTTGAGTAAGCCTTGCTGATTTCGATCCGATTCCTAATTTTGGTTCTTTGGTTACAGCTTATGTGTGCATTGTAGACAACAAAAGGGCTCTCAAGTATGTCTATCAATTTGCTTGGTGAAACACAACCTTTAACGATAAAAGTATTTTAATAACAATTATAGTTGGCTTACAAATTTTTGCCAAGAAAATGATCAAGAACATAGCCAGCAACACATATACATGTCAGTCTGAAAGTTTATAACTTTATGTACAACACTAGAGAGTTCTAACATTCATGAACATATAAGTCTAAAATAGAAGAAAAATTCATATACATCATATAGAATTCTAGCACAAATATATGTAAATCTGAAAATATCTGTATAACATTACTGAACTCTACGATGTTGAAAGTGACTTCTTCATAATGAAACCTAGATAGTAACCAATATTGGTAGTGAGCCTTCAATTTGGGTAACTATCCTTCATTTTGAGATGTAGGGCTATTCAGCTGTGTAATTTGCTATAAGCTGGTTAACGACATTTGAAGTTTAAACATTAAATTTCCTATAATATTCAAGATTTTCAAATATAAATTTGAAGATTTAAGATTTAAGACTCAATCCTTAATAAATTCTTGACATAACACAACATCATTTTCAGAATTAATATACACTGAAAAAAAAAACGCCTTCCAAAAATCTCTATCTTTAAAATAAAATAATAATTTTTTATTTAAAAAAATTTAAAAATTTGGAGAGTCCTGGGACCGGGACTCGGTGAGTCCATGTGAACTCAGCCAAGTCCGAGTCTAGAGGCCATTTGCCTCGGAAAGGCTGCCTCTGCCTCTGCCTCAGACTCGTAGAGTCCTGGAACACTAGCTAAAAGGTCTATAACCCCACAACTAAGACACTCATATCCCACTGTCAACTCATGAGGGTCGCGATGGTGAACTGACCAAGCTAATTGCATGAACCTGCTTAAAATGGGGACATTTCAGAATTTAAAAGGAGACAAAACCCTCCCATAGCCAAGTGTTTGCCTCAGAAGACCCTCTATCCACAATAATTAGCCTACAAGGATCACAATAATAGGCTAATCTCTCAAACTTTGAAGCTACTGAAAATGGGGCATTACAAAGAAGATAGAATTACTTTTAGAACAATTAATTTATAGTTTTTGAAACTGCTGAAAGTTGCAATTGCACGCTATAAATACATCACTTACATAAAATTAACTGAGTTGTTACCAACCATATGTTGCAAAATTTGCCATTTTAAGGTTGAAGTCATCCCTACATTATTGTTTAAGGAGTAAATTCATATTTATAATGTCTATACTATAGAAGCTTTGTCGTCCGGAGATGACTTTTCTTGTGGATAATTCCATTCGAATGATGTACATATATCTCCTGAAGGGGTGACTCAACTGTCGTGCAATCTTTCGAACACGAACTAATCCTGTTGGCTGTAGTATGCTGCAGTGGCAGAGAAGAGAAACGCTATAGGAGGCAACATTGTTGAAAATGTAATAGGGAATTTAATGTTATGTTTTAAATGCTTTTAGTTTTTGAAGTTTGTAATAATGTCCTACATGTGGTGGCATACCTAGAGTAACAGTTCGATAAGCTCTCCAGATATAGCCACCTAGGACCAAGTGTGTGGATCTTAAATTAGAATAGTTTTTTTAAGATCGTAGGTGGAGTATTTAATGATTTTCAGAATCCAATAATAGGTAGTAGGCAGGCTTTTGGAATATTCTTGATTTAGACTGTCTAATATTGGTAGGAAAAGAACGTTTCAGATTCTTATCCTTTTCTTGGATAGAAGACGAAAAAAAAACGTGGATATTTAAAATGTGGCCTACTGCATGATTGTCAGATTCCAATAATAGGTAGTAGGCAGTTTCGGATTCTTATCCTTTTCTTGGATAGAAGACGAAAAAATGTTTCTCATCCTTTTATTAGAAAAAGAGAGTCAGTTTTAAATAAGCCGGTTAGGAGAGGAATTCGAATTTGGGTAATAGAGAAAGTTTCAGTTTTTGCCTTAGAAAGGATATAGATAATCGACTATGGAGTTTGGCAGCAATTCGATCTTGGTCTCTCTTGTCAAAGTGCAAATATATTTTCTTTGAGGACATTACGGGTTAAAGATCTTGGTGTGTGGGTGAAGATAAACTATGGAGATTTATATATTCGGATTAATCCAGTCTTGAGTTTGGTTCGAGTTCGATCCCGGCTAATTGATGTCGTGCCCCTTGAAGTAACTCAGTTGAGTGAGTATTCCTCCTGAGTTTTCCAAGGTGTGGCTCTGCATCATAGTATAGTTTTACTGACAACAAGCTTGTTTGGAAATTATCCACTCATTTCTGTTTATGGATCTCGTGAGTTGTAGTCTTAGTGAGCTTCCTCTTTTGGTTGGAAGAAGGGTTGTGCAACATTAACTATTCTATTGTGTTGTTACAAAAGTGATGAATTAAAACATCGACACAATCAAAGAGTGCTTTCATAATTTGAAAAGAGTACATGATGCAAGGGTATGCAAACCCTCTCCAGCAATCTCTCAACACTAAACAATGCAACTCAGAAAATCTACAAATCACATTGCTTGAAGATGGATCATTAACCAAACTGCTTATCATAACTTACTTTTGTTCTTTATCACTGCATTGTATCATTAAAAAACACTTTTTGAGGAGGCCCCTGCTTTTACTTTGGTAATGCTGATTGCTCCTTCCATTCAAATAATGCATGCATAATCAGTTGCCTTGATCATATTAGCCCCACCTTGTGTACCACAATCAATGCCTAAACAAATGCAATTCTTCCTTTTTATACTCTTTGCTAATTAGCTCACTTTAGAATCCTGTGTTGATAGTTCTTTTTCCTTGAATCAAATGACATAAATAACAGTCTACTTCACATCAATTAAAATTTCCAACCAATGATTCTTACACTACTTAACAGATTCACATAGCTGTTAATTGCATCATGTATTTTTGTACAGGTACTAGTCTCAAAAAGTGTAAAACCTGATTTAAAATATCGTATTTATGACCTTGAGTATGTGCATATCAAATACATTTTTCAAATTGAAGTACACATATAGATGACAGCCTACAACTGTGCCAAACAACAATTTTTGTACAAATATTTTTGCATCTCTTGCATTCTCTTACATCCTGATGATGGACCACAGAGTGTGATCCGAGATGCCGATGCTAAAAATACACACAGTCAAAACCAGAAGATTCTTGATTAACATTTAATGATTTTTCTTGTTGATTCAGCATGCATTGTGCTCATTTTGATAAACAATAACTATACTGATCTATGGCCCACAGTTTCAAACTTCAGGCATATGCTTTTGTAGACTTTTTTCAAGTTAATAAAGAAGCATAAAATATTCAGCATGCCATGCAATAGATCAGAAATGAATCTTAGCTGATGAAGCATGAAAAATTATCTCAATTGTATATTAGAAATTGGTAGGCAGGTTTCCATTTCGACTTAAAGTGAATCATTGAACAAGAAAATAAACTTAATGAACAACAAGAGAACCAGAGCCAAGATGGGTGTCATCAGAAAAGAGAAGTGAAAGCTGTGAAGCCTGATAATCAGAAGAACAAAAATAAGAATAATTCAATGGCCAACCTGTCCTTTCCTGCGAGGTGATTGCCAAGTAACTGCTGAGGTTCATTACGTTGGAAAGGACCATGGCTTGCCCAGTGCTCAGGTGGACCACGACTAGTGCAGTAATGCTTGACTCTCTGTTGGAACTCTTTCCTGTCGAGGAGCAGACCCACCTGTGGAGTAACAAATATTTCGGGGTTTAAGAAATCATAACAATAACCATGACTGTTCACAAAATTGACAAATAACACAGATTCCAGAATCAATGGGACTAGACACAAACACAGTTACAGAACACCAGTGACTGCCAAATCCAAAGTTTTAGATCCTTGCAAGGTGCTAATCATGTGGAGTTAAGGATCTACATAAGGGCCACGGGCATGTGGCATATATAACCATGATCTATCAAATAAGCTACATTGGAAATTCATGCATACAGTCCTAAATTACTGGTAACTAGAAAATTAACTTTTAAGCAATTAGCAAATAATTAAATTAAAGCTGAATAACTCAGTCAAGTTGTGGAAACCATCCAAAAAACTTTGGAACCATAGTCTGACCATACTGGGATTGTATTGATGATAAAATAATGAAAATTGGGGTCAACCTAGTGACTTACTGTAATAGAGTAATGAAAATTGGGATCAACCTAGTGACTTACTATGAAACTTTAGAGAGCACACCAGAAGGCAAAATTCACTTCAAAAAGTGTCATAGCAGTCCTCAAGTCCAACCGAGCTCACTACTGATAACAAAAATCTCTTCTGACAAGGCTGACTATAGATGGCAAGAGTACATAATGCAGTTGGCTAAATAAATATTTGCAAGTTGTTTCTGGATTTGATTGTGTACAATGCATCGATATTTTGGATCACAGTCCATGATCAAGCATCAACATCAAAGATTGGATTTTTCTCCTTTGGCTCACTATCTTTCATCCTGATGATGGCTCATGGAGTGTGATCCGAAACATTGATGCAAAAAATACTTACACAATCAAATCCAAAGACAACTTGCAAATCTCATGGAACATGGAAATCTACATGCTCTTATATAATTATTGTTATGTTTTGTATTTGGAATGATTAGTTCCCAACTACTTGTTAGTTGGCAATTAGAAGTTGACAGTTACCAATAATTAGTCTTAAACAACCTGGCACATTATTTATATTGTAAATGGTTGTAGCGAGGATATCTACTCATCTTTTGACGTAATGTACTGCCTGCAAATCTATTACTTGGTAATGAAAGATATATACCCCAAACATGTGGAGTGAGTTATATTGTTATAATTCTATGTTCTACTAATGTTCATTTCTGTTTACATCTGCAACTAATTTAGGCTGTAAACACGTACACACACGAAGAAACTAGAGCTAACTACCATGCCATAGAGACCAAAGATGGGAGCATTGCATGTCATGTCCCCAAATTTTAATGTAATAATTAAATTTTATTAATTAATTAATTAGTCCCAGAATTTAAATAATATAATATAATGACCTTTAATTAATTAATATGGGGCCCAAGTTAATAATATTTGTATTTATAGTTCTGATTGATTTAGTATATCTTGGACCTATTTTTTATTTTAATTGTTTCTACAGCTGTTACCGTCGCCTATCTTTGTAAACCCTCAAGAGTTCCTCCGAAGGGTATTTAAGCATGACATGAAGGTAGTAGTTGTCATGCAATTTCGATAATTTCTTTGTATTGCAAATTCTTGTTGGAGTTCAGTATTGTTTTCCATTTCAAAAGTGAAAGATCTTCTCTATTTGTCTATTTCGGTTTCAGTGGGATTTGTTTACCATGCAGGGTAAATAGATTAATGCATACAGACAATAAACAAGAACAACAGTACTCCTTTTATTATTCGCATATATGCCGAAGAGATGACATAGTGCTTCCAATCATGATTACCACCATAATCCAAATTTGTATATATACCATTTCGAAGAACCTTCCCTAAGGGGCCGTTGGCTACACAATATTTACCGACGACATCAACCCATCAGCTACACAATATTTACCAACGACATCATTCATCCCCCCCCCCAAAAAAAAGAAAAGTTGTCTCTGGACGACAACACAACAAAACTTAAAAACAACTAATTACATTCATTCATAGATAAAAAACAACATAAATATCATGAACTAGAAGGCTATGTCTTCGACTGTGTAGACCAGCTGCGTCATAGCTAATACACTTGCTCTGTCCGGACCTTTAAATCAGCTTTGATTTGTGAGTTCTCCTCCACTACCTCCTTCAGCATCAATGTCACCTCATGGCATTCAGCTTCTTTCTAATCATGTGCTTTTTTTGCTGCTTCCTTCTCTTATAAAGCTGCTGCAAGTTGCTGATCTGCCTCCTGCTTCCCTCGTGCAATTTCCTCGAGTTGTGTTAACAGTGTTGTCTACTCTATTTCCCATGCAATCTGCTAGGTGGCAAGTCGGTCGGCCATCTCCTCCCAAGCCTTATTTGCAGCATCCCAAGCTTCTTGCCCAGCCTCTGCTCGTCGTCTCTCTGTGAGCACCAACTCTACCAGGCACTTGCTTCTCTTGGTGATGTCACTGAGGCATGAATGGATATCCTTATTCTTTTCCTCCGCTACTAGTATAGGAACCTACGTCTGTACCCTTCCTTCTGCTTTCTCTGGTGCTGCTGCACTCTGATCTCCTACTTCTGGTGATGTGGGGACCTCGACAACCTCATTGTTCAACCAAATCGCCTCTAACTGAAGATCCTCTCACATGGGAGACTGAATGGAAGGACCTCTGGTAACTAGGTCAAGTAGTCATCGTCTCAAATACTCACTCGTTCGGCTTGCTGAACTAATCTGTGCGGCTGGTGGCGCCTGGCATTTAGCTTCCGACATGCTCAAATTAGCACCCTGATCCACTGCATCATCCAACAGTGTGTCAGCTATCGTGACTACTACATCCATCCCAATCACCTCTAACAGGACCTGCTCTTGTGTGTGACCATCCAAATCGTTTTGCATGTCTTATAGTGTCAGATTGGATCAGTCATTCCATCACCATCAAACTTTGGCAATTTTTCCTTTGGTCTAGCCATTATTATTCGAGTTTGAGGTAATTGTTGCACTCTCGAATTGTTCTGCACTCCGCGCTATTTTGCACACCCGCGCTGTTCTAAACACCTGCGCTACTCTGAACACTCGCTGTTCCGGATAGTTGTTTTATTTCTGATAGCCGTGCTATTTGCTGAAGAACGGTTTTCATTAAGCGAAGCTGTCTGTTCCAAAAGTGTATCTCGGACGAAGAGTTCACTCCATGCTCGTACTCCCTCGGCACTCCGAGCCGTGTGAGTTAATTCCCTTCCGTCTAGATTCTCTTCCCTCGACGTATGCAGCTTAAGAAATTCCTCCCTTGCTTCTTCCACCAAATCCAACTGCTATCGAGTCTCTTCCAACACTTCCTCAATGCTTCGGTGTCTGTTGGCAATCTACTGAAACCTCTGTCTACACTCGGTCTGTTGTGCCAAAATTAAATTTCTTGTGCGGTGAGCATTCCATCTTTTCCCTTTATCTTATCTCTATCCTTGTCAAGCTGATTTGGCATTAGTCTTCATTCCTTTGCCTTCGTTCTAGGTCTATCGAGCAATGACACCAAATGTTTACCTTACGGGGTAAATAGATTAATGCATACAGACAATAAACAAGAACAACAGTACTCATTTTATTATTCACATATATGCCAAAGAGATTACATAGCGCTTCCAATGATGATTACTACCATAATCCAAAATTGTACATATACCATTTCGAAGAACCTTCTCGAAGGGGTCTGACGGCTACATAACAAGAACCTTCCAGAAGGGGTCGTCGGCTACACAGTATTTACTGACGAAATCAACCCGTTAGCTACACAATATTTACCGACAACAGGATTGAACCCTCACCTTATTCCATCACTGTATAACTTGTCTCAGATCTGGCAAATTGGAGCACCATCACCATTTGCAAATACAAACTCTGCTTGGTTCCAAATTGATGTATTGTGCATATTTAGTCTTCATTGTTTATTTTATTTGGTAGGCTACAGGTAATTATAAATCTCTACATTTATTTGTCACACTTAATGTTACATCCCAATTTTTGCCCTAAAAATTTTTAAGCTAAATATAGCTGTTAAACCAAAATAATTTTTCATGTTAAAGTGAAATTAGTTCATAATAGTCTTCGTTTTTATCATGATAGTTATAGTCGTTTTATTTATTCATGTTCATGTGAAATTGAAGAATGTTTACCGTATAGGTAAAGAAATCGACGCATACAGACAATGGAACAGAATAACAGAATTATATTCGCATATGCCAGAACATACATTATGCTTGATTAGATTCGCAATACTAGATCATAGATAATTTACAATGATCCCAGACGGGATATATATACTACCGCCAAACCTTCCCGAAGGAGTCCGTCGGCCACAACATTATGTCCGCTACAAACTATTTTACTCGTTAGCTACAAAATACAAAACACCAACGACAATCATTCCGTCGGCTACAGAAACACCGCCGGAACCATCCAGTCAGCTGACACCATCCCGCCAAAAAGAAAAGTCGTCTCCAGACGACAATTACAAAATATCTGAGACAAATTAACAAACAAAATATATCATCAAAGTGACTACAATAAAAAAATCTGCTTCTGTCACATCACTTCCACATACATCCCGTTACATCTGTAACCTCTGCTAACACAATACTGTCTCCTCAAGCTGACCTTGATAGCCACCCATGCTGCTTTCTCTGCTTTCGACACTAGGTCCACTGAGCTAAGTGTCGCTGCACTGCCTCCAGCTGGACGATCAGCTCCTCCCGAGCTCTCTACGCATCCACCAAGACAGCCTCACAACCAACACTTACTCCAAGTGCCTCTGGTACACCACACTCTATGCCTGCAGCAGCTCTAGGTCTTCATCAACTAGTCAAACTCCCACAATTGATATCCGCCACGATTGGGGGTCCAGGGGGCAACGCCCCTGGCGAGGTCGAGGGGCTGCGCCCCCGTGAGGTCCTGGGGCAGCGCCCCGGGTGCGCTCCTTGTCGTAGTACAGGGCGAGGTCGAGGGGCAGAACCCCTCGCCGCCAAGACCAAATTAGCACTTTGAAACCCACAAAACTGCACGGAACACACTGTTTTTGCCATTTTTTGCCAATTCCAGACTCTTTCTGGTAACCACTGTTGCTTCCCCTTCCCTTTGGCATCATCTGTTACTCATTCTAAACAACTTGAGTCTGTTGTCGTTTTTTTTTTTTAATAGAAAACCTCGCACACCCATCTTCTACACAGACTTAACAATCTTTCCTCCGCAAATGAGAAACAAAACTCCAACAATCTTTCACTGAAACCACTCCTCCGACAATGAGAAGCTCAACAATTCTTCCGGCAATGAAAACAGACAAATAGATCACGCTGTGGAGACCTCCCGCGGGACAGTTCGCGAACAGCTACCCACGGGACATGTCCGTAGACACCTGCATCTGCCCACGGGACTATTACTAACTTTTTATTTTGTTTTATTTTAATTCTTTTTTTTTTTTTTTAAATTTTTACAAAAATTATACAAAGCACCTCAAATTTGCCTCTGACCGTCGCCATTCGGCAACGATGAGGGAGTCCCTTTTTGCAACAACGATAGAGTCTTCTTGGCACCATATATTTTGAGTTTTGATCCGTTGACTGCCGGAGGTACCTTCTGCCCATCCAAAGTTGATAATCTGATCGCTCCATTGTCGCTGACCTTTTGAATCTGATATGGTCCAACCCATCTGGCCTTAAACTTTTCCACTTTGATTTCATTCTGACTGTCGTACGCCTTACGTCTGTTCTGTGCCACCTTCGTCGCCCACTGTGCCTGCGGTCGTCATGCAACTGTATTATTTCCTTGCTATCGGTGGCCTTCCACTAATATTATGCTGCGGTGTAACCTTTTCTTTCTGCGTGGTCCATTCACCATGTACCGGACAATGCGATCTTTCATTTTTCTGTGTTCAGACTGTATGTTCTTCCCCTCAGCTTCAGCCATGGCAGCTTTTCCTTCTTCCACTTCCCTGCATTCCTCCGGACATTCATTTTCCTATGTTTTGTCACGTTCGTCGACCGTTCACATATTGCATCTCGAAAATAGTTCGTAGTCTTCTATCTGCCAGTGGAATAGGCCATTCACTGAGTCCAGGTCGTCGTCATTCGATCCTCCGTCAAGTCTCAATACTCCTTCGTCTGGTTCCATTCTCCTCTTTCCTTCGTCGTCACTTTCTGAATCTGACAATGCTACCTCCTCACCGACCATTTGTGTATGCAGGTCAATTGTGAATTTTTTGCCTTCGCGTTCCATTGATAGGGTATTTCGTTTCCAATCATGTTTTACTTTTGCTTGGACCAACCAATCCCATCCTAGAATAGCATCATATCCTTTTCTTTTTAATGGAATGATCACAAAATCCAATAAAAATGGTTGCGTACCAATTGTTACCGGTTGCACTTTCAAGATTCCCAACGGTTTGATTCCATGTTGGTCTGCCATGAGCAACTGAAATGCAGGTGGCCACAATGTCGGCTTTCCCAACTTCTTTCAAGTATCCTCCGACAACACATTCACGCCGAACCCTCCGTCAACAATTGTGTCTGTCAAAACATTTCCCAAAATCCCCATCTCGACGACCGCTGGGTGTCGTCCGGATGTGAGTGCCAGCAGCATTGGGTCTGTTGTCATCACTTCCCTACTATCCCTTCCTGTGTCCTCTAGTGCTTTCGGAAACGGTGTATGATTCAGAATGGCTGTCCGTAACTAAGGCATTGTGAGGAGGTCACTTATCTTGACCGGTATCTCCGTTTGTAAGATCTTTCGTACAATGTTTTGTTTTGCGAAGTTCCTTGCCAAGGTGCCAGTGATGTCCTTCAACTGAGATGTCCCTGCCGACGATGCCTTTGCAATTTTCGCCTGCGCTTCCCCCACTTTTCTCTTTTCCTCCGCTTGCCTCCGTGTAATTGCCAGAACCCCCTCTACATCCATGCCAACAGTGATCAAGTTTACTCCAAACTTTGGACACTTGGAATCTTCGTGATCGCAGGGTCCGCACCATTTGGATAATAATTTTGGTGTGTTTGCCACTGTACAATCCCGAGCAAAATGACCCCACAAATTACATGCTCGGCATTGAACGATCAGCCGTCCATTTGCATCATACTGAGTTCGACTTCGGCTCCCATTATTATTGTTATTATTTGTATTGTTATTTTGCCCTCTGCTATTATTCCTGTATCCTCCGAATGTAGCACCGGCAGTATTCGTGTTTCCGCTACTACTCGACGGGAAAGCCTCTTATGTGAAAAACACCTGCGGAGATCCTCGTTTTCATGTTAAAGAGGCACTCCTTTGTCGAATGGCCCATGATCTGACAAATGTCACAGAATTGGTTCTTTGGACATGATCCTTTAGTATGCCTGTCTGTCTTACACTCCGTGCACCACAGCTCACTGCCTTTTGGCTCCTTCTGCATATTTTTAAACTCCATCATGCGAACCATATCCTTCTGTAGGGCACGAACCTTCTTGCTGCTGCCTTCGTCATCGCTACTATCATCTTCGTCAGGCTCATCGTCATCCGAATCAGAGGAGCTAGTTTTCTTCTTCTTTGTCTTCTGCTCACTTTCAAGGTTCAGTGCTCTGTTATACGCGTCCACATATGATGACGGTGGCACAATTTTCATTTTCCTCCGCAACTTCGAGCATAGGCCGTCCACAAACCATCTTTTCTGCAATCTGTCCGCCAGCTTGCTTTCCATTTTGTTTATTAAGTCTTTTAATCTCCTGGCGTAGACGTGGGCAGTTTCGTCCTTCCCCTGTTTGGTATTGAAAATCTTTGCTACGATTTCATTATCATCCCGCAAGAGTTTAAATTCCGCCAGGAACTCCCTTTTAATGTTATCGCAGGTATCCAACTTTTGTGGAACCGTATCCAAAAACCAATCAATCGCCACACCTCGTAGGGTTGCCGAAAATTGCCTGACCCATTCGTTGGCATCTGTGATTCCATTTGCTCACCAGATCATCTCACATGTCTTACAATGTTGGATGGGGTCGATTGTACCATCGCCCTCAAACTTCGGCAGCTTTTCTTTAGGTCCCGCCATAACACTGGAGGTTTGCACTCCCACACCGAAGGTCTGCACTACTACACCGGCGATCGGCACTCCCACACCGACGGTTGGCACTCCCACATCGATAGTCTGAACTTCCACACCGGTAGTCTGCACTCCCACACCGACAGTCTGAACTCCCGCACTGGCAGTCTGCACTCCCGCACCGGAGGTGTCGACAGCTGCGAACCTTGGTGAAGAAGAAGGATCCTCTGAAGCTGTTTCCCACGGAAGTCTATCTCGGACGAAGAGGTCACTCCACGCTCGTGCTCCCTTGGCACTGTGAGCCGTGCGAGTTGATGCTCTTTCGTCTGAGTTTTCCTCCCTCAACGAACACAAATTCAAGAACTCCTCCCATGCTTCTTCCACCAATTCCACCCGCTGCCGAGTCTCCTCCAACAATTCTTCCGCGCTCCGATTTCCGTCGGCAATCTTCTGAAATCTCCGTCAGCGTTCGGCTTGCTATGCCAGAATTAAATTCTCTTGCGCAGTACGGGTTCCATCTTTTTCCTTAACCTTATTCCGATCTTTGTTAAGCTGATTTGGCATTAATCTTCATTCCTCCCACCTTCCAGATTCATAAGGCAACGGCGCCAAATGTTTACCGCACAGGTAAAGAAATCAATGCATATAGACAATGGAACAGAATAGTAGAATTATATTCGCATATGCCAGAACATACATTATGCTTGATCAGATTCGCAATAGTAGATCATAGATAATTTACAATGATCCCAGACGGGATATAAATACTATCGCTGAACTTTCCCGAAGGAGTCCGTCGGCCACAACATTATGTCCGCTACAAACTATTTTACCCATCGGCTACAAAATACAAAACACCGACGACAATCATTTCGTCGGCTACAGAAACACCGCCGGAACCATTCAGTCGGCTGACAAAGAAGTTATCTTTAGCCGTTGCATCGATCTAAATAGCATATGAAATTGAGTCAGTTAGACTAGCCGTTGTGTTCATGTGAAATGAAAACAATTAAATTTAGCCGTTGCACATTTATGATGAATCAATTAGTATTTATGATGAGATTTCCTAACGATTTTATTTAACAAATTATGAATCATGATTTGATGTTTTGGTGAGAATGTTGTTTTAAAGGTTGCAGGTTGAAGACCGGAGAATGAGGGGAAGCATTACGAAACGAGGTCATCGGAATGGGAAGATCATAAGATTCAGTCATTAGAAAATAACAGGTTTGACCTAAAAATCCCCTTGGCTAAGTCATCAGGACATGACAATAAATTTCATAGTGGAACCGCATGAGCTAAAAATTAAAAAAATATAATATAAATAATTAAATAAGCAAAGTTATTACCTTTATTAAATTTATCAATTAATAATATCACTAAATATTATTTTTACTCTTTTGATTAAGTTCATAAATAAATAAATACAAAGTGGCACCATTACATTAGAAATTATTAATCCAATGATGCCACCTTGCATATTCGTACTTATAAATTTAATCAAAATAATATAATAATATAAAATGATATTATTAAACAAACTCTTCATCTTTCTTTCTTTTTCCCTCTTTCCTTTCGTTCTTTCAAAGATGATTGAAATCAAAGAATTTGAATATATTTCTTGTAACAGCTAGAAGCAGTAAAGACAATTCTGAATCTTTAAATACGTTGGGTCTTGTCGTTTTTTGAGACACTGATATCCACCCTTCCATCTATTCTCTGCGAAAACCTTCTCTTAGTTACCTTGCTCGGTTATGTGCCCACAGTAACTGAATCATGACAATTTGCCCTTTTCCATTGCGAATCATTTTCTGTGAACATCTAAAAGAGGGATACGAGTTCAAGATAAAGTAAATCGACTGAAGAACTTTGAGTCAAGTAAGGCGGCATTTATTTAAAAATCTTTTTTCATATTTCATACGTAGTTCTTCATTTTCTGAGTCGGCTTGAATCATAGTCGCAAGTTCTTCTTCATAGTATTAATCATGATGTTTTTCCTATAAGCTGAAATACTCGTTTATGCCCTTAAAGACTGTATTTTTTTTTTGGTTTGTTGTATAAAAACATTTTTGAGAAAGGTCGACTATGAAGTAATACAATATGAAGTACTCCTTATTGCCTTCCAGTAGAAACCATTTGCCACAATAATGAATTTTTTATAAGATTAACATATCATAATTCTGTACCTGTTAAGCATGCAGATTTTCTTGAAAATGTTTTCTTCAGCTATATATGTTTAACAATAAGGAACAATATACATATCTGAGTACCAAGGAAAATACACAGGCTATAGAGCTAGAACCTTTTGAATAAGTACATGTTATACTAATAAAGGTTAATGGTTCAGGCACCAAAGATACACCGGCATGATAGCCTGATAATGGTGTGGAGGTGTAGATGAACCTATTAAAAAAAACAAGAAAAGAATCAGTAACCATTACTATGCAGATAAATCTAAAAGCTCATTCAATTCCACTTTTGAAATTAGTTGTCAAGCCAAGTGGTGGAGATTGGATTATAAACCCAACTGAAAATCCTTGGCTAGGGTGGTAATTAGGCAAACTTGCCACAACAAATTGATCGTGTTGTTGTCCTGATGCTTCAGATATTCTTCCGAATAACTGTTGGGACCTCAACCCACCTGTATACTCCAATGACTGGATCAATGAACATCCCAAGCCCAACCTCGGGGTAGGGAGGGCCGTTCTATTAACTTAGAACTTGTGGGGATAAGTAAAAAGGTCCGCAATTGGGAGGTTAAGCCTATGTTAATGCTTCTCCTCTCACCAACATCAGAGCTTGGACAACCAATTTGAAAAGTCTCTCACTAAACCAGTATGTTCTATTTAAACTTGAAAGTGGAATTTTCTTTTTTTTAGCTGTAAGTTTCTTTTCCGGAAAATTAGTTGTTATCTTAAAAATCTAACTAGTTAATCATGAGTATATGAATTACAATATCATTTCATTTTCATTAATTAGTTCAGATCTTATTTCCAGCTGATTATGTCAAATTAATAGTTTATGGAAAAGTTTGTTCAAAAAAGAAAAGCAATGTAGACTTAAATTCTAGTTAAGACGTTTTATTGTTTTTGAAATCCTTTTCATGGGAAAAAGAAATACAATTTAGTTAGTTAAGTGTTGTAGAAAATCCAGTTGTTACACTTAAACCCTACACATTCCTATCATACGCCATGAATCCCTCTCCATTACTCCCTCCAATACCCCATTCCACACACCCATAACATGCTCCCACCGTACAGTCTCCTTACACCTTCTTGCTTGCTGTATTGATATCCCTCTCAGGCTGTACAACCAAGCGTTCCCCCTGATTTACACTATATGGTCAACCCTAGCAACACTGTATGGCCAACACACCTACGCACAATCATCATTTTGTTTTCATTTCATAGTTTTTGAGACTTACTTCAAGTCTTTGATACTACGAAACATACAACAAAGAAACAGAACATTATAGTGGTATCAGAGCAATTGCCTTTGGGTTGAGATCCCCTTCGGGCAGTCATTGCCTTCGGATCAAGACCGTTGATGTATAGCATCAGTCGAAGTAATATTCAGCACTTAAACTCATGTTTTATTGGTGTGTGTATATATATATATATATATATATATATATTGTTATAAAATGAATTCATGATCATCGAACTTGAGTCTTGAAGAGACTATTGTATGGGGGCTTTATATTTTTTTGTTTTGCCGCTAATGAAACAGGTTACTAATGTTTACATTTGTTAATGTCAACAATTGTATTTGTTAAATGAGAACTAACGTTATATTTGTTAGTATTGGAAATGGTGATTAGTCATGCCTACATAGAGGCATGACCCTTTGGCCATGTAGAGCCATGTCTCTATGGGGACATGACTCTTCATCTACATATATATGCATGTCGAGCGATCTTTGGAAACATATCAATATACGACATACAAGTCCCAGTGATCTGCTCCCTTTCTTTGTAGGTTAATACAGTCTATCTCATCGATACTCCATTGGTGCACAAGTCTGAAGATTACAATACATCAACTACTATCCACTCCATACTGCATCATTCATTCTACAGTCTGAGACAACAAACAAGGATATTTGTATTTGTTCAATTCTGATATAATAGTTTTCTCTCTACCAGAAATCCTTAAAATCTAACATGGTATCAAAGTCATTTTGATAAGAAACTCTATTATTCATAGTTAAAACTAAAATCTCAGATTTATAAAATTTAATTTTATCCTTAAATTCAAAATGGTTTATCACGTAAGATTAGAGGATAGACTTGAGGGAGCATCAAACTTTTCATCATGGAAAATTCAAGTCATGATAATATTAAAAGAAATGGATTAGAAGAGTACATAGAATCAAACAAATCCATTCCTGAAAATGATCCAGATAAAACTACATAGAAAAAACACAACAACAAGGCTATGAAAATTATTATAGACTCCGTAAAGGATCATATTCTCCCTTCTATATCCAATCTTAAAACTGCATTTGAGATGTTCTCTACAATTAAGGACACTTTTGAAATCAATAATACTAGTAGACTGCTAACTTTAAAGCAAAATCTTCTATACATTAAGATGAATAATGGGGAGTCAATCATGTCCTACTTTCTAAGAATTTATGAATTAAAAGATCAACTTGCAGCAATTGAAATCGAGTTGATGATAAAGAACTTAGCATGATAGCTTTAAGAGGACTTCCTCTATCTTGGGAAACCTTTATTTGAGGTCTAAGTTCCCAACCTGAGCTTCCAAAATTTGAATTACTAAAAAATGAATGTACACAAAAAGAATCAAAATTAGTTTCAAGAGGATTAAGCATAAATCATGAGGGAGACATTCAAGCTCTTCATGCAAATTCAAACAAGAAAAGAAAATTCAAACGTAATAAGAAGGAATTTGACAAACCATATAAGAAACAAGATTGGTCTAAAGTAAAATGCTTCAAATGTGACAAAATGGTCACTCGCACAACTTCTTCCCTGAATGGAAAAGAATTCAACCAGCCCTAGCAGAACTCAAAGAAGAGAAAAAAAAAAAAAAAAAACCTTAGCATTTTGTCTAACTCTTTCAAGTGAATTAAACTTAAACAAAAGCACTTGGATTATTGACAGTGGAGCATCTTGGCATATAACAAGTTTTAGAGATAAATTTGAAAGCTTCTCAGAATACTCAGAAGAAGAAGAAACTATTGGAGATAATTATACTCCTCCTATCAAAGGTATTGGGTCTTGCTCAATTCACCTAAATTTAGGTATTACTCTCTGACTTAAAAATGTTTTATACGTACCTGGTATGAAAAGGAATTTGGTCTCTATCTCTGGTCTTGTTGATCAAGGATTTAGAGTCACCTTTCAAGAAAACGGAGTTCCAAAGAGCTCTAATATCAAGAAAGCTATATCTATTGGATTTAGAGATGAAAGTCTATATAAACTTTGTAGTCAACAAAATTCAGCCCTAAGTCATGAAATTTCAAATTCTATCGAAATTTGGCATAGGAGACTATGCCACCTTTATTTTCGTGCATTGTCATCAATAGGGAAAATTGTAAAAGGATTGCCTAGTCTCAAAACTGATCACTTAGGCATTTGCAAAGGATGTGACCTAGGAAAAAACACTAAGCAGTCCTTTCCTAAAAGTGTTCACAAATCAAAATCTGTACTTGAACTTATTCACACTGACCTATGTAGTCCTATGTCTGTACCTTCCCTAAATGGGTGCCTCTATTATGTAATTTTTATTGATGATTATTCTACAAGAACTTGAATCTACTTCGTAAAACAAAAGGAATCTATTGAAGTATTATCAAAATTCAAGGAATTCAAAACTCTAGTTGAAAACTAGTCAAAACAGAAAATAAAAATACTAAGATCAAACAACGGAGGTGAATACATCTTTGAAATTTTCAAAGATTTTTGTATTATTGTTGGGATTAAGAGGGAGTTTTTGTACCATATAATTCTCAACAGAATGGAGTTGTAGAATGTAAAAAATAGATCAATTGTTGAATTAGCCAAAGCAATGATGCATGACCAAAATCTTCATACTTCTTTCTGGGCTAAAGCATCTAAAACTGCAGTTTACATTCAAAACAAATGTCCACACTTAGTATTAGAAAACACCACTCCTAAAGAAGTATTTATGGGTATCAAACCAAATCTAACTCACCTAAGAATATTTGGGTGTCCTGTTCATATTCACATTCCTAAAGAGAAAAGAACAAAAATAGAACCATTTGGAAAGAAGCGAATATTCATTGGATATAGTGAAACAACCAAAGGCTACAGGATTTATGTTTCAGGTCAAAGAACAATTGAGATCAATAGAGATGTTAAATTTGAAGAAGATATTGCTTTCAATCTTTCTAAGAACAGTAATGAATAATATACAGAACTTGTCATTGAAATAGATGAAGATCACCCAAGAAAAAATGAGAGGGAGAATAATATTGAACCTCCTTCACCTACTATTTCAAATCCTAAAGATATTGAAAATTTTAACAATAGAAAGAGGCCACTTTGGGCTAGGAAAATGATAGAAGAGAATCGTGTTGAACTTGATGAAGTAATCAGAGAAAGTAAAAGAACAAGAAACTAGTCATGTTATGTGGCATTATTAACTGAACTTATCAAAACAGAACCTTCAAATGTTGAAGAAGCCTTATCAAGCAAACTTTGGAAAGAAGCAATGATGGAAGAATATAATTCTATACTAAAAACCAATTAATGGGATGTCGTACCCAGACCTAAAAACAAATCAATTGTTTCTTCTAAGTGGCTTTTCAAAAACAAGCATGCCTCTAACAGCAGCATTGAAAAATACAGAACCAGATTTGTAGCATGTGGTTTCTCACAAAAAGAAGGTATCAATTATGAAGAAACATTTGTTCTAGTTGCTAGATACACATCTATTAGAACTATCTTGGCAATCGCAGCATCCAAAGGATGGAAAGTTCATCAAATGGATGTTTAAACAACATTCTTAAACAGTGAAATTGAAGAAGTTTATATTGAGCAACCAAAAGGGTTCTTCACTCATGATAGAAAATCTCACGTGTGTAAGTTAAATAAAGCACTGTATGGTCTTAAATAGGCTCCCAAAGCAAGGTATGAAAGAATAGACAACTATCTAACAAAGTTAGGGTATTCTAAAGATGAAGCTGATCCTAACTTTTCGAGATAGATGGTGATGACATGATTATTCTTGTATTACATGTTGATGATTTGTTGATAATAGGTGAAGAACATCTTATAAAGAAGTGCAAATGAAAACTAACAGCAGAATTTGATATGAATGATCTAAGTCTTCTCCACCACTTCCTAGGACTGGAAGTCTGGTGAAAGGGTAACTACATTTTTCTAAACCAGGGAAAATAGAGTATTGATATTTTGACAAAATTTGGAATGATAGATTGTAAACCAACTACTACTCCTATGGAAGTCGACCTACACAAGCTGAAGGATGATATGATTAAATCTGAATCTACAGATTCTACTCACTATAGGTAGATTATTGGATCCTTAATGTATTTGGTGAATACTCGTCCTAATATATGTTATGCTACTACCACTTGTTTACCGTACGGTAAATAGATTAATGCACACAAACAATAGACAAGAACAGCAATACTTTTATTCGCATATATGCCAAAGACATTACATTATGCTTATGATGATGATTACAATGATTCCGAAGGGTGTATATATACTTTTTTAAGAACCTTCGCGAAGGGCCGTCGGCTACACAATATTTACCAACAACATACATTTCATCGGCTACACAATATTTACCGACATCAACCCGTCAGCTACACAATATTTACCGATGACAGCATCCCCCCAAAAGAAAAGTCGTCTCCTGGCGACTTCAAAACTAACAAAATAGGAGACAACACTATACAATATAGAAAGAATATATACTAAAGAGGAGGTTGTAATCCTAAAGAATGTTGTTGCAGGCACAGTTCATACACTTTCTGTCCAAATGCGCAAATCCTTCTGATTCTGCGTATTAACCTCTACAGCTTCCTTTATGAGAAGCACTGCGTCCATAGCCTGGTCCTTAGCTAATTGCAATTCCTGCACGGCCGCTTCCTTATCCACAAAAGTGTTGCACGCTCAGCTGCCCACGCTGCTTGTTGGCTGGCCAAATCCACATTTACCTCTTTCTCTAGCCTCCCTCTCTGTTGCCAAAGACCTCTCAACTGTGACCTTGTTTGCTGCCCTATCCGCCTCCGCACGCCTATGAGCATAATAGACTTCTTTGTACAATCCAACTATCTCGTGCGTCAACTTCTCCATCGGAGTGGTGCACGGCCCCAACTCAGGCTCAGTGGCCCAATCTGCCAACATCTCAGGTGTCTCAACTATTGACCATCCCCTGTACTCAAAGCACGAATGGAACCACTCCGAACAAACCCCCCTGATATAAGCCCGGACCAAATGCAACTCTTTCCGACGAGTCAACGCCTATAATGCAATGGTGTGTCCTTTCTTCAGTGCAACCCGCATGGCTCTAAGTAGTCTCTACATCTGTCCTCATCTGACTCATAATCCTCTTTCGCTTCATCGTCCATGGTCCATTCCCCATCACTACTCGTCTCTGCCACTCCTACGGTAACCATGTCCACATCTGGTGCCGCCTCCTCCTTCTTGGGTGCATCCTCGGCCTGTGGAACTGCCACCTCCTGTGGCTCTGATACGGCGACTGGTCCTGGAGAGACCCCTACATGCCTCAGGGACTGAATGGATGGACCAACCTTTGTAGGAATGAGTCGAAACTACTGCCATAGAAATGCGCTCGCTCTGTCCATCACCTCTATCTTCTCGGGCTACTCTATCTGTGCTGGCTCGATGCTCTCCTCTTGTTGTGCTAGCTATGCTAACTGTGTTGGCTGCGCTTCCGACAACAAGGACAAAATAGTGACCACAGCATCAGAGCCAATCACATCCAAATGAACTTGAGGTTCAGGCTCTGACACTGGCAACTCTACCAACTTTGGGGCGAGTTCTGTTGGTGCAACGGCGTTTGGTGAACAACCCTGGGGAGGCATGCCCTCGGTCGTGGCCATAGGAGAAACATCTGCTGCGGCTGTCGAAAAAGCAACATCGGTAGTGGCAATGATGCCAAATGTTTACTGTAGGGTAAATAGATTAATGCACACAAACAATAGATAAGAACAGTAGTACTTCTTTTATTCGCATATATGCGAAAGACATTACATTATGCTTATGATGATGATTACAATGATCCCAGAGGGTGTATATATACTTTCCTAAGAAGGTTCTCGAAGGGCCGTCGGCTACACAATATTTACCGATGACAACACCTTAAGCATGTTTATGTGTGCACCAAAGAAGATACATCTAATGGAAGCTAAATAAATCCTAAGATATCTAAAAGGCACACTAGCATGGGAATCAGATTTGATCAAGTAGAAATCAATCTTCATAGACATTAAATTTTGATTGGGTAGGCAGCACTACTGAACGTAAAAGTCCTTCTGGATGTTGCTTCAGTCTTGGATCTCGAATGATTTCTTGGTTCAACAGAAAACAATCCTCGGTTACATTATGCTCTACTGAAGCAAAATATATAGCCTCTTCCTTGGGAGCTAGAGAAGCTCTATGGTTACGAAAGTTACTAGTTGATTTGTTTAAAAAGCCTTTGAAGCCCACTATAATTCATTGCGACAATCAGAGTTGTATCAAGCTTTAAGCTAATCCAGAATTTGACAATCGAGCATATTGAAATTCCTTATCCATTACATTAGAGATATGGTGGATTGAGGTGTTATCAAACTGGAGTACATCAGTACTAATGAACAAACAACAGATGTTTTTACCAAGCCTCTTGCTAAAGTGACGTTGGAATACTTTAGAGGAAAACTTGGTATGATTAAATTGTAATGTTGAAACTTGAATTTAAATTTAAATTTATATCTATTTATGCTTCTATGGTTGTGAAGTGGCATCAAATATGTAATGAAAGGTGATGATCCTTCATGGACATATATATTCAAAAGGTAATCTTTTGTAAGGTGACAATCTTGCAAATGATAGGCCTATTATCATGACAGTTTTGTTTAGGATGCGCCGGAAGTCACTGATAAGGAATGCATTATGATTACTCAAGATATTGTTTCGGACAATTAGAGATCATAATATATGTTATGATAGTGTTCATAGCATGGTGATTTAAATTATTTGACAAGTCACTATTTCAGAGTGTTAAAGTTAGATAATGTGTTAAGTACAGATATTCTGTACTTTGGTATCTATTAAGGAGTCTATTACTTCTCCCTTGCTAAGAGGGAGTGTTGATGTATAGCATCAGTTGAAGTAATATTCAACACTTGAATTCATGTTTTATTGGTGTACATACATACATACATACATACATACATACATATATATAGATACACACACACGTACATGATCATATATATAGATATATATACATTTATATTGTTATAAATGAATTCATGATTAAGTCTTGAAGAGACTATTGTATCGAGGCTTTATATTCTTTTGTTCTACTGCCGATGAAACAAGTTACTAATGATTACATTTGTTAATGTCAATAGTTGAATTTGTTAAATGAGAACTAACTATTACATTTGTTAGTATTGGAAATGGTGATGAGTCATGCCTTCATAGAGGCATGACCCTTTGGCCACGTAGAGCCATGTCTCTATGGGGACATGACTCTTCATATGCATATATATGCATGTCGGGCGATCATTGGAAACATATCAATATACAACATACAAGTCCCAGCGATCTACTCCCTTTCTTTGTAGGTTAATACAATCTATCTCATTGATACTCCATTGGTGCACAAGTCTTAAGATTACAATATATTGACTACTATCGAAAGAAGAAGATTTACATCATTTATTCTACAGTCTGAGGATATTTGTATTTGTTCACTTCTTATATAATAGTTTTCTCTCTATTAGAGATCCTTAAAATCTTACAGAGACCCCCTTCAGGAAGTCATTGCCTGGTTGAGATGCCCTTCGGGTCGAGTTCTCCTTTGGCCCGAATCTCCCTTCGGATCAAGATCCCCTTCGGACTGAGATTACCTTGGGATCGAGTTTCCCCTCGAAATTAGATCCCTTTCGGATCAATTTCCCCTTCAGGTCAAGATTCCCTTCGGACTGAAATCCCCTTCAAATAGAGGTCCCCTTTAGATTGAGAATGCCTCCAGATAGAGATTACCTTCAGGTCGAGAGTTCCTCCAAATAGAGATCCCCTTCGAGACAAGATTCCCTTTGGGCCAAGATTGCCTTCAGGCTGAGATTGCTTTTAGGCTGAGTTCGCCTTCAGGATATTACAGTAGTATCAGAGCTAGTGATCTTGCCAGCCTATTGGGATGATTGAGCGATTTTGGTATTTGTATCACACTATGGCGCTGAACAACAATGGAGAGTGGTGGTTGAAGGCACTACAGAAGATTAACAAAGAGCTTAGTAAGGGTGTTGATCTTCCATTAGATATATTGGAAGTATGTTTGTGTAAAGTGGACCAATTACTTGCAAGATTTATATAGTGAATCCTCTCGCCAATTAAGGATGCCTTACGTCAACATAGGCTTTTGAGACACCATGACAAGGAAAAAAGGTTGACAGTTGCAGCATGTCTAAGTGAGGTCTTGAGAATTTTGGCTCCTAAAGCACTATATGATGATAACACCATAATAGAGATATTGCATTTGATAGTTGACAACTTTCAGAGTCTTGATGATTTCAATAGTGACCCTTTCGGTAGGAGATCTACAATATTGGAGAATTGTGCAAATGTCAAAGTAACCTCCTCTTAGATCTCGAATTGCAAAATTTGGTCCATGATATGTTTCATCACTTCTTGGTCACCATCAAAGAAGATCATAATACTAAGATTTTAGTTGCTATTAAGTGTCTTCTGATTTCGTGCATTGATGAGATGGATGAAATATCCCAACCCATCACATCTATGTTATGGGTTGTTCGTAATCTAGAATGCATCCATTCTATAGCAGCATATAGATTGGTCAGCAATGTTTTCAAGCATTGTGAAGAAAAACTAGTATCTCATCTACACAAGTGGGAGAAAATGGATGACAACGATAAGGGTGATGCATTACGTGAGGAGAATGAAGGCATGATTACAGGGCTACTCCAAGAGGATTTGCTAAATCTTTCCACTACACCAAGATTGGGAGAACACCTAAAAAATGAAGATGTTGCTTGCATGGATCTTGTGAAGACATGGATGGATCAAGTTGTGCCCGAGGTTGTGCCCATCACCGAGGCACTATCTGTCGTGGAAGTTCTATTCATTGCCAAGGTTGTGTCCATCGTAGAAGTTGTGTTCGTCCCCGAAGCTGTGTCTATCACCGAGGTCGTGTTTGTTGCGGAGGCTATGTGTCTATCATTGAAACTATGTCCATCATCGTGGTCATGTCCATCGCGAAGGTTGTATGTCCTTCACTGTTGTATCCATCACCATAGTTGTGTTTGTTGTCGTAATCATCACCATGTCTATAACCATACTTGTGTTTGTTTTCCTCACCGTAACTGTGCCTGTTGTTGTGTCTGTCACCATCATTGTGTCCCTTGTTGTCATCGTCACCATATTCGTCATCGTCATTGTGTTCGTTGTCATCACCGTCACCGTGTCCATTGCCGAGTACATCGTCATGTTTGTCACCATCGTCATCACCATGTCCATCTTCATTCTGTCTTTTGTCGCCACCGCCACCGCCTCCATGTCTGTTGTCAAGTCCATCATGTTTATCACTGTCGTTGTGTCTATCTAAGTCGTTATGTCCGTTACCGACATCGAGTTTGTATCCATCATCATAGTTGTCCGTCAACATCGTTGTGGCTGTCTCTGTCATCATTATATATCCATCATTGTGGTTGCGTCTATTGCAGTAGCTACATTTTTCGCCATTGAGACATTTCTCGTTGTCGAGGCTCTATCCATCATTGAGGCTTCAACCGAGGTTCTATGTGCCACCAAGGTTTTATTTGCATCTAAATTTCCGTTTGTCGCCAAGTTAGTCTTCATTGAGGTTTTCTCTATCAAGGCTCCCTTCACTAAGGTACTCATGATTGGGGTTTCCTTTTCTTAGTTACTCTCCATCAAGGTTCCCTTCACTGAGGTACTCTCCATTGAGGCTCCCATCATCGCAGCACCCTTTGCCAAAGCTCCCGTCATCGAGGTACACATGACTAAGCTCCCCTTTACCAACATTCTCACCACCGAAGCTCTCTTCGTCAAGGTTTCATCTCTAAGGAATATAATAGTGGTTGTTGTGATTGTGTCAGTGGCTAAGTTTGTGCCTACATCGATGTCTATGTGCATGACCATACCCAAAGAGTTTATTAAACATAATGACATGAAAGATTTCGTCAATTTGTGTCATTAGGATCCTGCTAAAGGACACAACAATATTTATATCTGAGTGGCACAACGGAGGTTTGATGGCAATGTGGTGTTGTAGAGGATTGATGTCATTTCACTTGTCTCGCCTACGTGTTTGATTTGGGACCCTAGTGCTGTTGGTGTTTCGTCTGATGACAAATTGCTTGAGGGCAAGCAATCTTTAGGCAGTGAGGATTTGTCATGTCCCGAAATTTTAATGTAAAAATTTAATTTAATTAATTAATTAATTGTACCCAAAATTTAAATAATATAATAAAGGGACCTTTAATTAGCTATTTTAATTAATTAATATGGGGGCCAAGTTAATAATATTTGTATTTTGGTTCTGATTGATTTAGTATATATCAAACCCAATTTTTATTTTTATTGTTTCCGTAGGTTGTGATGATCCGTCCTACGCAACTACCTTTAAACAATCTTTCTCCAAAAATGTAAATCAAATGACAACCCGTACGGTATCCTGGAGGGTAGTACAATTAGGTGGAGTTGTTGTACGGAAGCCAAAGACAAAGGTACAGGCAATGTGGAGGCCATACAATGGGCCAAAATGATGCACGAATTACGTTCGTACTGTGTGTCCATACGGTGATGAAGAGTGCAAGAGTATGGTCGTATAGTGGAGTAGTGAGGCCGTACAGTGGGAAGCTCACAAGGCTATACAGATGGTAGATGTAGGGTACCCGTACAGTGGAAGACTGGAGGCCGTATGGTGGAGAAATGGAGGTTGTCTTCCTCAAAATTCGCATTCTTCCAGTCCTCTCTCAGTTGTTCTTGAACCTCCTCAAAAGTTGGTTGCTTCCATCCCTGTGGTGCCTCCGTCCGTGGGGAAAAGATGGCATGGAAGGTCGTGAATGTGTAGGATGAGGGTTTCCTTTACCCAACATAGAGTCTGTGCTATGACTATTCTGTTCACCAAATACTTTATTGTCTACCAATTTCTTGAGAGTTTCTTTCATAAGTCACTAAGTATCATTGATCTGTGCCTGCTTCCTCGCAAATTCTCTTAGCAGTGCCACAAGTTCGGCCATTGTGGGTTCCAGTTCTGCCACCATTCTATCAACCGAATGGGTTCTCCCTCTCTTCCGGCTATAAACTCTCATTCACTATTCATAAGCTGGCAAGATCAAAGCTCTGATACCACTGTGATGATCCGTCCTACGCAACTACCTTCAAACAATCTTCTCCAAAAATTGAAATTAGATGACAACCCATACGGTGGTGTTGGCATACAGAAGCCAAATGCAAAGGTATAGGCAATGTGGAGGCCGTATGGTGGGCCAAAATTATGCACGAGTTACATTCGTATTGTGTGTTCATACAGTGATGAAGAGTGCAGGAGCATGGTCATATGGTGGAGCAATGAGGCCATACGGTGGGAAGCCCACAAGGCTGTACAGATGGTAGATGTGGGGTAGCTATACGGTGGAAGACTAGAGGCCATACAGTGGAGAAATGGAGGCCATACGGTTAAGAATTGGAGGTCATACGGTTGAGAATTAGAGGCCATACAGTTGAAGAATATGTTGTTTGCCGAATGGAAGATTTCATTGGGTGATGTACAGAGTTTGGAGTGTAAGGAAATGCATGCAACTAATTGTATAAAATATGTAGAGAAAACACACAAAATATTTACAACAGATTTCATTCAATTAACACCAAGAGAGTTAGATCACATTAAACACAATGATTTTTCCAATTCGCAATATGATGGTGCTCCGATTTGCCAGATCCGAGCGAAGTATTATAGGCAATGAAATAGGGTGAGGGTTGAATCCCACCAATCCTGGAAACAAGCCAAATAGGGAAGATCTTTCACTCCCGAAATGGTGAACAATCCAGAACTCCAACAAGAATTCGCAGTATAAAGAAATAATCCAAACTGCATTCTTAATGACTACCTACAAGCCGTGCTTAAATACACGTCGAGGAAAACTTTTTGAGGGTGTATAAAAATAACTGACGACAACACAAACTATGGAAACAAAAATAAAAATGGGTCTGAGATATATTAAATCAATCGGCCCAATTACAATAGCTTAATTAAAATTTATTTTATAACAGGAACATTACAATGTTGTCATAAGCTATCTTTGTAAACCCTCATGAGTTCCTCCGAAGGGTATTTAAGCACAGCATGTAGGTAGTAGTTACCATGCAATTTGGATTATTTCTTTGTATTGCAAATTCCTGTTGGAGTTCAGTATTGTTTGCCGTTTCGGAACTAAAAGATCTTCCCTATTTGGCTATTTTGGTTTTGGTGGGATTCAACCCTCACCCTTTTCCATTGATGTGTAACTTGGCTCAGATCTATCAAATCGGAGCACCATCACTATATGCAAATACAATCTCTACTTGGTTCCGAATTGATGTGTTGTGCGTATTCAATCTTCATTGCTTATTTTATTTGGCAGGCTGAAGGTAATTATAAATCTCTGCATTTATTTGTAATACTTAAACCATACACATTCCTTTCATACGACATAAACCCCTCTCCATTAGTCCCTCCAATACCCCATTCCACACGCCCATATCATCCTCCCACCATACAGTCTCCTTACACCTACTTGGTTACCGTACAAACATTCCTCTCAGGCCGTACAACAAACATCCCATCTCACTATGCAAACAGCTCCATCCTCCACCATTCACTATTTGCAAATACAATCTCTACTTGGTTCCAAATTGATGTGTTGTGCGTATTTAGTCTTCATTGCCTATTTTATTTGGTAGGACGAAGGTAATTATAAATCCTTGCATATATTTGTAATACTTAATACATACACATTCCTTTCCTACACCATAAACCCCTCTCTGTTATTCCCTCCAATACCCATTCCACATGCCCATAACATCCTCCCACCGTACGATCTCCTTACATCTTCTTGGTCATTGTATAGACATCACTCTCAGGCCATATGTCAAACATCCCTCCTCACCATACGGACAGTTCCACCCTTCAATGTATGGCTAGGCATTCCCCCTGATTTCCACTGAATGGTCAACCCCAGCAACACCGTAACACCAACACACCTCCTATGTATTGTAACAACCAGTTTTCTTGGGTCTTATTTAACAACTAACATACTCATAGGAAAATAGTTATCACTTCATTTTCACAAGAAGACAGTTAAATTAGTTCGTTCATATGAAAGAGATTGACAATTAAAATCAATTAAACAATTTTTTTTAACTAAGGAATTAAAATATCATCAAATGAATTTACTATAGAAATTGAAATCCACATACCATGGAGTTTGAACCAATCAATCATTGTAAGAATGCTTTTGCAATCACCAGATTAGTCCACAAATACCACTATAACAAAAATCATACGAAGACTATCATTCAATACTACTATATCAAAATCAAATGACGATTACTATTAAATACCACTACATAAAAATTAGCGCATCACAAACCACTATATTAATTAGGGTATCAATTACCATTGAATCGCTTAGGGCTTCGAATACCACCGTATCACTTAGGGCTTCAGTCTCCATTGGATTGTTTAGACAATCAAATACCATTGTATAAAATTAGGGCTTTAGATACCACGAAATCAATTAGTGCTTCAAATACCACTATATCATTTAGGGCTCCAGATACCACTGTATCATTTAGGGCTCCTACTAGTTACAGATTATTGCTGAGACTATTAAGAGGAAGTCAGTTTTAAAATAAAATGGTAGTTGGGTGCTTAAAGAAAATAAATACCTTTTTCTCCCAATTCTCGATTCTTACGTATAAAGAAAAGTGGCTCTTTGGCTACTGTTGCTTCAAGATTATAAACTACTCGAATTCCAAGATGACCATTCGAATTCAAATATTAATTCAATTTGAAAAGAAGAGAAATAAAGGGGAAAAGAAATAAGGAGTTGAAGTGTTATAAACTTTATTTTATTATTGTAATATGTTCTTACATACGTTCACATAAGTATATTGGTGACGTGACATCATTAGATTATATTATTATAATTTATTGGTGCCATTTCATTTTTATATTTATGTGTTCGTATTTAAGTGTTTATTATAATGATAAGATAAAATTTAATAAACAATCTCTAAAGGTATCCATTATATTTTATTTTAATTTATTTTTGTTAACAAGTTAGCTTGTGTGAAATTGAATCTATATTGTTTATCTCTATTCTCAAGTTAATATTACATAACTGATTCATTAATTGTATATATATACTTAAGATTATACTAAGAATCTACGTAATGTAAACAATTTGTATGTAATCAAATTGCCGATAGCACATTATGTTAAATTGTAGTTCAGTCAAATTCATATACTCATAAGATTCATTATAAATGGTAAATCATCATTAGCTATATATTCTTTATATATATATATATATATATATATATATATATATATATATGGTTAGTTATATTAAATATACTAACCACTAATGATTAACTATAGAGACATGTCTACTCCTCATATTTATATGAGAAGCAAATCTGTAATTGGAATATATCAATAACAATGGCAATGTTATTACATTTGCAAAGATCCTAAAACTAACATGGTATCAGAGCCAAACTGCAAGTGTATAAAAACAAGGAAGCAACACATTTGGATAACACAATAAATAATCGGTGAGATTGCAAGACATCTAAGGATTTTATTTTTGTGGTCTAATGCCAAGAGAGTGACATGATTACAAGCAAAAGCTATTCATTGCAGAAATGGGTATTTGTTCATTGGAAAATAATATATTCATTGCTGCGTAATAAATCAATGAATAAAACACTACATACCGATTTGATGACGGATGCTACATAACCATTTTATATCTGCAAGATACGATACAGAACGCATCAGCCTGCCTAGGACGTGGAAGAATCACATCTCGTTTTTTATTAAATTTGTTGTACAATTACTAAATCTTTTTATATTGTCGAAGATTACTGGGTATTATTCTGTGTTGATACAGTGCAGAAATAATACAGGTTCTAAGAAAGAGCATATCTCACAAGAAGAAATAGAAAATAACATTTCAAACCAGGAAGTAGAAATTGTAAACCTAGCTGAGATTGAGCTAATTCCAGAGGAGCTAAGGAACAAAGTGGTATCTATACAATGTGAATCGAAGAAAGGCATGTGCAATGTTTATTTGATTAGAACGTGTCATGTTTCTTCACAACCTAGCAAGGATATTGAAGCGCTTGTTAGCTTCTTCAAACCGGAAGCTGTATTCCTTGAGCTGTGTGAAAGGAGGACTTTCATCTTAGATCTTCGTAATGAAGAGCTTCAAGAGTTACCTGGATTTACTCATCTAATTATGGTTGATTTGTGGAAGAGTCCATTACACGAAGTTTTGCCTTGGACATCTTTACAATTTGGTAATGCGTAAGGTTGGAAGAGCACTTGGGTTGTCCCTGGCTCTGAGTTCAGAAGTGTTGCGAAATGATAAGGGGATAGGGCTAATTGTCTATTATCAAGAAAAGCATCTAAAATTGCAATGCTAAAAGAGATGCAAAGAATTCATATTTGTCTTTGGAATTTAGAAGTCAAACTAATGATAAAGGCACAACCGTTGGTGTTCCCGAGAGCCAGTGAACTATATTTCAGCAAAGCCATAATTAATATAAGATATTTCAATCTGGAAGGCGGTCAAGAGATAGTTCGTGGAATCCTTATTATTACATTTAATGTGCATAAGTGTATGCTAACACAATTCATTTCAACTCTATCCAATCACAGGAGATGACAATGTTGTAAATGCCTTTAAGCCTTTCATGACTAGCACAACTTGGTTCATGGTTGGTGGCACTACTGGATGCTAGAAGAAACACCACAAGGCTTATATTAGACTAAATACATCATGGGCACAAAGTAAAACTCAACTAGTCTTGCAAGATCTGATTGAGTCATGCGCCACATACTCACCCGATTAGAGCACGTCCTCACTTTATACATAAGTAATGGCTTAAATGAGGTACGTTGAAATAATATTTTCTAGTTTATTTTTATGAAGTTACACTTAGTAAAGTATATTTTGATATTTAGTAATCATAATTATAATAGTTGCAGTTGGCATTAACAATTAATAGGATTGTTAAGAAATATAATACATTCTACATGAGAGATTAGTATTTTTTGTGTTATGTCTAGTAAGTATTTATCTATTTCCTTGTGAATATGTACTTAAGTGAATATTAATTGGGAAATAGTTAAGGAATATATTTAATATTTAAATGGGGAAATAATATATTGAAAGCATAGATCAAAATATATATATTGAATATATGTCTATATTTAAATGTTTATTAGATCTATATTAAAAATTATATAAAGATTATTATGTTATAAATATATAATTAGATCATTATGAATTTTTATTTTATAAATGTTAATTATTTTCTCGCGATTGTAGATTATTTATAATGTTAATTGTGATATAATTATGTTATAGGCATCCTAACTAATGTTGACACTCTTATATATGTTATAAGAGTGTTTTGTCTTGATTTTTTGACTTGAGAATGATTCTATAAGGAAAAGAGGTAGGTATTCTTGTAGTGGAAACATGTATAGGTATTCTTGTAGCGGAAACATGTATTCTGAAAAGTACGATCTCCTTAAAAGGAAATCCCTACTACATATCAAAGTGAAATGTGAGAAATATTCTACAAAGAAACTAAAAGGATTATTCATGGTAGCAAAACTTCATTACATCCATATCTGAGGCACATTTACAAAGAAAATATAAAGAGGCGTGATCTTTTAAAGAATATATAGTAAAAGAAAAACAGGGAGATTAAGATTCACCGGTAGCCTAACATCTCATTAGAGACAACCTTGAAAGGGAGGGAGTAAACCACATTGTGTTGGACTCATCAATGATAGGAATACATAGATTGTAAGATGGCACAATCATCAAGATATTGGTATACTATGGACAAGTTTGAGAAAATGGAAGGACATGTTTGATTCTAATGTTAAGCTAAATGAATGTTTGGGCCTTAAATGATCAAACGAGCAAGTTAGAAAGGAATTGTCATATTTAACTCTAAATCGTTCAACGATATAAGAATGAGTGAAAATTTCACATTGAGGGGGGAATAAATAGGCAATGTTCCATTCCCACTTGAACCTTATTTAGAGAGGAGATGTTCCAATCTCTAAAGACAATTCTTGAATGTTCATGTGTAGATAAGTAATCTTATATTAGTTTAACTCCTTGTACTCTATCCCTTATTTGTAATTCTTGATGTACTATATGAGCTATTTCTCTTCATCTTTTCTTTTTGTATCTAAAGATGATCTTGCAGGAAAAGTAGGATGGTACATTAGGCATATTGTGCAGACTCAATATTATGAAGTAACTCCAAAGAAGTTGTGATCTAGAATTCATTAGTCTTATGATGATAAAGATGGATAAAGTGAGGATCTTGAAGCAAATATCCATGATGATCAAGGTTTTGAGTATTCTTCTTTATTAAGAGGGAGTTTGAGATTTCTAGGCAACATTGGAGCTTGGATTATTTATAATTAGAGGGAGTCTGGAAATACATGGGTGTGACTTCATGATTTTGATGGGGCTACCTCCATATACATAATGAGGAAGTATTCACTTATCACCTGAAGGTCGAAAAGATTAGAATATTCAAAGGGAGTTCAAAAATTTTTATAAGTAACAAAATGATTTTAATGGGCCTACACCTTGTGAACATCATAAGAAAATGAAAAGATCCTTAAATAACTTGCATGATCATATTCTAGATACCGAGTATGTAAAATTGTTCGATGATATAAGAGTTGGAATTTCACATTGTGGAGGGTAAATATAATAAAGAATGTTCGAATTCCCACTTGAAACCTTCCTTAGAAAGGAGAGTTAATGATTTGACGTTTATGGATTGTCATAGGAAGATAAGTAATTCTTACTCTTGAATATTACAGTTATCTACTTACTAAAGTCTCTCTCTTCTTGGTTATAAACTTATACCTACTATAAGAGTTAATTGCATTGATCCTTTCCTTTATATCCTTGCAGAAAAATAAACTTGGTACATCTGCTACCAAGATTATTGTGCAGGAAGTGAACATTTTTTTTATGATTAAGAGTATGAAGACAGAATCTGACATTGCTTCAGATTAAGAGGGAGCGAATAGTGAACATGATTCTGCCAAAATTTTATTCAGAGGGAGTAGACCATATCACTTCAAAGGTAAAATTGATATGATTAATGTTATTCTTTCTTATGTACTTATTGACTAACATCATATGGTTGATGATTATATGCATCCAGTGATAAATCTACTTTTGTAGAAAATGTTCCATGACTTAATGTCATGTGACCTTGTGATATGTATCCTAAGGATGATACTGGTGCACTTAGCACAAGGATGAGTTATATCATTTAGTTGATATCGAGGTACACTCACATCATTTTGTTGCATCATATTCATGAATATATATAAAATTTGCTTGCAAGCTTGTTTTGTGAAAAGTGATGACTTTTCTTGTGAAAGGTGATGACCTTTCGTGTGTTCTGATCCTATTATAAAGTGATGACTTTATTTTAGTTGATTTGTCTTCAAACAATGATTAAATTTGGTGTTATCTTTGTTCTTTGGGCCAAATTTTGCCAGACACATTGATAACCTTCATGGGTCTTTTGGGCAATAGCCGGACACCATGAAAACCCATTGTTTTGAAAGTATGGATTATCCTTGTTCTTTGGGCTGGATTTTTCTAAACACATTGATAACCTTCATGGGTCTTTTTGGGCAATAGCCAGACACCATGAAAATCTAATGTCCCCTCTTTAGTTCAACATGGCATTGATCATGGATTTGCCTATTCCAGACTCTCGTAGGCAAATGGTGTGGAGAGAGAGTCAATTCTGCGGATCAGATGGTCATATCTTGCTCTTGAAGAAGTGTTAAGAGGTTATATTTTATTATTATGTGTTATTGGGACCTACATGTTATAATTTTAAGTTGAGTTGCACTTTTTATTTTATAAAATTACTTTATTATAAAAAGTGTATTATAATGAGATTTTATAAGGGATGTTTCTAGAAGTTCTAGCAACTTCTTAGAAAAGTGAATAAATAGAGGGCTGGGCCTCTCATTTGGACATGCTTGGATTTGAGATTTCTTCTACTTCTTCCATTGTGGAGCAAATTTGTAGTCTCTTGGGTCTGCAAATTATTATTTGATCTTTGGGAACGAATCATTCCCTTGGATTGGCGACTTTGAGGGTGTGAAATATCACCTGAATTGTTGCATTTGAGGAGTTGGTAATGCAGCCATCTCATTTGGACTTCATTGAGATTCAATTATAAGGGTTTACTTTGGTTGGAATAAGGGTTTCAGTTGTGCCCTAGCATTTGTGGATTGATTAATAGGGTTTGAAGACACAGTTGTGCATTATTTTCAGACTGCCAGTCCAGGGTTTAGACCCACGTTTTTGCTCATAACTCCTAATTGGCTTGACGGATGAATTTCATATTTTAGGGGGTTATTCAGCAACCCTAGGCGCCCAGATTTATTGCTTTTGGAGTGACAAAAAACGCTGCAATATTTTTATCTAGCAACCGTACCAAGCCGTACCTATACGGCCCTGTCAGTTGGGCAGCAGCAGCAATTTTGTGAGTCGGTTTGGGGCAGATTGTGAGGTCTTCGTGTGGCATTAATCTAGCATTCATATCCGGCAAAATTGGAGCTATTCCAGGTGCACAAAATATTGATTGCCAAAATATTGCATGTTAAGGATTAGAACAGTCAGCACTGTCATTGCATAAATAGTTATTTCCAGTCATTAATAACTGTTGTAAAAGTTTCGTCATTTGCATTCCAAATCTGAACTGGGTTATTGTTCATGTCATAACATTGCATTGTCAAGAGCTTGATGTATTAGAAGTGCATAGTTGTGACAGTCTCTCATTGTAATCAGTTCTATTTGCTGTCATAAAATCAGAATTGCATTGGACTTCATATTTGAGTTTCATATTGTCATCAATCTCTTAGATTGGTAGTGTTATAATCTGGAATTGTTGTTCATACATTATTGGCATCATATATTGAAGTTTCGTTGTACAACAATTAGTAATATTGCAGCCTTATTCAGTTACATGCCAACTGTTTGACAAAATTCCTAAGTCCAGTTTGAGGGTTTCAGTGGCCTTTATAGTAAGGGTCATTACAGTGGTATCAGAGCTATAAGTCCTGCCATCTTGTGGAAGTCTTGTAGGGAATTTGGAACAGCTGGATAGAAGGGAAAGTGTTTGACGAAATGTCAAAACACTAAAATTAGAACATTTATGACCATGCGACAGAGGCTTTATAATTTCCGCAATACCAAAGCAAGACAAGATAGGATTTCAGACCTGCCGAGCGAACAGTCTAGCTCATCTGTACAGGTGGACATAGAATCCAGTCATACAGACACAGGGGAGGTATTCTTTGATGAAGACTACGACTACAATATGGATAGAGGCGGGAATGCCGGTCCAGATCAGCAAGAGGAAAGATTTTTACAGTTATTAGACACCTTGGCACAGGGACATCGATTAGCCGAACAAAGAGCACAGGAACAGAATCAGAGAATGGAGCTTATGATGCAGATGATGGCTCGTCAAATGGGGTTGAACGCTAACATAGGTGGAGGAAATAATCAGAATGGTAACAATCAGAATGGGAATAATCAGGGTGGGATACATAATGGAGGCGAACAAATTGGGAACAATTTCGGTCATGCACCCCAGCAAGCTAGGATAGTGAGTTCGAGACCTATGATTCCCACGTTCCTTCCTAGAGCTCCAGAGCAGCCAGTACCAGAACCCCAGATCACTGACATACAAGATCAGCTGAGGAGAGATTGGGAAGCAGGAGGTCCAAATTTTACAGCTGCAATCACCTTTAGAGAGTATATGGATGTGCAGATGAAGCATATGCCCCATGGACATGATAGGACTCAGAGCTATGAGCTACGAAAGAAAGTAGGGAAACTTCAATTACCATATTATGATGGCTCGGGGAAGTCTACAGCAAGAGCTTGGGTTCAAAAACTTGACACATACTTTCAATTGAACCCTGTGTCTGAGGAAGAAGCTATTAAGTATGCAGCAATTCACTTGGATGGGTTAGCACACGAGTGGTGACATCATGGTATGATCACTATGGGTCATGCACACATTGCCTCATATGTGGAGTTTACGGAGAGACTGATTGAACGTTTTGATAAGGATCCAGAACTCCATTTCAAGGAGTTAGCTCAGCTTAAACAACGGGGATCATTGGAAACATACATTTCAGAGTTTCAGAAACTTGCAGTGTTAGTAACAGATGTATCTGAATGGAGGCTATTGGTTTTATTTATGGATGGGCTAGTTGATCCGGTGAGAGGGTGGATTAAAGCTCTCAACCCTCCCACTTTGCAGGAAGCCATTAAGAAAGCTCATGACATGGATTCCTCTTCAGCTTCTAAAAATAAATTCCAGGCAAAGAGTTTCCCTTCAGGAAAAGTAGGGACAGGAAACCCTTTCATAGAGAGGCACAGCTACCTAAGGAGGAAAGTAAGAGGTTGGATAAGCAGACACTTAATGACTTGCATAGGAAGAAGCTATGCTTCTATTGCAAAGGCCCGTATGAGTATGGCCATGTCTATCCTATGAGGCCAAAAGGGAAGGCCAACCGAGCAATGTGGGCTTATTACGAAAGCTCAGATTCAGATAGTTCAGAACATCATGATGAGGATCCTAATGAAGCAGAGGGAGAGCAGGAGATAGACAGTGCAGGGCAACAGCAAGGAACAGAGCTACATTTACAGGAAGCACGACTGTCTAGTATCCAGAGAGAGGGATCTTTCAGACTTCGGGGAGTTTTGGCTGGGCAGAAGGTTATTACATTATTGGACACAGGTGCCACACATAATTTCATTGATGCACGATTCGTGGAGAAGCGTGGACTCATTACTGAGGAGTTCGTGGGACTAAGAGTCAAGGTAGTTGATGGATACACTCTTCGTTGTGACAGGATAGTACGAGACCTACCTTTGCGCCTAAACAACTATGAGTTCAAGGCGGACTATCATGTGGTCAACATGGGTGACATGGATATAATACTTGGAATGCAGTGGCTACATTCATTGAAGGTGGTTACCCTGAGACTAGAGGATATGGAGATACAATTCGAAGTGAATGGTAGGACTCATGTGCTTAAGGCTATCCGTAATGGAGACATCAGGACTATCTCATTTAGGCGGCTGGAGAGATTAACTAGGCATAATGATATAGAGTGGGCAGCAGTTTGTACTTTGACACCTACACAGGAGGAGCAACATAAGACGGAATATCATCCTGATATTCAGAAATTCAGGATTAAGTACGAAAAGGTATTCAGTGAGATTCCACCAGGCAGGCCACCGGACAGAGGCATTGAGCATGTTATTGAGCTGGAGGAAGGTGCTAAGCCTATCATGATCACACCATATCGACACCCAAAGCGACTCAAGGATGAGATCGAAAGGACCATCGAGGAGTTGCTAGCTATGGGGCACATCCGACCAAGTAAGTCACCTTTTGCAGCTTCTGTTGTTTTGGTAAAAAAGAAGGATGGAACTCTTCGGATGTGTGTTGATTACAGGGAATTAAATAAGAGAACCATTAAGAACAGGTATCCCATTCCTCGCATTGATGAGTTGATAGATGAATTGCATGGGGCTTGTTATTTCACGAAAATTGATTTGAGAACAGGATATCACCAGATCAGAGTCCATGAACAGGATATTGAGAAAACTGCTTTCAGATGTCATTGTGGGCACTTTGAGTTTGTAGTCATGCCTTTCGGTCTGACCAATGCACCTGCCACTTTCCAATCCACTATGAACAAAGTTTTCCACCATCAGTTGAGGAAATTCGTGCTGGTGTTTTTTGATGACATTTTGATCTATAGCCGATCATGGCAGGAGCATCTAGAGCATTTGGAGACAGTGTTGAGCATTTTACAGAAGGAGTCCTTGTATGCAAACGAGTCCAAATGTGACTTAGGGATGACCGAGCTGTTATATTTGGGACACATTATTAGTGCAGATGGAGTGCGGATGGATCCTGACAAGATTCGCGCTATTGTTGATTGGCCTCCACTAGAGAACCTTACACAGTTGAGGGGGTTCCTTGGTTTATGTGGTTTCTATCGCAGGTTTGTCAGTGGCTACTCACGACATGCAGCTCCCATGACAGATCTACTGAAAAAAGGGGAATTTGTGTGGACTCAGAAGGCACAGGACTGTTTTATGAGATTTAAGGAGATAATGACTACGTGCCCAGTTCTAGCATTCCCTGATTTCACGAAGCCATTTGAGCTTCAATGTGATGCATCTGGAGAGGGAGTAGGTGCTGTACTTATGCAGAATAAGCACCCCATAGCTTATGAGAGCAGGAAGCTCAGAGGCCCCGAGTGTTCATTCAGTATATATGATAAGGAGATGTTGGCCATCATGCATGCTTTGGTCAAATTCAGACAATATCTTGTGGGTAGCAAGTTTTTTATTAAAACTAATCATAACAGTTTGAGGCATTTCTTGGGACAGCGGGACCTGAATGATTGCCAGCAAAAGTGGGTAAGTAAGTTGCAGGCATATGATTTTGACATCTCATATGTCAAGGGAACTCAGAATGTTGTTGCAGATGCTCTATCTTGAAGGCCACACCTCACTCTTATGGTTCAAATATCAGAGGATTGGCGACACTTGATTATAGCAGAGTATGCCAGGGATACATGGGCCTCCGATATAGTGGAGGGAACAGTGATTGATACCAGATACACACTTGTAGATGATTTAATCATTTACAAGAATAGGATTTACCTAGTCCCAGGATCGAAGGTTAAGCAACTGATTTTGAGAGCATTTCACGACTCACCGATAGCAGGCCATCCCGGGTACTTCAAGACTTACAGGTCAGTTCGAGAGCGGTTCACTTGGAAGGGGCTGAAAGCTGATGTTTTGCAGTACGTTCGAGAGTGTCTTGTTTGCCAGCAAAACAAACAAGAACACACCTATCCGGCAGGGTTCCTACAGCCACTTCCGATCCCTGACAGGAAGTAGGAGTGCATCTCCATAGACTTTATCACAGGTTTTCCCAAGGTACAAGGACGGGATTGTATTTATGTGGTGGTAGATAGATTAACAAAATATGCTCATTTCTTTCCTATCACCACTACCCACTCAGCAGCTCAGGTGGCAGAGGTTTTCTTTCGAGAGGTTTTCAGATTGCACGGATTGCCTCGGAACATTATGAGTGACAGGGATAGCCGTTTCATGAGTCATTTTTGGCAGGAGGTATTCCGGTTATGTGGCACGGAGCTTACACCCAGCACTAGCTATCACCCACAAACCGATGGTCAAATGGAGATTGTGAACAAATGGGTGGAAGGGTATTTAAGGAATTATGTGGCAGCTCAGCAGCAAGCTTGGGTCAGATGGATATATCTCTGCAAGTATTGTTACAATACTACATATCACATCACTATACAGATGACACCCTTCATGGCACTTTACGGTTATGAAGCACCTAGTTTCTTGGATTTGTTGTTGGGCGACAACCGGGTACCCAGTGCAGGAGAATTATTACAGGAGAGTAAGGATATAGTTGCTACTCTCAAAGATAATATTGCGAGAGCTCAAAACCAGTAGAAGCAGGTGGATGATATGGTTTACCTCATGTTGCAGCCATACAGGCAATCTACTCATAAGAAGAGTGGTGCAGAGAAACTCAAGCCACGCTATTACGGACCATTCAGGGTTATCAGGCGAGTTGGTGAGGTGGCTTATGAGTTGGAGCTTCCGGCAGACAGCAGGGTGCACAATGTGTTTCATGTGTCCCGCCTCAAGAAGGCGTTGGGTCAGAATGTGGTGCCTTCCGCAGTATTACCTCCTTTAGACGATGAGGGAAAATTGATTTTAGTGCCAGAATCCATCCTGGAGAGCAGAGAAAAGCAGCTTCGCAGAAGAGTGATCAGAGAATACTTGGTTAAGTGGAAAGATCTACCTGTCGAGGATGCAACTTGGGAGGGGGAAGCTATTTTGCAGCACCCGGCGTTGAGATTGCTTGAGGCCAAGCAATTTCAGGAGGGGCGGACTGTAATGTCCCCTCTTTAGTTCACATGGCATTGATCATGGATTTGCCTATTCCAGACTCTCGTAGGCAAATGGTGTGGAGAGAGAGTCAATTCTGCGGATCAGATGGTCATATCTTGCTCTTGAAGAAGTGTTAAGAGGTTATATTTTATTATTATGTGTTATTGGGGCCTACATGTTATAATTTTAAGTTGAGTTGCACTTTTTATTTTATAAAATTACTTTATTATAAAAAGTGTATTATAATGAGATTTTATAAGGGATGTTTCTAGAAGTTCTAGCAACTTCTTAGAAAAGTGAATAAATAGAGGGCTGGGCCTCTCATTTGGACATGCTTGGATTTGAGATTTCTTCTACTTCTTCCATTGTGGAGCAAATTTGTAGTCTCTTGGGTCTGCAAATTATTATTTGATCTTTGGGAACGAATCATTCCCTTGGATTGGCGACTTTGAGGGTGTGAAATATCACCTGAATTGTTGCATTTGAGGAGTTGGTAATGTAGCCATCTCATTTGGACTTCATTGAGATTCAGTTATAAGGGTTTACTTTGGTTGGAATAAGGGTTTCAGTTGTGCCCTAGCATTTGTGGATTGATTAACAGGGTTTGAAGACACAGTTGTGCATTATTTTCAGACTGCCAGTCCAGGGTTTGGACCCACGTTTTTGCTCATAACTCCTAATTGGCTTGACGGATGAATTTCATATTTTAGGGGGTTATTCAGCAACCCTAGGCGCCCAGATTTATTGCTTTTGGAGTGACAAAAAATGCTGCAATATTTTTATCTAGCAGCCGTACCAGGCCGTACCTGTACGGCCCTGTCAGTTGGGCAGCAGCAGCAATTTTGTGAGTCGGTTTGGGGCAGATTGTGAGGTCTTCATGTGGCATTAATCCAGCATTCATATCCGGCAAAATTGGAGCTATTCCAGTCCAGTTTGAGGGTTTCAGTGGCCTTTATAGTAAGGGTTAGTACAGAAAATCTATTATGTTTTCCTTTTTCTCTCTCTTAGTTTAAAACATAATGATGATTACACCTTATTGTGCAAGTTAAACTTGTTTCAATTTCCCTTGCTAAAGAGGGAGTGTTAAGAAGTTAGCTTGTGTGAAATTGAATCTATATTGTTTATGTCTATCCTCAAGTTAATATTACATAACTGATTCATTAATTGTATATATATATATGTATATATATATATATATATATATATATATATATAATATTTTATATATATACATATATATATATATATATATATATATATATATATGTTTTTTTATTATTATATATATAATATTATACATATACATATATACTTAAGATTATATTAAGAATCTACGTAATGTAATCAGTTTGTATGTAATCAAATTGCCAATAGCACATTATGTTAAATTGTAGTTCAGTCAGATTGATATAATCATGAGATTCATTATAAATGGTAAATCATCATTAGCTATATATTCTTTATACATACATATTATTATATATAATATATATTACATATTATATTATATATATAATAATTTATATATATATTATACATATGGCTAGTTATATTAAATATATTAACCAATGATGATTATCTATAGAGACATGTCTCCTCATATTTATATGAGAAGCAAATCTGCAACTGGAATATATCAATAACAATGGCAATGTTATTACATTTGCAGAGATCCTAAAACTAACAATTTTATGCTTTTATTATATTGTTTCCTTAATAGCTCATGCAGGTCCCACAGATGTATCCTTTTTCAAGTCACTAGGTCCTCCACCCATCTGCCTAGTGATGGTGATGCTCCTGTGCCTAATTCTTTTCTGACAATGCTTCCACCCCTTCGACGTGTTTCCTGCAAGGAAGTTCTCCGCAATTAAATTAGATTATCATAATAAATTATTTGATCATAATTAATCACAACAGTTAACCATCTTCTCAATTCCATGAATTCGTGACAAATGATCAACTAACTTGTTATCTTCATTTTGAAATTACAATGACTAACCATCTTACCATTTCACAAGATTATAACCAAATTAACTGTCAACTGACTTCATGTGAACCTCAATGGCTATATTTTTAATTAGGTCAGAAATTGGGATGTAACATGTACGGTCATCATTTTGTTTGCATTTCATGGTTTTTGAGACTTACTTTCAAGTCTTTTATACTACGAAACATACAATGGAGAAAACAATGGAGAAATGGAACATTACAATGGTATCTTAGTAATTGCCTTTGAGTCAAAATCCCCTTCGGGAAGTCATTGGCTTCGGATCGAGATATCTTTCGATTGAGTTCCTCTTCTGGTCAAGATCCCCTTCGCACTGAGTCCCCCTTCGGACTAAGATTCCCTTTGCATCGAGTTTCCCTTCGGATTGAGTTTCCCCTTGGATCAATTTGCCCTTCAGGTCAAGATTCCCTTCAGAATGAGATCCCCTTTGGATAGAGGTCCCCTTCGGATTGAGATTGCCTCCGGATAAAAATTCCCTTTGGGTTGAGATTGCCTCCGAACAGAGATCCCCTTTGGAACAAGATTCTGTTTTGGCCGAGATTGCCTTCGGGCCGAGATTGCTTTTAGGCTGAGTTCATGTTTGGGATATTACATTGCAATTAGACTATCACTTGATTGTACAATCTAACAAGCATAAGAAACTTACGTGATCTCTCCTTCACTACGTCCCTACCCCCCTTACACAAACACTCTCACTAATACCAATAGTTCTTCTTCCTAGTTCCTAACAATTTTCCAAGCCTATATATTTCTCGAACATTTTTGGAAAAAAAAAGATGATTACAAAGAGGAAATTCAGAGGTTGCACAATAAACTTGCAATCGAATTGTAACAGCATCCTTGGAAACTAAAATTGTTAATTCAACCACTGACATAAGAGATATGTGGGAAACAAGTTAACAACAATGAGAGCTATGTTTGTGGTGCTAATACATTTTCCAAAAGACCAAACAGAATGATGTTAAATTCCATTAAGTGCCAATCTTCTTAGGGAATCTAAACCTTGGATATTTCGCTCATTTTTTGTATGGTATTTTTTGTAGCTTTCAATCTAATCTCTCCACATGGCATTGCAAATTATTTATGTAAAATCCATAAGTAGACAGTGCAGCAGATGCACCAGATTTCCAAAACATACCACAATACGCAAGGCATGGAGATCATCGTCTCTATCAATTAGGGCCAAAAGTACAATGTCCACTGGCAATAGTTCATGAGTCCACATGAAAAAAGCCAAACTTGCACTAGATTTCAACAGCAGCTCCTGAAAACAGTTTAAAAAATCCATAATCAACATTAATTTAATGAGTGAGACGTGTAAAAATATCACCTAGTTATCTTATACGAAAACGGAAAACAGTGTCTTGCATGGTAATGAATTGAAAATCAACATAGGTAAAAGTATTCTGGGAAAACAATGATACAATACCTGTAAAGTATAGCCACGTTGTAATTGCAACTGTATGTGATGGAGAAGGACATCCACCATTGTATATATGTTGGATGTAACTTCTTCTGGAGATAGTTCCTTCAAAACTCGCCCCTATAAGTCAAATGCTAGATTAGAGTCAATGTTATAGCATTGGTAACTTGACAGACTTACCAATTACCAAAAGTGGCAAGAATGTTGAGTTGGCAACAAAATGCGAAATGACTGACGCAAAACTCAATCAACTTACAAGGTTTGCAGTGTTAATGGCCTCTGGGTGTCCGTCCATAATAATCCAGGCCCCAGCACAAAGGTATTGTCGATGTTGAGGGAAACTGTGGTTAATGTATGTGACAACATAGGTAGGATCAGCAGAAGGCAAAAGCAGTTGTGTGCACTGGTTAATAACTGTATTTTCTGCCTGCAAAAGTAACACATACATTATTTATGAGAAGCTAATCAAATGACAATTCTTATACCAGTAGACAAAAAAGAAAACGACTTGTTATTTTTGGTTTTACTAGTGATGATAAGTTATAACGATGCCCTCTGAAATCAATAAACTTAAACGCAAACATCTGACACTTTGATAACATAATTCCTAATGGTTAACAAAAATTCATTCAACAATTTACTCCAACTATTAGCTAGATATCAGCTAAACTGTCAAAGATACAAACATAATTTCCTCACTAAATAGAAGAGGTTTTCAATAGTTCATGGTGCAACAGAGAATGTAAGGATTTTTAATTTCACAAACCATCCACAAAATTATAAGAAAATTTTGGGTCTAGCCCAGTACGAGTCTCACTTGTACATATTGTAGTCAGTTATTTTGGTTTTTTATTAACCAAGCAATAAGTAATATACAATTAATAACTGTCCAGTCAGCCTAAACTTTCAAATAAATTATGTCTATGGAAAAAATATATTTGTTGATGGTTGTAAATTTTCACTGCCCATTAGTTTCTGTTTTATGCATACTAAAAAATCAACCAGCATATCTAAATGATCAGGGATTTTAAAACTTCTAAGATATAGTTTTCCAAGTTGAAGGGTTCTATGCGAAATTCTACAATCAACTGATAGGCAAACAAATTATTGCTTTGTTTGTGGTTAATTTTGTATTCACTATAAAACAAAGAAAAACACCCAGCAAGAAATGTGACACAACTTTGACATAGATTATTATAACTTTACTCAACCATTTACTATGATAATCCAATTTATTGAAAGGAAGCAAAATAAGTGGAATTAGCTTCTTATTCTGATATAATATGGAAAAATGTGAAAATTGTTATAACTTCAAATAGTTAAGAGTTACAGTTTGAGATGCACATTTTAAGAAACAAAAAAAAATAATATCAGCACAGATAAAAGCCCACAATACACGATTTACATCGGGGCAACCCCTTTGGGGACAGGAACCCTCCACTCCAAAAGCCTGCTCAATGTGTTACGGTAAAAAAATCTGATTATAAACACTTACAAAGCAAGTTTTTTACAAAAGTGATGTCAATGCTTTAGTTTAAAATTATTGTCACAACCAAAACCATTCCAATAATTAAGAATAAAATAAAACTTTCATTAACAAATAGTGAAACTGAAAAAAAACCAACTTTTGTTTTCCTAGGAGCATGAAAAAAACTACAGGTAACATCCCGATTTAGTTACTAAGCTACTTTTCACATTAAGCTGAAAATTAACTTTCTCAATTACTTTCAAGGAATTTTTTAAAAGAAAAATATATTGCTTTAACAAAATAAACTAACTGTTTACCGCATAGATTAATGGATTAAGGAATACAGATAATGAACAAGAACAGTAACAGCAGTACTTCCTTTTATTATTCGCATATGCCAAGAGATTACATAACTGATGATAAGATGGTTTACAATGATCCCAGACGGGGCATAAATACTTCCCGCTGAACCTTCCCGAAGGGGATCCGTTGGCTACATAGTAATCCTAATCTACCCGTCGGTTACAAAATTCTTTACCGGCAACATGAACCCATCGGCTACATAGTTTCTACCACAACATCATCCCCCCCAAAAGAAAAGTCGTCTCCTGGCGACTTCAAAACAAACAAAAACAGGAGACCACAAAATACAATAGGAAAAGACTATACACCAAAGAGAAGATTGGGATCCTGAAGAATGCGGCTGTCGGCACAACTCATAGAGTTGTTCCGTCCGGATGCTCAAATCCTTCTAAATCTATGTATTAACCTCTATGGCTTCCTTCAAGAGAAGCGTTGCATCCATAGCCTGGGTCTTTGCCAACTGTAATTCCTGCTCTGCCTCTTCCTATCCCACAATAGTGTTGCATGCTCAGCTGCCCACGCCACCTGTTGGTTGGCCAAATCTGCATTTACCTTTTCCCTAGCCTCCTCTACTGCCAGAGACCTCTCCGCTGCGACCTTGTCTCTTGCCCTGTCCGCCTATGAGCATAGTAGACTTCCTTGTACAATCCTACTATCTCGTGCACCAACTTCTCCATGGAAGTGTTGCACAGACCCAACTCTGGCTCGATGGCCCAATCCACCAACATCTCCGGTGTCTCAACTATTGACCATCCTCTATCCTCAAAACATGAACGGAACCGCTACGAACAAATCCCTTTGATATAAGCTCGAACCAAATGCCACTCTCTCCACCAAGTCATAGCCTGCAATGCCACATTAGGTCCCTTCTGTAGCATAGCCCGCATAGCCTTGAGGTAATCTCTGCATCTGTCCTCATCCGACCCATAATCCTCCTTTGGCACATCGTCCATGGTCCATTCCCCATCACTGTTCATCTCTGCTATCGCCGCTGTTACCATGTCCACATTTGGTGCCGCCTCCTCCTTCCTGGGTGCACCCTCCAACTGTGGAACCGCCACCTCCTGTGGCTCTGATACGACTGCTGGTCCTGTAGGGACTCCTCCATGACTGGGGGACTGAATGGACGGTCCAACCTCGGCAAGAATGAGCCAAAACTGCTGCCTCAGAAATTTACTCACTCTATCTATCACTTATATTCTCTCAGGCTGTTTTGACTATGCCTCCATCAATAAAGAAGATGAAATGGTGAACACAGCATCTGAACCCATCACATCCAAACAAACCTAGGGTTTGGACTGTGGTACTGGCAACCCTATCAACTCTGGCTTTGCTGGTGCAACAGGGTCTAGCATACAATCTTAGGAAGGCAAGCCCTTAGTTAAAGCAATAGGTGACACAACATCTGCCGCAGCCATGCAGAAAGCAACATCTGGAGTGGTTGTCGGTGCAACATCTGTCAGCCGTGGGACACCATCTGCCACTGCCGGTGGAACATTTGCTACTGTCCGTGGGACCACATCTGCTACTGCCGGTGGGGTCATGACAACCAGTGCATGCCACTGACCGAACAACGGAATGTGTGAAGGGACGGACAAGTGCGCCAAAGTTGACAATTGCGACAGGGTGAAAATGTGGACTCACTAACTATTGGTTTGTTGCCAACTTCCACAAAAGTACTCTCTTCCTCGTACTCATCCCCACTACCCTCCGAAGTCTCCTCCCGTCCACTATCGGTGTCCCCGTGAGCCTACAATCCTCAAAATACCTTCTTCTACCCCGCTATTGTCCCACCCGTGTCCAAATGTTTCCAATAAAATATTGGAGGCTCTCCTTGTGCCAACTTTCCCCGCGGTGGAGCCTCAAAATCATCCATTGGTATCTGATTAATTGTTGCCTCCAGAAACAAGCCAATTGCATGGTGTGGCATAAAGAATGTGTGGTGCCGGAATGTCATGAACTCCTCCATCCTGTCGGCAAGAACTATAGCCCAATCATACATTGTGTCGTTCATGATGCCATTCATGAATACAATCCATGGCAATGCTATATCTGAAGCCCGAGTTGCCCCTGTCAACTTGCTCTTGATAATGTCCATAATGCACCTCCAGTGGCCTTCTCGAATAAGATCTCGCCGAAGCCCTCTGCATTTAGACCCTTTTATCACTGACCCATCTCCTCAGGCATAAGATTGCGGCCCACTAATCGTATCCAATGTTCTTTCCGTTCCTGAGAGAGCCTTTGATTCTTGATTTCCCCCTTCCGACCTCCAGGACCAAGGATGCCAAAAACCCTAGTGAAATCCCTAGGCTTAAAAGAAACCGTCATCCGATGCTTTTTGTACAAAAATGTGTTGGTTCTGCTGTGCCGATTATATGCTTTGATCATGGTGCGCAAAACTGATTCAAATAAGCAAATGGAAAACACTGGAAGCTGGATGGCCTAGTGCACTTGTGCTCGTATCAAAATCTGCTTAATTACCTCTATATCCAAAGTCTCCTGCCACCATTTCCGGCATTCGCTGCCATTGAGCCCTTCAAATTGAACAGTAAGATGTGTGAGTTCTACCCTTACTTTCTGTTTCTTGTTGCTAGAAGCGGATGGCCTTGCAACGCGGATACCAGAAGCTAAAACCTTGGCATTCTTTTCCATAATTGACTTCAGCTCGTTCTTCCACTGCTTCCATTTTCTTGCCGATTCCATATAATAACGGTTTCTTTCCTCCTTTTATAATATAGGGCTCCTCCTCCTTTTTGCCTGCGCGACTAAAAGAATGAAGAGCGAGCTAATTAACAATCCGCGGAGAATTAAAAACAATCCGCATACACCATCCGCAGGAGAGAGAAAGCCGTGAGTGAACTTCAATCGCCAAGCTGAAAGGCACCCTTATTTTCAATGAAGATGTCCAATCTATCTTTAAAGTTCACCATTTCTAGAAGTTGTGAATGAAGATGAGTCTCTCTCGGGGTGATATCACCATTCTTATGACCAGATTAATAGTCATTATCTTTCTGTGTGGATCGGCTTCAAGCATTCTACCCAACAATTATCATGCCTTCTGCACGCTTGACAAGGATATGAAAATTGACTTTGGTAAATGAAAACCCTTAGCTCCTCATCTTTTATTTCATCTCATAGAAAGATATGTTGCTACCTGCGGAATAGAAGACTACTATGGAGAAGAAGGTAAAGCCGCAAAAAGTATAGAAGGCATCCGCAGAAGCCAAGGGAAATGCACCAAAGTGAAGAGAAGTTTAAAGCCGTGAGAAAACAACAAAATTCACGAAAGAATATAGGCTTTAAGTCGTGAGCATGAAAAGATATCCGCGGGAGAAGCTTAGCCTGCAGGGAAATGAAAACCATCGAAGGCAATAAAAGACCGCGGGAGAAACAAGGGGTCCGTGGACACAAAGCAACAGGTTCGTGGGAAAACAATAGGTGCCCGCGGGGAAACAAGGCACCCGCGAAAAAGTAAGCAGGACGCGTGGAAAAATAGCTCGCAAAAAGGATGAGGTACCTCGCGGAAAGCAAAGATTAATTATTGCGGAGATAGCTTAGCCGCTAAGACTAAAAACATGTTGTCCGCGAAGAAGTCATCCGCAGGTCAACCCACGAAACATATTGTCCGTGGGGCTTCCCGCGAAAAACCTTGCCCATGGCCAACGTCCATGCTAAGTCTCTCTTTTTCTTTAAAAAACGATTGTATTCTCTCCTCTTTTTTAAAAGAAAAATTCTCTCTTTTTTTCAATTAAAAAAAATAAAAAACCAATATACCTAGTTATCTCTCCAGACTTCGCCAACCATTCGGCAATGGCGAGTTCGGACTTTGTCATTCTGTGACCCCAGGGGTATGTTCCTGGCATGATACATCTTCAACTTTCACCCATTCACTGCCTGAGGCACTTCTTGCCCATCCAAGGTCCACAATTTTATTGCTCCATTGTCGCCTACCTCGCAAATCTGGTATGACCCGACCCATCTAACCTTGAACTTTCCTGGTTTGATTTCATTCCAACCATCATACTTCAATACCAACTGCCACGGCTGGAACCTATTGAGTTTCAGATGCTTATCATGCCACGCCTTACATCTGTGTTGTGTCACCTCCGTGGCCCACTGCGCCAATAATCACGTCTCTCCAAGCTTGTTCAAATTATCCAGCCACTCCCTTAAGCTTTCCATGTCACCTAGCTTATTTTCCAGTGCTATTCTCAGGCTCGGTATCATGCACTCTACTAGTACCACTGCCTCCTGTCTGAACATTAATTGGAACAGTGTGTGCCTGTAATGTCCCCATTTTGGCTGACATCGTTTTGCATGCTGGATCAGTCTATCACGGACTCTCTAGACGAGTGGTTGTGATGAGAGTCATTTTGGCGTTTATTTGGTGATTGGATCGCTCACTATGCTCTTGGAGATATTAATTTATTTATATTTTATCATCACTTTTTTATACAGTGCCTACGTGTTATAATTCTAAGTTGAGTTACACTTTTTTTTTATAAAGTTATTTATTATAAAAGTGCATTATAATAGAATTTTATAATGGATGTTTCTAGAAGTTCTTAGTAACTTCTTAGAAAAGGATGCTTCTAGAAGTCCTTAGTAACTTCTTAGAAAAGTAAATAAATGGAGGGCTTGGCCTCCCATTTGGATATACGGGATTTGATAATTCTACTACATTTTCTCTTGAGCATTTGTAATATCCCTTTTCGAATAATCTACTAAAAACCGAGATATAGACTTGCAAATTTAAAACCGAACAATAAACTGACACTTGATATAAATTTCAGAACTTAAAACAATTTGTAACCCGCAGATTTGCATTCAAATAAACTCAGAAAAGCTTGTTTTATTTCTCCAATAATCAGAAGGACATATTAGAACCAGGAGTTAACTCAAATAACTCAAAATGCACTACTGTATTATACATCAGCAATACAATAACGTGCAATAACTCGAGTAATTCAATCTTATAAACAAAAAATGACAGTCAAATTGAAAATATAAATGAAACCTGTAAGAAAGCTAGGTTTGCATCCAACCTTCAAACGCTTCTCCAAGAGTTTGCGTCCTAAAAGAAGAAACCAGCAACTATTTCCAGTTCCCAAATTAATATTTGCTTGAATATTATAATCTTCATATATCCTCTCATGTGAAGCTTGTGGTACCTTTTATCACTTTTCCCAATGTGATGCACGCTCTTGTAGGCAATGTGGGATAAAACACTTTTTTTGTCCTTTAGTCACTTAAGTGACATAGTACCTTTTTTTAAAATAAAGTAACACATTAAATGAACTTTAATAGTCACTTAGTCAAAACCCACATAATCATTAGGCATTAAAATAACTGATCAAACAAACTCGGATAAGCACGTGCAATAGCTCGTTGGAAAGCTCTTGATGAGACGCTTCCAAATCAACACTGGGATATCAAGAATACTGAGTTCTATTTACTTACTAAAAATAGTAAGCATCTGGACAACTTGTCAAAACTACTCTGATGGGGCTGGAACTAGAAATATCTAAGCCAAATCTCAAATTGAACCCCAAAAGAACCTTTTCGCCCCTGAGACCTAGACGAAGTGAGTTGGCCACACAGAGATATAATGTCCCAGAAAAAAGGGACATTACAACATTTGTTGCACCATCTAGGTCTGCAAATATTCAGCACAATCCTTGAAAACGATACCTCTCAAGAGATTGCATAACTGAGGAAGTGAAAGACCTTCTGAAGGGTTGCATTTTGGAAGTGGTATTCAGCCATTTCAAGTTGAGCTTAATTTGTATACTGAGAAAAATATAATGTTCAGGTTATTGGATACATTAGAGGAGCAAAATAGGCGAATGGATATGATGCAACATGAGTAGAATAGGCGAATGGATATGATGTTGCAGCTTATGGCTAAACAGATGGGCCTCAATATTGATGATTTGTATGTTGCTCCAATGCAAGAGGTAGTTGATTCCTCAAGTGGGATCAAGACACATATAGAGCCACCCAGCTATGATGTTGGTGTCTCAACAGAGTCAGTCAATATAGGTTTACGCTCTAGTATAATTGATTCACAATTTGGCATTGAGTCATATGTGCACAGTCAGGAGTCCACATATGAAGCTTTGTCAGCATATGACGATGCAACAATAGTGGGATTAGGAGAATGCGAGGTTACTGTCATATCAACAGCCACTTCTATGTCAGTTGAACTATCCAATGAGGAGTTTAGTAGTATGCATGCAATGGTTGATGTGTGTTCTAATGATGGCACACATGTTGATTATGAGATTTCATCAACTCCAGATTCAGTTAAGCTTTCTATTGCAGCTGTTAGTGTTATTCCTATGTCCATATATTTTGATATGGCTACACCTATTGTTGATACAATTAGCATGAGTGCATATGGTTCGCCTGTAGCTACATCTTTTTCAATGCATGATGGTGATGACCAAGATTCTAGTCCAATATATATTATGTGGGTGGATATAGGGAAGAAGAGATTTCTTAGATCTTCTACGGAGTTGCCTTTTGGTGTCATTCTAACTTCTACATCACCCGCACAAGTTTTGGGTGCTATGTTATAGGACATGTCGTTGGTCTTGATGATGTTGATTTGCAATTGGTTTAATGTCCACAAGGATGTCACATACTACTTTATTTGGGATCCAGGAGGATTGACTAGTTTGTTGTTTGGCCATTTCTTGGGGACAAGCAATTTCAGGAAGGGCGGACTGTAATGTCCCCGTTTTGGCTGACATCATTTTGCGTGCCGAATCAGTCTATCACGGACCCTCGTAGACGGGTGGTTGTGATGAGAGAGTCATTTTGGCATTTACTTGGTGATTGGATGGCTCATTATGCTCTTGGAGATATTATTTTATTTATATTTTATCATCACTTTTTTATATGGGGACTACATGTTATAATTCTAAGTTGAGTTGCACTTTTTTTTTATAAAGTTATTTATTATAAAAGTGCATTATAATGGGATTTTATAATGGATGTTTCTAGAAGTTCTTAGTAACTTCTTAGAAAAGGATACTTCTAGAAGTCCTTAGTAACTTCTTAGAAAAGTAAATAAATGGAGGGCTTGGCCTCCCATTTGCATATACGGGATTTGATAATTCTACTACATTTTCTCTTGAGCATTTGTGGCACCATCTAGGTCTGCAAATATTCAGCATAATCCTTGAGAACGATACCTCTCAAAAGATTGCATAACTGAGGAAGTGAAAGACCTTCTGAAGGGTTGTACTTTGGAAGTGGTATTCAGCCATTTCAAGTTGAGCTTAATTTGTATACTCAGACTACCTAAGGGTTTGAGTTTTTCGAAGCAGTCCGAAAAAAGCATCTCCAAAAAAGCAGTCCGAAAAAGAAGCTCTGAAAAAGTAGTCCGAAAAAGCAGGTCTAAAAAAGCAGTTCGAAAAAGCAGTTTGAAAAAGCAAAGCGAAAAAGCAGATCTGAAAAAAGCAAGTGAAAAGAAGATCAGAAAAAGCAAAGCAAAAAGGCAGCATTGGAGAAAATTATTACAGCTATCTACAACCAGGTTCCTTTGTTAGCATTGCATTTTAGGTGTTACAAGTTTCAGCTGTAGGTGCGCATTATACCAACATTATCATGTTTGTAATCCATGTAAATGCCAAAATTCTTGGCCATATTTCATGAGCATTGTATTAGAAATTTCATTACAATTAAGGAGATAATAGTTGCTGGTGTCATTTGAGCAATTCAATATTATTATTTATCAGCTAGTTAGTTTGCCTACCAACTGTTTGTAAAAATGTCAGTTGATTGTAGGTGTTCATTTCTCATGTTTAAATCATATATATGCATTGTATATTGCCAAAATTAGTTGCACATTCATGTTAGGTCATTGTTTAGTCAATTCGGAATCTTCTTGCAAGCATTCTTATTGATGCTAAGTGAAGGAAAGAGCCATAAAAGCATACTGAAATTTATATCAGTCATATGAACCTTGTATGCAAAGTGTTTTCTTGAACCTTTATCAGCATTTTGGGATCAGATTTGAGCAGGGTCATTACAATGCCCTATTGTCACCTTGTACGCTGTGCGTTACGCCCACAAAGCAGAAGGTAGTTTTTCCTCCCAATCTTCACCTTTGACCACACGACTTGTAAATAATTGCTACCAAGATCTTGTTTGTAGCTTCGGCCTGTCCGTTTGCTCTTGGATAGTACGAGCCCAATAATGAATGACAGATCTTGAATTTAGTGGTGAGCAGTCTGATAACATGGTTAACAAAGTGTCCACCCCCATCACTTGTTAACTGTAATGGGATTCCGTCCCTGGTAATGATTTCCTCATAAATAAATCTTGTTGTGCTGACGGCTAAGTTATCAGGTAGTGCATGTGCCTCCACCCACTTGGTCAGGTACTCTGTTGCGACAACAATGTATCAGCACCGTCTGGTCTTGCTCACCTTCAGAAATCCGATGAAATCCAATCCCCATTGTTCGAAGAGTTCCTACATGTGTGAGAGGTTGAGCGGCATAAAGTCTCTCTTCAATGGCTTCCCGGCCCATTGGCAAGTGTCAAAACCAACGACCCATTCCCACGCGTCGTTGTACACCGTCGGCCACCACAGTCCTGCCAATAGTATTTTCCTCACTGTGGTGTCAGGTCCCATATGTCCACCTGCTGGTCCCTCATGTGCTTCCTTCAATACTTCCAGTATTTCCTCCTCAAACACACACAGTTTGAGAATGTGATCCGGCCCCATTTTGTATAGCATTCCATTAATCAACTAAAATGTGCGGCTCCTTAATACCAATTTTCGTCTTTCACTCTCTGGCATCTCCCTCGGTGGCTGTCTCATGGACAAGTACTCCCCAATACTGGTATACTATTTTGGTAGTACTGCAATTTGGAATAGCTGTGCATCAGGGAAGTCATCATTAACACCTCCATCTGTTGGTTCAACTGTTTTGATCCGTGACAGATGGTCCGCACTGACATGCTTCTTCCCAGCCCGTATAACAATTTTGAAGGTGAATTCCTGTAGCAAAAGGAGCCACCGACTGATTCTTCCTTGAATGATCGGTTTATTTACGAGGTACAATAAAGCTTGATGGTCCACATTGAATACAAACGGTGTCGCCAACAAGTAGTGTCGGAACTTCTATACTGCGTACACCGTGCCCAATGCTCCCCGTTCCGTTGTGTTGTAGTTCCGTTCCGCTCTTGATAACAGTTGACTAGCAAAGTATATTGGGTGATCCAATCCGTGGCTACCTATCTACGCCAAGGTTGCTCCGATCGTATAGTTGGATGCGTCGAGATGAACATGGAACTCCTTATCCCAATCCGGATATGCCACGATGGGTGTCGTTGCCAATCGTACCTTCAGCACTTCAAATGCCTCATCATGTTCCTTCTCCCATCTAAATGATTCTCCTTTGCAAGTTAACTTGTCCAGCAGGTATGATACCTTGGCAAAAATTTTGATAAACAGTCTGTAATAGCCTGTGTTCAAGGAAAGATTTTACGTCCGTTACATTGGTGGACGGCTACATCTCCAATATGACCCTCACCTTGTCAAGATCTGTCTTCAATCCTTCCTTACAGACTATGTGTCCAAGCAACCTTCCTTGCAAAACTATGAACTTGCACTTCTTCAGATTCAGAGCTAGGCGCACCCGTCGGCATCTCTCCATACATTCACCCAGTGCTGCCAGATGGTTGTCCTCAGCACTAAATATCAACCAATCATCTAGGAATGCCTTGAAGTTTTCAACGGACATTTTGTCAAAGATGTGCAGTATGATCCGCTGTAATGTAGTAGGCGCATTGTACCGGCCAAATGGCATCCAGTTATATGCGTACACTCCACCTTCCACGACAAATGTTGTCTTTAGTTTTTCCTCCTTTGCTATTGAAATCTGATTATATCCACAGAACCTGTCCATAAAGGAATAGATTTCATGCCTTGCGACTTCTTCCAATATACTGTTCTTAAATGGAATCGGGAAGGGATCCTTGATTGTGATTGCTTTTAGGCATCTGAAATCAACGCATATCCGGATCTGGGTGATGTCTTTCTTTAGTGAGATTACTATGAGTGACACCCATTCATTGGTTTGCACCTTGAAAATGATACCGGCTTCTAGCATCCGGTTGATCTCCTCTGTAACTCGTGCCGCACAGTTCTTATTCATCCTGTAGGGTTGCTTCCGTACAAGTACTGCTCCTTCGACGAGCAGGATGCGGTGCACACACAACTCTGGAGGTACTCCTTTCAGATCCTTGTATGTCCATGCGAATACATCCTTATACTCCAGGAATATCTTGAATGTTGTTGCTTTCAATACTGGATCCCAGCTATCTCCCACCAATATGTTTCTTGGTTCGGCTTCGTCTCCCAAATTCATAGTTTGTAGTGTGGCTTTGTTGTATTTGATGGGCTCTCCCTCACTGAATGCATAGGCGAGTGTCTCATGCAGTGGTGCATCCCCCTCTTTGATTTCTTTGAATTCTCTTGGAAACGCATCTCCGTTGTGGCCTTCCTCTATTGTTAATACATTGCAGCTCTGGAATAGTTCATAGTCCTCTATTTGTTAGGGGTAAGCACCGTTGACCAAATCCAAATCGTCATCTGCTGATCCTCCTTCCAACCGCAGGACTCCCTCCTGATCCGGTTCCATATGTTGCCTCCCTTCATCTTGCTCTTTAGAATCTGATGATAGAGCTTCTTCTCCCACCATCTGAGTGTGCAAATCAATGACAAATTTCCTCCCTTTCCTTTCAAGTGATAAAGTGTTTCTCTTCCAATCGTGTTTGACTTTGGCTTGAATAAGCCATCTGCGGCCCAGAATGGCGGCGTATCCTTTTCTCTTCAGCAGGATCACGACAAAGTCAAGCAAGAATGGTTGTGTGCCAATTGTCACCGGTTGTGCCATCAGGACGCCGAGAGCTTTAGTGCCGTGTTGGTTTTCTGTCAACAACTGGAATGTAGGTGGCCACAACATCAGCTGTCCCAACCTCTTCTAGGTATCCTCAAGTAAGACATTCACGCCGAACCCTCCGTCGACAATTATGTCCATCAGCGCATTTCCCAGAATCCCCATCTCGACAACCACCGGATGTCATCCGGATGTGAGGGCTAACATCATTGGGTCTTCTCCACCGGCAGCAATTTCCTTCCCTCTTCCTGGTTCTCCTAGTAACTTAGCAGTTGGCACGATATTTTTGAGTGTCGATCGGAGCTGAGGAATCGTGATCAACAGATCATTGATTTTGACGAGTACCTTCGTTTGTAGTATTTGCCATACAATATTCTGTTCTGTGCAATTCTTTGGTGAGGTGCCCATGGTATCCTTCAACTGAGATGTCTTCGCCTATGTTGCTTTCTCAATTTCCTTTCGTACTTCCTCCAGCCACTTCTTTTCTTCCGCCAAGTCGAGGTATAGTTTTGCTTGTTTCCACATGATTTCCAGCACCTCCTCGTCCGTCCCGAAGGGTAATCAGATTCACTCCAAACATTGGGCACTTGGCATCTTCATGATCATCGGGTCCGCACCATCTGCATAATAATTTTGGTGTGTTCGCCGTTGTACAATCCCGGGCAAAGTGGCCCCACAAATTGCATGTTCGGTATTAAACGATCGGTCGTCCATTCGCATCGTACTAAATTCGACTTCGGTTACTATTGTTATTGTTATTGTTAGCATTGTTGTTGTTTTGCCCACATCTATTATTTCTATATTCTCCGGACATGGCACCCTTCGTGCTTGTGTTCCCGCTCCCTCCGGATGCAAAAGCTTCCTATGTTAGGAACACTTGTTGAGGTCCTCTGGTTTTCATGTTGAAAGGACATTCTTTTGTGGAATGTCCCATGATCTGGCAGATGTCACAGAACTGGTTCTTTGGATAGGACCCTTTGGTGTGACCCTCTGTCTTACACTCTGTGCACCATAGTTCACTTCCTTTCGTTTCTTTCTGCATGTTCTTAAATTCCTTCATCATGCAAATCATGTCCTTCTGGACAGCTCAGACCTTTTTGCTGCTATTTTCCTCATCGCTTCTCTCTTCTTCCGAAGACACATCATCATCTGACTCAGAGGAGTTACTCTCTTCTTCTTCTATTTCGTCTTCTGCTCACTTTCCAAGTTCATTGCTCGATTGTACACTTCAGTGTATGATGATGGCGGCACAATCTTCATCTTCTTCCACAGCTTTGGGTGCAGGCCTTCAATGAACCATCTTTTTGCAGTCCGTCGACCGACTTATTTTCCATTTTATTTATCAAGTCTTTTAGTTTCCTGCAATAGACTCAAACAGTTTTGTTCTTCCCCTGCTTAGTATTGTATATCTCCGCTACAATCTCATTGTCATCCCACAATAGTTGAAATTCCGTGATAAACTCCTCCTTGATGTTGTCCCAACTTTTTAATTTTTGTGGATCTGCATCAGCGAACCAATCAATTGCGAAATCCCGTAGAGTTGCTGGAAATTATCCGACCCATTCATTTGTATCTGTTATGTCATTTGCCTTCCAAATCGTTTCACATGTTTTACAGTGTTGAATTGGATCGGCCATACCATTACTATCAAACTTCAGCAACTTTTCCTTTGGTCCTGCCATTACTACTGGATTTTGTGCACAGGCGTTGTTCGGTCTTGCAACACTCGCGTTGTTCACTCCCACACCGACGGTCTGCACTCCCACACCGGCAATTTGCTCTCCCACATCGACGGTCTCAATAGCTACAAACCTTGGTGAAGAAGGATCTTTTGAAGTTGTCCCTTCCGGAAGTGTATCTTGGACGAAGAGTTCACTCCACGCTCGTGCTCCCTCGGCTCCCTCGGCTCCCTCGGCACTCCAAGCCATGCAAGTCGATTCTCTTCCGTCTGGATTCTCTTCCCTCGGTGAATACAAGTTCAAAAATTCTTCTCTTGCTTCCTCCACCAATTCCACCCACTAGCAAGTCTCCTCCAACAATCCCTCAACGCTAAAATGTTCGTCGGCAATCCTGTAAACCCTCCTTCGACGCTCGGCCTGTTGTGCCAAAACTAAATTTCCTTGAGCTGTACGGATTTTCTCTTTGTCCTTCAGCTTATTCTTATTTTTGTTTAACTGATTTGGCATCAACCTTAATTCCAGCCTTTGTTCCAGGTCCATCGGGAAATGGCACCAAATGTTTACCGCATAGATTAATGGATTAAGGCACACAAACAATGAACAAGAACAGCAACAACAATACTTCCTTTTATTATTCACATATGCCAAGAGATTACATAACTGATGATAAGATGGTTTACAATGATCCCAGACGGGGTATAAATACTTCCCACCGAACCTTCCCGAAGGGGTCCGTCGGCTACATAATAATCCTAATCTACCCGTTGGTCGAGTTTGTTAAGTCATAGAAAGACAAAAAAGTTATAATGAAAGGGTTTACTTTTGATATCAATGAGGATGTTATAGCCTAGGCTACAGGCCTTGATATTAACAGGCATAAGTGGAAGAAGACCAAAAGGTCTCTGGATGCGATGGTTTTGGACCAATTCTTCAAACATTCCAAGGAAAAGACCATCAAGAAACATGGTGGCTATAGCTCGGAGAACTTCCTAGATATTTGGCTGAAAATTTGTAACATCATTATTAAATATTTCACTTTGGAAGGCAAGTATGGGGTTTACTACTAATATCACCTCCCTTTTTTAAACCATATTCATAAACAAGATCTCATTTCCATTCCATTTTTCTTATTGCATTCTCTAGAAAATTTTGTTTTGGAATCCTTGGAGGCCATTAACCTTGGGAAAAGGCTAGTTATTCTCCAAAAAGGTTTAATTTTCCGTTAGTTCCAATTTCATCGTGTGCCCTTTGCTCTCCTCCCAGCCCTAATGTGCCCCTCATTGCTAACCATCCCATCATTACTCCCTCGACCTCTGGTCAAGGTTTACACTCCATCTCGGTCTCCTCAGCCAAGAATTTGGAAACCCCAAGTGTTAAAAGGAAAAGAAAAGGGAAGAGTTGGAAAACCTTGCTAGGGGTTGGAGAAAAAAAACCAAGAAGACCACCCTCAACATTGTTGATAGTGATAAAGAGACCGTTCACCATACCCATCGCTCATCTAGGATTGCTAAAAGAAGGGGAAGCAAGCTATAAGGAATTTGGTCATTGAGTCCTCTAAGGACACTACTATTAATGAAACCCTTAAATTTGACTTTGCTCAAAAACCCTAAAAACGTCCCTCCCTTGCTCACCAACCCCTTGTCTCTCGTTCGTCCCTCGTCTCCCACTTTCCCTTAGATTGCCGCTCCTAATTCTCGCCCTCCTTCCCCCGCTAATGTTTTTTTGGCAGGTGAAAATGTTTTTGCGGGAAGTCACACCGGTGGTGTGCTCGACTCTCTTGGAACCCAAATGGACCAACTCAGGAAAATAGTGGATTAGCTAAAAGATGAGATCGGGGGTCTGAACAATAGATTCAAAGATATCAATAAATTCACGTTGAAGATCATGCATGCTAGTACCATCACCTTGCGCGCTCTATAGGGCAAGATCCTCAGTGTGGATGCTACTAGAGAAATAGAGGTTAAGGAGCTTTTCCAGTTCATTGTGAAGAGTGGCCTGGCATTTTGTTGTTCAAGAGGCTTAGTGGTAGCTAGTTTGTTTCTTTATGGTGGTTCTTTTTTGCTTTGATAACCAGTGGAACTTTGATACTCTTTAGACTTTCTTTATGTTCAGAAACTTTAGCCCTATGTGGCTTAATAGTTTAGTCTACTATGATATGATCAACTTTAGTAGTTTATTTTGCTTTCTGTTTTTTGATCATGCTACTATTATGATGCTTAATTCCTTTCTTAACTTAGTTTTTGATAGAGGAAAGTTACTAAGGGGATCCTTATCTTTCTGTTATTTGGGTGTTGTTAATCCTTTGTTAATGTGCATCTAAAGTGCTATTTGTACTATGGGCCAGGACCCTCTTCCTACTACTTTTATCAAAAAGTACCACTCAATCACCACTACCTACAAAGGGATGTTAATGTCATTGTAGTTTTGGTCAGATAAAACCATTCAAGATATATATATATATATATATATATATATATATATATATAAAATTATCATTGTCAACATATATTTTTAAATCACATTATATTTGCAAGAGTTTGATTGCATAATAATGTTGTTATTGACTTAAGACCGTCTAACTAAACTGGGTTGTCAAGGATGTTACATGACTGCCATTGTGATGTTACGTGGCTGTTGCAGATGGTAAGCATGTTACGATGATACATGACTACCATTGTGGCAGTCACAACAACAACGCGTCGTGACTCCAAAATGGAGTCACATATCATCGTGACCTAACTCTTTTCTTCTATATCGTGGCCATCCAAACCTTATTTATGTGGTAATAGAAAAGGATGAGATACACAAAGAACACATAAGAAATGCAATCTTCAACGTGTATAATCTCCTGCTAAGTATTATTAACTTACAGTCTGTAATCAGACTAATAAATAGAATATATTAAAATCATCTTGATAACAAGTATCAACATTATATATAGAAAGTTAAACATATATCAAATTTAACCTACTCATTGACTTTAACATGGTATCAGAGCAGGCTTAAGAGATAACCAGATCAGAATTTTTATTGACAAGATATTCATACACATTTTGAAAATATTATACTTATCAAAATGGTGAATGAAATCATACTTGAAGATGCTTCAAATTTTGAAGCTTGAAAACTGTGAATAATGCTAATACTAAGAAAGCGATAGTTAAAAAGAATCGTAGAAAATCCCCCTAAATCTAATGAGAATGACGATAAGAGTCAATGGGAAAAGGACAACACTAGAGCAATGGAATTATTAGTACATGGAGTAACAGATCATCTACTACCTACTATCACAAAGTTAGACTTTGCATATGATATGTTCGAAGCCCTGGAAAGTGTGTTTGAGATCAACAACACTAGCAGGATTCTTTCTCTTAAAAATCAACTCTCTAATATTAAGATGAATAAAGGAGAGACCGTCACTTCATACTTAATGAGGATAACAAAATTAAGAAACCAACTCTTAGCAATTAGTCAGATCTATGTTAGTAAAGAGATAACTATGATAACTTTAAATGAACTCTCTATCTCATGGGAAAACTTTAGACAAGGAACCAATGCTTGTTCCAAGCTCCACATATTTAATTGACTAAAGGCTGTCTACATTTAAGAAGAGTGTAATCTAATATCTAGAGGAATCAGTACGGAATCCACAAATGAAGACATTCAGATTCTCACCACTAATTTGAAAACAAAAAAGGGCAAGCACTCAAATGGTAAACAGTCGTTCAACAAATTGAGAGACTATTCTAAAGTACAATGTTATAGATGTGACAAGTATGGTCACATTGCAGTAAAATGTCTTGATAGAATAAAACATCAAGCTTCCTTCACTGAAGTTAGAAATTCAAACTTGGATTTAGAGAAAATTGTATTCTAAAGAACTTCAAAACATCTCAAAATTTGTGAAATAATAAAAAGGGGGAGTTCATTGTTCTTTATCATCCTCACCAAACCTCTTGCAATACAAAGGAGGAACACTCCTAAGGTAAACTTGGTATGCTATAATTACTGATAAGAGTCTCGGGATATTTTGATTATTCACTTCATTAATAATTATTGTCTCACTATTTGGGCCTTGTGTAAATCATGAGGAAGTGACGACTTCCAAATGACTATCACTTGTATTTGTTAAAGTTATTGGAAGTGACAATCTTACAGTAACTTAATCTTCTATTATAATGGATACCTTATGATGTCTAAGTAAATTATGATGGATTATATCTTATATAGTGGAATAATTTCCTTAAATAGACCATGAATATAATGTTCCAATGGTAAGTATCATTGAGAATACGTGTGCACATACCTTATGGACATTTTGAGTATTTGGTGAATATCATGTGACTTGGTATTCTGAGGCCATTACTCATGATATCATGAGATGATATCATAATGAACATTTTGAGTATTTGGTGAAAATCATGTGACTTTCTATTCTGAGGCCATTACTCTTGATATCATAAGATGATCTCATTATAAGGAATATCTTCTAATCAAAGATATTCTAAATTTCAATATTGCTGACATTATGATGGGGTAATATCTGTTAGCCGACTGGATGAGTCCAACGGTGTTTCTGTAGCCGACGAAGTGATGTCCAGCAGTGTTTCTTGTAGTCTGTAGCCGACGGGGTGATGTCCGGTGGTATTTTGTAGCCAACGGTCCGGCGGTATTTTGTATTTCCACTACTACCCGACGGGGAAGCCTCCTATGTGAGAAACACTTGCGGAGATCCTCTTGTCTTCATGTTAAAGGGGCACTCCTTTGTCGAATGGCCCATGATCTGACAAATGTCACAGAATTGGTTCTTCGGACACGATCCTTTAGTATGACCGTCGGTCTTACATTCCGTGCACCACAGTTCACTACCTTTTGGCTCCTTCTGCATATTTTTAAACTCCATCATGCAAACCATATCCTTTTGTAGGGCACGAACCTTCTTGCTACTACCTTCGTTGTCGCTGCTATTATCTCCGGCAGACTCGTCATCATCGGAATCAGAGGAGCTAGTTTTCTTCTTCTTTGTCTTGTGCGCACTTTCAAGGTCCAGTGCTCTGTTATAAGCATCCACATATGACGACGGTGGCACGATTTTCATTTTCCTCCGCAACTGTGAGCGTAGGTCGTCCACAAACCACCTTTTCTACAATCCGTCCGCTGGCTTGCTTTCCATTTTGTTTATTAAGTCTTTTAATCTCCTGGCGTAGACAGGGACAGTTTCGTGCTTCCCCTGCTTGGTATTGAAAATTTTCGCTACGATTTCATTATCATCCCGCAAGAGTTTAAACTCCGCCAAGAACTCCTTTTTAATCTTATCCCATGTATCCAGCTTCTGTGGATCCATATCCGAAAACCAATCAATCGCAACACTCCGTAGGGTTGCCGAAAATTGCCTAGCCCATTCGTCGACATCTGTGATTCCATTTGCTCGCCAGATCGTCTCACATGTCTTACAATGTCAAATGGGGTCGGCTGTACCATCGCCTTCAAATTTCGGCAGCTTTTCTTTGGGTCCCGCCATAACACTGGAGGTCTGCACTCCTACACTGGTCGGCACTCCCACACCGGCAGTTGGCACTCCCACATCGGCAGTCTGAACTCCCACACTGGAGGTGTCGACAGCTACGAACCTTGGTGAAGACAAAGGATCCTCCGAAATTGTTTCCTGCGGAAGTCTATCTTGGACGAAGAGGTCACTCCACGCTCGTGCTCCGTCGGCACTGCGAGCCGTGCGAGTTGATGCTCTTTTGTCTGAATTTTTTTCCCTCAGTGAACACAAATTCAAGAACTCCTCCCGTGCTTCTTCCACCAATTCCACCCGTTGCCAAGTCTCCTCTAACAATTCCTCCACACTTCGATTTCCGTCGGCAATCTTCTGGAATCTCCGTCGGCGTTCGGCTTGCTGTGCCAGAATTAAATTCTCTTGTACAATACGGATTCCATCTTTTCCCTTCGCCTTATTCCAATCCTTGTTAAGCTGATTTGGCATTAATCTTCATTCCTCCCACCTTCCAAATTCATAAGGCAACGGTGCCAAATGTTTACCGTACAGGTAAAGAAATCAACGCATACAAACAATAGAACACGAATAGTAGAATTATATTCGCAATAGTAGATTATTCATGATTTACAATGATCCCAGACGGGATATAAATACTACCGCCGAACCTTCCCGAAGGAGTCCGTCGGCCACAATTATTCTATCCGCTACAAACTATTTACCGACGACGTCGCTACAGAATACAGAAACACCGTTGGACCGTCGGCTACGGAATACAGAAACACCGCCGGACCGTTAGCTACAGAATACAGAAACACCGCCGGACCGTCAGCTACAGAATACAGTAACACTGCTGGATCGTCGGCTACAGAATACAGAAACACTGCCGGACCGTCAGCTACAGAATACAAAATACCGTCGGACTGTCGGCTACAAAATACCGCCGGACATCACCCCGTCAGTTACAGACTACAAGAAACATCGCCGGACATCCCCCCGTCGGCTACAGAAACACCACCGAACTCATCCAGTCGGCTAACACCATCCCCCCCAAAAAGAAAAGTCATCTCCGGACGACAATTACAAAATATCTAAGACAAATTTCTATAGCCGACGGTCCAACGGTGTTTTTGTATTCTGTAGCTGACGGTCCGGCGGTGTTTCTGTATTCTGTAGCCGACGGTCCAGCGGTGTTTCTGTATTCTGTAGCGACATCGTCGGTAAATAGTTTGTAATGGATAGAATAATTGTGGCCAACAGACTCCTTCGAGAAGGTTCGGCAGTAGTATTTATATCCCGTCTGGGATCATTGTAAATCATGAATAATCTACTATTGCGAATATAATTCTGCTATTCGTGTTCTATTGTCTGTATGCGTTGATTTCTTTACCTGTACGGTAAACAATATCTACTTCTATGTTTATCCAACCTAACTTAGAGGAAGTTTTAATGTCATTGTAGTTTCAATCGAATAAAAAAAAATTGAAGATACACATACACACATATATAATGTATGTATAACTATAAACCATAGTTACAAGACTCAGACTCGCCTCTAACTCGGAAAGTCAAAATCCGACTCAGACTCAAACTTAGCCAAGACTCGGAAAATCGAAAAACCCATGAAATTCAAAGATTTTTAAGGATTTAAAGATTTTTTCATACATCATTTAGTCAATTCACATCAAATACACAATAATCGAGATAAATAGAAACTACTTAACACTCATACACAATTTTGCATAGATCACATAAGTATAACAGTGAATTTTTAAAGAAAAAAACTCTGTGACATAATATAAAGTTAAACATAGTGTCACTGTCAAATGTCTACAATATATGAAATCTATAGAATCAAAAGTTGAAAACATATCAAAATATCAGCTAGAGTTTAGAAGACTATGGTTCATAGTAGCCTATGCCCTCCTACAAATACGCCTAAGATAAGTTATGGAAGACTCAGATATTGAGAAATATGTTTGTTACAGCTTATGTGCGCATTGTAGACAACAACAGGGCTCTCAAGTATGTCTACCAATTTGCTTGGTGAAACACAAGTTTTAACGATAAAAGTATTTTAATAACAACTATAGTTGGCTTACAAATTTTTGCCAAGAAAAGGATCAAGGACATAGCCAACAACACATATACACGTAATTCTAAAAGTTCATGTCTTTATGTACAACGCTAGAGAGTTCTAACATTCATGAACACATAAGTCTAAAAAAAGAAAAAAAACTCGTATACATCATTATAGAATTCTAACACAAATATATGTAAATCTAAAAATATTTGTATAGCATTACTAAACTCTACAATGCTAAAAGCGATTTCTTCATAACCTAACCTAGATAGTAACCAATATTGGCACTAAGCCTTCAATTTGGGTAACTATCCTTCATTTTGAGATGCAGGGCTATTCAGCTGTGTAATTTGATATAACCTGGTTAACGACATTTGAACATTTAAATATTAAATTTCCTATAATATTCAAGATTTCCAGACATGAATATGAAGATTTAATAGATTACTGACATACCACAACATCATTTTCAAAATCAATATAAACTATAAAAAAAAAACCTTCCAAAAATATCTATCTTTAAAATAAAATAAAAAATTTAAAAAAATTTTAAAAAACAAAATAAACAAATTGGAGAGTCCTAGGCTTGGGACTCGGCGAGTCCACGTGGACTCCGCCAAGACTTGGCCAAGTCCGAGTCCAGAGGCCATTTTCCTCAGAAAGGCCACCTCTGCCTTGGACTCGTAGAGTCCTGCTTGTACTTGCAAAGTCTCGGAGTATTGCTACATTGGTATTATGCAACAATAGTAAACAAACTTTATATATATATATATATATCATTGTCAACATATATATATATTTAATCACATTATATTTACAAGAGACCAACTATCATTGTTATTGACTGACGATCAACTATCTAACTAAACCGAACTATTAAGGATGTTACATGACTTCCATCGTGATGCTACATGGTTTTTGAGGATGGTAAGCATGTCATGATGGTACATGACTGCCATTGTGGCAGTCACGATCGCGATGGGTCGTGACTCCATGTTGGCATCACATACCATTGTGACCAAATTCTTTCCCTCTATCATGACCATTCAAACCTTATTCATGTGGTAAGAGGAATGGACAAGATACACAGTGAAAACATAAGTTATGCAATCTTCAATGTTTGTAATGTCCTGCAAAGTATAATAAACATACAGTCTGCAATCAGACTAATAGAGAGGGACATTGTTTTATTACAGTCTGCAGTCAGATTAATATACAGAATATATTAAAATCATCTTCATAATAAGTATCAATATTATCTATAGAAAGTTAAAAATATATCAAATTAATCTGGTCATCGACTTTAACAAGGAACAACCACAAATATATACATGATTGAGAGCTACAAAATGGACAAACTGATTGCATTCTCCAAGAATGAATAAAATATACTATATCATACAGGGCAAGACCTAAGTCCATAAGAACTCCTCTAGATATGGATAAAACATCATGAGACCGTATAAGGTCATCCAAGGACGTATGAACATTCAAATAATGTGCCATTAAACTTTGCCTACCATAAAAAAGCTTTGCAAGATCAAAAAACCTAATCTGACGATTAGAATAGTAACACCAAATAGGACTGGAACCAAAGTTAAGATATCTCCATCAAGAAAGAACGGATTGAGATGCAAACCCAGACACAAAATACATTGGACTCCTAAAACAAATCCCCAACCACACAATTGAAAGCGAGAAAATTTGAAGGATCACTCCAAAAATACTAAAACTAGAACACCAGAAACTAAAAGCAAGAACATATTTTTGGTTGATGCAAGTTTGTCAATGGCCCAAGGATGCTGCTGCATCAAACACCTTAGGTGAGTAAAAGATGTTCCATAAGAGGAACTTATGAAAAATTTGACAGACTCCTGACAAAAATCCCATGTTCATTCTTGACTGATATATCCTCTCTATTTGCAATCTTCATTATTTGCAAATTGGCTTCCTTTACTATTAGAGTCACTAGATTTTCTTTAAAACCTCCACTATCCATAATAACCTTACAAAATTTGCCTCTTGATTTGCATACAATCCTAAACAAATTGCTCATTTGAGTAGGTTTAGCCTTCTTCTTACTTAACATAATTCTTCTAAGCATAAGAGGTTCTCTTATTTCGGGTTCAGCCATAACTTCCTTAGGTTCAACAATAGAATGCTCCTTAATGTGCCACAAGATTTTGTTTGCCAATGATTTGCTAGATCATTTAGAACATTAGATAGCTCCATGTCCTTAGCAACCACACATCAAACAAGTACCTTTGAATTCCTTGCTACCACTTACTTTCCTGAATGTTCTCCAATCAAGTTCTTCAACAACCTACTTCTCTTTCCTCAAGTTACCAACTTGCTTATCCCTTCCCCTAGGGTTACTCTGTTTCCTTTTCAACTTATCTTCTTCCTTCAGTACATACTAATAAGCATCTTTAGCTGAATTCATCCTCAACATACTCAACTCATCCTAGATATTAAATCTTAGACCATATATATACCTAACTACCTTTTCTCTAGATAACTCTTGGTGTCTAGATCTGATTGTTATCTTGCAGAACTTCTCGGTGTAATCCTTCACACTTAAGTTGTTTTCTTTCAAGTTTTGCAACCTTTTGAATAATTCCAATTCATAACCATTACCCTCTATCTAGTGATTTTCCATTCACCGTTATCTTCCCTATCCTTGTGTAGTTCTTTTTACCATAAGGTGGCATGACCCTTAAACCTAGTTTGTTCTAAGATAACCCTTTGTGGATCATTAATATCCTCAAGCTCAAAGTAATCTTCTAGTTCACCAATCCAATCTGTCAAATCCTCAGGATGAAATGAACCAGAGAAATTAGAAACATCAATTCTATGACTCTTACCCTTTTGTGCCATAGCGCTCAACAATCTTTCTTCTTTTGCAAGGATATCACCATCAACGTTGCAAGCTCTTCAACAACTTCCTCATATTCATTCTTAGTCTTGGGATTTCTTTGTAATCTAGTCAAAACATTTATGAATTTCCATCCTCATCTCATTCTTGAATTCCTCAATTAGTTGTTCTGGACTCTAGCCTTTTGCGGTTCATCATTCTAGGCGACATCCTTCCAATAATTCAGAGTAGCTGCCTCAACTTCAGCCATCTGATTACTAGGTGCCAAACACTTTTTACTTAGAGACATATCGAATACACTTAGAATTTTCATCCAACTCGGCAATTTGTTCACTATTGGAATGCCTAAACAACTCAAACCAGGTCACCAAACAGCCAATAATCCTTTTGTGATCCTATTGTACAAGTCCTCTGCTATTCGAGCTAGATTCACAATCTACCAACTCACAACCAATACAATTAAGGCTTCATAATCTCAGAAATGCCAATAGACTACCACACGATCACGAGTTTTGCTTTGGTGCCACTTGATGCAATGATCATTGTAGTTCCCTCAAAGGAGATGTTCCACACCAAGTAACCAAAGTCAACACAACGGAAACAATAATCTCACACAAAACAACAAAATGGACGTTTCCTCTAAGGAAATGATCCACACCACGTAACTAGAGTCAACACAACGGAAATAATAATCTCACACTAAACAACAAAATGGACATACTCAACAGATCTTCTCATTATCTTAGTATCAAGATTTACATTAAATTGGCATGCAGCTTACATTATCCTAGAGCATATGCTTGATTACAACAAAAATCTAGATCCAAAATTGGTTTCTACTCTTCTACTAATTACCACTCAAAGGAACAACCATGAATATATACATGATTGCAATCCACAAGTTGGCCAGACCTGTTGCATTCTCCAAGAAAGAAGAAAACATATCACGTCATATAGGGAAGGACCTAAATCCATAAGAGCTCCTCCAAATAAGGATGAAACGTCATGAGATTCTACAAGGAGATCAACCACGAATGTAGGAACATCAAACAATGTGCCACTAAAGTTACCAGTTGTGAAATAGCTTTGCAAGATCAATAAACCTAATATTACCGTTAAAATAGGAACAATAAATACGATTAGACCCAAACTTAACAAATATCCATCAGAAAAGAACAAATTGTGGTGCAAACCAAGGCACAAAATGTACTGGACTGCTAAAACAAATACCCAATGATGCAATTCAAAGTGAGAAGAACTGAATGATTGCTCCAAAAAATGCTAAAACTAGAACAACCATGACCTAAAAGAAAACAAACATTTTTGGTTGATGCAAGATTGCCAACGGCCGAAGCATGCTCTTGCATAAATAACATATACAGTCAGAGTTGAAATTCCATTTCTAATCTATGAATGCAACCTACATTTCAATATTAATTGATCAATGCACAAAAGGTCCCTTTCATATAGCATAAGGAAACAATTAATGCCAAACATCCCAAGGAAAGATGTGATGCATGGATGTCAAATTACAATGAGAGTTCGCAATGCACTAAAATTTTAAGATTCTCTACTACCATTGAAGAATTGAATCATTCGAACTATATAAATAAAAGGGAAAGACCACAACCCTACCTAAACTTGCATGACAAGGAGAAAGATTGAAGTTGAAGACAAAAAATCACTACTCATTCGTATTCACAAGGATTCAAGAACTTCCCATGCTAAAGATAAAATCAAAAGTAATGCTTAGAACTGGATCACCTTTGCCAAACTCCACTTTTCACAATAATTAGTTCTCCATTGCCAAACCCAAGCTTCTTACCTTTGAGCAACAAGAGTAACTCCATCTCGCCAAGGTGGCAAGAGGGAGTTAACTTTACCATGTAATGTCCTTGTTATTGAAGTTAGCTAGTACCTACAAAAGAAACATAAGAATTAAACAAGAAGAAGCTTAACTATAATATTCTAGGCATAAACACTACCCCAAACCTTAAGGATGTCTTCAGATTGAGTTTCCCAACCTTTAGTTATTTCATTGTCTTCTCTGGTGTGCACCCCCTAAGGTTTCTTCCTTGAAGGGGCATCCCCTATCCAAGGCTCATCAAATATCCATATGTCGACTCATCCACATATTTTGGCACATAGAGATTATATCAATCTCGGTCATGTCGATCATATGGAGAGACAATCTCACATATTGACATTATAGAAATTACATCAATCTCATTTAGCCATTCATATGAGGGTTATACTAACCTCTCGCACTAACACTATTTGCCATTTATACAGAAGGGGGGCTAATCTCCCACAATAGCACTATTAGGTTCCATTAATCCCAGTGTAGTCATCCATATAGAGACAATTCCAATCTCTACACTAGCACTCAACCATTCATATAGAGATAAGCACAATCCATACATTGGCACTATGGGAATTTTGATCAATTACTTCTTCATATTTGTTTAATTAATGTAATATCAAATAACTTAAATTATCATTTTTCCAAATTAATGTAAATTTCCATGTACATATAGAGCCCTTCTACACTATTGACATATTTTATAATAAAGTAAGGGAAAACTTTTAAATAAATATATCATACCTTATATATACCTTTTCTGGGGGGAGTTTGTAATGTCCCCAATTTTCCTAAGTGAATTAGTCAAATTAATTAAGTGGTCCCATAATTTTAAATAATATTATAAGGACCTTTAATTAATTAATAAAATAAAAGGGGACCAATTAATAAAATGATAATAAATATTGTCAGCTCATGCATATTATAACTTTCTAGATGCTGGGAGGCCTTTATACGGAGATGGTTGGGCTTTGTATATCATCATGGAATGTATTGACTCTTCTTTGTACTTTTGGAAGGTGAAGGTGGTTTTTATGCAGTTTTTGAGGTGGAAGATCCTCCCTAGTCCACATTCACAATTAAGGTGGGAGTCATTCCTCACAGTTGAAGATTGTAACTGTGATAGAGATCTTTATCTCTGATTCAATGAAATAAAAATATGGCCATTATGACTGTTATGACCATCTTCGGCTGAAGAAGACATTGTGATAATATTACATGTAGAAACATGTGTCATGCAAAGAGGCATGCGTATGGAAATATAAGAGTTTTATACTTGGAAATTGAAGAGGCCTTCAGTTGTGTAATGAAGAGTCTCTCTTTTCTTTATATATATTTAATCAAATGAAAAGTATTGTACTTGACATTTTTATTATCAATAAAAGAATATTTTTCTGGTGTGGCTGGGTTTTTCACTTGAAGAGGAAGTGTTTTCCCAGGATAAAGTTTTTTATTTTTGTGCCAATTTTCTTTCTTTCATTTTGTTGTTTATCATTATTTTCTGCGCCAAACCATCAACATGGTACCAAAGCCAGGTTGATAACAACAATATAGGAATGTTGAATCATTTAGCTATGAGATAATAATATGTTTTGGAAAAATGTTGGTGTGAGGATCATGTGAGTATGGGCAGTTGGAAATGCATTCTTCTCTAGGAGAAGTTTGAGGTCATAGCCTTCATTTCACCTAATGGAGCCCTGTTTTAGGGTCTCCATTGGCATGATGACAGTAAGATGGCTACACCTCATATGTTGGAAATCACATCTAAGTTTCTTACACTAAAATCAATATAATGCAGATGGCACTGTTGCAGATAACAAGCACAACATGACGATATAACTTTTGAATTCAGCACAACTCAATATAAAGAAAACATTCAATGATTCATAGTAGCAATTGTTGAAATGATTGTGACAGAGTATAAACATTCAGTAATGTATTCTAAGGCAACACACATGATGATGTTGGCTATATTTGAAGTCCAATAAACCTGAAACAATACCAATCATACCCTATTATGGACAACACATCTTCTACTGTGTGACTGAGAGACTAATATGATTCATCCTATACAGCACTACAAAGAATGGATAAACAATAATCAATGATGGTATCTCAACAATGATAAGCTGGAGATACAAGAACATAATAACACACACATTCAATAAGAAGAAAAAAAAGAAATATAATAAGGTGAATGAGAGCTAAAAGGAGAAATAAAGAGGAATAATAAATTATTTGCAATTTGGATATGTAAAATATTGTAAATGAGTAAAGATCATTTGTACTTATTTTATAAATTTAATGCAAGAGCCCTGTTTCTCTTATTCGTTCAAATATTTTGTTTGGATTTGTCCTCTATGATTAGTGATTTTAATCAATTGCTACTAAAGTTAAAATTTGATTCCACTATAAGTCTTTGATCATCAAAATTTACACACGAGATAGTCTATGGGAATTTTGTCTAATTGGTTTTCCAAAGAAATTAAATTCAATTAGACTAGGATTTTTGTTGCCAATTGAAGTTTTAGCCTATAAAGTAGTAGATGGAATAATACTATCTCTCAAGGTTGTACACAAGAATTTGAAGAAGCTTGACTCTGTAATGTCCCCATATTTATAAGATTTAATAATTAATTAATTAATAATAGAATGAATAAAAAATAATAATATAATTTATTATTAGAAATAAAATAGAAAATTGATAACATATAATCTATATTGATCGATATAATCATAGTACATAATCATATCGGTTTAATGTGATTAATATGAAGAATACCATAATATGATAAAAGAATAAATTATAATATATTATTATTATAATTATATATATATATATATATATATATATATATATATATATATATATATTATAATTTAGTATTATCAATAAATAAAATAATAGTTAACTAAAATATATAGAATGAGTAATTATATTCTATAACTCAACTAAATAGTTGATAAACAACTATTATAAGATGTAATTAATATTAATAAATAATCATATATTTTTAAGTATAAATCATAGTTACGAGGCTCGGACTCATCTCTAACTCGGAAAGTCAAAATCCGACTCGGCCAGGACTTGGCATGGACTCGGAAAATCGAAAAACCCATGAAATCCAAAGTTTCTTAAGGATTTAAAGATTTTTCATGCATCATTTAATCAATTAACATCAAATACACAATAACTGAGATAAATAGAAGCTACTCAACACTCATAAACAATTTTGCATAGAGCACATAAGTATAACAAAGAATTTATGAAGGAAAAAAAAGTGAATAACATAATATAAAGTTAAACATAGTGTCACTGTCAAATGTCTACAATATATGAAATCCATGGAATCAAAAGTTGAAAACATATATAAAAATATCAGCTAGAGTGTAGAAGACTAAGGTTCATAGTAGCCTATGCCCTCCTACGAATACGCCAAAGGTAAGTCATAGAAGACTCAGATATTGAGAAATATGTTTGTTACAGCTTATGTACACATTGTAGGCAACAACAGGGCTCTCATGTATGTCTGTCAATTTGCTTAATGAAACACAACGTTTAACGGTAAAAGTATTTTAATAATAATTATAGTTGGCTTACAAATTTTTGCCAAGAAAATGATCGAGGACATAGCCAGCAACACATATACACGTAAGTCTGAAAGTTTATAACTTTATGTACAACACTAGAGAGTTCTAACATTCATGAACATGTAAGTCTAAACAAAAAAGAAAAACTCATATACATCATTATAGAATTCTAACACAGATATATGTAAATCTAAAAATATTTGTATAGCATTACTGAAATCTACAATGCTGAAAGCGACTTGTTCATAACGAAATCTAGATAGTAACCAATATTGGCAGTGAAACACTCAATAAGAAACACTCTGCAAGGAATGCCAATTGAAGTAAGGAAGAGATTGAAAATCTCTTAAGGTTCATCATCTACGTGTTTGTGAGGCTTGGCTAGAGTACAAAGGAAATTATAGAATCTATTTGCCCAAGGTGGAATAACAAACTGGTCTGCATTTTATGTTAAGAAAATGGGTTAACGTTGAAGTCTTCAAGTTCGATATTCCCTCATATCCATAATTCATAAACATTATTCCTTCCATTCAAATAGCATTCATTTCACAAACAAATATCAAAACATTCATACAAATTTCATTTTTAAGTTTTAAATATTTTGCCAACCTAAGAAATCCTAAAACTTAATTCGCTATAGAAAAGCCTTAAACCTGATAATTAGGGTTTCAAGTAAAGGTTCATCTACCAAGGTGCATCCGCCAAGGTGTAGCAAAGCCTGAAGTGTAGGGGAGTTTGAATTATTCTCATTTGTTGGCTAGAACTGATTGAGCAATCCGCAAAGCTCCTAGATTTTCAATCTATGGTTTTGGGAACCAAAACCACCCTCTGCAACGAGGCATGGTGGAAATCATGTATGTGTCCACTTTATGTTACTATGATGAATTATGTTATTCTGAGATTAAAAAAAATTATGAGAATCTATGTGACGAGAATTTAGCAATGACATCTTTGGTTGTAACTATGTGATTATCATACTTTTAGATTTCTCTCTTGCTAAGAGGGCGTGTTGAAGATTGTAGCTACAATAGAGATCTTTGTTTTTTTATTTTATGAAATAGAAATATGACTATTATTGTCATCTTCAGTTGAAGAAGACATTTGTAATAATATTTGACATAATATTATATATAGAAACATGTCTCATGCATAGAGGCATGAATATGGAAATATGAAGAGTTTTATATTTGGAAATTGAAGTGACCTTCACTTGTGTAATGAAGACTCCTTCTGTTCTTTATATGTATGGAATCAAGAAAAATGCATTCTACTTGAAGACTTTTGTTATCAATGCAAGAATATTTTTCTGGTGTGGTAGGATTTTTCCCTTCAAGTGGAAAGGTTTTCCCAAGATAGAGTCATTGTGTCTTTTTGCGTCAATTTCCTTTCATATTGATGTTTATCATTATTTTTTGGGCCAAAGTATCAACACTCACCCTAGCCTGTCATTGAAGATATTGTTTTAGATATTTTCGATTATGCTTTAATTTGTGAAGTCTTTATTCGAAGACAAATCTGTATTTGGAATCTTGATCCAAATTTATTGTAATCTAAACTGTCATCATTATTAATTAGAATATCTCTTACATGTGCATAGATCATTGCTTTTGAATAATGGTTATTCCTGATACTAGCAATCCAATCAGTCATTGCAAATTCTAAAATAGAAAAACAACAAGGTAACCAAAGGGAGGGAATTGGCTTACTATCATACGGTATTATCTAACCCGCATTGGAGGAAGGAGGTCCAGGTTGAAGCCATTCCAGATCATAACCCAGTGGAGAGCATACAAACTTTGACCAAACAAGAGATGATAGAAGTCTCCTTTCATCATAAGGATAGGTTGTTTGTCGTACAAGCCAATTGAAGGAGTCGTACGGTGCATCGTATTGAGGAGTGTGGGACCCTACAATTGAGTAGGATTGTCTTCTATGTATTGATTTGGAATTGCACACGAACATATTGGATGGAAGTGTGCAAGATAGTTTGAGGGCACTTTGTCACATGGGTGCATGTCTAATTTGGCGTCGTAGGCATAAGCCATGATTCATGCCAAATTGGTATTATGGCGTCACTTGGGGTGTTACCAATAGCTGCACAGGGTGTCTTTGACCAAACATTATAGTGATAACAGAGTTGGTGATCTTGCTAGCTTATCGGGAAATAAAATTGAATCAAGGGACCGAGTGATGGATTAGAAGATGCGTTGAGATAGCTAAGAAGAAGTGAGAAGAGACTTTGCCAAACTCTCAAGACAAGGTCATCGATGCTGACCTTACTTCCTAGAATTGAGCAATAGGAAATGCAAGCACCCACTTTGATTGAATCACTGAAGCAAATCAAGCAAGATTGGGTTCTTGGTGGATAGAAGAGGAACAATCTCTTAAAGACTATATCAAATTTTGAATGAAGTATTTTTCATCTAAGTGTACTATACTCTACAAGAATAGTCTAAAGTGGGAGATTGATAAGTGGCTACAAGATAAAGACATTGACAAGAGGCTATAAGACATAGTTACACTGCCCTAGGGGGCGAGAAGATAGGGGGACACATTTCTGGGATGAGGGGACAAAGGAGTCTCAATTTGGGGACCATGGTGGATGCGAGGGGGGTTGTATATACTATATACTATACATGTCTTACCTAAAATACTAATAATGAAAATTTGTATATCAATATAAGACATAGAGATGTAAGATAATAATTTCCTAAAATTTAAATACTCAAGTCTTGAACATTGCATTGAACATTAACAACAAAGTGGAACATTGTACATTGAACAATAAATATTAACATTTTAAAAACTCGAATGAGCAAATGAAAGACTTCTATTATATAAATATTAAATAGTAATAGTCATCTAGATATCAAAAGTATGAGTATCTCATCATAGAGATAATTGCATTGAGCAACATGATATGATATTCAATACATCTAATAGATTATAAAACATGTTTAATTTTTTTAAACAAACGTTTTTTTTTTTTGTTGGATAGGCACACCCGGTTGTTCTCTCAAGGGGTGAGGGGACTTGTTCCCATCCCCCCATCTCCTCAAGGGACTTATTCCCATCTCCTTTCTCATGTCCCCTCTTTTGTACTAGTTCTTTTGGCGCCTGGTTAATCTATCTCCACATCTGGATAGATTAACAGCATTACTAGTTAGGATGCCTACCAGTCAGAAGGGAAGATTTGTCTTAAGTTCGTCATTTAATGTCTTAAAATACTTTAATAAAGTTACTTTATGTTTTATTAAGACATTCACTTTATAAAGTGACTTAAGTGACTAGAAGACAAATTGGTGATTTATCCCACATCTCTTATTTCAACATTCTTTCCTCACTTCAAGTTTATAAATAAGAGGCTCGATCTTGGGAAAGACACAACAAATATATGCTATTATTCAAATATTAATTAGGTTGCTTTATGGTGACTAGAATTTCTCCTAAGGACGAAAACCCTTACAGAAGAACAATAAGACTAGAAGCAAACCTAGTAACTCACACTGTATTTGCAAAGCTAGATATGACTTATTTGAGTCTTGGATAGTTAATGGAAGTTGGAATTAGATAAAGAACAGAGGGTCATTACAGACAAGTTGCCATCAGAGTTATTTGAGCAGCGATAATATACAAGGAAGCCATTCAGTCTATTATAGAAGAAGACATCAAAGTAAGTAATAGACTCTCGTTTCAGTTATACACTGCCAACTTGTTTCCTTAAGTACCATATCACAGTACAGGATATTAGCTTTAAGGAGTGATTGTTCATTCAATCATCATAGTGAGAGCCGTCAATAGACGAGCTTCCTAGTATTACTGGCGGCAATAAGTTTCAGAACAAATATATAGGAATCTAGAAACTTGTGGGAGTCTAGTGTTTTGATAGTTGACCAATGGTTTGTAACGTGCTGGTGAATGGAACCTTCTCACACCTGTCCACCGTTCAGCCAGCTTACTTATACATAATCGCGCGGGAGATTTTGGAAGTTGTGAAGGTTTTATTGCAGTCCCGACAGCAAGCCCAATCACTGATGGTAGTAGACTCACTGCATAGACTCACTGCATAGGATGGAGATAATAAACATTGGTGTGGTAATGCAGTGTAGTTGGGCTACCACCATAGTACCTCAACATCATTCCTGGGCTATACCTTACTCACAGTCAGCCAAAAGTTTAAGGACGGCAAGGTCAGAACAAGTTCGGTCACGATAGGGGCTCAATATTCACTAAGGAGAAGCAGATTTGGAATATAATACTAGGGTCGGCACAGTGACTAGAAGGCTTGTGAATGACTAGAAGGCTTGTGAAGATATTCAGATGTTGGTAGTTCCAAAACTAAGACTACAGGATGTAGTTTCGAGGGCAGTCATATAGGTTTTCAGCGCTATACATTCTAAGCCAGGTTCCTTAATCTATCTCCATTTATGTTTTAAACTTGTGTTAGAGTGTAACGAAATAGCAAGTTATCATTCATTAAATATGTATTTAGCTCTTATTCAAAATAGAAATGCCATTGTGAGAAATCTGCTATAGTAAAGGATAATATAATTGGTACTGTTATTTCCTAAGAAATCCACCTTGTTTTGTGTAAGCTTCTGTCATATTGTAACACTCCCTAAAGACGTTTTTCTCTCAATTGTGGTAAAACAAAAAGCATTCAAGATACATGTCAACTATTTGACGAAATTTTCTGAGAGGAGATTTACTTAATTTTGGTCCTACTAAATCTAGTTTATTACAGTGGTATCAGAGTCACAAGACCTGCCATCTTGTGGGAAAATAGAATATTTGCAAACTGATTTTTTATCCAAAAATGCCAGCCGTGAATGAGTAAAAGACATTATAAATTCAGCAATCTACAGCCGGAACAAGCAAATTCTTCAAAACATATTAACATTGAAGATAGGTACTCAATGGATGAGGAATTGATTTTTGGAAGAGGTGAACAAACTGAACAAGTTGATCATTTTGAACAGGTAGAACAGGTAAAAAACTTTCAAATGGCACATAATGAAACTGAACAGGACAGGGAAGTAAGGGAAACATTGCAGGCTATTAAAAATGGGCAAAATAACATAGTTGATGCGCTTCAACAACTTGCAATTAATATACAACAATTAGCTCCTATTAATAGGAGAGCCCCGAGCCATCACAGTGGAGGAAATAGTGTAGTTGGATCACCTCAAGCTATTAGGGCTACTGCACGTAACACTAACATGCTTTTAATGCCAGTGTTTAATGCAGAAGAAGAGGCAGCACCACCAACAACACCAAATTTACTACCAGACAATGTTATGGAAATGTATGATGAATGGGATTTGTTTCCTGATCCTATTAAATAGAATATGTCCTTTGTCCAACATTCAAATCAAAACGGGAGTCAAACAAACAGCAAAGGGATAGGAAGTCTAAAGCACCAAATAGGGACCTAAAGGATGCTATGAACAAATTATCTCTCCCTACTTTTGATGGCAGCAGTAAGACATTTGCGAGAGCTTGGATTCACAAGCTAGACACGTACCTAACTCTTAAACCTATGTTAGAGACAGAAACCATCAGGTTTGCTACGATGCACTTAGACAAAGCGGCGTAAGATTAGTGGCATCACGGGTTCGTTACCTAGGATTGTGGTCTCATTACATCACATGAGACTTTCAGCTCTAAGCTGATTACTTGCTTTGACAAGAAATATATAGAGGTTTATTATAGGGATTTGGCACAGCTACGACAAAGTGGATCTCTAGATGATTTCATTGACAAGTTTCAGTGGATCTCAGTGATGGTTTCTGACATGATAGAACAACGTAAGGTAATGTAGATATAGAGGTTTGGTTAAGGTACTTAAACCAAACACTCTGGATGATGCTATTAAGACCCCTCATGATCTAGAGTCACCCTCTTCGATATTATAGCCTTCTAAGAAGACGTATAAGGGAACCTCTTTGTTCCAAAAGAACAAAAACAAGCATAAGGCTACACCTCCCAGGATGGACTTTGAGACACGGAACGAACTGAGAAGAAAGAAGCTATGCTTCACTTGTAGAGAGCCAAGGATGTCGGATCATAGATGCCTTGGCAAGGGCAAGATACATTATGTAGAGGTACTTTCAAAGGAGGATGAGCAGAAGAAGGGCAGCGATGTTGAGGGCAGTGATAAGGAGAGTGAGGATCAACCACCTAGAGGGAAGAAGAAGGAAGGTACCCAAGGGCAGCCCCCTATCATAGCATCACTTTCTAGCGATCCCACAAGACACCCCTTTCGTCTGAAAGGAATTGTTAGGGGACAGCATATTATATATCTCTTGGATACAGGTGCCTCGCACAACTTCATAAGCTCACATTGGGTTACCAAGAGGAATTTACAGATTGATGACATACCTAAGTTTGAGATTAGCATGGCAAGAGGTGAGGGATTGAGATGTGCAGGGAAGGTGTCAGGACTTCCAATTCATTTTTTATGGTTTCCTTCTTGAGGCAGATTTTTATGTGGTGGATTTAGATGGATTAGATGCCATGTTGGGGAGATAGTGGTTACAAACCATAGGCAGATATAAGTTGATCATGAGAAGATGCAATTGGAGTTCTCACAAGATGGCCGATAGGTGGTCCTTAAGGCTATGCCAGAAGGGGAGCCCGGGTTGATTACAGCTCATTTTGAGTGGGCAACACAGTGTTTCATCTCTTCTAAGGAAACACAAGATACAGGACAGGAATACTATTGTGACATCCAGATAGTGTTTGACAAACATAGGAGGGTATTTGAGGATTTACCCCTAGGTATTCCACCAGATAGAGGGTTTGAGCATATCATTGAGCTAGAGGAGGGCGCCAAACCCGTCATTACCACTCCTTATTGTCACCCCAGGGAACAAGGAAGAGATAGAGAAGACGATTAAAGGAACTGCTAGCTATGGGACATATTAGGCCTAGCTCCAGTCCTTTTGCCTCTTCAATGGTGTTGGTAAAAAAAAGGATGGCACCCTTCAGATATGTATTGATTATCTTGCCCTTAATAAGAGGACCATTAAAAATAGGTATCCGATTCCCTGCATTGATGAGTTACTGGTAAGCTTCATGGAGTTGTTTACTTCTCGAAGGTAGATCTTCGATCGGGGTACCATCAAATACAAGTTTGGGAAGAGGATGTACATAAGCCAATTTTTAGATGCAATTACGAATACTAAGTTTTTGGTGATGCCATTTGGGTTCACAAATGCACCAGCTACTTTTCAGTCATGCATGAACCACATCTTTAAAAAGCAGCTACGAAAGAGTGTGCTAGTCTTCGTTGATGACATATTGATCTTTAGAAGGACTTGGGAGGAACATTTGCAACACCTAGATGAGATCCTTAGCCTCATGGAAGAACACTCTTTATTTGCAAAGGAGTCTAAGTGTGAATTTGGATTAACTGAGATTCTCTACCTGTGTCACATGATTGGTGCAGCGGGAGTTCAGGTACATCAAGAAAAGATACAGGCAATCCTTGATTGACTGCTACTAAGAGATGTATCTGAGTTGTGGGGCTTCCTTGGCCTTTGTTCTTATTATAGGCGATTCGCTAAAGATATTTCCTAGGTAGCAAGCCCCCTTACCGATCTGACACGGAAAGGGGCATTTAGATGGACAGAGGATTTAGAGGTAGTCTTTGATAGACTAAAACAGGTGATGAGCACGTGCCTAATATTGGCACTTCCTAAATTTTCTAGACCCTTTGTTTTTGAGTGTGATGCTTCAAGGAGCGGAATTAGGGCGATTTTGATGCAGGACCGACATCCCATAGCTTTTTGAGAGCGGGAAACTTAGGGGCAAAAAACTATTATATTCTACTTGTGATAAGGAAATGCTGGCTATAATGCACACTTTAGCCAAGTTTAGACAATATTTGGTAGGAAGTAAATCCACAGTAAAGATTGATCATAACAGTCTACATTACTTTCTGGAACAAAATGAGTTGAATGAAAAACAGCAAAAATGGGTCAACAAGGTTCAAGCATATGATTTTGACATTGAATATGTCAAAGGTAAAAATAATATAGTTGCTGATGCACTTTCTAGGAGACCCTCAGTGATGAATTGTTGCGCCATTTCCGAGATTTCAATAGATTGGAGGTCTCAACTGTTAGTTGAGTACTCTAAAAATGCTCACGCTTGTCAGATTATAGATGGTCTACTTCAAGGTGATCGGTACAAGGTAATGAATGATATTATATATTATAAGGATAGAATCTACCTAGTACCAGGATCTAAACTTAAAATGAATATTATGCACACTACACATGATGCACCTTCAACGGGTCACCTAGGTTTTTTCAAAACCTACAAGCAGATTAGAGAGAGATTCTCATGGATGAGGCTAAAAGACAATGTATTGAAGCATGTTAGAGAGTTCCAGACTTGTCAACAAAACAAGTCAATACAGGGCTTCCTAGCAAGTTTACTTCAGCCACTCCCAATTCTAGCTTAGAGATGGGAGAGTATCTCCATGGATTTTATTACAGGGACTGCATTTTTGTGTTGGTAGAAAGACTGACTAAGTTCACGCACTTATTTTCTATTGTAGCGGACTGGTCAGCCTCTCAGGTGGCTGAGTTGTTCTTTCGAGGGGTTTTTCGTCTTCCTAGATAACCCAGGACTATCATGAGTGATAGGGACAGCGGGTTTCTCAGTACCTTTTGGCAGGAGGTTTTTAAATTGGCAGACACAAAGTTGACACCCAGTACTAGCTATCACTCGCATATGGATGGTCAAAACGAAATAGTGAATAAATGGGTGGAAGGATATTTGAGAAACTACATTGCAAGTCAGCAAAGAGCTTGGGTTAAATGGTTGTATTTGGGGGAGTCTTGCTATAACTCCACATATCATATGTCTATTCGGATGACTCCTTTCTGTCTTTATGGCTATGAACCTCTCTCTTTCATTCATTTGGCTTTACAGAACAGTAGGGCTCCCTTAGCCAAAGATTGGGTCCAGGATCAACAGGATATTCTCATATCTCTTAGAGATAATATTCAACAGGTGCAGAACCAACAGAAGTTATATGCTGATCGACATCGTACAAAGCAGAGCTTCGAAATAGGTCACATGGTTTATCATCTCCAGCCATATAGACATAGCTCCCTGAAGAAAGGTGGGTCAAAAAAGCTTAAGCCCAAATTTTACAGACCTTATTGCATCACCAAGAGGATTGGAGAGGTTGCTTACAAGTTGGATTTAACTACTAATAGTCAAATCCACAATGTGTTTCACGTCTCATGCCTCAAGAAGGCAATTGGTCAGCAGATTGTACCTTTAGAGGGCTTGCCTCTAGTTGACGAGTAGGGTAGACTTGTATTGGAGCCTGCAGAGGTGATTGAGACCAGGGAAAAGAAGCTGCAAAATAGATTTGTCAGAGAAAATCTAGTTCGTTGGAAGGATTTACCATACGAAAATGCCATATGAAGACACCACTAGGGAAGGTGAGTCTATTTTATAGCATCCAGCATTCAGATTGCTTGAGGGCAAGTAACCCCGGGAAGGGAGGACTGTCATGTCCCCTCTTTCGTGCTAGTTCTTTTCACACCTGGTTAACCTATCTCCACATTAGGATAGATTAACAGCATTACTAGTTAGGATGCCTGCCAGTCACAAGGGAAGATTTGTCTTAAGTTCATCATTTAATGTCTTAAAGTACTTTAATAAAGTTACTTTACGTTTTCTAAAGACATTCACTTTATAAAGTGACTTAAGTGACTAGAAGACGAAATTGGTGTTTTATCCCACATCTCTTATTCCAACACTCTTTCCTCACTTCGAGGTAATAAGTAGGAGGCTCACTCTTGGGAAAGACACAATGAATATATGCTATTATTCAAATATTAAACAGGGTGCTTTAATGTGACTAGAATTTCTCCTAAGGACGAAACCCCTTACGAAAGAATAGTGAGACTAGACGCAAACCTAGTAACTCACACTGTATTTGCAAAGCTAGATATTACTTATTTGAGTCTTGGATGGTTAATGGAAGTTGGAATTAGATAAAGAACAGAGGGTCATTATAGACAGGTTGCCATCAGAGTTATTTGAGCAGAGATAATATACAATGAAGCCATTCAGTCTATTACAAAAGAAGACATCAAAGTAAGTAACAGACTCTCATTTCAGTTATACACTACCAACTTGTTTCCTAAGTACCATATCACAGTACAAGATATTAGCTATAAGGAATGATTGTTCATTCAATCATCATAGTTATAGTTGTGAATAGACAAGCTTCCTAGTATTAATGGCGGTAATTAGTTTCACAACGAATACATAAGAATCCGGAAACTTGCTAGAGTCCAGTGTTTTGATAGTTGTCCAGTGGTCTGAAACATGCCAGTGAATGGAACCTTCTCACACCCGTCCACCTTTCAGCCAGCTTACCTATACATAATCGCATACAAGATTCCAGAAGTTGTGAAGGTTTTATTGTAGTCCCGACAACAAGTCCAATGACTAATGGTAACAGACTCACTACATAGGGTGGCAATAATAAACATTGGTGTGGTACCGCAGTGTAGTTGGGCTCCCACCATAGTGCCTCAACATCATTCCCGGGCTATATCTCACTCACAGTCAGTCGGAATTTTAAGGACGGGAGGGTCAAAACAAGTTTAGTCACAATAGGGGCCTATTATTCACTAAGGAGAAGCAAATTTGGAATATAATACAAGGTGCATAGTAACTAGAAGGCTTGTAAAGATATTCAGATGTTGGTAGTTCCGGAACTGAGACTATTAGATGCAGTTTCAAGGGCAGTCATATAGGTTTTCAGCACTATATATTCTAAGCCACGTTCCTTAATCTATCTCCATTTATGTTTTAAACTTGTGTAGTGTAATGAAATAGTAAGTTATCATTCATTAAATCTGTATTTAGCGCTGATTCAGAATAGAAATGTCATTGTGAGAAATCTGCTATAGCAAAGGATAATATAACTAGTACTATTATTTTCTGAGAAATCCACCTTGTTTTGTGTAAGCTTCTGTCGTATTCTAATACTCCCTAGAGACATTTTTCTCTCAGCTGTGGTAAAACAGAAAGCATTTAGGATACATGTCAATTGTTTAACGAAATTTTCCGAGTGGAGATTTACTTAATTTTGGTCCTACTAAGTCTAGTTTATTACATCCTTGTCCCCACAGGGACGCGGGGACGTCCCCCTGTCCCCAACAAGATGGCGATGCAATGGTGGCGCTGCTGGGAACACCGAAACATCATCCCCCCATCCCGGGTGCATCTTTGTAACTAGTCCGTCTAGGAAAAAGGGCAAGGACGCATCCCTATGTTACTATGCTATAAGATAAAGAGATGCTCCCAAGTCCACTTCAACAATAGGAGGTTATGTACAAGTAAGAGACAATGATTATCTCTTCCAGTGGAGAGCATCTAAGCCCTCAAGACAGCCACAAAGGTGAAGAGGAAGCTTGTACAATCATCTTGATAGAAATGCAGGCCTGCCAACAATCCTTCAAATGAGAAGACCCTACCAATGGTTGATCAACTTCGAGGAGACGCTACTGATAGTCTCTTGTAGGAGAAACTACAATTGGTTGAAGATAGTTTGGTTGTGCATGATTACAATCTCACCATGTGAAGGGCTACCACATGGAAACAAGATCCATCTGAGCATAATCGCATGAACATTTGGGATCTAAGCATTGTTATGTATGAAGATTGGCTTCTATGGGATCCTGGAGACTCTGGGGATGGTAATGTTTATACTAGAGTGGCACAGTGGAAGATTGATGGCGACTTAGTCACCTCGCCTGCATCTAAGTGTGTATAGGTGATCATAATGTAGGATGGAAATTTCAATGGACACAACTACCAATGTGTGCACATGGATTGGGATCCTGAAGCTTCGAGTGGACAAACAATCTGATAAAGGACTACTTGAGGGCAGCAATCTTTGGGCAGAGAGGATTTGTGATGTCCCGAATTTTCTTAAGCGAATTAGTCGAATTATTTAGTTAAGTGGTCCCACAATTTTAAATAATTTAATAAGGACCTTTAATTAATTATTGAATAAAGGGAGCTCAACTTATAAAATAAAACTAAAATATTGTCGGCCCATGCATATTGTAACATTCTAGATGTTTAGAGGCTTTTATAGATGGTTGGGCATTGTAAAACATCATGGAATGTATTTGACTCTTCTTTGTATTTCTAGAAGCTAAAGGATGAAGCTGGTTCTTATGCAGTTTTGAAGGTGGAAGATCCTCCCTAGACTACAGTCTAAAGTTTAGTGTTATTCATTCCTCACCCTCATCTGTCTCTGGAGATATCATTTTAGATATTTCACATTGTGCTTCAATTTAGTGAAGTCTCATTCAAAGACAAATCTAAATACAACATCTTGATTTGAATTTATTGTAATCTAAATTGCTATCACTATTAATTGAAAATTCTCTTGCGTGTGCATGCATCATTGCTTTTGAATATTGATTTTTTTCTGTTACTAATGATCCAATTTGTTGTTACAAATTATGAATTAGAAAAGCGATTAAATAACCAAAGTTAGGGAAATGGCTTACTATCACATGACAAAATCTAAGTCGTGTTGGAGGAAGGAAGTTCGAACCAAAGCTATTGCAAATCGAAAGCTAGTGAAGTGTATGGACTTTAACTGTACAAATCACGTTGATAATACAAGATGTGACAAAAGACTCTTTCATCATTAGGATTGACTATTTACCATATAGACTGATTAAATGAGTTGTACGGTACACCGTATGAAGGAGGATGTGGTACTATATGCCTGAGTGGAATAGTCTTTGACATATTGAGTTGAAACTATCGTAAGGAGAGAGTGGATGTTGTCAATAAAATTGTAATTCAGCCGATAGGCTCCTTCGGGAAGGTTCTTATTATCTCGCCAATGAGCCCTTTGGTAATTGTCATGCAGCCGACGAACCCCTCTGAGAAGGTTCTTCGGAAAGTATTTATACACACTTCGAGATCATTGTAATGATCATCAAAAGCATAATGTAATTGGCATATGCGAATAATAAAAGGAGTTCTGCTATTCTTATCTATTGTCTGTGTGCATCAACTCATTTACCCCATGCAGTAAACATTTGGCACCGTTGCCCGATGGTGAATTAAGACTAATGCCGAATCAGTTGAACAAAAATAAGAACAAGCTGAAGGAAAAAAATGAAATATGCACAACACAAGGGAATTTAATTTTGGCACAACAGGCCGAATGCAGACGAAGGTTTCAGCAGATAGTCAATAGACACAGAAGCACTGAGGAATTGTTCGAAGAGACTCGACAGTGGTTGGATTTGGTGGAAGAAGCAAGGGAGGAATTTCTTAACCTGCATATGCCGAGGGAAGAGAACCTAGACGGAAGGGGATTAAACTCGCACAGCCTAGAGTGCTGAGGGAGCACGAGAGTGGAGTGAACTTTTCGTCCGAGATACACTTCCAAAACGGACAGCTTTGCTTGACGAAAACCCTTCTTAACCAAACAGCACGACTGTCAAAAATAAAACAACTGTTGCAAATAGCGCGGGTGTGCAGAACAACGCGGGAGTGCAGAACAGTGCAAGAGTTTAGAATAGCACGGGAGTTTAGAACAGCAACACGGGTGTGCAGAACAGCATAGGTATGCAACAAGTACCTCCAACTCGAATAGTAATGGCTGGACTGAAGGAAAAGTTGTCAATATTTGATGGTGATGGAACAGCCAATCCAATCCGACACTGTAAAACATGCCAAACAATTTGGAGGGCAAATGGCATAACAAATACAAATGAATGGGTCCGACAATTTCCAGCAACCCTAAGGGGGGTAGCAATTGATTGGTTCGCCGATACAGATCTCCAAAAATTAACCAATTAGGCAGACGTTAAAAAGGAATTTTACCACCGAATTTCAATTGTTGTGCGACGACAATGAGATCATAGCAGAGATATGCAACACGAAGCAAGAAAAAAATGAAACAGTTTGAGTATATGCCAGAAAATTAAAAGACTTAATAAACAAGATGGAAAGTAAGCTGGCCGATGGGCTGCAAAAAAGATGGTTCATTGAAGGACTACTTCCGAAGTTATGGAAGAAAATGAAGATTGTGCCACCATCGTCATACACTAAAGCATACAATCAGGCAATGAACTTAGAAATTGAGCAGAAAACAAAAAAGAAGAAGAGTAGCTCATCCGATTCAGATGACGATGCGTCTTCAGAAGAAGAGAGCAACAATGACGAAAAAGGCAACAAGAAGGTCCGAGCTCTCTAGAAGGATATAATCCGAATGATGAAAGAATTTAAGAACATGCAAAAAGAGACGAAGGGAAACGACCTATGGTGCACGAAATGTAAGACAAAAGGTCACATGAAGGGATCCTGTCCAAAGAACCAGTTCTGCAAAATCTGCTAGATCATGGGACATTCTACAAAAGAATGCCCCTTCAATATGAAAACAAGAGGACCTCAACAAATGCTCCTGACCCAAGAGGCTTCCATGTCAAGAGAAAGTGGGAACACTAGTAATGAGGGTGCCACGTCAGGAGGGTACAAAAATAATCCACAAGGGCAAAACAACAACAACAATCCCAATAATAATAATGGGAGCTGCAGCCGAATTCAGTATGATGTGAACAATTGGCTGATGGTACAATGCCGCGCATGCAATTTGTGGGGCCACTTTGCCCGAGATTGTACAACGGCAAACGCACCGAAGTTGTTATGTAGATGGTGCGGTCCTCAAGATCATGAAGATGCCAAGTGCCCGAAGTCAGGAGTGAATTTGATCACTATCAGGACGGATGAAGAGGAGGTTTTGGCAATCACACAGAAACAAGCAAAAGTGTACCCTAACCCGACGGAAGAAAAGAAGAGGCTGGAGGAAGCGCGGACAAGAATTGAGAAAGCGACACAGACAGAGAAAGCACACTTAAGGGACACCACTAGTATCTCAACAAGGAACTACACAGAACGGAACATTGTATGGTAGATACTGCAAACTGAGGTACCCGTCAAAATAAACGATCTACTACTCACAATGCCTCAACTCCGACTGGCACTCACAAACATTGCTCCCCTTGCTAAATTATCAAGAGAACAAGGGAGAAGGAAAACGGAGCATGTGTGGAGGACCCAATGCTACTAGCCCTCACATCCGGATGGCATTCGAAAGTTGTCGAGATGGGAATTTTGGGAATTGTTCTAACAGACACAATTGTGGACGGAGGGTCTGATGTGAATGTGTTACCAAAGGATACTTGGAAGAAGTTGGAAAAGCCAACGTTGTGGCCAACTACATTCCAGTTGCTCACGACAGACCAACAGGGGATCAAATCGTTGGGAATCCTGATGGCACAACCAGTGACAATTGGAACGCAGCCATTCCTACTCGACTTTGTCGTCATCCCGCTGAAATGGAGAGGATACGACGCCATTCTGGGCAGACGATGGCTCGTACGAGCAAAGGTTAAGTATGACTGGAAGAAGAATACCCTATCAATGGACCGCGGAAGTAGAAGATTCATAACTGACCTGCACACATAAATGGTGGGTGAAGAAGCCATATCATCTGATTTCGAAGAAGAGGATGAAGGAAAGCAACGATTGGAACCCAATGAGGAAGGAGTCCTACAGTTGGAAGGTGGATCAACGGACAATGATTTGGATTCGGTGAATGGCTTTTTCCACTGGTAGATGGAGGATTACGAGCTCTTTCCGAGCTATAATATGTTTAAGGGTCGACGAAGGTGAAAAAGAAGAGGGAAATGAATGTCCAAAGGAATACAGAGAAGCAGAAGAAGGAAAGGCAGTTATGAAAAAAGTTGAAGGGAAGAACATACAGTACGAACCCAGAAAAAGGAAAGATTCCACCATACGGTACACAATAAATGGATTGTGCAAAAAGAAAATGTTACATCGAACCATGGATATAGTAGAAAGGTGTCGGCAGCAAGGAAAACACATCATACGGTCTACATAGGAAACTAAGAGCAAGGGCCTAATAAAAACTTCAACAATACAGAGTGAAAGTTCCAAAATCAAGAATATAGTTATTGATGGCAAGGAGTGGCAACCGACAGAATTCATAGTAGCGGTTTCGGGAACAAACTGGGCAATATGGAAAACCTAAGGGAGAGATCGTGTAACTTAAATAAACTTGATGAGTGACAATTGCAAGTAAAATGGGCCACAAAGGTGACACAGAACAGGTGCAAAGCATGGCATGATAAACACCTGAAACTGAACAAGTTCTAAGCAGGACAGCTAGTGTTGAAACTTGAAGTATAACAGGCAGAATGAAATCAAACCTGGAAAGTTCAAAGTCATATGGTTAGGACCATACAAGATACGAGAAGTTGGTGATAACGGGGCGATCAAGTTATGTATGCTCGACGAGAAGGAAGTACCAGACCCGGTGAATGGGTCGAAGTTAAAAATTTATCATGAAGGGAATAGTCCCCCGTTGACGAAAAATTGAAAAAAAAAAGGAAAAAAAAGAAAAAAAAGAAAAAAAAAGAGTTATAAAGTCACCGTACGGCCAGCATACGAAAACTTGAGCAAAGCACAAAGACACCATATGGTACAGACACCGTACGATCCCTTTAGTACATGCAAACGCCATATGGGAGAAGTATTTGGTGTCATATGCAATGCACAACAAGTTTCTGTAAACTATACGACATATGGAGAAGGGGAGGAGGGACAACCTAAGACCATACGGCGTACGGTATTTCAACATATTATTTAAAACCGTACGATGAAAAAGAAAATAGAACATGAAGCCCGCACGTGCAAGACAGAAGGTAACCATATGGTGATAAGGGAAGGAGTGAGGAATGATGGGAGGAAAAAGGTACACTAGGCAGAATATAGGCCGTACGGTATGCTTTGAAGGCAATCAAGCAGAAGCAGACCAAGGACTGTACGCTGGCTACAAAAACCCATACGACATAGACGATAGTGAATTGCACTCAATCAGAAGCTGGTACGGCCATACGGGTATTCCGTGGAGGTTAGTGAATTGTTGCAAGTAACAAAGGAAAGTCCTTTGTGATAATATCCAGGGCATCACAAGCTTGCAATCAAGCGTCTTGCCAGGAGCGAAGCATCGCAAGCCTACAATTAGGCGTCTTGCCAAGAGAGAAGGCAGAAGGAAGCAGTCAAAAGAGGAGCAACAATTTTTTTTTTTAAAAAGACAACGACAAATCGAAACAGTTCAGAATGAGTAACGCATGATGCCCAATGGAAGGGAAAGACATAAAACAGGTAGTAAAACATTAGTAGTTGCCAGAAAGAGTGGAATCGGAAGAAAATCACAAAAATATTGTGTTTCATGCAATTTTGTGTGGGTTTGAGAGTGCTAATTTGGTCTTGGCGACGGGGGCGGTGCCCCTCGACCCCACTGGGGGCGATACCCCCTGGACCCCCAGTCAATGCAGTTATCAATCGTGGGAAGTGTGCCCAATGGATAAGACCTGGAGCTGCTGCAAGCATAGTGTGCTAGAAGTGGAAAGACCAACGAAGCAAGCCTTTCGAGAGGGGTGACACGCTTTGAGGCACTTGGAATAAGTGTTGGACGTGAAGCTGTTTTGGTGGATACATAGAGGGCTTGGGAGGAGCTGATCATCCAGTTGAAGGCAGTTCAATGACACTTTGCTCAATGTACCCAGTAGTTGGAAGCAAAGAACGCGGCACAAGTGGCCATCAAGGTTAGCTAAGGAAACAGTATTGTGTTAGCAGAGGCTACAGATGCAACGTGGTTTGGAGACCAGTTTGGTGCAGGCACAAAACAAATGTGAAAGTGGTGTGACGGAAGCGGATCTATCTTGTTGTAGTTAGTCAGTTAATGTATTATGTTTTGTTAATCTGTCTCGGATATTCGTAATTGTCATTCGGAGACAACCTTTCTTTTTTGGGGGGGATGATGTTGTCGGTAAAATTGTAATTCAATCGAAAGGCTCCTTCAGGAAGATTCTTATTATGTAGCCAACGGGCCCTTCGGTAATTGTCATGTAGCTGACGGACCCCTTCCAGAAGGTTCTTCGAAAAGTATTTATACACCCTTCGGGATCATTGTAATGATCATCAAAAGCATAATGTAACTGGCATATGCGAATAATAAAAGGAGTTCTGTTGTTCTTATCTATTGTCTGTGTGCATAAATTCATTTACCCATGGACGAGAGTGTGCAAGATAGTTTGAAGGCACTCTCTCATATAGACACATCTAATTTGGTGCCATAAGCATAAGCCACTAAACATGTTGAGTTGGTACTGTGGCATCACTTGAGGTGTTACAAATAGCCTCATGGGGTGTCTAATGGAACATAAAGTTGGTATTGTGGCATCACTTGGGGTATTACCAATATTTGCATGGGGTGGCTTTGACGAAACATTACAAAGTTGGAATTGTGGCATCACTTAATGTGTTAGGGATAGACACAAGGGATGTGTCAATGCCTTTAACACTCCCTTGGTTCCCTCGTTATATGTCCAAATGGTATGTAATTATCAACCTTTGTAATCTTTTTTGAATTACTTCTTATTTTCCAAAATTAATATTAGATGTCTTGACAAGATTGTTTTGGGCAAGACTAATTGGCCCACAACTAAAGGCAAGGAACAAGACAAATTTGATGAGAAAAATAGGGAAGTTGTTATGCTCATCAAACTCTAAGTCTAGGTATGCACGAGCTTTGCTAGACAAATTTAGAATGCAGGATTACAAACCTACATCTACACCTAAGGAGTTTGGTCTAAAGTTTTTAGTCATAGCTGGTCCTCTGGTTGTGAATGAATTTGCATTCAGGAAACTAGTGGGCAGTTTTATCTATCTCATCGTCACTAGACGTGATCTCAACTTTGCAGTGAGCTACATGTTCCATTTCATGACAACTTCTACTTCATATCATTGGGTTGCAGCAAAGTGAATCTTGCAATACGTTAAGGGCACTTCAAACTTTAGTATCCTCTATGTATGAACTAAAGATGCCGACCTCATTGATTACACAAATTCGGATTGGGGAGCCTTTGTTAATGACAAAAAGTCTAGTTTGGGGTATGTCTTCAGTTTGGGCACAAGTGATATCACTTGGACTAGCAAGAAGTAGCAAGTTGGATCTCTTTCCTTAACAGAAGCTAAATATCATAGTAGTATGTAATAAAGTAATGTTGTAGTCAGCTTTAGTTAAGCTTGTTGGGATGGGTAGTTAGGAAGCGAGGGGATGAGTCCATTGGTTCTCCCAACCAACCGGCTAATATAAAAGACTATAGAATATGAATGATGTACTTATATTGTCTTGGTATCAATAAAATAAATCATTTCCTTGCTACCTTAGTGTTCTAGTAAGAAGGTATGTTCTATGTTACTACTCTATATTTATCTTGTTATTCTGTAAACTTGGTTAATATTTCCATTCTACATTTCAGCAACATTAACCAAGTCTGAACTTGGAGGTCATTGACTAGGCAAGATGGAGTAATGGGCAGACCCTTCTTACCACGCATACAAGTCACAAACAATGATGGTGAAGAGGAAATATCCAAAGAAGATCAGTTGACAAACGATTTGGTGACGGCCTGGGAAGTTTCTATTGACGAGTGCATGCAAAGAGAAGCCTACAGGAGAGTAGTTCCGGAGAGCACAGTGTAGGATGAACTTTCAGTACCACCAGTATTGTACAATATACTTGGACAGAATCCTTGATTGTTGGCAAGAAGCTTGATACATGTGGAAAAAGAAAGAGCAGAAATAAAGAGATACAAAAGAAGACAAGTAGTCCTCCAGCAGTTCGCTGAAAGGACATGAGAACTGGAGGAGCATGATAATCCAAGAAAGACAAGTAGACACTAAGCCAATTCATGCCCCTGCTTACACAAATTCAGATTGGGGAGGCTCTGTTGATGACAAAAAGTCCAATTTTGGCTATGTCTTCAGTTTGGGCACAAGTGATATCACATGGACCAATAAGAAGTAGCAGGTCGGATCTCTTTCCACAATAGAAGCTAAATATCACGAAAGAGTCAAAGCAGCTTGTGAGGAAGTTTGGCTATGTAAGATGCTTTTAGACATCCATTGTCTCAAGCATGCCCTTCACCCCTTATTTTGTCACAATCAAGGGGTAATCAAACTTGCTAAAATTCCAGTCTTCAATAATCGAACCAAGCATATTAACCTTCACTGTCACTTCATTCGCCAACTAGTTGAAGATGGATATGTTCCTAAAGTAGACTAGACTACAAATATTCTAACCAAGTCCCAACTTCTAGATAAGTTTGTTAAGTTCAAAAGGCTTCTAGGTGTACTAGACAGATTGAACATTGAGGGAGAGTATTGTAAAAGTATCTCCATTAATATCTTTCTATTTTCATGGAATGGTTAATTTTGTAAATCTTATAAATATTACAATGTTTCTGATTCTCACAATTGTTCACTATGACAACAACTCTTTGTAAACTATAAATGAACATCTTGTTCCTTCATTTACTTCATTCAAATATTTCCCAAGTACCTATGTAATAGAAACATCTATTTCCAACAAAAGAAAACTTCAGGTCATTAGACAACCAGGTAAGGATGTTGTCTCACAGCTCATACAATTGGCCACTACCTCCAAAAGAAAAAGGCTCAAGACGGCCTCCAGATTGATAGAGAATGATGACTCTGGTCATCTATTATTTAAAAAACTCATCCTAACTCATAAAAAGAACCAAATCAGGCTATTGTGACTGACTTTAACATCACTCGAGTTAATATGGGGCCACCCAAAGAAGAAATAGATCTCCACGATTTGCAAGTTTCAGTCAGTAGTGTGACGAATAGGGTGGAAAAGAACAAATGGACAAAGAAAGTTTTGAAGGCATAATGGAGGAACTATTAGAAAGCTTGAGAGATTTATTAAGCCCGGCATCATAAACTTCCTTTTTTCCTAATACTATAATAGATCTACAATTAAAGAAAACAAAGAATTGGTGACCCAATTGCAGGTAGACACTCATTTTGGCCATATTGCACAAAGGAGTATTAGCAAGCGGAAAAGTAGGGGCCTTCCTTTCATTAACAATTTGACTAGATCCTGCAGTGGGTTTAAATTGGCAAGGAACAATATATCTTTCGAAATCACTGATGCCAAGATGGAGGAGACCACCCTTAAGGAGATTAACTTTGATAAAAGAAATCATCAGCATGGGTATTGATGTGGCAGCAACTAAAGGCATATTTCCTTCAAAGAAGACTCCCTGCAACATTCAGATTCATAATCTGGAATGGAAATGCGAAGGCTTACCAAAAAATAACATGGAGTGAAATAAGTTGCTTTAGGAAGCTAAGCAAATGATCACCCTAGTGATCCAAGAGTTTAAAGACATTGGATCTCATTTAAGGAAGGATAACTTAGGCATTGCTTGAGTTAAAAATAGAGTTTCAAAGTAACATAGACAAGTTAGCTGTTATGAAGACTTTAAAGATGGCCAGCATGATGAGTTGGCATAATAGACATATTTCTTATTTGGTGTGCCAACCACCATCAAAAAAAAGATTTTTAAGCCCTGCGAAGTAAGATGGTAAAAATTCCAGCAACGGAGAAATTGTGGTTGTCATCAAGGCACTGCAGGATTACAAAGATCAACAAGCCAAACAGTAGTCCATGCAGCCGAAAAACACAAACGTGGAACCATGGTTTTATTTTTATTTTATACAAATTGTACTAACACCTGTAATTTTCTCTAAGAAACCTAATTATAATTTTTATACAATTTTTGTAAACAGTCGGTTTTATGTAACTGATGGACAGTTAGGATGAAAACTCTTTAAATATGTAAAGTTTTGGCATTGGAAGGGACCAGCAATTTTGGATCCCTTGTTCTTTGAAACAAAACTGAGAATGGATTTGATTTTGCAAATCAATTTCAAAGTGCCGTTGATACCAATTTCTGATTTCTATGGGCATCTGTCGTCGGTAGGAACTGTGTCAGCCGACTTGATTGTCGTCGGTGTTTTTGTATTCTGTAGCCGACGGGTAAATAGTTTGTACTGGACATAATGTTTGTGGCCAACGGACTCCTTCGGGAAGGGTCGGCGGATAGTATTTATACCCCGTCTAGGATCATTGTAAATCATCTTATCTTATGAAGCATAATGTAATGTTCTGGCATATGCGAATAATCTAAGGACAACTGTTGTTTGTGTTTATTATCTGTGTGCATTTCTTAATTAACCTATGTGGTAAACATTTGGCGCCGTTGCAAGTCTTAACCCAGTTGTGAGATTCGGAAGCTCCTCTAGCTCTCGGCAGTGCCATCTAGACAGATGTTCAAGGTCTATTCACAGTGCTTCAAGGCATGGCTAATGGTGTTCACAAACTGAAGTCCTGCGCGCGGTGGATCTATCCGCTTCAATCTCTCTGCCAGTATCTTCTCTGCGACTCCCACTGCTAGAGCAATCATAAACTTGTTATTCTCATTGATAGAAGGAATGTCGGAAGGAAAAATCGGCTCACACGTATTGCTCGCTCAAAGTCCACAAGTGTTTTAGACGAAATCTGACTAGGAGGCGTGATTGTTTGAATTCTGTTTGTTATTTCCGGTGGAGGTATTTCCAAAGAAAGGCTTGTTTGTGTATTGTTTCTCATTGCCGGAGGAGACGTTCCAGCCAAAGATTGTTGGAGTTCTGTTTCTCATTTGTTGAGGAGAGATTGTTTGAGTTTTGTATCTCGTTTTCGGCGAAAAAAATGTGTAGAAGATGGGCGTGAGGGGTTTCCTTTTAGAAAATCAAACCAAAAAAAAAATGACGACAAATTCAAATAGTTCAGAATGAGTAACGGATGATGCTAAAGGGGAGGGGAAGCACCAATGGTTACCAAAAAAAGTGTGGTATTAGAAGAAAAGGATAGAAATAATGTGTTCCATGCTTTTTTTTGTAAGTTTCGGAGTGCTAATTTGGTCTTGGCGGTGAGGGGCGTTGCCCCTCGACCTCGACCTGGGGTGCTACCGCTCGACCCCGCCAGGGGTGTTGCCCCCTAGACCCCCAGTCGTTGCGGATATCATTCGTCGAAAGGGTGACCAGTTGAGAAGACTTGAAGCTGCTTCAAGCATGGAGTGTCTGTGTACCAAAGGCACTAGGAGTAGGTGTTGGCCGAGAGGCTGTCTTGGTGGATGCATAGAGAGCTCGGGAGGAGCTGATCATCCAGTTGGAGGCAGTGCAGCGACACTTGGCTCAGGGTACCGAGGAGCTGAAAACAGAAAAAGCAGCACAGGTGGCTATCAAGGTCACCTTCATTAAAGAGGCAATATTGTGTTAGTAGAGGCTACAGGTACGGGATGAAGGTGAAAGTGATGTGTCCGAAGCAGATTTATCTTGTTATAATCAGTCCGTCAATATATTTTGTCTCAGATATTTTGTAATTGTCATCCGGAGACGACTTTTCCTTTTGAGGAGGATGATGTCGTCGATAGAAACTGTGTCAGCCGACTTGATTGTCGTCGGTGTTTTTGTATTATGTAGCTGACGTCGTCAGTAAAGATTTTGTAGCCAACGGATAAATAGTTTGTAGCGAACATAATGTTTGTGGCCGATGAACTCCTTCGGGAAGGTTCGGCGGACAGTATTTATACCCCGTCTGGGATCATTGTAAATCATCTTATCTTATGAAGCATAATGTAATATTCTGGCATATGCGAATAATCTAAGGAGTTCTGTTGTTTGTGTTTATTATCTGTGTGCATTTCTTAATTAACCTATGTGGTAAACAGCATCTTTCTATATGTCCAATTTGATAGTCATAGCTGATTTCAGACACTGAACATAATACTCTTTGTAGTGTGAATGTTTACATGGGTGTCTTTATAGTTCTTAGAATTTGGCACATTGTCCATGTTCTCAATTGTATCTAAACATAGATGTTTATTTTTGAATGAATGTTTTATTCAGAAATACTTCAAGTTTTTTGAGGTTAATCTTCGAATTACCGTTCTATGAGAGTTCTTTCTTATTGTGATTGTCTCATGGTGATGAACAACTGTTAGTCCCTGTACTACTTTATGGTAAAAAGTATACCTAAATCTTCTCATTCAAAAAGTCAGAAATGTATCCAAAGGAGGGAGTTGCACCTTAAAAAATAAAATTCAAAGGGAAATAACTCATTGATTTACCCAACTGTTGATTAACTGATTGAGTCTTATGTGCGGTCATATCATCTCAACTAGAAATCTTTGGAAAGAGTCAAAGACCAATCTGTTTGGTGCACACTATTCAAAATCGATTCATTTTCTGCTTATGGGTATTGGTTCCTTGGACTTCTAGCAGCTAGGCAACATCATTCCATATGTCATGTCTTGTTGTTTGGTGCTTGTTTTACTTTATAGGCATAATTGCCCTAGGAAGAAGTGCCATTTTGGGACAGACACAAGGTAAGTTTGGAGGATTAAATTAACAATTTTGAAGACCAAAATGCCTTCTTTAGGAGCGCTTGGATGTCTAGGAAATGATTTTAATGGTTGATTGCAAGTTCAGAGCATTCTTTGACGCTTAGAATTTATTTAAATCGCCACCATCTTGTTGAGTACTTAGATTTGTTGCAAAAATTCCTGAGTTTATTTATCATGTTTGGAACCCTGCATTCCAGCCACGACTTATTGAATGAACTGAGCTTTTGACAGACAAAATCAGAGTTGAATCAAATGTCATGTTATTTGATGAAGGCATTCTAAGATAAAAGGAGTAAATGAGTGTCAGCTGATATCAAATACCTGTGATCTTTTCAAGTCGTCATATGTTAGTTGTATTTCAATTACTGATTTTATGCAATTTATGTTGAAAGTTAGGAGAATAGTGCTTGGCATAATGTAATTTACTCTAGAAAACATTTTTGTGTGATGTATATTGCAAAGTTTATGGAGAAAAACAAGTGAAATCTGAAAACAAATGAAATCAGAAAACAGTTACTATCCATTTACATAGGTATATAAACTTGCAAGCACTTAAAAAAAACATCTACAGTATATATTACATTTCATTTGAGATAAGATTCATGTTGATCAGTTAGTTTGTTATTAAAATACCACTGTATGAGTGGACAAGTTAAATTTTATAATTAATAAATAAACATGAAAGAAATCCCAAATCAGTAACCTGTTGCCAAGCTTGAATCGACTGGGCTCGCTTATCTACACGCCCAATCAAAGCTTCACGAATAAGAGGAGGAAAATGTCGTATTGTCTTTTCTGACCAGATGTGTTGACTTGTCCCTAAGAGTTGTTCTAATAATGGCTGAAGGAAAACCATTTGCTCAAATTCTGCAACTCCACGAGTCTTTATAGTGATAGCAAGATTCATCACCATTATCCTATTCAAAGTCTCTGTGAGCTCTGTTGGACCCTGTAAAATGCATGCTCCAATAAATGAAAGTGAAAAAGAAAAAATAATAACAGAACAATTATGTAAGCATAGTTTCAAGTTCTTTTCACCTTGAAATCTTTTTTCAAAAGAAAAATATCCCGTGAAGAAAGAATTAAGTTGATGCATAGGTTTTCTGCCAGCCTGAAAAGGCGGTGCTCACCACGTTTCCCCTTAAAAGTGACAATTATCTTTGCGACATCATAAAATAGTGGCTTCACTTTCCCATGATACCTAGCGAAAAAAAAATCAAACATGTTAACCTTGTTAATGAAGATTATTTTGAACATTAAGTAATATATGAGTTGATGGGGGCAAACAGATCTGATCCAACATTTAATAGCCTTAAAATAATAGAATTCAACCAAGCAATAGGTGGAAGGTTCACATCTTAAAATATTTTCAGACAATACAAGTGGTTACATGCGAATATAACATATTACATCCCTCAAGTAATTGACTCAAGAGATGAACTATTCTCTTTAAAAAAGCTGAAGGAGTTAAAATACTTGCAGTGGGCAAGGCTCGAGGCTCGAGACATAGATATTTTACAAGAAGAATACTTAAAATGGGGCTTAGAAGTCCTCACACCTCAGATCAAAATAATATCTAATGAGATCATTCAAAATGTGTTTCTGACAAATTAGATAGCTAGTGTTGTTATTCCCTTGTTTAAAAGTGGTAATATCAAGAACCTTCCCAAATAACCTCATTATAATGATTGATCCTCTTTTTGGTAAACTCTTTAAGAGCATGATAGAAAGACAAATAGTGTTTGAGCTGGAAAAGGAGGGAAAGAGAAATCGAAAAAGGTAGGTAGATGTGATGATAGGATAGCAAAGAGGCAAGCGAAAGCCAAGAGGAGATGACAAGATATGATCAAGAAGAAGCAAGAGAAGATGAAAGTAGTTAGCTGACACATCCAAAAAAGATAAAGACGACTCTCAACATTCAAAAACAAAACTAAGCTAGAATGAACCTTAAAATGTAAGCTAGTATGCAAAGGTGCAATTGCAAGGGTTATATAAGTAAGTCCTAGTTTTTATCATTGAGCCTTATTAGGGACATTAGAAGATCATAAATTATGAGGATATGAATATGATCTATATCAAGAAAGGTCAAGATGATGGTGCAGTAAGATTTCCTAAGTTTATTGTAGCAAGATTATGCTTGCATAGAGACACAAAATGTCGAGATGACCATAAGTATGCACTTGCAAAACAAACAAGGATGATACATTCTAGACCCTATGTGTCAAGCAAGACAAGCAAGACACTCAAGACACCTAAGATTGACAAGGTATACCCACAAGCAGAAAGCAAAGAAAAAATGCCCCATGCCCCGAGTCCTCTAGTTCATTACATCCTTGAGATACTATGAGGGAGGGAACACTCCGCAAAGAAATCATCATAAACAACATAAAAAGAAAGTAAGCCAACAAGTCTCAACTAATTTTAGTTTGTGTGTGTGTGGAAGTCACGCGAGTGTCTCTTTAGGACTCAAGTCTGCCAATGAGAAGTATCGTGACATCCTAGATTATAGCTAAAATACCCCATAAGTGTTGAAAACACTTGATGTCAAGGGAAAGTGTTGAGAAACACTGTTTGATAGGTGCCAAAGAAACACCAATGCACATAGAGACCTTGATAAGCTAAGCAATTTGTGCTCCCTAGGCCTAGACGATAGTCAATTCCAAGCTAGGCAAGGCAAAGCAAAATGAAGCAAATAGATTTTATGAGCGCAAATCAAGACTGATAGACATAGGTGCAAGGGTCTCAACTAGCGCCTGTTTCCAAGTTTTCGCCTCTTAGCAGGATTTACTAGCTCTTAAGCAAGATCACATAATTTTGTCCAAATGTCAAGCAAGGTATAGGATATGATGGAGTAGCAACTAGGTGGATAAGAAAAGATGGATGGAGCAAGATGAAACGTGATCCTCAAGGACCAACTCCTCAAGAGTACCCAAACAAGGGAAAGAGGTAAAATAGCCATATGAAGCGGGTTTTGGGCAAGCAAAGAAAGAGAACAAAGGAGATAGCATGTAGGATAAGCAGTTAAAGCCAATAAGAGAGATAGCATATAGAATAAGTAGTGGAAGCCAATAAGCGAGATAGCATATAGGATAAGTAATGGAAGCCAATAAGTGAGATGGCATATAGGATAATGACATGATATCATGAAAGTGTATAGTCCAAACGAGTGGACATGTCAAGAGGCCTATTAGACCCATGTTTTGCTTTATGTGATCAAGACCAAGGGGTCAATTGGATAAGATAGTGATAGGATAGAGAAATAAGAATGAAGCTAGATATGAAAGCTATGAGTAAATGAGCAAGTGCAATAGGTAAGCTGGTGGATAAGATACCCAATATGCAAGGATAGTTCAACATTGTCAAGGTCAAAGAGGGAAGATGGAATTGATGGATGAATTATGCATGAGGCATGATTGCCAGGTTTTCATCATGGTACTTATCCAAGGTGCCACAATAAGTAGTTTTCACCATAGGACGAACTTATTTCTCTTCACTTTTGCTACCAAGGTGCCACAAGAAGTGGTTTTTACCAAGGCACATTTTCATATTTTTAGATTTTTTTTTCCATTTTTTTAGATTTTTAGAATGAGCTCAAGCTTTTTCAATTTGGATAGTGCTTCTAGAGGAAGGATAAGTCATGATAAGCCAGGACCATAAAAAGGTACACTCAAAGATGTTGATAGGGTGATGAAAGGGGGATGATACAAAGAAAGGTATATAGAGGATAGGAATTCATACCTTGGAAAACTATGAGGATGGATAGTAGGTGAGTGTAGGCTTGAAAGGATTGCATAAGTGTAGGTGAGAAAGCGGGCAAGATCAACATTGATACACACCTTGAAGGGTAGTAGGATGAAGGATAAATAATGGATGAAATAGCTTGAGTTTTAGATGCATAAGGTGGCATAATAATTTTGGAGGAAGGCGGAGTGGAAGGATTCGAAAGCCTCTGAAGAAGATGCTTGGAAGATGTAGTGGAATGCTTTGGAAGCTTGTATGTGAACTTTGATTTGGTTTCAAGATTCAAGTCTTTCAAAAGAGACTTGGGAATCTATATAGCTTTTGATTTTTCTATTCCTATGGATGCTTTAGAACGCATTTCATGAATGATAAATTTAGGAACCCATATTTTCTTTGATTTTCCTCTTTGATTAGTGGACTTTTATGGTCTCTTGAATATTTGTTCTTTCTATCCATTCACATGTTGATTAGATAAGACATAGTGATCTTTATTTGTAAATGGATTCTTCTTTTTATTCTTAAGTTGATCATCCAAATTGATTCCAAAAGACTTGGGAGTTGTGGATGAATAAGGCTGATATGACAGGTTTATATGAAAAGGTGAGGGTTCAAGGATGTGTGCCTTTCTTGATCCTAAGCTATAGTGGGAGAAGTAGGGGATGAGCTAGGAGTGGAAGTAGGAGATGGAGGAACATAAAGTCCCAATACGGATAGAAGGTTTGAAGGCTTTAACTTAGATGGATAAGGACCAAGGATGGATTTGGAAGAAGCAAAGGGATAGTGAGTAGGGATAGCAGCATCTTTAGAGTGAGCAACGTGACCAAGTCCATTAATAGACTCATGAGTAGCTTTGATAGGAGCAACACCTTTGATAGGAGCATTTGAAGCTTGAGCATAGTTTTTAAGTGGATATGAAGAAGTAGAACAAGAGTTGAGACTTTCATCTTGACAATTTTCTTTGGATTGCATAGGCAGAGTGATTTTCTCATGATTTTCAGTAAGCTCAATGGAAATAGTGGAAGTGATGTCTTTGTCATACTTAGGAGGTGGGTAAGACATAGGATATGGAAGCGTGTCTTGAAGGAGATGAAAGGGTGCTTGATCTTGATCTTCCTTGACATTTGTATATTTAGCCTTTTGAGAGTCCTCTTGACATAGAGCCACTTCTTAGGACAAGGGAGAATATGAGGTTTGCATGATAGGAACTTCAAAAGGTAGCAAAAGACTAGTTGAAGTGGGCATAGTAGGCATAGCATCACATGAAGGTTGAGAATCTTTAGTCTTAGTAGCATGGAAAAGGTTTGCAGCCAAGTCTAAATCAGCTTGAGTTTCTTTTAGAGGTAGCCCTTGAGGATACACAGTGTGCGCATTAGGTTCTTTGTTTGGAGTCATGTTGGAAAGATTTGAAGTTTTAGGAAGTTCGTGAGTGTTGGAAGACATAGAGGTGTCAAGAAAACCATCAGTAGACATAGTGTCATCAATATGATCTCGCTCAAGAGAAGTATCATCATCTAAGTCATTAGGAATTCCAACTTCAATGACCCACCATCAATAAGATCTTGGATTTTATGTTTCAACTCAATGCAATCTGAAGTACTATGCTCATTATGTTGATGATAAGCACAATAGCTATCCACACTTCTATAAAACATTCTTCTCAAGAATACCCACGAAAGAGGGCATTTCAAGAGGCGGCTTATAGCCAATGAATAAATTGACCAAAAATTTTAGAAAGGAGCTTATAGTCTAGATGACCATTTTTGGTGATTACAACTACAAGTGTAGATTTCAAGAATGTGTTTACTAGTTTGTCTATGATGTTGGGTTTTATATCTAGTTTTCTCCACCAAGTCTCCTTAATGTGTCTGGTCAAAAAAGGTATGCAAGAATGTTGTTTCAACTTAAAATACTTGTTGGTGCTTTGCACTTTGGTGTCTGGCCTTTCTAGAACAGTTTGTTGTCTCAAGTAAATGTTTGAAAGGATAAATGATTATTGGGCTGACCTAGAATATTCATGCCAACAGTTTAATGATTGGACTAGCCTTGAGGAAAACAATACTAACCCCATGTCCCCATGTGGCTGCTCAATCTTGTTTTCTGCCAAAAAACAAGCAGATAAATTCCCCAATGCATTTTTTATTTAGCACCAAAGAATAATTCGGAATATCCTCCTATTTTCATGGTGCAAACTCTGCTTAAGTATTGAAAATAAGCTGTCAAAAAAAGGAGGGGTTGAAGTTAAGCAGCAGCTGCACATGAAAAAAGAGCCAAATGTCTCCACAATTTTCTTCCCGTTATTTTTATATTTCCTCCAATCTTCTCCCTCCAAAAGCATGTGTGAAAATTATAAGCAGAAAAAAAAAGTAGAATTAGTAATTTCATGGGAATGCCTGCTGCATAAAATATTCCTTAAAATATGCAGCAGCAGCTGCTAGTGAAATTAAGCTTAGCAACCACATGGGGAACTCCTCTAAACTGTAACTATTATGTAATATTAGTAGATAAAACAAATAGCAAAATATATTGCACATTCAACAGATAACTCCCAAATATAGCACATCGGAATGTAATTTCTCATACACAGCGTTAGCTCAACTCTGGTATTTTGACAATTTAATAATTTATAACAGACTGGGAGCAAGGATTACATTCCAAACATCGAAACAATAGAAAGTAAATATAATTCAGATTTTGCTGAGTGTTACTGAAAACACAAGCGGTCATGCACAGACCAGATCCTAGTCAAATCAACTGATTGTTCCGCACTTCCTGCAACATTCCCTCAGCAGCGCATAGAGGTCCTTGTTGACCTCTTCCCTTCGTGTCCATAATTCCTGTCTACATGCCCACTAGCTTCCTTTTGTGCACTCATTCCCTTTCTAGAGTCGTTTATGATCATGACAAGAAACAAAAGAACAACCGTTGTATTCTCCTTCCACCGCTCTCGAACATTTTCTTTTTCCCCACCTTCCCTTCATGTCCACAATTCCTGTCTACACACCCACTAGCTTCCTTTTGTGCACTCATTCCCTTTCTAGAGTTGTTGTTTATGATTGTGACTAGAAACAAAGGAACAGCCGTTGTATTCTCCTTCCACCATTCTCAGTCATTTTCTTTTACCCCATCTCTTTTTTGACCTTCTATCAACGGATTTCAGAATAATCCATTTCCATCAGTTTCCAAAACTTCCTCAGACTATGTGGATGTTGACATGGTTGTTAAGTCTCACATTTCAATTCCTAACAACACTTAATAAATCTATATATCCTTGAAGTTAATAATACAAAATTTTGTATTTTTTTATTGTGACAGTTGTATGGAAAATTTCTTAACAATCAGCAGCAAATTATTCAATGTAATCGATCTCTTAAGTTAATTGTTTTGAAACATTCTAAGAGCCTTTTATATAAGAAATACATTTTTAACTTATGATTTAGATTGAGATTCATTCATTCATATTCATTTTTTCATGTCTTTTTTATCAATTCATTTATAGATTACTATCTGTATAACCATTACACCTTATTTAGTTACGAGTACAAATAAATTAATATTAACTATTATTTGGTTCCCTATTATTTGAAAGATGTTCGTCCTACATTTTGTTCATCATCAAACTCATCGTACCATGATATGATTGGCATATATAACCACAGATATCAGAAGCAAAAAATCTGCATCATCATTGCTCTGAAATTTTATTTCTCAGACTACTGAGCAGAATGTGTTGGACTTATTATATTAATTAGGTTAGTTTCTATGTTTAGATTAAATAAATAAATAATTTAGATATTTAGTTGTTGGGAAGTTATTCCCGTAAGTAGTTTTTGTAAGGTGAAAATAAGGCTATATAAAGTTGTTCACATATTAATGTGAATCATTCTATATGCATTCGAATGTATCCAATGAAATTTTGAATCCATAAAATCAGTCGGTTTATATTTTAGCACTTTAATTTGTTATCAAAGTGGGTTGATTGATGTGGAGAAGAGTGTTGTTAGTGGATTTTGGATAACCAGACCCTAACTTCTATAGATTTTATTGAAGAGAGGTTTGAGATTTATTGTGTAGAAATTATAATGTTATATTGTCCATGAATATGTTGTGATTGCTTTTTATCAGAAATAAAATAGGAATCAGTTGCAAATTACATGCATCACTCAGTTTTCAATTACTTATTTGTTCTATAGTATTGTTTGCTAAGCAATGGATAAATTAACTACAATTCCCAAATTTGAAGGGCCTGAGTTTCACGCATGGCAAATTAAGATACAATTTGCTTTTGATTGAAAAAGATCTATGGGACATTGTTAATGGCACTATTCAAAAACCCCAAGATGTAGATGAAATAACAAAGTGGATGCCTAAAGATCATAGGGCCTCTACATTGATTGGACTTGGTCTATCAGATGCATATTTGCACCATATTGATCTTTCAAAGACATCAAAAGAAATATGGGATGGGCTTAACATCTTGTTTGGTTCATAGGCTTCTAGTGCAAAAATGTCCATATAACAAAAGTTGTTTAGGTTGAAGATGAATGAAGGTGGTAACAATGTTCAACATATAGGTACTTTTCGTTCACTTCTTAATCAACTTGCAGGTGTGAACCCTAAAGTTGATGATGATGATGCCAAAGCAATCCTACTTAGTAGCATGCCTTCAAGCTTTGATCATATTGTTTTCACTTTGAAAAAAATGAATCCTAGCCTACAAACTATAATTTCTTCTTTAATTGATGAAGGAAGTCTAGCTCATAAGAGTCATAATTTTACTCAGAATTGTGCTTTATTTGCTAGAAAGAAATCTAGTGTTCCTGGCAGAAGAGAACTAAAATGTTTTTATTGTCAGCGAAATGGACATGTACAGATGAATTGATTTCAATGGGCCAAAGATCTTATCGATGGAAAGTTGAAGAATAATACAGCCTTTGTTGCAATTGAAGGTGAGACACACTTTTGTGATTTTGCAATACATACAAATAATGATGATTGTGATAGTCCATCTGAAATTGATACAAGATTTGTGCCTTAAAGAATAAAAAATAAGTAAATAGGAGGTTGGAGGCAATGGAGGCTAGATGATTTTTTATCATCTCAAGTTAGCTTCTTGCTTAGAGATGATTACTACATGAGAAGCACCAATTTGTGTCTTTGAAGAGGAGAGGGGGGCTTGGCAACATGATTGTCCTTCCATAGAGAGAAGGGGGGCAAGATTTGAAGAAGATTTGTTGAGCACTTAAGGTAGCATTAGAGACACTCAAAGGAGATGTCGACTTTCAGAAAAAAGGCATCCATGCACAGACATATCAATGGTGATTGGTTCTACAGCACAAGAGGAGGCATTAGACACACTCCAAGAAGATGTGAAATTTTGGAGGAACTATGTCTCATTGTGCAAGGGAGGTGGGAACAATCTTATTATGAGGACAACTTCAGGATTTGCAGTTGGGATATGAAATCTACTTTAGAGGACAACTTTAAGATTTTCAATCTAAAGTTGCAGAGGGAAAATATACTTCAATAAGTGAAGATTGGTGAAAACATTTCATCAAAGTTTCTAGGGAAGAATATTTGTGAACCAGCTTCATCAAAGCTTCCAAAGCATTGGGTTAAAACCTTTACAACTTTCACTTTTGTTGGATTAATGTAATAAAGGGGGAATGTTGGACTTATTACATTAATTAAGTTAGTTTCTATGTTTACATTAAATAAATAAATAAGTTAAATTTTTAGTTGCTGGAAAGTTATTCCCGTAAGTAGTTTTTGTAAGAGAAAATAAGGCTATATAACGTTGTTCACATATCAATGTGAATCATTTTGTACATATTCGAATGTATCCAATGAAATTTTGAATCAATAAAATCAGTCAGTTTATATTTTAGCACTTTCAGAATGATTGCATGATGGCTTGAATCTTCTTACAAAAGATTCCTAATTTAGAAAGTAAATAGCCATTTAAAATGTCGTACTCACAAAGACTTAGTAGTCCCAATCGACTTGGATGCTCCTGCATATTTCTTATAGGAATTACTGGATCAGATCTATCCAATCATTGTAATGAATGGAATCAATTTTCAGAGGTGGGGAGGCTTAGTAATAGATGGAAATTCCAAGTAAAACTAATCTACCAAAATATTATTAAAATAATAACGAACTTATTACACAAAAAAGAAATGTTATTATGTACATATTCGAAACAAATCAGTGATGAGTGTAGAGCAATGTCAAGCTTCAGACTATAGTAGCCATGATTGAATTAACTATTTATAAGGAGATTGCCCAAAACATTTTTCTTTCGTTAGGCAGAATTGTGTACAACACCCATGTGCTGATATGATTTCCGTCGTCTTAAGATTGTAGCATGCATTCACTCCAGCTCCTTTGCCTTGAATGAGTAAACCCCAAACATTCATAGAACCCACCTTATCAAAACCCTTCATTTCATTGCTCATTCCACTTTCAGAAGTACTGGAGGATTGGGTGACAGAATTGTCATCCAACTTTTTCACCAAAACTACACCGTCAGGCAAAACATTTCTTAGCAAATCTCTGAGAACTAGCCAGCCGTCTGCCCCTTCGAGGGAATCTTGAGGTACTTTATGTCTCTTTGGTGTTTCTAAAGAGACATTTCTCTCAAATATATAGTACAAAAAAGGAGCTTCCCGAATGTGCCTCACAATCTGGTCCACCATGGAAATAAATTTGATAAAATATCAGACATAAATTTTTTTAAATGCATGATATATAGACCAACAAATATTTACTATTTCTATAATTAGCTTAAATTTTTAAAGAGGCTTCTGGGTTAACAATATTTGGGATCCTATGATCTTCATAGCTTGATATCAGGAAGTTGTTGCATCTCCTCATAGATGGTCGGGAATATGATCTTCTAAGAGTATTTTGGTGATGGAACCACTCAGTAATGATAAGTCATAATCAATTTAAGAAACAAAGGATCTGATGCACTTTACGGCCGTTTGACAAGAAATGCAATGCTATTCTTTCATTGTTATGATTCAAGAGTGATCAACGGAAAATCGGTGCAGGAAACTTTCATAGCCATTCAATACAAAATCAAGCATTGCCTAATAATGGACCATGAAGAATTTGGGACCTTGAGGATGCTATATTCTTATTCACCATTCATCACAAAAGGTAGCCATTTCCAGATGAGAATCATAGTTGGAGCCGAAAGATCCTGAATTTTCACAATCATTTATCACAAAATGCTAATAGTTTCCTGATCTGAGGACTGGAAAATTTAGAACCCAAAAGTTCATGATTTTCTTCATCACATATTGTCAGGAAATGCAACCATTTATTGGTGATTAGTCATGAAAAATAAAGCACCCAAAAAATTGTACAGGTTGTTGACCTAATATGGTAGATGCAGGGAATTCAAAAATAGACCACATTACCCAAAAAGGTTTCACGAATACCTATGACTTTTTATGAATGACAAGAACACGAAGCAAAAAGTTCAAACACGAGCACTCATACTCATGGAATGAATACCTCCATAACAGACTCTGTCATCCATTGATGAAGTATGTCTACAGTTACAGCAGTAACAGTTACAGCAGTAGCAGTATCCTCGTCAATATCTAAGCTGTCTTTAAAGATCGAAGTAAAACTCAAAATCGTGTCCTCTTGCAGCAGCTTTTGTGACTCAGATGACACGGCTTTTGTAACCAATTTGGCTTTCTCCAAATTATTTGTTAGTGGAATCAATGAGACATTCACGAGTTTTCCGCTTGGATTCCTTGACTCGGATAGTATGACTTCCTTGGCCAATCTAGCATTAGGCACATCAACTGTATGTGGACTTAAGGAGACACTCGCAGGTTTTTGACCTGGTAGCAACATTACATTGCCGAATGATTTTTTTATACACATGCTTCCTCCCATTGCCAATAATTGAGCCGCCATAGTCTTATTTCATTCGGTGACCTCTTTCTCGAGCGAGAAAAAATCGCATCTCACAGAGTGTGCATGGAGCACTCCGACTGGAGGCCTGGGCCAACATCAGCAATCCCACACAACACCATAGCCTTCACACTACAATGTTCAATGGCCCGCCAATTCTCGTGATAGCCCAAAAAACAAGATACGCTAAAGAAACACGTCAGCTATAGGTCTCCTACAATTGAATGTTTTGCTCATTGTAAACGTGACATACACGAGCCTTCGGTATACAGAGTGATCCGTCCTAATATATAGCTGAAATTGTCTACGTGGCCTCCATGTCGAACAATGCTCATGTAAGAGATGACCACCCTCGAGTCAGCGTGTGTTCAACCTACTCTACACGTGGACTTCACACAATTACCAAAATGCAAACGCTGCTCACACGTCAAGGTAATTCTTCAAGCCTTGTGATCCACACGCTTGTCATTCTTGTTTATCTGACTGAATATGGAAATACAGACAAGAAAAGCCAGAAACAAGCAAAGCTTTCTTCTTCTTTATAGTTGGCTATATTAGAAGAAAATAGTAATGAGGTTTTCTTTTTCGTGGAGTTGCTCATTTTCATTGCAATGGTAGATCAGAAAGTGTGTTTGGAGGAATCATACTATCATTACGAATTGTAAAGTTCTAATAAATTTAACTAATCAGACTGCCAAACTACAAAGTGAACATGTGAGAAGGAATGTGTTGACGTCCAAAATTTGAAGTGAAAAAATGTGTCGGCGATGGATTTTTCCTGTTTGTCATTGTCTGATGTTAACCATAAATATTTACTTGAATCAAGTATATTATCTTGTCTCGTAATTAGCCATCGCATCAATGCCAATAATTATAATTACATGAAAAGGTGTAGTTATTCCTGCTTCTATGAGATAGCATGTGGTATTCTTCAACTCTTGACCCATTTGATTTCCCAATGTTTTATTCATCGATCATCAATCATTCAGGGTGTCGATTCACAACTTTATGCAGAGGTGTCTGTCTATGAGACACATTGCCTTGGGATCTACTTGATAGATGATTATGTGCCACTTTCATCCTTGTTCCGCCGAAGGCGTACCTTATCAATGGAGTTTCTTCAACCTTTGTGGAGGGAGTTTCAAATTAGTGTTGTGTGTGTTCTTTAGAGAAGTCCCAAACTTCCCATGGATTTATATCAATCTTTGCAAAGCGAGTTTCAAAGTACGGTCCAATGTCTATGTTGTTTAAAGACATCCCAAACACTGCCCACAGCATAATGTGGTGAGTTTTGCCAACAAATATTACCATTAAAAAGTTTTCATCATTGTCATATCAAGGTAGGTAATAGTAATGACGTTTGATTGAATTGTTTTATTAGGTAATAGTCATCGAGATTGAATTTTTTTATTAGCTAATAGTCATAAGGTTTGATTGAAGTGTTTTATTGTTTTGAATTTATTTTCAATGTTTTGTCTATATTTTATTTTTCAATTAAATTTTAAATTAAGAACAAAACAATTTATAATTATGTAGTATATGTATTATAAAAGACTGAGGTAGGAAGTTTTCTTCTCTCTTATTTCTTTCTAATTTATTTATATAATCCAAAGGCTTTGGCCATTTACCAATCAAAAAAATTATTATCTAGTATATTATAAATAATAATTAGAAAAAGAGTTGTATAATTTATCATAGTAAACATTTATCAAGAGCTATTTCTCATTTAATTGGCACCCATCCCCAATCAATAATTGTAGATTCAGTGTTGGCATGTTACCTATATTATATATAAAATTAAAATTTCAAATTTAGATTTATGAGTTGAATTGAAAATCAAAACTTACTTACTCTTTTACTTTCTATTCAATTTCTTATTTGTTTGGTTTATTATAAAAATGGTTTTTTGGGGCTCACACTTTTTCTTGATATTATTCATGCCATTTATTCATAATTTATAAATAAAATAAAATAAAATAATATTCTATCCTTTTTATTATATGGAAATTATTAAATATAAAAAGCTACAATAAATCATCTCACCTTTCTTAAAAAATGAACTAGAAAAAACTTCTCATCTTGATTTAATGTACACCTTTTTTTTAAGATATGATATTATTTAAATGAAGTTTTAAGTAGTTAGTGCATGGTTTCTTTCACAATGAAAGATTAATTTAAAATTTATAGTTAAATAAATTGTTAAAAAAAAATATTATTTAAGTAAAGTGATATAGGATTATCAACTAAGATGCATATACACAAATGTAAATCGTCTTATACTAGCAGTTGCAGTTCAACTAAAAAAGTCTATATAAGTGATATATTGACTGGAAATAAAAATAGATATAATTGTATTTGCCCGAGGCACATACTATTGCAATCACTTATGCATAACGAGTGATTAATTCTTCCTAATTCAAAAAAAGTAAGTATTTTTATAATTAAGTTAATACTTTTTCTAATGTTTATATGTCAAATCTTAATTTCTAAAATAATGAAAAATATTTTACTTTAGTTTGTTAGTTTGATTGGCTCATATTATTTGTCTTATAGGAGCAGATTTCGAGGAACCACTAATATATTTAAGGATGAAATATATAAAATATGAAACATATAAGACTTATATACTCATAAATCTTATTAAAAAAATTTAGTTACATATTATAAATTTAAAAAAATAAATTATGTTAGAAACTATTATTTGATATATGTAGTTTGAATGATAATGTTTTTAATCTTAATAATTTAAAGAAAATAAATCAATTCTAATATTACATTTATATGATAATTTTTTTTAATTTTAATTTTTCTTAGAAATTATTATTCTTCAAATATTTAAATATGTATGAAGATAGTTTCCTTTTAATCTTAAAACATATTGATTAAATTATATTAAATTAACATCATTCACTATTAAATTTTTATTCTTAAACTATTATAACTTACTTCAACTCACCATGTTGCACTTCTTAATACTAAGATTTTGCGGAAAACAAAAAAAAAGACTTCACAAATTTTATATCATGTGATTATCACTTATTTTCATTTTATAATATATTAATATAAATATTATTATTTTTAATCTAAATTTATTTTTATTTACTAAATTATTTAAATCGGGAGTTTACATAAATTTGATCAGCTCTATTGTATGAAGATATGCACAAATGTTAGAAAATAAACTTCATAACTTGAGGAAGATCTGAAACCAAGCAGTTTTAGCAGTTCCAATAAATTTAAAAAATCATAAAAATAATGATAATAAATTCACACTGTTACATAATCAAACACTAAAAATATAATAATACATCATGAGAAAAAGTCATAAGATCGAGAAAATGCCCCATCAACATGTGATTCTCATTTTGGCATTTCTACAAACGCTAAATTCTATTATTTTTTATGATTTAAGTAATTTAACAATTTTCAAGTTCAAAAAACTTATATTATCAATCTAGAACAAAATTATTATCTGAAGAGTTGTTTGCAAATTTTATATAATTTATTTCCAATTTGATCCTAAATCATATGCATATAGACCTTATATTTTTGTTGTTTCATAAATACAAATAAATCTACTACATGAGTCATCATTTGATGTTCAAAAACCTCTAATTATTTTATAAAAAAATACAAAAACGAAATTTCACATGCATTTAAAGATACATCTTTTACACAAATTTATTTCTCCCGATATATATTGTAATAAACTAACAAATATGCTAAAATTGTAATATATAAACATATGAAAAATGTTGAAGTAAATTTGACTATTTTCTTGAAAGCAACATAACATAATAGGGAAAAATCTGATCAAGACTTGAGCGGGATGAGTGGGAAAGGGAGTGGGCCTGGAGTTTTCAAACGAAGGGTTCCCTGTAGACGTGGATGCACTGCAGGGGCGTTTGAGATTGGAGAGGGAGAAGGGAGTGATGAAGATGAGGATGATGTGAAGCTTGGGGTTGAGGGAATCGGGTTTTGTGGGCTTTTGGAGGACTTTTTCCGGTTGGATCTGGCGGTCGTGTTGTCTCAGCGCTCTCTTGTTGTTGGTCAGAAAGCATGGGGTCAAATTGCTCGTGTGTGGTGCAATCCAGCTATGAGTTTTTTCCTTTGGGCTGGAACTCCTCTTGGCTGTGGCCTTTTTCTGAGAAAGATATGCAGGGATTGGGGTTGGGTATTCGGTACCTTTCCTGCTGGTGACAATGTTGACGGGTTCCTTCTGGGTGTTGCTCCTGGCTGGGGACAACTTTCTTCTGAGGGTTGCTTTCTGGTTTTTGAGAAAGCTAGCTCTGGCCTTCTATGTTTTTGGGGTGAGAGGTGTTCCCCCAAATGCGTAGCTGGTTGTGATGGTAACATGGGCAAAGGTGGGAGCTTGGGGTTCCAAGGCTTGGTCCAAGGCTCTCATTCTCTTTGGCTCATCTTACCTTGGAATGACTTTTTTTGGATCAAGGGTTTTAGATCCTTTGTCTTCCCAAGTGTTGGTGTGGAGATTTACTATTTGCATGACTCTCCTTGCTGTTATGTTGGTAATGGCCAGGTTGGAAGGTTTCCTCTCCCCCTCCATTTGCTGGATATCAGGACAGGTTGCTACTGTTGGAGCAATCTTAGGTTGTGGAGGCTTATGCGGCTGGCTTCTCTTGGACACTACCGATTTCATGCATTAGGCTCTTGTGCCCTAATGCTGGTTAACCATGCTTGGGTTCCACCACTAGTGGGTGGTTGGTTCTTGGCTGGGAGGGCTATTCTTTGTCCTCTCACTATGAACAAAATGTGGTTACAAAGGTGGTGTGCTTGGTTTTTTGTCTCTACTATGTCTCGCAAGGCTTCTATGGAGGTGAAGCTATCTCCTATTGAGGGGGAGATATTTTGTGAGTTGCTGGGGGTGGAGGTGACTTTTAGTGTGGGAGACATTGTCAAGGCTGCTACTTTTGATAGGTTGGAGGGATGGTGGTCCCACCTTCCTAACCTTGATATTTGGACTGCTGGTGGGAGGACTCCCCTTTGTCCTCTCATTATGAGAAAAATGTTGTTACAGTGGTGGTGGGTATGGATTCGTGTCTCTGCTCCTTCTTGCATGACTTCTATGGAGGTGAAGCTATCTCCTATTGAGGTGGAGATCTGGTGTGAGTTGTGGGAGACTCCTAGTGAGGGGGGAAATTTCTTGGTTGCTGTTGCTGATAGGTGGGGGGGTTGGAGGTTCCATCTTCCCAACTTTGTTGTTTTGATCTTCCATTGTCGTGCTTCTGCTGTGGGGGACCCTTTCACTATTGAGGTGGGAAAGGAGACTGCTGTGAGTTGGAAGATCTTTGAAGGTGCTAGCCTAAGAATTGGGCCAAGATGGGTCCGGACCTCTGATTCAGAGAAGAAAAGGCAGGCAGCTTGCAGCCTGTTTTGTTGTTCATGTGCTGATGTTAAAAGGACCTACTACTTCCTGGTCCTGGTTGCCCTATGTTTGGAGGTATGCTGGAAGTTTTAAAGGGCGCTTCCAAACCATTGGTTTTTGTGTTTGGATGAATGCTGGAAGTTTTAAAGGGCTCATCCAAGTCCTTGGTTCTTGTTTTTGGTTTTGTTTCACAGCTGTTTGGGGGCTTGTCCCAAGGTGTGTTATTCTCTGACCTTTGTCATTGATGGAGGTTAGTTAATATTGTAGATCCTTGGTTATCTTGGATTTGGCACTTGAGACTGTTAATCGCATTTAGCAGTATAGTGCGAGTTGTTTATACCACGGGCCAGCACCCTCTTGCTGCTTTTCTTAATCAAAAACATATAAAAAATGAAGAAAATGTTAACACTCATAAAATACAAAGGCTAATGCAACACACAGATTAATATAATAGAGATGAGAAGTTATATGTATAGCTGATTTCTAAGGTTTTTTTATGGATTAAGAAGACTTAAGCATTCAATTTTGAAGCTAAGTTTGCTTTTATAAACAAAAGTTCTGTTAATCGGATTTAGCAGTATAGTGCAAGTTGTTTATACCACGGGCCAGCACCCTCTTGCTGCTTTTCTTAATCAAAAACATATAAAAAATGAAGAAAATGTTAACACTCATAAAATACAAAGGCTAATGCAACACACAGATTAATATAATAGAGATGAGAAGTTATATGTATAGTTGATTTCTAAGGTTTTTTTATGGATTAAGAAGACTTAAGCATTCAATTTTGAAGCTAAGTTTTGTTTTATAAACAAAAGTTAAATAAAATCTTTCAAATAAGGAGGTAGATAATAGAAATTAAAGTTTGAATTAGAATTGTATAGAATAAATAATTTGAATTAGAATTATACATGATTGATAGAAACAATTAGAAAGTGGGTAATGAAAGGTAAGTATTATTACCAGAAAATCTAAAATCCAACATGGGCTAATTGTAAAATTTGAGACCAAAGCTCTATAAACTAAGATGCATATACACAAATGTAAATCATCTTATATAAATAAACAAATCTATGACTGTAATGTTGTTATACCTACAAATTTAATCTATATAATATATAGTTCTCTTCATTTTTCCCAAGGTTCCTTATTTTCTCAATGCATCCAAGCCATGTATTAATAGATGTCTTTGCTAGCTTTCCATATTTTGTAGTACAAGGTCTAAGTTTGATCGACTAATAAAACAAGAACCACATCCTCCATTCAAGCAAATGATCTCCAAGCTATTAAACAATTATGGATGTAGATTTAATCCTTGACTATTTAATAATAAGAGATGATTCTAATGAATGCATTTTAGTAAATGGATATCATAGTAGATACACAAACATATATTTAATTAGCCCTAAAAAAGAAGCTTAATCACAAACACATGTTTCGTTGGTCCTAGGAAAGAAGGTAAATGTTGGAATTTAATCAAAAATTAAATTGGAATGTATTAATATTAGTTTACAAAAATGTATATCACTAACATCTATAAATAATAATTAGAAATTACTAATTTTTGTAATTATTTATGAAAATAAGTTAATAATAATTATTCTTATGACTACATCTTTTTATGTACAAACCCACCCCTCGTCACCTCTCAATATCCCTTCCTATCCACTATCTCTCTATTACAACCATCACCCCCCATTCTCTTCCAATATTTATTCCTCTCTTTGTTTATCTCCCTCCACTCCTCTTGCTTAATCTTGTTTCCCTCCACTCTTCCCGCTTGATTTTATTTCCATACATATCTAAATATTTATCCCTCCTACTCTCCCTAGACATATATATCTATCTCTTTGCCCCTCAAGATATATAGATAGACATTTCTCCCTCTCCCTCCTATACATCTATATCTATCTCTTTTCCTCTATAGATCTACATCCCTCCATATTTCTTCTTCCATCTCAACCTCTATCTCTAATCATTCTCTTCATATCTCTCTACCATATATCTCTCCCTCTTTCAGTCTCTACACCTCTCCCTATCAATAGACCTCATCTAAAACACATTAAAAAAATCTTATTGAGCTCCCATACCTCTTTGGTGCAATTTTGCACACCAAAGGGCAGTTGCTAGTTAATCTACATGCACAAGCACATTTTTTAAGTTTTCGAGTTTTTTTCATTTATATTTTCTTCTATTTTTTATAAATTTAAATATATTTTAACGTACCATCCTAAATTGTAAGCACCTATTATTGGATCCTCAATTAGACCACGTTTCAATGTTCTCAAAGTTTCACGTCCATTAATTTCTTGATCTAACCATCCACCACCTATATTTTCAGCTATCTATCCACCTTCCAAACTTCCAAATTCAACTTATCCTCTACTATCAGGATGATGTCACCCAAGTTGACTGTCGTGTCCCCATTTTTGGAGGCAATTTGATTTAATTAATTTAATTAATTAGGTTGTCCAAAATAATGAATATTTTAAGAGGATGACTAATTAATTATTTTAATTAAAATAAATAAGTGGTATTAAGTTAATTATTTATAAAGTTATCAAATAAATAAATATTAAAAGGTAACTTTATATTTAATTAATTTAATAAAGTGACTTGAATTATAAAATATTTTTATAAAGTCACTTAATAGATAAAATAAAATAATGTTCTAGAAGCTTCTGGAGAAAGTGGAGAAAAAAGAATAAATATGCACCCCAGGCTTCATTCTAATCATCCAGTAGTTTATTTCTCTCTTGACATCAAATTGTGATTCAGTCACAACTCTATTGTGGAGCCAAGCAGTTTCAGATAGTCAATTGATCTTTGGGAACGAAAACTCCCTTGGATTAGCATAACTGAGGAAGTGAAATATCTTCTGAAGGGTTGCACATTTGGAGGTGATACTTCAGTCACTTCAGCTAAGGCATCATTGGGCCTAAGGCCATTTTCAGCATTTCAACATTTCAGGAGGTTTTTTTAGCAGGGCCGAACTTATTGGAGGTCATTTCTAGCAGGTCCGCAAGCTGAAAAAGCAAAACCGAAAAAAAAGCAAGCCGAAAAAGCAAAACCGAAAAAAAAAGCGGGCCGAAAAGGCAGTTCGAAAAAGCAGCTCCGAAAAAAGCAATCTGAAAAAGCAGTTCGAAAAAGCAAAACGGAAAAAGCAAATCCAGAAAAAGCAAGTGGAAAAAGCAGATCAAAAAAAAAGCAAGCAGAAGGGGCAGCATTGAAGGAAAATATTATAGCCATCTACAATCAGGGTTTTCACTTCTCATTTGGCATATTTTCCGAGAAATGTAAGTTTTCAGTTGAGTACAAAATATAGCTTCAGCACTTCACTATTTTCGTATTGTACTTGTCTTTGTTTGCCATTTGGCATTATTGGTATCAAAGGAAGGCTAGGATTTTGCAATTGAAAGAGCATTGTAATTTTTAGACTATCTATATTGCAAACCTAGAGTTTGATGATCAACTTATTAGTTTGCATGCCAATTGTTTGACAAAATGTCAATTGGTTGTAAGTTCTCTTTTTGGCATAAATAATGTTATAAGTCTGCATACTAAGTGTTTATATTAATGCCACTTGGTTGTAAGTGCATTAATGCCATCCTAGGTTGCATCCAAAGTATTTGTCATAATTACTAATTGATGTAGCTGCATATTACAAGTAGTTAAGTCACATATTTGTATTGAATATTGTCAAAATTAGTTACACATTCATGTTAGATCATTGTTTAGACAATCTGGAGTTTTTTTTTGTAAGCATTCCCTTTGATGCAAATCGAAACAAGAGTCATTGCAGCAATCTGAAAAGTTATATCAGTCATATGACCCCTTGTATGCAAAGTGTTTGACAAAATTCTTCGAGCCTTCAATCAACATTTTAAGGTCGGAATTGAGCAGGATTATTACAGTGGTATCAGAGCTGCTTGCAAAGTGTTTGATGGAATGTCAAACAACTGAAATATAAAGATTTTTGGTGTTCAAAGAAGTTATAACATATTGGGGTTATTACAGTGGTATCAGAGCTATTGACCTGACATCCTATTGCGTAGATTGGACATTGAATTAGTAAGTTAATCATGTTTACTTCAAGTACCCAGAAGCAGTGGGGCAAGGATATGAAGAAGCTTAAACAAAATTTGAAAAGGTTGGATGAAAGTCAGAAAAGAATGAATGAATTGATGGTTTCCATGTTTAAGAGGACTACATCACAGAACAAAGAGAAAGAGGAACAAGGGGTCTCTACAAGTGAGGTATCTAGAAACCTCTACAAAGAGTTTGCAGCAGTTGGTGACCAGCATATAGCTGAATCTAGGGAGGACAAAAATCAGACTAGCTTGGAGGAAGATGTTGGGCACACAATACTTCAGAAGGTAGTGGGAATGGATATTACGCAGATTGATAGTAACAGTCAACTTGATACTCAAGTTGAGACAATTGTATACAGGTCGTCAGAGGGTGATGTCACAGGTACTCAGGATGGTTTAGTTCCAAAAGGCAGTGACTACAACGTAGTGGGTTCAGATGATGATTATGAGGATGTTGTTGTGCATGATGGTGAGATACTTGGTAGAGATGAGCAGACATTGAGCATTCATGACTTTGCTGAGAGAGAGTACCAGGCACAGATAGATGCTTTGTCACATGAGGTTGAGGCTGGTAGTACTTCTCATGATTTGTCCAGCCAGCTAAAGGTGAGCGAAGACAATATTATGACTTCATTATCTCATCATGACAGGATGCGGGATATGATAGAGCATCACATTTGGATCATTCAATTACAGGGTAGACATAAGGGAGTTCAGGCAAAGTCTTCTTGTGTTGACTTACAAGCGATTAGGGAAGGAATGGGAACGATGAAGTTGAGTTATTTACATCTTCTATCAGATCGTGACCATCTTCTTAGCCTTGTTGGAGACTATTCAGATGCCTTGAGGAGGAAAGGGGAGGAAGTTGACAGGCTTTCTCGCGAGCTTGAGGACACTCGAGCTTCTTTGGTGAATACTCCATTGGCATTACAGGACTGGGAGAGATATGGGGATAAGTATGGCATGGAGTTGAGTTTAGTTTCATCTTGCACTCTTGATACTCAGCTTTTTGTGGTAGGCGGATCATATGTGGCCGTTGATAATGTTGTGAGTTCATCTTGCATTCACATCCAGGATACAGGGACAATGTCAGACAGGTATGTGGAGTTGGTATCGGTCATATTACTCAAGTGAGGAGTTTGCTTGAGTTACCAACTGATTCTAGTTTACGGATATGGACTCGAGATTGTTATATTGGCGTTTGGGATTCAGTTGACTGGAGATCTTTAACACTTTTTGGTAGCAATGATTGTTTGGGTGCTATCATGGATTTGATTAGCAAATTGCACGGTGTTGTGTTTTCTTGTGCCAGCAGCTTGTCCGATGTTGGTATTAGTTTTTATACACCGGTGTTGGGCTTTGTTCATATATCCAGTCGACCATTCTTGCTGGAATGTGTTGATGATCTTTCATTTTTGGCAGTGTGTACAGATGAGTCCCAGGATCATATTGGCACTGCTAACATCCAGGAGGATGTAGTGGGCAGAGTTGAAGACTTAGTTTCCTTGGCAGTTTCTTTTGGTGTAGAGGAGTTGGACAGCGGTGCTACAGTTTTTAATACTCCGTATGTCGATATGAGCCTTGGAGTTGATTTGCAGGATATGCATGGTAATACTCTAGAGACCAGTAACTTTGAGGATACTCCTTCAGACAGTGCGTCAGAGAAGGTTTGTAGGAGACAGTCTAGCCAGTGCCATCATATGTCTAGTCAGTTGAGTGTTAGTGAGCGAGACATTGCTATCGCTTGCCAGCATTTCGATGCTGCTCGTCAGTTGTTAGCAGTTTATGGATGGGGTTCTCCTACTAGTGATGAGCAGGGAGGCAATTATCTTTCCTTGACAGAGATCCACTCTTTATGGGAGGCTATCCGGATTTTGAGACAAAATTATATGTAGTTGGTAGCCGATAGAGATTATCTTATGGAGTGGGGGAGTACAGCATACGATGCATTATTGGCCAAGGAAGATGAGGTGAGTGAGCTTACTCAGCAGCTCGAGGTGACTTCTGAGATTCTTGAGAGTACACAGTTGGCTTTCAAGGAGTCACAGTTTCATTTGCCTAAGGTAACCATGGAGTTAGAGCGACTGCAACCTTTATCAGATTTTGTACAGTCACAAGCTGTGGGGTCTAGTGATCCGAGGATGTCCATGGTCGAGATTGTCAAAGACAGTAGAGATGGGGATGCATCCATCCTTGATACTAACATTGGCATATCGGGTTCACTAGAGTCAGGTTCAGTTGAGTTGGGTGCTGCAACAGATTGTTGTGGTATGCCTGACATGGTGGTGGCCTCTAGTATTGATGGCACAAAGACTAGAGATGTTGTATCAAAGATCATGTGTGATGTTAGTGAGCCGGCAGTTCGCATGGTTCCTACTAGTAATACTACTCCCTTGGCGATGTCTTCGGAGGTAGTAGTCAGTTCCACCTTGGTTAGTGATCGATTGCAATTAGTTTCATCTGGATTGCAATCTGAGCCACTGACTGAGATTGGCGCATTCTATCGTCATTACACTGTGAGGTATGCTCATCAATTTACCTTTGATAACCATGTTGATGAGATGATGATACAAAGATGTACTTTGGTTCCTAGTGCTTGTCGTCAGTTATGGGACGGTTTAACACCTTGGGATGAGAGTTGTGATGGGCATGACATGGCGATAGGTTCTGCAGTTGACAGCTTGATAATACATCACTTAGAGCAGGAGTTTGGGAGTGATGCTTCAGCGGTTGTTGTTATTGATTCTACTCCTTTGGCTATGACATCTCCTAACTTAGCTGGTGATCAGTCACAGTGGGTTGTATCACTTGTTCATGGTGAGCTGTTGACTGAGGTTGGTTCTTTTTATCAGCATTATACTGCAGAGTATGTACATCAATTAGCATTTGATCCTTGTGTTGAGGAGTTGATGGCCGGTAGATTTGGTTTGGGTTCCATTTCTTGCTGTTTATCTTGTGATGTCTTTTCGCCATCAGCAATGCATGGGAGTATGGTTATGAGACAGTGGTCGGTAATCTGCAGAGTTGTGTTAACTGTAGTAGATGTACAGTGTGTGGATTCTTTGTATTTGGTGCAGTTTCATGTGGGAGTGTCACCATTGTTGCAGAGTTGGATTGTACATTCCATATAGGCCAGTGGGATGCGTTGATGGTATTTACTGTGTTGGTAGTTTGAGTTGTCCACTTTACTTGGGTTTTGATTTTCTAAGAGTTTGTGTCTCGTGAGTTTCTGACTGTGGCAGTTGTGATTTTGGAGTTTGGTTGAGCTGTAATTGTCAGTTTGATTATAGATTTATCTTGGGTATATTGCAAAGGATATTGCAGGAGCCTGTGTTGATTGATAGCAGTATAGTTCATGACTACATTTGGGATCCAAGCGGATTGATTGGTTTATTGTTCAGCCATTGCTCGGGGACAAGCAATTTCCAGAAGGGCGGACTGTCATGTCCCCATTTTTGGAGGCAATTTGATTTAATTAATTTAATTAATTAGGTTCTCCAAAATAATGAATATTTTATGAAGATGACTAATTAATTATTTTAATTAAATAAATAAGTGGTATTAAGTTAATTATTTATAAAGTTATCAAATAAATAAATATTAAAAGGTAACTTTATATTTACTTAATTTAATAAAGTGACTTGAATTATAAAATATTTTTATAAAGTCACTTAATAGATAAAATAAAATAATGTTCTAGAAGCTTCTGGAGAAAGTGGAGAAAAAAGAATAAATAGGCACCCCGAGCTTCATTCTAATCATCCAGTTGTTTATTTCTCTCTTGACATCAAATTGTGATTCAGTCACAAGTCTATTGTGGAGCCAAGTGTTTCAGATAGTCAATTGATCTTTGGGAACGAAAACTCCCTTGGATTAGCATAACTGAGGAAGTGAAATATCTTCTGAAGGGTTGCACATTTAGAGGTGATACTTCAGTCACTTCAGCTAGGGCATCATTGGGCCTAAGGCCATTTTCAGCATTTCAACATTTCAGGAGGTTTTTTTAGCAGGGCCGAACTTGTTGGAGGTCATTTCTAGCAGGTCCGCAGGCTGAAAAACCAGTCCGAAAAAAGCAGGCCGAAAAAGCAAAACCGAAAAAAAAAGCAGTCTGAAAAAAGCAGGCCAAAAAAGCAAAACCGAAAAAAAAAGCAGGCCGAAAAGGCAGTTCGAAAAAGCAGCTCCGAAAAAAACAATCCGAAAAAGCAGTTCGAAAAAGAAAAATGGAAAAAGCAAATCCGGAAAAAGCAAGTGGAAAAAGCAGATCGAAAAAAAAGCAAGCAGAAGGGGCAGCATTGAAGGAAAATATTATAGCCATCTACAATTAGGTTCTTCACTTCTCATTTGGCATATTTTCTGAGAAATGTAGGTTTTCAGTTGAGTACAAAATATAGCTTCAGCACTTCACTATTTTCGTATTGTACTTGTCTTTGTTTGCCATTTGGCATTATTGGTATCAAAGGAAGGCTAGGATTTTGCAATTGAAAGAGCATTGTAATTTTTAGACTATCTATATTGCAAACCTAGAGTTTGATGATCAGCTTATTAGTTTGCATGTCAATTGTTTGACAAAATGTCAATTGGTTGTAAGTTCTCTTTTTGGCATTAATAATGTTATAATTTTGCATACTAAGTGTTTATATTAATGCCACTTGGTTGTAAGTGCATTAATGCCATCCTAGGTTGCATCCAAAGTATTTGTCATAATTACTAATTGCTGTAGCTGCATATTGCAAGTAGTTAAGTTACATATTTGTATTGAATATTGTCAAAATTAGTTGCACATTCATGTTAGATCATTGTTTAGACATTCTGGAGTTTTTTTTGTAAGCATTCTCTTTGATGCAAATCGAAACAAGAGTCATTGCAGCAATCTGAAAAGTTATATCAGTCATATGACCCCTTGTATGCAAAGTGTTTGACAAAATTCTTCGAGCCTTCAATCGCATTTTAAGGTTGGAATTGAGCAGGATTATTACAGTGGTATCAGAGCTGCTTGCACAGTGTTTGATGTAATGTCAAACAACTGAAATATAAAGATTTTTGGTGTTCGAAGAAGTTATAACCTATTGGGGTTATTACATTGACCTCCTCCCTACTTGTTTCCTTGAAATTTGAATAGAGGGCTAGGCCCATTGATTTAGCAATCTTTCTAAACTTTGACTTTTCAAGTGCAATGTCACGAGATGTATAAAGAATCCTATCTCCTCATTTAAACAAGAAGCAATCAAGAATTCAAATGCTCTTCTACAATTATGCATCCAAGCATTCTCAAGCAAGTTCTCAATCATCTAAAGCATTTATAAAGGAAAATCTTCTACATGTAGAAAGCTTCTCTCCCGTGATGGCTAGGTAGAGGATACCCCAATGAAGCTAAAGGATTCTTTATCAACCTATACACATCCATCCATCCATTCATGAATTCTTCAAGGCAAGAGTCAATCAAGCATAGCAATATTGAAGTACTTTGAGGAGTATTTATAAATCTATGCACTTATGAATGCAATCCTTCATTCTTTTCTACTTTCCAAGGTTCAAAGACTACAGACAACTACATTCAAGCAACAAACAAGCATATTCATAGACATTACACTGTCAATATGCACTTATGAAGGTATATGTATTTATAAAGTAGATCTAATATTTACTTTAAATTTACAAGTTTTCCTTTCATTTATATTTCAAGGTTGATTCCGCGAAGTTATGATTTGACAAAAGAAAACCCCTTTCTACACAACGTTTTCCTCATTTCCTATGTGCAAGAACACATGTAACATTTGCATTGTCTTGGACCTAGAAAGCTCAAGACATGACAAGAAGAATGCAGTTGAGCTTAGTCAAAATTGAAGGGAACAAGACAACCCAGGCAACCTCTTCCTCCCATAAACTACATCAAATTGAATTCTCAGATCGTTAGTTTTCTTCTGTTTTGATTCCAGCACCCATATAAAGTTGTCTATTTTTTATTAGATTGTATATTCTACAACTTGTCATTTTTGTCTATTTTCTTGCTTTATACAATCGTATCCCCCTAATCAATTCTCGCATTGCACAAAACAAAGGATCATTGGACTAGCTTAGTGCTTAAGTCCTATTTGAACCTAGTGCCTCATCTTCCTTTCAATGTGAGAAATAATTCATTAGGTGTTACATTTAGGAACCACTCTAGAACCCCATAATGTTTTTTTCTAACCAACTTTTTGTTATTGTACAATAAAAAAAATGCTAGATGCAACAACCATTAAGTTGCAAAACTAGAAACCAAAAAGATGGGGATGATGAAATCCTCACTAGCTTTGACATGGAGTTTTCAAAACTATTCCTTAGATCAACCTTTTGCACCTTCCAATGTGTTGCTTATGAGCAATCTAATAAGGTTACAATGGGTTCCTCTCAATCCTTAGTTGTGCTTAAGCTTTGCATGGAGTAGTTTAAATAGTTGACTCTAAGCTTCATCCCCTAGCCTTGCAGATGGAAGTGTCATATAGGCAACACTAGCATTTGTTGTGCATGCATGACTCTAAATAAGAGGGCAAATCCTACGCTCACCTTGAAAGATTTTTGCCAACATCAAGTACAAGAAAGGGTTTGTTTCCTTATTACCAACTTTCCTTTCTTTAATATCCTTCTCTTTAGAAAAGTTAATAAGTACCAACTTTGTTATGCCTTACTCCACCCACATTGATCTCTACTTTAATGTTGCCACTTGCCTTATATTGCTATCTAACCCAAAATGTTAGTGAGCTCCAAAGACCTTAAACACCAAGGCTTGCAAAATGTAATGATAACATTATTCGAAAAATTTGACCAAGACAAAACTGCGCAAGATATATCCTAACCAAACATGATGATATTATGAAGGTATGATAATATTTTAACTAACAATAATCAAATGTAGAGGAAGATATTTAGTAATCTAATACATAAATAATAATTTTGAATATTATAAATGCATCTATTTTTATTTATGTTGATAAATCTTATTCATTAAAATTATAACTTTATTTATTTATATAAGTTTATTTTAACCATGCATTACAATATTATGAAAGTATGAATATTTTTCCAAAGAATAAAAAATAATCCAAAGTGTGGACGGGGATATTGAATAATTTAATAAATAAATAATTTTAATATAACAAATGAATTCATTTATTTTAAATAAATAAATAAATCTATTCATTAATGTTAAAGATTTATTTATTTGTGTAGGTTTATTTGAAAATATAGGAAATAAACTATAAAATTTACGTTACTAGTAAATCATAAAGAAGATTTTGTAAAATTAGTTTTTTTTAAAGTTATAATAATTAGTAATAAAAATATTATCTTAGTCTTATTAATTCATGAGTAGAAGATAAATAAAAGGAAATGACATTTTTTTAATGTTATTTTCTCTTTATTAAAATATTTTATTATATTTTATCTTACTTTTTAAACATGAAGATCATATTTAGAGGAAAATTAATTAAGTATTATTAATTATTATTTATCAATTAAATATGATAACGCATTCACTAGTTATGGTATGGTTTTTTATTTTTTTTTGTTAATTTAGAGGCATCTTTGTGATCTAGCCTAGCACCCAACATACCATGCCTTGCTCTTACATGTTAACAAGTTGGAGCTCAAGGATGAACAAGTTGAGGCGACACCAGTCCTCCAAGAACACACAATAGCTTGCAAACCATGTGTTATTCTATTTATTCATCTTATATTTGTTGTGTCGTCATTGATTAAAATTATACTAATAAAAAAATTAAAATCTTAAGATATCTAGAGTCTAACATTCCTAGTTCACAATTAACATGATATTAGTCATTCAATAGTTTTCTATTTGTACTAACAATAGAAAAAAATAATAAATCTTATTAATTTTTTTTTTTTTTTTTGTTTTTTTAATTCAAAGGTATCTTCGTGACACGGCCTAGTACCCAATTTATTGTACCTTGGTCTTACATATTGACAAGTTGGAGCTCAAGGATGAGCAAGTTGAGGCGAGATTCATCCTCTAAGAATGCATGCAATAGCCTGCAAAAATGTGTTATTCTATTTATTCATCTTATAGTTGTTGTGTCATCATTGATTAAATTTATACCAGATTTACTTAATATTACAATATTTAAAATCTTAAGATATGTATAATCTAACATTGTGATATTGCTATCATGATTTAACTATGTAGTTTTTGAGTATAAATTTCCTATTCCTTGAAAATTAACCAGTTTTGTGTCCTTGAGATTTCTACATTTATTTATCATGTTGTGGTTTTTTATTTATGATCCAGACTTTGTTATGTGGTTGGTCTTATGATCACACATTGTTTTGTTTACTAGAAAGCATGGTTTGGATTGATTAGAGTTTGTTCTATGGAAAATGATAGAACACTTAGAATAGTTTGTGTTTGATCCTTAATCGGTAATGTAGTGGCCAACTCCGATGGATCTTTCCTGATATAAAGTGTTGTAATGATGTGGAACTAATGGGTTGTGAGGAATCGTCTTTCATTGATCGTTGTGATTGAATTTTTTGAAATCATGCACGAATATTGGGAAGGGAAATGAGCCAAATGCTCTTTGTCAAATAGATGTGCAGTTCAAATTGGTGATCGAGTGGATTTGGTAAATGATGGATTAGAGTTTGGTAACATGTTTTGGCAAGCCAGAGGTGGAATTCAAATTAATTATGTTTTGGTTAAGATGTTTGGCATTGGATGAATGTGATTGAATGTTTCATTGAGTAGATCCAACTTGAGTTGATCATTTGATCACAAGATAAAAATTTGAATCTAGTAGGTCACTAATTCACCCCAACTCTAAGCAAAGTCGAACCTTATTATTCATACACTTTCTTATTCACTCCTAAGGTGAGAATTATACATATTGTATGGATTCTAATGGGATATAACTTGCACATCTTGCATATCATTGTAATATTGTATAACAAGTTATTTAATTTTTTTAGCATTAAGATATATTATCATTTGTTAATGTTCCAGAAATTATATACTCACATGTTTTGAGGGTGTTACAATTCAAGGTCAAACAATATTTATGAATACCTACTTTTGAAAAAATACTATGATAGTCCAAGGGGTTTAGCTTGGTTGAAGCAATGAGCTCTCATTTTGGAGACCCTGGTTAAAATCCCAAGAGGGACATCTTTGTGGAATTCTAAGTTGTGACTATTGGTCTTCTATTGGTTATATTTGTCTCATTGTAAAAGGTGGATTGTAAGTTGTGACTCTTGGTCTTCAAATTGTTATTTCTAGTGTGGTTGCTCGTAAGGAGCTTGAATAAGTTTGTAAGTCTCATGTTGTTGCTTGAATAAGCACAAGATTTGTAAATGATTTCAATATAAAAAATACTATGATTGTAATGTTCTGCAAATTCTGAGTCTTGAATCAGACTTATAATTCAATTCTAAGATTGGCTGAGAATGATCTGTGTAATATTATCAATATTATGTTGTTGAAGGTTTATCTTGAATGTAGATTCAATGCTCTATTTCCAAACTGATAATATATAATATTGCAAACTTATTGATTGCTGGAAGTGAGATGCTTATAGGAGCAGACTGTTGTGAATTGTGTGTCCTCTAATATGCATCCACAACCGAATATATACCTTGCTAGAGGGTGTGTTCCTTAAGGGACATAATCCTTCACTTGACATTTAATAATACCTCTTCCTAAGTCAGTAATTTCAGGAGACTTAGTTTAGGATTTAACTAACTAAACATTAGTTTAGTCAAACACAAACAAAGGCATCCCTAGAAAGTCGCTAGCACCTATAGGATAAGCAAGTATAAATATTAGATGCCAATCTTAAGATATATCAACACTAAAAGAGGTACGGTCTGTACTGCCAGACCTGTAGGATTATATAGGTTAGAATCTTAACACTCCCTCTTAACCTGATAATCCTACAGAGAGATTTATATCTAGCTATCATCAATACAGATGAGTAAGCAAGTATTAATACTCTATATCTGTCTGTCTCTTATGTGGTATCATACTACACATGATACAAAGTCATATTACTTAAACCTGTGATATGACAAATCACTGATACTAGTGATATTATACAGGATAAATCTGAACGGTAATCTCTTCATTTATCCAAGTTATGATTTCATAGAAACTGGTATCATCACATGATTCTGAGTTTTAAGATCTACTAGAATATAGGATAAATCTGGAGAATACCAAGATTTTTCCTTTATCCAATTTGTGACCCATGAACATAACAATGTAAACATCACAATATGATCTTGAACTCATCTAGATCTTACAGTAGATCTCTAATGTTTAGCACATTATCTAAGAAATCGTCACCTCTCATAATGTTTCATACGAGTATTTATTATTTTCTGCAATCGTCACATCTTAAAATAATGAATACAAGTGAATACAAATGGTGGAGCCCATAATAATCAACAGCCTAACAAAATAAAATTATTTTATTAATAATCAAAAGAGTACAAATGGATTACAACTCAACCATACCAAGTCTCTTCCTGAAATGTTCTATCTTTACTCTAGATAGAGGTTTGGTGAGTATGTCTGTTGTCTGATCTGCAGTACAAATGTATTCCAATTTTACAGAATTCCTATCTACCATATCTCTCACATAATGGTAAAGAATTTCAATATGCTTGGATCTGTCATGGAAAACTAGATTCACCGAGAGCTTGATGGAACTCTGATTATCACAATGAATAATCGTAGGATTCATGGCTTGCCCAAATAATCCCACAAGTAACTTTCTCAGCCATACTACTTCTCAAGAGGCCATCACTACTGCAATGTATTCTAATTTTGTAGAGCTCTGAGCTACTAAAGACTGCTTTCTGCATATCCATGAAATCATTGTTGATCCTAAACTGAAATAGCATCCAAAAGTGTTTTTCCTATCTTTAACACTTCCACCCCAATCCGAATCTGTCAATCCATGCAAATCTAAAGCAACTTTCTCATATTTGAGTCCAAAATTAAGAGTGCCTTGTAAGTATCTCATAATGTGTTTAACAACAACTAGGTGAATCTCCTTAGGTTCACACATAAATTGACTTAAGGGATGAATAGCATAGCAAATATCAAGTCTCGTATTTACTAGGTACATCAGTGACCCAATCATTTGTCGGTAGAGAGTAGAATCTATTGGAAGTGATTCTGCAGTTGCTTCTTTAAGTTTATGCAAATTGGTCTCCATTGGAGAAGACATAGATATGCAATTCCACATTCCAAATTTCTTCAAGATATCTGAAGTGTACTTTCCTTGTTTAGTATGATACTATCAGAATTATGTCGTACTTCCAATCCTAGGAAGTAATGGAGAAGCCCAAAGTCTTTCATTTCGAATTCTCTAGTTAGATCTTTCTTGCATTGATCTATAAGATGATCATCACCTGTGATTAATAAATCATCAACATATAATATCAGTATTACCATACCATCTTTATCTCTTTTATAATATAAGTTTGGATCGGCTTGATTCTTAGAGAATCCTAAGCCGATAAGATATTTATCAATCCTCTCATACCAGGCCCTGGGAGCTTGTTTAAGCCCATAAAGAGCTTTCTTGAGTCTGCAAACAAAGGCATTAGGATCATGGGTTTCAAATCCTTCTGGTTGCTCCAGATAGACTTCTTCTGAAATCTTTCCATTGAGAAATGTTGTCTTTACATCCATCTGATGTACCTTCCATCCCTTAGATGCGGCAATTGCTAAGATAGCTCGAACGATAGTATATCTGGCAACATGAGCAAAGGTTTCTTCATAATCAATCCCTTCTTTCTGAGAAAAACCTCTGGCTACAAATCTGGCTTTATATTTCTCAATACTCCCATCAGCAGCATGCTTTATTTTGAATATCCATTTGCAAGAAACAACAGATTTTCCTTTTGGTCTTGGAACTATTTCCCAAACATCATTTTTCATAATTGACTTGTATTCTTCTGTCATAGCTTCTTTCCAAGTTGGATGTTTAATAGCATTAGAAGGATTGGTTGGCTCTGTTTTGGATAAATCAATCATATTTGTTGTATGACTAAAGAATTTTTTAAGTCTTTTACTTTCTCTCACTAATCCTGAAGGTGCAGCAAAGTCTTGAGCTGCTTCAACTATTTTTATGGCCCAAAGTGGTCTTTTTTTTTAACCTTCCTCAAGGCTTATATTTTCATCTTCGACCTCTTCTAAGTTCTCCCTTTGGGATTCAGATTCACTAATTCTTTCAGAACTTGATAAAGGAGAGGGTTCATTGGAGCTTATTGCTCTTTTGAATGCAAGATCTTCCTCAAAGATTACATCTCTGCTAAGTTCAATAGTTTTCTGTCCAGGTATGAAAATTCTATATGCTTTCGAAGTTTCACTATACCCTACAAAGATACCTTTCCTCCCAGATGATTCTAACTTGGTTCACTTTTCTTTTGGAACATGAATGTATACAGGACATCCAAAAATTATAAGATGACTTATATTGGGTTTTACTTTAGTAAATACTTCTTCAGGTGTTTTATCTTTAAGATAAGAGTGAGGACTTTTGTTTTGAATATATATAGCAGTACAATAGGCTTCTGCCCAAAGATAGTATTCTAGATTTTGGTCAAAAATTATAGCCCTAGCAGCTTCTATAATTGTTCTATTCTTTCTTTCAGCTACCCCATTTTGTTCTGGGTTATAAAGAACAGTGTACTCCCTCTTGATCCCTAATTCTTTACAAAATCTTTTAAATAAGTCTGAGGTATATTCTCCTCCATTATCTGTGTTCTAAGGGTTTTAATTTTATGTTTTGAAAAAATTTCAGTTAATGCTTTGAATTCTTTAAATCTTTGTAGGATTTCTTTTGATTCCTTGCATTTTAAAAAATAAAGCCATGTTTTCCTAGAGAAGTCATCTATGAACAAGATATGATACCAAAGTCCTCCAAGAGAGGGAACGGACATAGGTCCACATAAATTTGAATGAATTAACTCAATTACATTATTTGTTTTCCTAGAACTATCATGAAAGGGACTTCTTGTACTTTTACCTAGAGCACACCCTTTACAAATACTAGGGTGATCTTTATTTAATTTAGGTAATCCGGTAACCATCTTTTCCATAGTTGATAAGGTTTTAAAGTTTAGATGCCCTAATCTTCTATGCCATATTTCATTTGAATCTTCTGCTTTGTTAACTAGGGCTTGAATGGATCTATTGGGTTCTATATTCAGTTCATACAAATATCCCTTTCTTTGACCAATTACTTTAGCTTTCTTGATGGAAGAGTTCTTAGCCCAAGTTAATACTTTGCCATCCACGAATGCAACATTGTGTCCATCATCTTCTAATGTTGTAATTGAGATTAGGTTTCTTTTAATCCCTAGTACATAGAGTACATCTTTAAGAATAAGAGTATTTCATGTCTTTAGTTTCAAAGAGCAACTACCAATTCCTTCAACTAAGTGTGCAGAATTATCACCAATAGTAACTTCATCCTTAACTTTCTCTGATAAGGAATCTAGAGTTTCTTTGTATCTCGTTATATGTCTTGAAGATCCACTATAAATTGCCCATGCCTTATTTGAGATTTCATTTGATAGAGAGGAATACAAAACATGGTTCTCAGGGTCATAAGTCTCTTCTTCTCTAATGACATTTGTACAATTTGCCTGTTGTTTGGAGTTTTCCGGACAATTAGACCTACAGTGTCCAAATTTTTCACATTTGAAACACTTTATTTTACTTAGGTCTTTCTTGAGCTTTCCATTCTTCTGATTTCCCTTTTTCTTCTCGAAGTGCTTTTTCTTGCCTTTATAAGAGTTGGCATTAAGAACGTGAAGTTCTTCATCTTCTACTTTTAGTTTTCCTCCTTTCTTTAGTTTTCTTGACTCTCCCTGAAGACAATCATTCTTGAGTCTGTTAAAGTCTGGAAGCTGATCTCTAGCACTTATTCCTTGTGCGAATGTTTCCCATGATTCTGGCAATCCATCTATGGCCATGAGCGTTAGTTCGACGTCATTAATGATGGTTCCTATGCTTGATAATTCATTTCTAATGCCAGCAACTCTTAGGAAATAAGAGTTTATTGATTCTCCTTTCTTTATCTGGATGTGATTTAGTTGTCTTTTTAATGCAAGGATCCTAGTTGCATTGTTTACTTCAAATGCATTTCGTAATGCATTCATCATATCGTAGGTAGTTTGGTGTTTCGTAAGCATAGGTACGATATCATTCTTAACTCCATCCAAGATGATTTGAATGGCTTTTCTATTTCCATTGGTCCATATGGATTTGTGAGGTTCAATTGGTGGTTGTTTAGATACTCCATCAACAAATTTTCTAACATTGTTTTCTTCAAGAATCATCAAGATTCTGAATTTCCATGCTTCAAAGTGTTCCTTTCCATCGAATCTGTCCTCAAGCCTGATTGTATATGCCATTGGAAATGGAAGACAACTACTGAATATATAAAAGGTCTGATTACTGAAAAAATTTGCAGAGCCCTAGGTCTGATAACTTGGCTCTGATACCATGTAATGTTCTACAAATTATGAGTCTTGAATCAGACTTATAATTCAATTCTGAGATTGGCTGAGAATAATCTTCTTAATATTATCAATATTATGTTGTCGAAGGTTTATCTTGAATGTAGATTCAATGTTCTATTTCCAAACTGATAATATATAATATTGCAAACTTATTGATTGCTGGAAGTGAGATGCTTATAGGAGTAGATTGTTGTAAATTGTGTGTCCTCTAATCTGCATCCACAACCGAATATATACCTTGCTAGAGGGTGTGTTCCTTAAGGGACATAACCCTTCACTTGACATTTAATAATACCTCTTCCTAAGTCAGCAATTTTAGGAAATTTAGTTTAGGATTTAACTAACCAAGCATTAGTTTAGTCAAACACAAACAAAGACATCCCTAGAAAGTAGTTGGCACCTATAGGAAAAGCAAGTATAAATATTAGATGCCAATCTTAAGATATATCAACACTAAGAGAGGTACAGTCTGTACTGTCAGACCTGTAGGATTATATAGGTTAGAATCTTAACAATGATAACTTTCTAAATTTTGAACCAATAGCTTTTGGTATAGATTGTGTGTGAGGTTTTTAACATCAACATTTAGGATCAAACTTTGTGATCCATCATCGGGATTATTATTTTAAACATCTCTTTCACTAGCATCATGATGATAGATCATAAAGTGTGATCTGAACGTTAATGTTAAAAAACTCACACAATCTAAACTAGAAGCTATTGGTTCAAAGATTTAATAGATTATCGAAAATTGATAGCATTAAACTTTCTAAACTCCTTAGAATCCAAAAAAAAAAAACATATTTCTTATTACTTGTTTACCTACAATTTAAATGAGATGCTCTATAATGTTGATACCCTTTGGTTAAAACACATTTTGTAAAAGGTAAGAATGATGACCCCGTCCTATCTTTATATAGAATGATGCAGGCAACTTGTTTAAATTCCCTCTCGACTATACAAAATTTGATCAACTAGATAAAGTAGTGTTTTTCGTAAAGGACGAGTTAAAATGGTGTACCAAGCAAATGGCACACATTTTTGCAAATACAGTTAAATCTAGCGCATCCAATGATCTATGTCATTGCTAGTGGAATCCCTGCCATTCTATAATTTTGGTATCATAAAAAGTGGTAGAAAGGTGCTGGTTTTTGAGCTCACGATGACCAAGAGGATGTGATTTCAATGTTCATAAAGATTATGCTTTGAACACTAGCACTTTGATGAAAATCAGAAACAACAGAGAGAAGGTAAGGGCTTTAAAAAATAAGGACAACTGAAATGGTTTGATTGAGACCATGAAAATCGGGACAACTGAAGTGATTGAGTGTTACAATTTCAATACACTAAGAATCTTCCTAATCTCTCTCTAATTTGTTTGTTACAGTTATTGGACGCTAAAAATGCTCTTTATCTCTCTCCAATGGCTATATGTGCTTGTCATTGGGTTGTACAATTGCCAATATGTTCTGTATGTTATGCATTTTCTGGTAGTGGTACTATTGCTGTTATGAAATGATCAATCTTCTGCTACGATTTAAAACTGCAATTTAACCTTCGTAATTTGTTGTTTTGAATAAGAAATATCTAGCAAGTAAAAATGCCCAAAAAATAGAGCAACCACTGTAAGAATTTGCCTTAGCAAAAAATCACCCAAGATCAAAGAACTCAAGCACAAGCACAGAATAGACTAAAGTATGAACAGAATAACAATATCAAAATGAATTGATGTAATTGCATGTACATACACACTAGGAGTGTTTGAATATAAAGGCCTTTGGAATGCTTCTAGAATGACTAGGAGTCAGCACATTGATAAGTCTTACAACCAAACACGTGTCCACCAGGAGTGGATTATCCTCCATTAAGCACAGGAGTTAGTGCGACAGTGAGAGGATAAGCCTACAAAGGTGTAACACATAAAATTATATTGTAGACACCATGTGCTAAAATAAGAGTGCAAATAATTGTGTTTTCAACATGACAACTGAGTTAATTATGCAAACTCTAGTGTTGTAGACACCATTTGTTAAATTAGAGTTGCTTACTCCAGTGTTGTCAACATGACAACTCATAAGAGTACACAAACTCCTAGGTGTCAAACTAATAAATAATAAAATAATGCATTGACCTAAGTAAACTTAAGTAAAGTGCAATAAGTAAATACTTATATACACCAACACCCTCCCAAACCTCACAAAAACTACGATGAAAATGCATGATGGGTCCCGACTACTAGGCCATGTTAGGTACCCATGTACATATATAATGCAATCTCTCATAAAGCGGAGAAAGAGGGAAAACCTCATGGGAAAATCCCTCCCCCAAAAAGAGAGATGAAAAACCAAGATACATGGATAGATGGAGTAACCAAGAACCCCCCATTACGACATACATCAAGTATATACAATAGAGACGCATGAGAAGAACACAATCCTAGAAGAGGAAAAGATAAACCCCCACAAGAGAGAAGAAAAAAGGAGACATGGTAGTCCCCCCACCCCAAATGTAGAATGTTGATCAATGATAGCTGCTCCAATGTAGAAGCTGATCCATGACTGCTGAATAATGTTCCACCCTTTTGGAAAAAATAATATCATAAATACATATGAGATGCTTCCCCTATGTGTAGAAAGAATCCCGATGATGAATGGTGTCTCTGAAACCTGTTCAACTATCCCTATGTCGATACTGACTTTCACCCCTTCCAATGTTGATGAAAAGAACAACGTTAGATCTAGCAAGGATGGTTGCAGAACATATTCCAAAGAACAATGTGTTTCCTCAAATGATAAAGAGACCTCCTGCACCTGTTGCACATAAGGATCCACAATCATATTAGCCTGGAAAGACTGATCATGTACGGAATGAACAGGAGGGTCAGAGTGAGCCCTCACAAAAATTGAAGGAGGATCTTCTTCATCAAAGAGAAGATGTATATCATCAATGATGTCTCCTAGATCTGCAATGTGTGACTCCAAAAACAAACCTGAAATGTTTGTCAAGAAGTCATCCCCTAATGCTGGAACTGGAAGACTAGGTGTACCCTATTGTGTTGAATGACATGGACCTATCACTGTAGCAATGTATGCATGTGGAACGTGCTGATGCAGCGACATCGTCTTGTATCTGTCAATAGGATCCCACATATCTAAATCTATTGAATCACTATTGCTACTGTCACTATCCGTTTCCATTGTATATGAAATACGAAGAGGATTACAGGATAAGTTAGGTGAACTTTCCTCAAAGTGAACATTCCTCTCTATGAAAATCTCATGAGTCTCGAGATCCATAAGTCTGTATGCCTTAACACTGTCTTCATATCCGATAAAAGTACAAGACCAAGGTGGTGGTGCCTTGCATTCCCTAGAAGAGATGTGTGCCTACGTTGGACAACCAAAGACTCTAAAGCGTTTCACAACTGGTTTTCTGTTGCACCATCCCTCAAAAGGAGTCTTTCCATCTAAGGCATTATGAGGAGACCTATTAAGTATGTGATTGGCACTGCTTATAGCTTCGACTTCAAGTGATGGATCTAGAGACTTAACTTGAATCGTGCAACTTGCCATTGACTAAAGAGTTCTAATCCTCATTTCTACAACACTTGTCTTTTGCGGACTGAATGCTACGGGATTCTGAAGATCAATAACCTCACATTCACAAATGTCTTTAAACCTTGAGTTCACATATCTACTTTCATTTTCCATATGAAGAACCTTGATGGCTTTCCTTGATTGCTTTCAACATGACTCTTGAAGGCTAGAAACTTATCAAACACTTCATTCTTGTGATCAAGAAAGTAGACCCATGTGTAGCATGAAAAGTCATCAATGAAAGTGAGGATGTAGCAACCCTTGCTAACTAATGTTACTGTAAAAGGACCTGCTAGAACTATGTGAACCAATTGAAGAACAACTGATGCTCTTGAAGACTTCCCTTTATCAAACTTCTCCTCTAGATGCATATCCATTGAACAAGTTGAACATTCACCCTTACAAAAGTTGATTGTAGGTAGACCCTTGACCATATTGTTTGAGCAAAGTTGATGAAGATAGCGGAAGGCAAGATGTCTATACCACTCATGCCATAATGTACTTTGTGAATGAGATTGAGTCAACAAGGCATGTAAAGGAGACTTAGGCACAAAGTGGGAGAAAGAAAAAAGCCTTTTGTGATGATTGGCTTTACCCACTACAACCAAGGAATCATCTTTAAGATTTCACACCATTACTAAATCAAGAAGGAACTCAACTTTATTGCCATCTCCATGGTAAGAGATTTGATAGATTGAGAGGAGATTCGAGCTAAGGTTGGGAACATAGAGAACTTCTTTGAACTCTCCATTATCCATCTCAATTTGTCATTTCCCTTCAACTTACATTTTTGTATCATCTCCTACAAAAATGTGCGGTACCTTAGACTACTTCAGTGAAGAAAAGTCTCCTTTTGAAGAACCCATATGATAGGAGACACCTGAGTTAAGAATCCATTCCACTGAAGAATTTGAATCGGCCATAAGTGCTTGCTCTTTTCCCTTTGAAGTGGGTGGAGGTGAATCCTTGGAAGCATTTGGCACATTGATTTTGTTCTTCCTTACTAAATTTTCCAACTCATCAATTCTTTTAGTCTTGCAATGATGCTCATCATGATTCGGTTTTTTGCAATATCCACAAAACAGTTTATCCTTCTTATCATTGTTTCCCTTCTTTTTGGAAGAAGAATTGCCTTGATGTGAGGAGGAAGATTGTTCTGTCTCTAATAGTGATTTTTGCTTCCACTGCTTTTTCTTGCTGTTGGTAGAACTTTTGCCACTTTGATTTGATTGATTCTCATTAGTAGCCACCAATGCCTTGGTCTTTGATGACTTGAGAATTCCCATATCTATCAACTTGGATTGTTCCAACATTAACATTTCTGCAAATGCATCAAATGTAGGCTTAGTGAAGGCACTTTCCATGGTCAACCTGCGAGAGTTGTAACTTGACACAAAAGATGCATACTCTGAAGGTAGCCTCTTCAAAATGTGATGAATCAATCGATCATCCTTCATGGGATTACCACAATCTTTAAGTAGTGCTCTCAATTCATTGGCTTTGTTGATATAATCCTGAATTGTGTCAAAATTCTTAGGATTCAAGAGAAGTAGGTCATCCTCAATTTGGAATCCCTTTTCCTCATCCACCTTACTATACAATCCGTCAAGTTTCTCCCAAGCAGGCTTGGCTTCCTTAAAGTTGGAAATGTGGAAGAAGAGATCTCTATGAACACAACTCTTGATTATTCCTAATGCCTGATTGTCTTTAATTTGCCAATCAACTAATGTTGTAGCATCAATGGGTTTTGTGATTGTACCATCAACATATAGATTTAAACCTTTTTTCATTAATCTACTCCATACAATATCTTTCCATGTAGTATAATTGTGTGAAGTTAGAAGTGGAGTTTTAGGTGAACCCATGACATCCAATTTATGCAACTAGTGTTACCACATTTTATATATGATCTTGAGCCAAATCTTGTCACTTCAATTTACAAGACAAACATAGTGTAGACCAATAAGCAAGAGAAGCTTTCGTGTCAAAACTCCTAAAACAATGGATGTCATATTAACGTTTAATCTCTTTGAAAATAAACCCAAATAGCCATTGAAGCTTATAAGAATTGTAAAGAGCAATATGTTTGAGCCTCAATTCGATCATTTTACAACATGGTGCTTGTACTAAAGATATATTTTTTTATTCTACTATAACTTTTGTACAATCATCATGGAATGGCTAGGTGAATAACACGGTGGACATCCAATTTAAGTGACTAATGGTATCGTATTTTACGTCTATGCACAAGCCAGAATTCACCATTTTAATTTAGAAGACATGATAGTGAAGATTATTAAGCCTGTTGATGTTTTGTAGCTTAAATCGGATAAATCCTGTGAAACTAAAGTAAGTGTGTGTATATATATATATATATATATATAATCAATTGTCATTATATTAATCACTTAATAATAAATAGACATGTCCCTTGCCTCAGCCTCAATATAAATGCAAGAGAGATTACTGCAATTGAAACACACATAAATCACAAGTAGTGGTAACATTTGCAACAATCCTAAAATCAACATGGTGTTAGAGTTGGGCTGCAAATGTAAGAATGGTTATTTGTCTCTTGAAATCCCTATAATAGTTAAGTTGAAATTTGCCTATTTGTCTTATCAAGATTAGCATAGGAAGCATTTACGCATACCTTTGCCTCCTTACAACTTGTAGCAACTATCTCTATCTACTGAACATAATGAGTATTCAACACATAGTGGATAGTACAATCTTGGAGCCAATCCACGTCAATGCATCACTAAGTCCTTCACATGTGGATCAAAAGAAAATGATGAGCACTCCTCACTGTGTCACTACAGTAAAAGGCCCCAATCTCTATCAATGACTCATCACTAGCAACATGGGAATTAAAATATTGCTCCAATCTCTAACGGTCTAACCCCAAACAACTCATTACAGCTTCTAGTAACCCTCTCTGCAAGTCCAACCACAAAATATCTATGAGGGAGCATTTTAGTTAGAGTATCTACAGTTATCAAATGTTGAATCCCCAAAGAACTTTGGATGAGAATAGCCTGAATGACTCCTAATGGTCCCTCTTGAAACTCCGCATCTCAACAAGGTACTCAATATACGAATATGTGTGATAAACACAAATGAGGTAGGATCAACACATTCCTCTTGAAACTCTGGTTGGTACACATATGGACCCAGTATTTAAACTTTCAATGTGGAGTCTTGATCCTTTTGTAACTAAGGTTCAAAGCAGTTCAAAGTGGTTCAATTTGATTGGAACAGGTTTAGTGTTTCTTTGTTTCGAAATGGTTCATCTTGCAGGTTCATCGGTTGTCAATATTGAAATTCAGCTTCTAGTTTCCAGTTTGAGTTCAAGTTCAATGGTTAAAGTGTACAAGCAAAATTCAGATTCATGGTTTGAGACACAAATTCATTTGACTTAGAGAAGTTCAGAATCCATGTTTGATTCAACCCAGAAATTCAGTTCCATATTGCAAGGGTTCTAGTTTTACTTATAAAGTATAAGTCCATGAGATTCACAATGTTCCTAAGAGGATTCAAAGATATGTCTGAAGTCCTTCTTCCATGATAGTTATGTGATCCAATCTGATACAATTAGTTCAGTTGAGGTGATGAAGCTCAAAATTGATTGTCAGCATATATGATTGCATTTTCATAATTTAGAATCAAGATAAAAGGAATCCAAATGAAAGTGAATATATTGATAGATAAGTAGAGAATGATGCTGCTCACTTAACCTTTCTAGGTAGAAAAGAAATGGTGTAACTCAATGAAGTTGCCTAAATCCTATGATCTCATACTCATTTTGAAAGATCCCTAATGGATCTCTGCTGCAAATCTGCTGTAGATTTATTTTATTTTTGTTTTTTCCTGTTTATTAATGTTTTCTTGTAGAACTAGACGGAAATGCAGAAGAGTTTGTTTGTTTTTGTGTTTTTGATGATTATTCCACATAGAAATGAAAAGTAGCAAATGGCAAGAAAAGAGTCTGAAAATAAATAACAATATGCAATAAAGTCAGAGCTGATACAAATCGTACCAAGCAAATCTCTGAATTATAGAGCCAAATAAAAGATCCAATACATTTCCTCTAACAATGACGCCACAACTGGTTGATGAAAACAGGCTGATAAGATGCAAGAATCTGCTGCTGAGTAACCGATTTTTCTATGTATCCAAGTGCTGCAAATGACAGTGTACGGCTGCTAGAATTCACCTCCCATACGCCAAAGAACATGCTCAACAAAACAAACTGTAGGCCCAAGCTGAAGTGGCATCTACCTTCCTTCTGAATACTGTTGAAACTACTGACAAACCAATACCCAATGCTGCTGAGGGTTACGTCCCAGCCAGCAATTACCCTGGGGTTTGCATCCCAGAATGCAAATCGCTCAAGCAGAGCAAATCTGAAAAGAAGTGTTTGAAAAATATGCATAATCATAAGAAATGGCGCCCATCTCCTTATAACCCCTTGCAAAGCAATTCGAACCCTAAAGTGACCCCCAATTGGCGTTGGCTATAAAAAATGAATTAAATCTTATTTTAAAGTGACCATGTCACTAGAAAATGACCCTTTCCACCATAGTAATAAATCCGTTCACCGAATTGCCCTGAGACCAAAGAGGAAGATTTAGAGAATTTCAAGACCTTTCCAACAAGCTACCATAACATGGGATACGCATCCAGATGAGGCCAAAATTCTTTTATTACTCCAAAATGGTTATTAACTTAGCCTTATTTAAATACTAAACGCTAGCTTAGGAAATATTAAAAATATAACCCAAATAGCCACAAACTGCCCAACTGACATCACAAACCATAAAATCATCCTGTCACCTGTCTGTGACTAAAGTCGGAAATCAAGGATCCTCTGGCAGTCTCATCCCTAAAATCTACGGATGCTCCTAAAATTTACGAAACAAGCCCTATCCCTCTGAAACTGAACCCAAAGGGTCATCTCATGGAAACCCAGTCCTGGGCATGATCATACCTCCTAAAAAGTAGGAATGAACCCCATAAATGTAGGAACTGCCTCCTAAAAACAAGGAACGTCACCCAATTGATCAATACACACCAGAAAACCAAGTCCCGAACACTGCATAACCATACTGGGTCTCTATCCAACCCTGTCAGCCTACAAGACCCCATAATAAGCTGACTCACATGTTTCTGTTAGACTGAGCTAGAGTGGGGACATGACAATCCTCCCCTCTCGGAGATGCTTGCCCACAAGCAACTGTAATGCAGGATGCTGTAAAATGCTCTCACCCTCCCAGGTGGCATCCCCTATGGGAAGATCTCTCCATCGAACCAAATACTCTCGAATCACCCGGCTTCTCAGCCGCTGTTCCCTTACCTCAAGAATCTCATCAGGGACCAAAATCAATTTACCTTCCTCATCCATAGGAGGTAATTCGGGTGAAACTATAATATGCTGTCCAAGGGCCTTTTTCAGGCAAGATACATGAAATACATTATGAACTTTGCTGCCATGTGGTAACTCAACCTCATATGCAACCTCTCCCACTCGCCTGAGTATCCTGTATGGACCATAAAAACGTGGTTTGAGCTTCTCAGCTCCCCCCCTTTTTAGGGTGCTCTGCCGATATGGTTGTAAACGCAGAAAGACCATATCATCCACCTCAAATGCCCTCTCAATCTTGTGCCTGTCAACGTACATCTTTTGCTGATTTTGGGCCTACTGTAAATTCTCCCTAAGAGATCTCATGACATCCTGGTTCTCTTGTAACCAATCCTGAGCCAAGGGAACTCTACTGTCACCAAATGCCAAATCAGTGAAAGATAATGCCTCATATCCATAGAGAGCTTTGAAAGGCATCATGCCAATGGACATATGATGCGTAGTATTATAACAATACTTGCCCAAATGCAGCCAACGCACCCATGCTTTTTGCTGCCCTGACACATAGTTACGCAAATATCCCTCAACCCATTTGTTAACTATTTCTGTCTGCCCATCCATTTGAGGTTGGTAACTAGTACTAGGTGTTAACAAAGTACCAGCTAGTGTAAAAAGTTCCTGCCAGAAGGAACTCATGAATCTGCTGTCCCTATCACTCACAATGGTCTTGGGAAGACCATGAAGTCTAAACACCTCCCTGAAGAACAACTCAGCCACCTGCGATGCTGTAAAATCTAATACAATGGGAAAGAAGTGGGCATACTTCGTTAGCCTATCCACAACAACATAGATGCAATCTTTCCCCTGAACCCAAGGAAGACTTGTAATGAAATCCATGGAGATCCCTGTCCACTTTTGTTCCGGTATAGGCAAGGGCTGCAATAATCCCGCAGGGTAGGTATGCTCTGACTTGTTCTGCTGACAAGTCATACACTCACGGACATGGTGTAAAACATCATCTTTGAGACCCTTCCAAGAGAACTTCTCACGTACCGCCCTATAAGTCTTACCATATCCTAGGTGTCCGGCAGTAGGAATATCATGGAGAGCATGCAAAATTTGTTCCTTCAACTGAGAAACCGAAACAAGGTAAACCTTGTCTTTATAGTAGATAATATCATCTACCACACTGTATCTGTCATCCACTATCAATCCCTCCATAATCTCACAAGCATGTTGATCTTTGGAGCATTCAACTAAAAGTTGAGCCTTCCAATCTACTGAAATCTCGCTCAATGAACATAGGGCAGCCAATGAAAGTTTCCTAGAGAGTGCATCAGCCACAGTATTATTCTTCCCCTTTATGAATTCGATATCAAAGTCACAAGCCTGAATTTTGCTAACCCATTTTTGTTGTCGATCATTGAGCTCTGTTTGATTTAGGAAATACTTTAGACTATTATGGTCTGTTCTCACCACAAATTTACTGCCAACAAGATACTGTCTGAACTTGGCTAACGCATGCATAATAGCCAACATTTCCTTATCATAGGTAGAGTACAACTTTTCATTGTTTTGCAACTTCCTGCTCTCATAGGCAATGTGTCTATTCTGCATCAACACCGCTCCTATACCCAAGCCCGACGCATCACACTCTAGGACAAATGGCAGCGAGAAATCAGGTAGTGCCAAAACGGGGCAAGTACTCATAACCTCCTTGAGTCTATCAAAGACCCCCTGTGCTTGTTCTGTCCATCTGAACGATCCTTTCTTTGTGAGATCTGTCAAAGGTGTTGCCAGCTGTGAGAAACCCTTCACAAATCTTCTATAATAAACACACAATCCAAGGAACCCTTGTAACTCAGTAATGTTCCGAGGAACAAGCCAATTCTGAATCGTCTGAATCTTCTCTTCATGCACCTTCACCCCCTCAGCACTGATCACATGACCCAAATATAACACCTCCCCCAATCCAAACTCACATTTGGAAAGCTTAGCAAATAGAGACTGACTCTCCATTATGTTAAGTACCTCCTCGAGATGTCTGAGATGGTCCTCCCAAGTACTGTTGTAAATCAATATGTCGTCAAAAAACACTAGAACCGATTTCCTCAACTGCTTGTTGAAGATATGATTCATACAAGACTGGAAAGTAGCTAGTGCATTGGTAAGGCCAAAAGGCATTACCAGAAACTCATAGTGCCCATAATGACAACAGAAGGCGGTCTTGTGTACATCCTCTGCTCATACACTTATCTGATGATCACCTGAACAAAGATCAATCTTAGAGAAGTAGACAGCCCCATGTAACTCATCTAACAACTCATCAATGCGCAGAATGGGATATCTGTTTTTTATTGTCTTCTTGTTCAAAGCTCTATAGTCTACACACATCCGTAGAGTCTCATCCTTCTTCTTAACAAGCACTATAGAAGAAGCAAAGGGGCTGGAACTAGGTCGAATGAAACCCATGTCCAATAGCTCATGAATAGTCTTCTCAATTTCATCCTTATAGGCTCTAGGATGACGGTATGGGGTAGTAATCACTGGCTTTGCTCCATCCTCCAACTCTATACCATGCTCAAACCCTCTATCTGGTGGCACTCCAAGAGGTATATCACCAAACACTCTACTGTGATGATTCATCACTAACTGAATGTCCACATGAAATACACGGCCATCCTGAGATATGGGTGTTTTGGATTTAACCAAACAGTGTGTAGCCCAAAGCACATCATTATGCCTAAGGATGGTCTCCATCCTGCGAGAAGTCACCTCCCTGGGTCCACCATCTGACGCTGCCCTCAAAATCACCTTCTGCCCGCCAGAAAGAAACTCTAACTACATACGATGGTGATCAATAATGTAACGCCCAATACTCTGTAACCACTGCATGCCCAAAACCACATCATAATCTTCTATGGGAAGCACATAGAAGTCATCAGTCAAAGTATTAACTCCCATCTAAATACTAAGTTGTGGAATCCGCTTGGTACAACCCAAAATGGCACCATCAGCCACCTTCACTCCAAAACTACCAAACTCCTCGTACTGTAAGCCACGCCTCTCAACTAATTTTTGATCAATAAAGTTATGCGTAGCACCTGTGTCTACCAAACTGGTGATCCGTTTACCCTTAAGTGTACCTTTCAACCGGAAGGCATGAAACTTAGGATAACTGGAGAGGGTAGCCATAGCTACTTTAGCTGATGCCACAGGCTCAGCGGTGTCTAACTCCAATTGTGTCGGAAACTGCTCAACATCCTCTGTATTATCCTCAATATCAGTATCAGGAACCTCCTCATCCCCTAACTCAGAAGTCACCTCAATCAAATGAACCTTTCCTTTACCCATGCAACGGTGTCCTGGTTCCCATGGTTCTTTGCAGGAAAAACACAACTTTTTCCTCCTCAATTCATTCCTCGTCTCCTGATTCATCCAAGGAATTTTAGATGAGGTCCCTCCTTTGTTCTGTGTCGTATTGGCCTTCTGTGCAGGCCGTGAATCTCTAAATGGTTTCTTATCTGCCTGATAAGAAGTGGGAACAGTATCCAATCTCAATGTCACATCAATATCACATGTTTGACAGAATGCCATATGTCGACTAGAGCTGCAAGTCACTCGCAGGGGAGAAAACTATTAAAAATTTGAGATTGTCGAAAGCTCTCACAGTTCCAAAGGGTACAACAGTCCTAGATGTATGTCGTCACATGGCTATGCATAGAGTGGATGTTGCCTTAATTGCTGATTCTAATGCTCTTCTCTATGGGATAATAACTGATAAGTATATAACAAGGGTTATAGCAAAAGGTTTAAAACCAACAGAGATATTTATGTCCAAAGTGATGACAAGAAACCCAATATTTGTAATGGCCAACACATTTCCAGTAGAAGCACTACAAAAAAATGGTTCAAGGAAAATTTTGGCACTTGTCAGTTATGGAAAATGGTAAGGTCATAGGTTTTCTTTATATCACAAAATGCCTCTATGATGCTATATCAAGAATGAAAAGAGCCTCAAAAAAGGGCAATATCATTGGCACTGCTGTTGAAGGAGTAGAACAATGAAGAAGCACAATTTATGGTACAAATATTTTCATTGAGATGCTACACAAGCGAACATTTAGAACATCTTTGGCTACTATTATAACAGAAAATACAAGGGTATTGACAGTTGCACCGACTATATCTCTATACATGGCTAAAAAGAAAATGCGTGAATTTCACTTGAATGCAGTTGTCGTAACAGTTGAGAATAAACCACATGGCATCCTCACTTCAAAGGATGCTTTGATGCGAGTTGTTTTGCAAAACCTATCTCCTGAATCCACACTAGAAAAGGTAATGACACCAAATCCTAAATGTGCAAATGATGATATTACAATAGTTGATGCTTTGCATATAATGCATGATGGAATGTTCTTACACCTACCGGTACTTGGCAAAGATGGTTTTGTTGTGGCCTGCATAGATGTGTTGCATATTACACATGTAGCAATATGCATGGTGTGAAGCTCTAGAGCAATTGGGACTGATATGCCAAGCACAAACCCGAGATCTTAACACGGCTTGTGGAATTGGATGTGATGGGAAGGCACGATGTGCAGACATAGCCATTGAAGGTGATGAATGTCAATGGTAGGAATACCATCTACAGTTTTTAACAATCTCACTAACACATGACATGAATATATGGATATAGGCCCGTCGCGAACTGTTTGACAGAATACACCTTCGATGGTAAGCGCCTCCTCGAAAGAAGCCTTGAAACATAAATGTTCCCAAAGGATTAGCAGAATATAAACCTGAGATTTTAAGCTCATTATCTCTACCCCCCCATTCATCATTTGAGAAATCATGTCAAGTTCAGAGAGATTTAAATGTTTCATATCCTCAATTGATAACACTTACCAAGAGCACATTAAATGACGAGTATGAAAAACCAAGAATCTTAGTTATAAACATCTCTCTCGTGTGATCTCTCTAGGTGTCCTCAAGCCTCTATACAAAATATGAAGGATGATATTACAACTTAAATGACATAGGTCATTAGAGTTGTGACCTGATATTTAATTAGGAATTAAACATTATATTTGTGAGAGAATGAAAAGATTAGAAGGTTAAGAGAATATGATAAAGATTTTCATGGTTCAGTTAGGGAAACTAAAAAATTCTAACGGAGCAAGAGGAGATAAATATGTGGAACAAAGGTGAAATAAGCATTCCAGTTCTTCCGAGGGTGAAAGAAAGCAAAGTGTGGGTTGTAGAAGAGCAAAGCTCTTGCTCTTTTTCTAGACTTTGTGTTAGGAAAAGGGAGAAATTTTGACTTTAAGCATAATATAAGGGAGGGAATTCTTGTTTCTTCTAGATGGTGATTATGATGCAAATATGTAATGAGATCTATGTAATCTTTTGCATTTAGAGAAGGGAGATTTGAGGGATAATTGCACATAAATGTCAGCCGATTGGATGGTCCCGGCGGTGTTTTTGTAGCCGACGGGTAAATAGTTTGTCGCGGACATAATGATTGTGGCCGACGGACTCCTTCGGGAAGGTTCAACGGATAGTATTTATATCCCGTCTGGAATCATTGTAAAGCATCATCTTTTATCATTGATCTTATCAAGCATAATGTAATGTCTGGCACATGCGAATATAATTCTACTATTTTGTTCCATTGTCTGTATGAGTTGATTTCTTTACCAGTACGGTAAACAATAAAAACTTGGAGTTTGGGCAATTATCTTTCCACTGTTGTGATCTTTGTATAACTTTCAGTTTTCTCTAAATGCATAGATCTTAGAAGGTAATGATTTAGGTACTTTTGTAATTATTACAAAAATCAGTTATTTTAGTTGGTTGTTATTTTAGTTAATTTCACATGAAATGGAATAAAGATGTTTACTTCGGTACTTTGGTTCCGAGTTTTTTTTTTTTATATCTACATCATTTCAGAATATAGTTCTTCTTTTCTATACTAGAAAATTTGTTAGTTACAAACACCTTTGTTGAGCTTTTTGCCAATCTTTTTTTAGTGCCTTCAACCACCTCTCCATCATTGTTCGATGCCATAATGTGATCCAAATACCCAAAACCTCTCAATCATCCCAACAGGCTAGCAAGATCACCAGCTCTGAAAACACTGTAATGTTCCAAAGGTGAACTCGGCCTGAAGGCAATCTCGGCCCAAAGGCAATTATCCATACTACAAGTCCTTAGGGTGGAGTTGTTCATGCTACATGGCCTCAAGGTGGAGTTTCTTGTGCTAAACTAGCTCAATTGTTCATGCTACACGGTCTCAGGGTGGAGTAGTCTGTGCTACACGGCTTCAATTGCTTGTGCTTCACGACCTCAAGGTGGAGTTATTCGTACTATGCGGCCTTAGGGTGGAGTTGCATGTGCTACATGGCCTCAAGGTGGAGTTGCATGTGCTACACGGCCTCGGTTGCCTGTGTAGCATGAGCCTTGGTTGCCTATGCTACACAACCTCAGTTGTTTGTACTACATAGGGTGGAGTTCTTTGTGCTATACGGCCTTAGTTTTTCATGTTGTACAGCCTCAGTTGTCTGTGCTACACGGCCTCATTTGTTCGTGATACACAACCTCAATTGTTTATGCTACACGAGATGGAGTTGTTTGTGCTACACGGCCTTAGTTGCCTGTGCTACATAGTCATACGATGATACTCAAGTAGTTTGTATGGTTCAAATCAGGAAGTCAATATGCCCGTACGACCTAAGGGTGATGAGAGAGGTGTTTGTACGGTTGGTTGGATGTGATTATACGATAGGGAGCAAGATGGTCACACAATATGCAAATGGTCGTAGGGTATGTGTGCAACACAGGGAGTCATATGGTATTGGTTGTGGTGTCTGTACAACTTAAAAATGCAGTCGTATGGTGAAGTCTGGGGGTTGTACAGATGGGTACGGAAGTCGTAGAGGGTCATCGAAGTGATGGATTGAGTTGCACTCTGAGATGCTGAAACAAGGTGAATATATTCGCCAGAAATGTCAATTAACGTCAGTACCAACATTGAAATCCAATAACATATATAGATATATAGTGCGCAGAATTGCCAGATACAAGCAAGTAATACACAGATGGAGTAAGATGAGGGTTAAATCCCACCGAAACCTGAATAGCCAAGTAGGGATGATCTTTCAGATGATCTTTCACTTCTGAAATGTCGAACAATACTGAACTCCAACAAGAATTCACAATACAAAGAAATAATTCAAAATTGCATAACAAGTACTACCTACATAACGTGCTTAAATACCCTTCGAAGGAACTCCTGAGGCTTTACAAAGATAGCTGATAGCAGAGTAACGAGAATCGCCATAAAATTGCCTGAATCGGCGATTCGGCGATTAGATTCAGCAATGGCGATTTTTTTGGAGTCGGAAATCGCCATTGCCGATTTCTTCAAGTGAATCGCCTGAATCGCCGATTCAGGCGATTCAGGCAAAAAATCGCATGAATCGCCTAGAAAAATCGGCAGGAATCGCCCACGGCCAATAAAGTATAGAGTTGTAAAATTTTAAAAAATTGCTTGGTTTTTTTACTTTGTTTTTGACCATTTCTCTTTGTTATAACCCTAAAGGGCCTTCTATTTATTTAACATGAGTAGAAGAGAGGAAAAGTGAGAGAGAAGAAGAGAAAAGAAAAGCCATAGGTTTCTAACCGGCAAGAAGAAAGAGCACAAAAGAGATCAGCAATCCATTTGGGGAGGCCATCAATTGCATTGGGAGCATTAGAGAGCCAATCTCAACACTCCTCAACTCATTTGCAAGAGGTAAGTGCTCTTTTTTTTTTTGCATGTTAGTGTATTATGCATTTTTTGTTAAATTTTTATAGTTTTCAAGATTTTTAGTTTAGATCTTGAATGTTCTTTATTTTTACTAAGTTGCAAACTACGGTTTGTTGTTTTGTAGCTTTTATTAGCTTCAAACTTTGATATTTTACATATAAATTTTTATTGCAGCAGCCTTTGCTTTCATTTTTTGCAAATTCGCAATGGGTAGAAAAGATGAATGTTGGAAATATAACGAAGAGTTTCCTGGAAGAACCAAATATCAAACAAAATGTATTTTTTGTAAAGAAAAAATAACTTCTGGGGGCATTTATAGATTGAAATACCACATTGCTGCTATACCTGGACACGATGTTACAATTTGCACTCACCAAACTCCTGAGGCAAAACGCACTTGCTTAATGGCATTAGAAAAAATTGAAAAAGACAAAGCCAATAGGAAAATGCAACTTGAAGGGTTAAGGGGTATTGGCTCCCATGTTCCCGCATCCGCATCTACAGCCGCATCCACATCTGCATCTGCATCAGCTTCTGCATCTGTAGGTTGTGTTGGAGAGGGTTCTTCTAGGCCTCCTTTTTATCCTAGTTCTTCTGCTCGTGCTGGTGCTAGTCGGTCACATACTGAGACAGAGTCCCACACCAACCTATTGCAGCCTAGAGTGCGAAAAAACAGAATGGATAGTTAATTTGTGCCCCGCACTACTCCTGGTTCCCAACCCACGCTTGAGGGCATGGGTTTGAACAAGGAAATTCATGATGCTGCCAGAAAGGAGATATGCAAATTTTGGTACTTTTGCAACATTCCATTTATTGCAGCCAGGTAACTGATTCTTTTTTCGTTGTTTTCTTTAAAGTTAAAATTAAAAGTAAAAGTAAAACTTTAATTATATTTACTTGTTTTATAATTTGAGTCTTTGACATCTAAATTTTTATTTGTGACAGGGCTCCTTATTGGCAGAACATGATAGACGCGGTTGCTATTTGTGGTCCGGGGTTTAAAGCCCCAACTGAGGCTGAGTTGAGCGGATACCTCTTGGATGAGATGGTAGAGGACATGAGGGCTGAGCTCGAGGAGAACCGAAAGGAGTGGATTGCAAAGGGTTGCACCATCATGACTGATGGTTGGACAGATAGGAGGAATAGAACACTCCTCAATTTTCTTGTATCCTGTGGAGGTAATTGATCATTCTACTTTCCTACATACATAATTGTAAATTTTGATTTGTTGAATGCTAATTTGTTGATGATCCATTTAATTTTAATATTCTAATTCGTTGTTTTGTTACTTGTAGGATATACCATGTTCATCAAATCCATTGATGCTTCTGCACATGTAAAAAATGCCACATACTTATGTGAGGCTATTGAGGAAGTCATAGCAGAGGTGGGAGAACAAAATGTGATCCAGGTGGTGACGGATAATGCAGCAAGTTATGTTGCTGCAGGTAAACTTTTAACTTTTCAAGTTTTGAAAATAAATTTATTTGAATTTTGAAATTTGAATTTCTAATTGACTTAAAATTGTTGTAGGTAAACTTTTGATGGAGAGGCACCCCACCATATTTTGGTCCCCTTGTGCGGCACATTGCATTGACCTCATGTTGGAGGAAATTGGCAAACTTGAGTTTGTCAAGTCATGTGTGGAAAGGGCAAAAAGCATATGCAAATTCATTTATAATCATTCATTTGTCCTTAGCACAATGAGGAAGTACACAGAAGGAAAAGAGTTAGCTCGCCCAGGTATCACGAGGTTTGCCTCAAATTTCATCACCTTGCAGTCCTTGTTGACATCAAGGGATGAATTGAGGAGCATGTTTGTTGGGCGGGAGTGGATTTCCTCTTCCTATGCTACGACCACTGTAGGGATAGATGTAGCGGATTGCATATTTGATGAGGATGGTTTTTGGAAACCCGCTAGAGAAATCCTGCAGGTAAATTTATTGCAATTTAACATTTAGTATTTTACTTTTACTTTAAGTTATATTATTTTATATTTAAGTTTTGACTCAAGTTTTTTGTTTTACTTTATATGTAGGTCACTGAGCCCCTTGTAGCTTTGCTACGAACTACTGATGGGGAGAAGCCCTCTATGGGCTACATTTATGAGGGCATGGATAGGGCCAAGGAGGCCATCAGAGCCCAATATGCAGGAGTGCAGGAGAGGTATGGCCCTATTTGGGACATCATCGATAGGAGATGGCAGAATCAGCTCCATCGACCCATCCATGCAGCAGCTTACTTTCTGAATCCGGCATATCGTTTCCGTCCTGAGTTCAAGGCGGATGCGGAGGTTCTCACTGGCTTATACACAGTGATTCAGAGGTTGAGTAGCGATGAAGATAGCGCTGCTGCGATTGTTGAGCTAGACCAGTTCAACAATAAAGAGGGGCCACTTTTCTCTAGCAGGATGGCCATAAATGCTCAGACAACACTACAGCCAGGTAAAAATTAAATAATATATTCAATGTTCATGAATCTAGATTCTAATCTTAAAGTTGATTATGTAATTTTAGAGTTAACTTGTAATTTGTAAATGAGACTAATTGTTTCTATTTTCAATTTTTCCCTTATTGCAGATAGATGGTGGCCACAACCCCAAAACTTCAAAAAATTGCCATTCGTATTCTGAGTCAGCCAAGCAGCGCTTCTGGATGTGAGCGCAGTTGGTCCATGTTCGAGCACATCCATTCGAAGAGGAGAAACAGGTTGACAGTGCAGAAGTTGAATGATATTGTCTTTGTTCATTACAACCTCCGTCTTAGGATCAGACAGATTTTGGGCACTGACTCCTCTCCGATCATTCTAGAGGAGATTGATCCAGAATCAGAGTGGCTCACAGAGGTTGTGGATCCAGTCTTCACTGAGGAAGACCGTGTGTGGGTTGACCAGGTGGATATAGAGGCTGAGGCAGCTAGAGCACGTTCTTCAGGCATTGGTAGACGCACACGTGCACGCACAGGCACAGGCCCTAGCGACGTTCATGAGCCCATCTTACATGCGGGAGATATGGCTCGGCAGTCCTCTAGGACCTACATTAGACGCCTTGCTACTAGGCAGACTGGATACTCAGAGGCTGAGGCTGAGGCTGCAGCCGAGCTTCAGGATGATGTTGAGGATGATGATGATGACTATGAGTCTGAGGCTTGAGCTGGAGCCTTGTTTTTATATTTTGTTTACAGATATTGATACTGAATCATTGATAGACATATGTTTCAAACTTTCATGGATCTTCATCTTAGATTCTTACATACATTTATGATTTGATGTCTTATGGATCATCTTACATACATTCTATGATTTAAATCATTGTGATCATTTGATTTCTATTTAATTCAGCTAGCCTACAATTTACATTTTACTATTTTAGATAACATAGTTACATATGTGATGGATTTTATGTTCCATGTTTATGTATGTTAAGTTTTAACTTCTATTTGATGATGTTATAGTGTGTTTAAGTTATATTCAATAAAGGGTGCATGAAATAAGTTTTAAATTGTTAAAATCTTTAAATTTAAAGGGTTTTTTCAAATTTGCCGATTCATTGCCGATTCACGATTCGATTCGGCCTTGCCGATTCCGATTCTTGTTAATTTGGCTGATAGCAACACCTATGGAACAATTAAAATAAAAATGGGTCTGAGATATAGTAAATCAATTGGAACCACAAATACAAATATTATTAACTTGGACCCCATATTAATTAATTTAAGTAACTAATAAAGGTCATTTTATTATATTATTTAAATTATGGGACCAATTAATTAATTAATTTAATTTAATCATTATATTAAAATTTGGAGACATGACACTAAAACACATGCAAAACCTTTAAAAATTGCAGCCCAGCTCTTAATGGGAAATCATAAACTTTGAATGCATTTTGGAGAGGCACCTAAATGTCAAAAACTATTAGAATTAGTAATATTTCCTGGGTTGTATTTATTTATTAAATAGGATAAACAAAGGTATCTCTTATGTCGTTTGTCCTCTAGTCCACATGTGAAGACATGCCATTTGCTTGTCCTCTTGTCCATGTGTGAGGACAACACATTTTTCGTAATTCCTTTTTTAAAGAAAATAGTTTATTCCTCCTTAAGAGGATTATGACACTTGTTATGCACACACTTATATGAATGTGGCAATCATTCACATGGGAGTTAGTAAATAACTTCTCATCTCATCTCTATATAAGAGATGTCCCTCTCTCATTCTCAATAACACACCATCACTATGTAGTTCTTGTAATGAGCCCCCCCCGCCCCACCCCCTCTCTCTCTCTCTCTAGGCATTTGCCTCATTCATATAATTCTCAAGGGATTTTCTTTGCTTTCCCTTTTCAAAATCTTTGTCTCCTGTCTTCTGTTAATCTTAGAAGGCTCTTCTAAAGTATGTTAACTATTGTCATAATAAAACTCTCTTGGATTAATTTATTTTTTTCTTAATTTCATCTTCATTATCTCTAATATGGTATCAGAGCCTCATAATCTTTGTTTTTGAGTTTGCATAAAGGTTACCTCATTGGGGACTATTTGTTGAGAGGAGAAAAGAAGCATTAGCTCCATTACTTTTCTATTGCAAATTTATAAGTTTATTTTCCTTTTAGTAACCCTCTTTGGAAGGTTCACCACCAAAGAGTTCTTTATTGTTTTTTTTTTAATCTAACTTCTTTTTCTCTCTTGTTTTGGAAGGCTTGTCATCAAAAACAGAGAGAAAAGTTGATTTCACTTTTCTTTTTTATTCTAAGCGTGCAGGTTTTTATTAAAGAAAACGAATCTATTTTTTTCATATCTCTAAAAGAATTTTGTTTCATTGAATAAAAATATATATCCTTACTAATACTCATATATATACTAATCTATTTGTTGCATGTGATTATTTTATTTTTAAGTTGTTTTCAGTATATTCAAACTGAAAAGTATTCCAAATGTTTCATTTATTGTTACAAGATTATTTTTGTTCCCACAAATTGCATCCAAACTTTTCTATCTCTTTTTCTTTCTTCCTCCTCCTTTCACACAATCCTCCCTATGGCATTAAAATTTTTCTCTTGTGTAGCATTTCTCACAGTGTATTTCTTACATTTAAGGGTATTTAACATATCTCCCATGGCATATGCAAAATACTTCGTTATAATACTCAGTAGTTTTGAGCCTCTTACAATGCATTAGCTCCCCCTAGTCGCTTCATTGTCACTTGATCAATTCTATCTTCCTCATTAGATCTTTTTTAATATTTCTAAATGCACTTGGCATCTTTCGTTCAACATATGTCCAAGGGCCAATTTTAGAGAATTTTTCATTAACAATAGATTGAATCAGGCACAAACAAATTTAAGTTGAATATTTATTTAATCAAATAAATTACAATTCAAAGCCATCATTCATATAATGCCAATTTTTTTAATCTATTTGTAATGCCGTCTATAGTCTTTGTCAGAGGAGTTTCTTATTTCATTCCTACTCTCCGCTTCAACACTTTTTCCATGCTAATTATAACTTCCCTTCATTTTTTTTCTTTTTCCCACAACCAATTTGGTTGGTGGTATTTCCGATCGTAATCATTTCATTTGGTCCAATTAGTTCTCAAAATCTTTCATAATGTCTTTATATTAATTATTATATATTATGATTAATCAATTTCTTTATCATTTTTTCTTTTTAGTTTCTAACTCTGACAGTGATGCCAATCAGTTATAATTCAATTATAACATAGTTTTAAATATGTTTCTCATTATATTTTTATCATTTGATCCCTCATGCATATTACTTCAGCTAAAGGCTTTGGGTCATGCAATCTCAACACTTATGTGTGTACCTTCTGATGCATATGAACAGAGACAGAATCTAAGATTCATTTTCTTTTCAGATGCGCCATATACTACGAGATTAGAGGGAGATTTTACTGTCTGTTTAGAGATTGCAGATCCCTCTCGAATTTTTTCAGGTACACCGATCAGCGTTGCATTGCACTCTATCTTCGTGAGTCCTTACAGCTTCGTGACCATACTTTACAGCTTTCATTTCCCAAGAGTCAGACCCAGGCACAGCTTATTACGACCTTCTTCTCACCCTTAACTCCAGCTCGGGGTGTGAAGCGACCATACAGTTTCCCTAACACGGGCTGTTCCAGATCGATGAGACCCCGCAGGGGACCTTTTTGCCAGCGACACTCCTCTCATAGCACTCAGCGTCATCACAAGGCTTCTGATAGCCGCACAGATCAGTCACTGTTGGAATTTTTCCCTACGAAGACGGATACCTAATCTTTTCCGTGATGTTTCCTGCTTTCTTCTTCTTTTGTTGTACTTGTTCTTTTTTGGACACCATTTGGTGCTCCATTTGTCTGCTTTTTCCTTGTTGTAAGCTTCCAGTCCCTTAGACCCACGTTGTGGTCTTTTGTTGGACATTAATAAATTTATCTTATCTTATCTTATAACTGCCCAATGCATCTATAAAGCTCTTTCCCAAGCTTTGAAATTTCATTTTTATTTCAAAATTCACGATTTTCCCAAAATTGCAGCTGTAGTGGAAACCATGTCAAAATATAGGATTGACTCTTTTAGTTTGTATTTAATTATTCATGTGCTCCCTTCTCTATAGATTTTCATCTAGCAACGTCTCCTTTTTTTAAATCTATATGTAATGTCTCTCCAAATTGTTTTCTTTTCTTCCTTCACTTGTCATCTCTGTCAACTCGCAAAGATGATAGGTGAAGGAAGAAAAGAAAACAATCTGGAGAGACATTAAGAGCATTTTCTTATCCTCTTTGAGAATTATGCTTCAAACTCGTTATTTCTCATTTTTTTGGGGTTCAGAAAGGCGAAAGTTTAGCAGTTAAATTGGTACAAAAATTTTAAGGATTTTTTTGATGAATGCAATACTTGAAATAACGTTCAGGTAAATTACTTTAAATTTTGGAATTCACACTGTGACCTTGTGCTTGAGTGTTTCCTTTATGCTAATGTTTTTGTCCTGTGCGGGAAGAGTTTCACACATTATTGAAATTTGGTAAAATTTGATTCCACATCTGTCCTCCATCCCCTCTAGTGTGTTCATTGTGTGGTTCATTTGTTCTCATCGACCTCTGCTCATAACTCTACTCTCCTTGTTGCTACAAAGGTACGTAATGCTTGTCAGCAACAAAAATAGTGTTGTTTTGTATTTAATAATGTTTATATTTTGCCTTCACTTCTTTTTGCAGAGACATTCCTCTGCATTCATCTCTTCCATCTAGTGTTTGCACACAATGCCATCGTCTCTTCCATCTAGTGTTTGCACACATTTATCTGTGTCACTTTTGCTATTTTTAACCATATTATTTCCTTCATTATATTTTCATTTATACTCTGCATTGTCAAATATTTGCAATCTTTGTTTTCTATCTTATTTTGTTCAAAATTGTTTGCATTATTTTTAGTTCACCATTTTTCAAAGTCTAATATATATTTATTGTATGGTAATAATTCATATATAAAATAGCTTTAAAAAGCTTATAATCTCTTAGATTTAATACAGCACCGTGTTTCAGCAGCTGAAATGACATTTCTTTTTTTCAATTCTTTTTTACATTTCTATTATTTACTAATTTATTTTGAAAAGTTTTAATTTAAAAAAGAGTTTTATTTAAATTTTAAACATCACTTTCACAAGAGATTTCATCCAAATGATTTATAATAGTATTAGAAAAAGGAGCTCAAAGAAGTAAAATTCATTGTGATCAATCATTATCAAAAGTCCAAAAAAGAGATTCATTTGATTCCACATCTGTCCTCCATCCCCTCAAGTGTGTTCATTGTGTGGTTCATTTGTTCTTGCTCAACCTCTGCTCGAACTCTGCTCTCCTTGTTGCTACAAAGGTACGTAATGCTTGTCAGCAACAAAAATAGTGTCATGTTTGTCTTTAATAATGTTTATATTTTGCCTTCACTTCTTTTTGCAAAGATATTTCTCTGCATTCTGTGTGCCATCATTTCTCTTCCATCTAGTGTTTGCGCACATTTATCTGTGTCATTTTTGCAATTTTTTACCATATTATTTCCTTCATTATTATTTTTTCATTTATTTGCAATCTTTGTTTTCTGTCTTATTTTGTTCAAAATTGTTTGCATTATTTTTAGTTTTCCATTTTTCAAAGTCTAATATATTTTTATTGTATGGTAATAATTCAACTATAAAATAGCTTAATAAAGTTTATAATCTCTTAGATTTAATACAGCATCGTGTTTAAGCAGCTGAAATCACATTTCTTTTTTTCAATTCTTTTTTACATTTCTATTATTTGCTCATTTATTTTGAAAAGTTTTTTATTTCAAAAAGAGTTTTATTTAAATTTTAAATATCACTTTCACAAGAGATTTCATCCGAATGATTTATAATAGTATTACAAAAAGGAGCTTGAAGAAGTAAAATTCATTGTAATCAGTCATTATCAAAAGTCCAAAACAGAAATTTCCAAACAACATAGCAAATTCACAAACTTTAATTTGATTGAACACTTTTGGCACTAAAATACAATCACATTGAACGTTAATTCCTACATAAAGGTACGTTGAAGTTGTCAAATTTGCAAAACTCTCTCCATATATTATTAAATGGTTTTTTTTTTAAATTCAAGTTATACTAAAATATAATACCTTTTGATTTCATATATATGTCAGCAGTTTAGTTTCAAAATTATTTCTAAGTGAGAAAATTTGATTTAGATACTTAATTAGCTAATGGTTACATCCCAATTTCTTGGCTCAATTAAAAATTGTTCATTTATTCGTTGAGGTTTCTTGTGCAGTCAGTTGAGAGGTAAAATTAGTTACGATCATGTGAAAGGGTAAGATGGGTAATCGTTATAATTTCCTATGTAGTTGGCATGCTAGTTAGCCGTTATGATGGTTTAAGAATAATGACTGGTTATGGGAAATTGTTATTATATTGAGGAATATGATATAATCATGGAGAATTCCCTTGGCAAGAGCACATCGAAGGGAGGAAGCATTGCTAGAAAAGAATTGGGCATAGGGGGACACCATCATCACTGAGCAAATAGGTAAGAGCCTTGAACCACCATGGCTAAGGGTAAACGACTAGGCAAGCAAGAGTATATGTTAGACGACCATGAGCTAACCTATTAAATTAGACATCATTTAATATTAAAAGAGATCATTAAGAATAAATTGAAAATTGAGCAAGTTTGTACCCTTGTATTTGTGTTGTTGGTTGGAGCCTCCTGGTGTATAAGCATGTCTTATCATGTCGACATCATGATACCTAAATATCTATACCTATACATACATAAATACATACATACATATATGTGGACATATGTAAACCAATTTTATATATATAAGAACATATACACATTCTTGATCTTTGGCGTATACGTAAGAAATATATGGTCGAGGTTTATGCATGTACACATGTATACAGATATACTTATGTAGGTATCTATAGATACCATGATACTATATACTAAGAAAATATTATTATTTCTTTCACCTTGGCAGTGGCCTAATATTATTCCATGTGGCCACCTTTCATATTATATTTTATTTTCAATCGAGCATTATAACTTGAGATGGCCATTTAAATATTTGTGCGGATGATTTCTTGTTGGTATTGTAACTCCTCCACCGCCACCTTCTTGTTCTTTCTTCTAACTGGGCATGGATTTTCTTATATGTGATGAGACTTCTACCACAGGACATACCTCAACCTGCTCCCTATTGTGAATCAATCAAATTGATCATTGCTTTTGTTATGTGTGAAACCCAATCACAATACTGTGATAGCGATTTGTAATTCTCTTTGAATGGAGTTGTATTCTTCTCTCACATTGGAGAGTATTGAGGCATATTTGTCTCATAGCATTTTTGGACCACTGCCCAAGCACCTATCTGTAAGCCAAGCTTGATCCATGATACTGGTTCAAATCCTAACAACTTCTTTTATGGCTTCCATGGTATAATCATTTATTTGTTTGTTCATGATTTTATTGGGCCTCAATCTTTGTCGTGTGTGTGTGTGTGTGTGTGTGTGTATATATATATTTCATCGATCATGTGCTTAGATTGTTGTCTATACAACCATTCATGGACATGTATGGCTAACTTGAATGCTTTTTGCTTTTGTTGGTGGTTATATTACATACATCATTCATATGTGTTTAGATTGGTATTGATACCTTGAGTTATGTATCCTTGTGGTCTGGAGCAGCTTTATTCCTATGCAGATGCTTTCCATGTTGGTAGCCAATAGCTTCTTACTAATTGTCACGGATAAGTATAATGTGGTCTTCATCTTCAAAATAGTTGCATTTAATTTCTACCTCTATGTATAATTTGTTTGTTGTGTATGATCTTCTTGATCCCTCTTCAAATGTTTAATATTGGAAAGGATTATAATCTTTCACCTATAATGTCTTAGAGCAGTTTTGAGAATTAATGAGATATCAGTACTTTATAAACAATAATCAAATTCCATTTATGGAATCATCTAGGAATTCATTTGTGCAGACCAACATGGTCAAGATGAAGGGTGAGAATGAAAATACTCCTGCATGATAAAGTAAACATAAATCAGTAACAAATAATCACATCTAAATAATTGAGTCAGCTCATGATAATCCATTGTTTAGATATTGTTGTCTAGTTGAGTTATGGGTTAATACTCTAGTACTAGAATGCTTAGTGGATGGAAAAGGTAATCCATGTCTATTTCCACATAGGGAGGGCCTTTCTCGATAGAGATTGTGTGGGGATATCCAAGGGTTTGCGGTTGGGAGAAAAAGCCCCTGACAATGTGTTTCTTCTCCACATAATGCCAGGACATTCACTAGACAAAGATAAATTATGCATTCAAACATTTGTTGGTAACCTGTATTTTACTTTTATGATGTTTTTACAAGTAGACGATATGATGGATTGATTTATATCATTGATTTAATTAGTTCCTTTAATGAAAGCAACTTTTCTAGTCAATGTAATTGGCAACCAGTTGGATCAATTGATCTTCCAACTGAACATGGAATATAATTATATGCAAGAGATAGGTTTATCTCATGGATTGTTATTTCAGTCTTTCATTTATGTGAATAGTGAATATGAGTGTACCTCCTTACTGTGTGTTATTGCCATAGTTAGCAAATGAAAGAGGAATGATACAGTGGTGTTTGATGCCCTAATTGATACAGTGGTAATTGATGCCCTAAATGGTACAGTGGTATTTGATGCCCTAAATGATATAGTGGTATTTGACGGTATTTGTCATTTCAATAAAGTGGTATATTTATTTGTTTCAAAGCGGTATGCATGTACTAACCTGAATTTTGCAGAAGCATCCCTAGACTGATTTCAGTTTTGTATTCTATGGTATGTAGATTTTAAATTCCTTGTTAAATTCATTGATGGTGTCTTCAATTGTTAGTTATGAAATTTCTATTAACTATTTGTAATCATTGATTTCATTCACATGAACATAACTCTATAACTGTCTTCCTATGAATATGAAGTAATAATTGTATTTCTTTGATATGCTAGCTGTTAGTTAAGACTTGGAAAAAGTGGTTGTTACACTAATGATATTAGCTTGTCTAGAAACTTCTTTGTTAAAAATTTTAAATGATTGCAATCAGTTTTTTTAAAAGATTATCACCACTCCCTTATTGAGTTTAAAGAATGTTAATAAATATTCTATAAGGCAAACATTAATCATCACGACTTTATGTAAGCTATTTTTTTCTCAAAAGAACAGAACAAAGAGTTTTTAATTGACAATTCTTTCTTTTTAAAAGTTAAATTTTTTTCATTTTTCTTAATAGTTTACCTTTTTTTATTTCATCATTTTGTAATTTATCCTCAATTTCCTTTTTAATAAAAAATAAATAAGGAAAATATTTTTTAGGTGTCTTACTAATTTTTTTAAACTCACCTTTGTATAGAATATTATTTTGTTAACTTTCATTGTCTTAAAGTATTTTTTTCTACTATTTCTAAATGTTTCAATAAATTATTTAAGTTGAATTATATTTACTTTAAGAATATACATGTTTGTTCTCTAATGAATGTTTTTTAATCCATGTTTATTAATTGATGAATTTTAGACTAATCATAAATTTCATGCTTGTTATAAATAACTTTCAGAGTTAAGTTTAAAGTATTGCAGGTCAAGGCTTTGTTTACTATTTTTTTCATCAATCCACGAGAATGCATCTTCTTTAACTTTAAAACTCATAGTGGTTGATTTAATGTGGCAACATGATAAAATGCAAATTGTGTCACTATCAAAGATTGAGAAAATGTTTGTTTGTGTGCTCTTACAAGTTAATGACCCATATATTTTGCTCCTTTATTTTTTTGAGAACATATTTTTTATATGAAGGGATCTATTTATTTCACTTTTTAAAAGGATAGCTTATATTTCTTTGAAAACAAGTATGTATGTATGTTCCATCAACCATTTGACTTTCATGTGAACTAGATATGATCATATTTTCTATGATTTACTTGTATGATTTCAAACCATGATATTTTTTTAGGTATATTTATTTAAGTATATATAGGTGCACACATATATACCCTAATAAATATACAAGCTATTATGATTGTGATGATTAGTAAAGTTTTTTGGGTATATTTTGTAAAATAAAAATGTCTAATATTTCAAGTCATAAATCAATTAAGTGCCCTTGTTCACCCTCAATGGAGTTTTCTGTAATGTCCCCAAATTTTAATGTAAAAATTCAATTTAATTTATTTAATTAATTGGTCCCAGAATTTAAATAATATAATAAAAGGACCTTTAATTAGTTGTTTTAATTACTTTAATATGGGGCCCAAGTTAATAATATTTGTATTTGTGGTTCCGATTGATTTAGTATATCTAAAACCCATTTTGATTTTAATTGTTACCATAGGTGTTGCCGTCGGCTGTCTTTGTAAACCATCAAGAGTTCCCCTGAAGGGTATTTAAGTATGACATGTAGCTAATAGTTGGCATGCAATTTGGATTATTTTATTGTATGCGAATTCCTGTTGGAGTTCTGTATTGTTTGTCATTTCGAAAGTGAGAGATCTTCCCTACTTGGCTCTTGCGGTTTCAGTGGGAATCAACCCTTACCCTATTCCATCCATTGTATTTCTTTGCTTCGGATCTGGCGAATCAGGAACACCATTTTGGTCTGGAACATATATATCTATCTGTGATTATCTCAATATTTTCAGGTCTCTTTAAAGTTGTGAATTCATTCTGGAGGACTTATGTAAAGTCCCTTGCTAAAATACCACTATTATTTACCAATGGAATTTTGTCAAACACTTGGCATGCAATCTAGACTATACTGCAGTGAATATGTTCTAGGAGAATTCCGTCAAACACTTGGCATGCAATTGAATTAAACTATTATGAAAATGATAAGAGGGATAATTGTTTAGCAATAAATCCACAAAATGATGCAAAAACAGTGCCAATATGTTTATGTGTTCAATAGAATTGCCAATTACAACTTTCGGATTTTGAGAACGTTCAGATTTGCAGTTGTTTGGCACTAGAAAACTGCTACAAGTATGCAATGTAAGTAGATCATATGGTTTGAGCTGATCATGAATGTTTGTCATGTACAATAGACACAAAATGAAATATGCAATGCAAGTAATGACTGATTTTTAATGACTGTTACAGCAATAACTGGAAGTTCACACCCTTTGTTACAATTTTGACATCTATCTAGCAAATGCAATCGAATTAGAGGAACTTGGAAATTTGTTGTTGATTACGTTGGGAATGCAGATGTTGTAGATGAAAACTGAACTATACGTTGCACCCAAAATGAAGTCCGTACACTGCTGCTGTGTCAGGCCGTACTACACTGTCTGGTGCGATTTTTATAATTTTTGTCTTCAATAACATGTGCCGAAAATGCTATAAACATGGACGCCTGGGCTAGGCTAAGTGCCTCCCACAATATAAAAATCAATATCCCAACCGAATAGGAGATACAAGCAAAAATGTGAGTTCTGGTTGGAAATCGATCCTTGTTAGGAAGCCACCAAAAACCCCTGAAATGTTCTCCAAACAATGCCAATGCACTTCTAATAAGTAGATGGAAAATCAGCCCTTGGATCACTGAAAAATGCAAACCCTTAGTCCAAATCTGAGTACACCATTGAAGCTCAACATGAAATGGTTGATTTACCACTTCCAATGTGCAACCCTTCAAAAGATCTTTCACCTCCTCAGTTATGCAATCTCTTGAGAGGTATCGTTCTCAAGGATTATGCTGAATATTTGCAGACTATCAAGCCCCACAAATGCTCAAGAGAAAATGTAGTAGAATTATCAAATCTGGTGTGTCCAAATGAGAGGCCAAGCCCTCTATTTATTTACTTTTCTAAGAAGTTACTAAGAACTTCTAGAAACATCCATTATAAAATCCCATTATAATGCACTTTTATAATAAATAACTTTACACTAAAAAAAAGTGCAACTCAACTTAGAATCATAACATGTAGGCCCCGTATAAAAAATGATGATAAAATATAAATAAAATAATATCTCCAAGAGCATAATGAGCCATCCAATCACCCAATAAATGCCAAAATGACTCTCTCATCAATCCCTTCTGCCTACGAGAGTCTGTAATAGGCAAATCCACAAACAATGCTATGTCGTACTAAAGAGGGGACATTACAACTTAGCATTGGTGAATCTGAAGAACAAACCGTACTACCCTTTGCAAGGATCGTAAAGCCTTCCTTGACACACTCACCTCCATCACCGTACAACCTCCTCTCTCCCTCACCGTACGCATCACCTCCACCACCATACGACCTCCTCTTCCCCCTCACCATACACATCACCTCCACCACTGTACGATCCCCCTTCCCCCCAACTGTACGGCCCCTCAACCCACAAACGTACGGCCTCCCTGCTACAACCGCATGGGCCTCCCAGACATAACCATACGGTCTCTCTACTACAACCATATGGGCCTCCCAGACATTATCGTACAGTCTTTTATGACCATGTTGGCATTTTATGGTTTTATACCATTGATTTATATTCGGTCTTTTTTGTAAGTTGCATAGGGAGCCATTTTCTTCAAAGTTAACTATTAAGGTCCCCTTAGTATAACTACTAAATAGTTGCTTTATCCGGCACTTTATCCGGCCCATAGAGTACCCCTCCATCCTATAATGGTGTGCACTTACTTTATATGGAGTTTACCTCCTTTTGGTTATATTTGTTCCACTTTAAAATATGATATTTAAAATGGAGTTTCCCTCAATTTGTTCTACCTTGAAAGGATGATATTTATATGGAGTTTACCTGCATTTGGTTATATTTGTTCCACTTTGGAAGATGATATTTATATTGAGTTTTCCTCCATTTTGATCTATCTGTTCCTCATGAAGAGGATGTTATTCATGGAGTTTCCCTCCATTTTCAATTGGCTTGACCCATTTTGAAGGCAATTGGTTGTTATTTATTATGATAAACATGATGGAAAATCAAGATCTTGAGTTGATCTGGTGCTTGAGTCACACGTTTACTAAGTTATCCTTGTCTCTCCTCATATTTCTTTTATTACTATACTAAGTGGATAGTCTTTTGCATACTTCATTGTTTAGATCGTGAGTCATGTAGGCTATGGAGTCAATAACCATTAGCAAGTGATGGGATGATTCATTAATGGATTGTCTATATGCATATGATTGACGCAATGTTGATGTTGTCGGTATTAGTTAGCCTTGTCTATGGTCATTTTTCTATTAGTATATTACCTTCAAGGAGCATTGATAAACACATTTCATATCTAATATTTTATGATATTTTGAGCATATGATTTATCTTGATATCAAGTTAACTTCATTTCTTTGTGGTGACAAGTTACATTTACATTTATCACTCTATCCCAATTTTCTCTACAAGAGTTTTCTAATACTTATAATATTTCAAAAGGATTGAAAACTTGAATATAAGATGAAATTACCCCTCTGGATAGTTGTCATGTTTCTTGTTTCAATGTTTCTAGGTAATCCACCAAGGCACATACAAGACATCATTATTTGTTGTATATATCCTATGCACCACAAATCCACTTGAAGGTGTAACACATTTGAAGGACCTATCCACTTTTCTTGGCTCTCCAAAATGTACCTACGCTGATAAGAGACCCCATGCACAATTGAAGACACTTTAAAGAACATGTTGTATTATTGTAAATCTATTTGTATACCCCTTCTCATTTCCCCAAATAAAGATTAAAGGGGCATGTTACAATTAGTAATCTTTCCTTGGTTGTATTTATTTATTAAATAGGATAAACAAAGGTATCCCTTATGTTGTATGTCCTCTAGTCTACATGTGAGGACGTGTCATTTGCTTGTCCTCTTGTCTATGTGTGAGGACAACTCATTTTTTGCAATTCCTTTATTAAAGAAAATAGTTTATTCCTCCTTAAGAGGATTATGACACTTGTTATGCACACACTTATGAATGTGGCAATCATTCACATGATTGTGAGTAAATAACTCCTCTTCTCATCTCTATCTAAGAGATGCTCCTCTCTCATTCTAAATAACATACCATCACTATGTAGTTCTTGTAATGAGCCTATGGCTCCATTTCTCTCTCTCTCTTCAATCTTTAAGCATTTGCCTCATTCATATAATTCACAAGAGGTTTTCTTTGCTTTCCCCTTCCAAAATCTTTGTCTCCTCTCTTGTGTTGATCTTGGAAAGCTCTTCTAAAGTATGGTAACTATATTCATAGTTAAACTCTCTTGAATTAATTTATTTTTTCTTAATTTCATTCGTTATTTCTAATCAAATAATGTGCACTTTGCGGAAAAATAGCCGCCTAGAATGAATAGGGCATTTTGCAAAGTCAAACACTTTTAAGAGGAATTAAAACAAGTGTTCAAAACATATGTTTTTCTTTCCAAAATCGTCACTCCTCTCTTGATGAAGGAAAATGCTTCTTAGAAGGAAAAAACCATGCAACAATATGCCTAAAAACTTCTCCGAGAGCACTAAAGGTTTAAACGTGTTTTTTGAATACAAATGCATACACCAAAAACATGCAATAGCATAAAAAATTGCCACTTTTGCCCTTTAGAGAAAAACGCATTTCAAAAGGGTAAAAACATGTATTTAAACACATACAAAACAACCTAAAATTGCCACCTTTGAGTTTACAAAGGAAAATGCATCATTTAGAGGCAAAGACATGTATTTAGAAACATGTAAAACCCTCTAAAATCACCACTTAGACTACTGGCTTTACAGACTTAGTGGAGAACGCATTTTTGAAAGTCATTAACATATATTTTAAAACATATGCCGTTGGCCTCAAATTCGCCACTTTTTGACTTAGGCTAAAGGGAATATGTATTTTTAATCAACAACATATGTATGGTCCAAAATCGCCATTTTGACTTAATGTGAGTGAAGGAACTCATTTTAATTTTACATTCACATGTTATAATGACATGCAAATATATTTCAAAAACCCACTTATATGGTGATTTAAAATTACATATGTATTTGATTATTAAAAATGAACTTATAATACAATAACATATGTAATCATACCACTGGGAGTGGATTTTCATGAAGTATTTTGCATGTGATATATGCAATATGAAATAAAAGTCCCACTTTATGCACTTGAGTCGTCTCATGTATTTGTATTTAATATTCAACTATAGTCTTTAATTAAGTAACATGACAAATAGCCAAGAAATCAGCTATTTTCATATAACACAAAAAACTATGGTCAAATCAAACTCTAAATGAGTTGAAATTTTAAAATGGACCATAAAATTCACTTTAAATAATTTTATATCGTGCAATTGCTAATAAAAAGCCCACTTTAATGAGGTTTTTTATAAAAATATCCTGTCGACCTACAAAACTCCACTTTTTTCCCTATAACATGAGCTAGACAACTTTGATTTGGACTTAAGTTAGCTCAAATTGAGCAAAATTCCAAGGGCTACTCACCTAAGGCAAAAACAGGACCAAAAAAAAATTTACAACATAAAGAAAAATAAAGAAAGGACATGAAAATTAACCAAAAAATGAGTGTTTGCAATGCAAGAAGAAAAAATCTTACCAACAAACAAGTGGGGATAATCTTGACGGAAAACATTCAAAAGAACATATACACAAGACTACACAAAGAACAATTCAAAGATACTGAATTATTTTCATGACGCCTCATCAATGCATTGAAACACAGAGGATTTGCCCACGAATCCATGAGAAAACCCCATAGGGTTGATGTCAAAATTGAGGACACCAAATATCCCCTCTAATAATGTAAGTTAATCATTTAATCAAATGACTAATTGATTCATAAAACATATATCTTAATATTAAACTAAACTAAATCTTATCAATTAATAGATTAAGTTAATCCAACAAAATATTTACATAAATTACCAAATCCGTCTAATTCTAATTAGATGTTAATATAAAATCATATTAATAAACAAACAATATTTATTTAATGAAATATTAAAATAAATAAGAGATTTCATAAACTGATTGGTGGGGTCACAATCCATCCTCTTTGCTCGACATATATTAACATAAGAACCAAATACATGGATAGGAATCTTTTCTTCGGATGGAGGCATTCAAAACAAAGTGGCAGCAAATAATTTCAAAGTTTAAGACCCTTCACGTGTGGATGATAACTAGCAAATATATACCACTTGATGCAAATCACGTTTTCCATCCAAAAATGGATTAAGCCAAATGGAACATCTCTACCAAATTAAAGAGAGGTGATCTTACTTTTAGGAAGAATAAGAGTAAGACTAGTGGAGTATATATAAGGCAAGTCTTTCTTTTATTTCTATATAAAATAAAATTTAAAATGAGGGAATATATATATATAGCATTTGAAAATTATATTCATTTAAATGATATTTTACAATTTGATTTTATATATTTTTTAATATAAAGAAATATACATTAGTATTTGTATATGTATAATAATATTTGATTTATTTTTATAGTTTGATCTTATGTATGTTAAATATCAAGAATTAGATGATGTGTTGCAAGATATTATAATTCTTTATGGATCTAAGTAATTGATGAGACCTTCCATAGTGTCAGTGTAGAGCCTATGATCATCCCTCTATGAATGATTATGCGCCAGTGTATGAATGGCTAGATGGAACCTCATAGTGTCTAGTGTAGGAAGTGAGATCCTCGTATGAATGGCCATCAAGCTAGTTTGAGAGATGAGTAACCATGTATGAATGACTAGATGCAAAATGGATGATATTGTGTCAGTCCATTGGACTGACACCGTAGAGATCAAAGAAATCTGTAACATGAGTTATGTGAGGCGTTAAGGTCATCTCCATCTGACCACCATGATTCAAATTAATAGATAATCTCCATGTACTAGAATATTCTAATAATGTCAACATATGCATATGTGATTGGCCTTGGATAGAGGATGTCCCATCTAGGAAGAATCTTGAGGGTTGCGCTTCTAGGAAGATGGTGGAATAACTAAGGGCTAGGAAACCCGAACTAGAGATGCCTTTGGTTGGGGTTTTAGATAGAGGGTAGAATAGTGTAGTTATGTTTATTATTACTATGATTCTAACATTTATTTTGCAGATATTTGTTGTCCCAAACTAACCCTAATAGTGGGGACATTACAGTGGTATCAGAGCCATGATCTTGCCATCATGTAGGGTGAAGGGGAATCAATCAATCTATTCAAAGGAAAGATACATATTAATAAGTTTGATAATTAGAGTAAGTATAAATACACGAGGATCATTTAAAATTACCATCATCATTTTATCTAAATAAATTATCAATTACAAGAATGATGCATTCAAACATAATTTATCGAATGACATCAATCATACATTTCCTTTTTAGTTATAAAGCTATCAACCAAATTATGGATAGAATCATCATGAAATTTATCAAATATTCTATGGCATTCAATCATAAGACAAATTGATTTCCGTTATGCTCAATTAATCACCTAATAGAAAATGAAGATCAATCTTACATTCACTATTCCAATTGACATGATCACTCAATATTGAATCACTCGTAATATTTAAATTAATCTTAAACTCTTGATTTTATCATCAAATTTAGCTGTGGAACTCAAGCAAGAGATGATTAACTATGATCTTTTCATTCAAATGAAAATCGTAATTGCTTCAAGACAAGCAATTTCGAGAGGGTAGGACTATAATATATATCCCCTATAATGATGTAATTTAATTATTTAATCAAATGTCTAATTGATTGATAAAACATATCTCTTAATATTAAACTAAACAAATATTATCAATTAATACAGTAAATTAATCCAACTAAATATATTAATACATAAATTACGAAATCCCTCTAATTCTAATTAGATGTTAATATAAAAACATATTAATAAACAAACAATATTTATTTAATGAAATATTAAAATAAATAAGAAATTTGATAAACCAATTCATGACGTCACGACCCATCCTCCCCACTCAACATATATTAACATAAGAACCAAATACATGGACAGATATCTTTTCCTTGGATGGAAGCATTCAAAACAAAGTGGCAGCAAATAATTTCAAGGTTTAAGACCCTTCAGGTGTGGATGATAAACAACAAATAAATACCAATTAATGCAAATCACATTTTCCATTCAAAAATGGATTACGACAAAAGGAAGATCTCTACCAAATTAAAGAGAGGTGTTCTTACTTTTAGGAAGAATAATAGTAAAGCTACGTGGAGTATATATAAGCTAAACATAAGGTAAGTCTTTCTTATATATACTCCACGTAGCTTTACTATTATTCTTCCAAAAAGTAAGAACACCTCTCTAATTTGGTAGAGATCTTCCTTTTGCCTTAATCCATTTTTGAATGGAAAATGTGATTTGCATTAACTGGTATTTATTTGTTGTTCATCATCCACACCTGAAGGGTCTTTCTTTTATTTCTATTAAGGAATATATATATATATATATATAGGATTTTAAAATTATATTCATTTAAATCATATTTTACAATTTGATTTTATTTATTTTTAATATAAAGAAATATACTTTAGTATTTGTATATGTATAATAGCATTTGCTTTCTATATATTCATTTAAATGATATTTTATTATTTGTTATTATGTTTGTTAAATATAAAAAATTAGACGATGTGTTGCAAGATATTATAATTCTTTACGGATCTAAGTATTGATGAAAACTTCCATAGTGTCAATGTAGAGTCTATGATTATCGAATGATTATGCACCAATGTAGAGTTTTGAGGATGTCTTTATATAAATGGCTAGATGAAACCTCATAGTGCCAGTGTAGGAAGTGAGATCCTCATACGAATGGCTAGATGCTAAAATGGATGATATTGTGTCAATCCATTGGACTGACACCATGGAGATTAAGGAAATCTCTGACATTAGGTATGTTTGGCATTAAGGTCTTCATCTAACCACCATGATCAAGATTAATAGATAATCTCCATGTGCCTAAATACTTTGATGATGTCAACATACGCATATGTGATTGGCCTTGGATAGAGAATGTCTCATTCAATAAGAATCTTGATGGTTGCGCTTCAGGGAAGATGGTGGAATAACTAAGGGTTAGGAAACCCAATATGAAGACGCCTTTAAGGTTGGGGTTTAAGAAAGAGGGTAGAATAGTGTAGTTATGTTTATTATTAATATGATTCTAACATTTATTTTGTAGGTATTTCTTGTCCCAAACTAACCCTAATAGTGGGGACATTACTTTATGTATACAAATCTCATATTAATACTTTTACTTTTTAGTTATATCGTGTTTCTAAAACATTAACATAGATAGAAATCGTGTCTCTATTTTTAATTTTTTTCATACAATCAATGGAAATTCATTTTCCATTAGACAAGTCCCATACAATTTCTTATATAGAAAGCATAAAAAAATTAGAGAACCAACATATGCATAGATAATATTAAGCATAAAAATCTAACAATGATTATCTCAAAATTTCACAACAAAATGGAACAACGACAATCAACACAAAGTCTTATTAAAAAATCATAATGTTTTTTTTAATGGTCCTCAGTTAGTCTTTTGTTTATTAAGTAGTTTCTATTTTTGTCTTTACTTCATGATTGTTTCTTTAAAAACATTGTATTTATAATCTATATAAGGAGCTTTCATCTCCTTTGTTTAATATACCTACAACAACATTGATTTACCATGGTATAAAAGTGGATTGATGGGATTTCTTAAAATTTGGCAAATCTTTTAAGAAAAAATCAAGCTTATTTAATCTGCATTTTTTCTCCAGAATTTTGTTTCGATTTTTTGAACAAAATTTTTTAGAGATATTGTTTGAAAATTTTGTGGTTAGTCTTCGAAAATTTTTGATGAAAATTGCAAGCCTAATCAAAGGTTTTGATTGTGTGATTTCTTCGTTCTAGTAAAAGTCTATGAATTTCAAAGGTTGCATGTTTTTTGCATGTAATTGAATGTACTTAAACACGTTTTGTTTTACCATGCGAAGTCTCGTGTTTTGTCACATGAAGGTTTTTGTAATGGAATTTCATAGTTTTTTTCCTTAAAAAATTATCTGATGGGTTTTCATAATTTTTCCCTCAAATTGTTTTTGATTCTGTAATTCTCAAAGTTGTGTTAAGTTCTTTTATGGGTTTAAAATTTTTCCCTCAAGAATTATCAAGTGGGTTTATAATTTTTCCCTAAAAAATTATACATTGGGTTTTACCGTTTTTCTCGAAAATGAAGCTTTGTATACTCTGATCCATGTCTCAAATTCTATTTTCTGGGTTTGATTAATTTTTCACCCCAAAAATCGAGTCTCATTTTTCAGATTTTTCTCCTAAAAAATCATGTTTTTTTGCAATCTAGTTTGCAACATCATCCTCATCTGCAAATTTTGGAGCGTTGGCTGATTTTACCTCAAAAGTGTGCTAGTTGTTATTAGTGTTTCTCTGTCTCCAAAGAAGAACAACTTCCTTATCCAACATCAGGTCGGATATTTTTGTGATGATTTCTAGTAAGGTATTCTGTTGATTCTGGGAAGGTTAATGGTAGACTCATCTTAGTGGTAGGCTCATCTCTTTTTGCAAAGATTTTTTAAGAAGGGGGCACTTTTCTTTGTTCTTTTATGGACAAATTTTGGTTTCTTGGTTATTTATATTTTGCAGATCCAGAGAGGGACTAAGCAGCAGAAAAATGTTTTGAAGAATTTGTGACCAAAAAGATAGCAATTAGACAATGACCATTAAGGGAGGGTATTAGAATATTGTAATGTTTCTTTAATGTTCTTCTTAGTTAGTAAAGTTTATTAAATAATTTCTATTTTTTACTTAAGTTCACAATTTTTTTTCTAGAAACATCATCTTTGTAAATATATATAAGAAGCTTTCACCTCCTTTGTTTAATACAACTACAACAATATATATTTACCATAACAAGTCTATTATAACTCTCTATAGAAAAATAAACAATTAACATGTTGGTAAACTACTTAGATAGATGGCTCAAAGAAATGGTGCCTTTCTTTCCCTAAAGATCATTAGAAATGAGTTCTTACATGTTATCTTCAAAAAAAAAAAATTTATATTTTGAGGAATACTACAAATAGTGAACACATGCCTATATAAGTCTACAACCTTTTTTTTGGCCCAAAGCTAGAATACTAGATTGGTAAGAAAAGAATATATATCAAGCGACCTAAAATAACACACAAACCTTTCATTTTTCTCATGCCATCTAAAGAAAGAATTATGTAAGACATGCTAATAGATACTTAAAGATTAAACAATAAAAATGAAATACATTAAGTTTCAAGTTTAACTTTTATAATACTAGGCCAACAAAGGTTTACAAAGCTCACCTGTAAAGTGGCATAAGACGATAATTCAACATCTCTAACAATATCAATAGAGGCCCAGTTTTGCTCAATCCTGTGTTGTAGCGTTGTAACACTTGCTGCTGACATAACATCTCCAATTAAAACTGAAGAATTGAAAGAACTATTCAACAACTATAACAAAATTAAATCTTGTAATAGATGCTTCAATGCTACAATTATCTTTATTGTTTGAAAACAAAGGATCGTCTCACATGTTTTTTTCACTACGAATAATAAATTCCTTGAAAATTATCCCAAACTCAAAAGAAAAAGTTTCAAGTATATCATGACACTATTATTATTCTCAAGCAAAAAATGAGTAAAAATATAAAGAATGAAGCTTCAAATATTAACTTTTATTAAATTCACATACAATGCGATTCCCTCAAACCTCAAATACTAGATTCCTCTAATATGCCCTGGAATCTGATTTTGGTTTTATTTCGGTCTCGATTCTTTCTGGATTCATGCTACATACTAGCAAGGCCTCTCTCCAACAGTTGGGTAGGACCCACAGGGAACTCAGTCGCTTGGGAGGGACCTAGGTGGAATCCAAGAGAACCCAATAGACACCCAAGGCTTTGGGTGCCCAATTATAGGCCCCACATGCCAGTTTTTAATTTTTTTCAAATTTAAAAGCCTTATAAAACCCTAATTCAACAATAATGCATGCATTTGGTCATTTGATGATATTTTATTCATCTCTCAAGCATTTTTCACTATTTTTGCCTTGTTCTATGACTTCTCCAAGTCTTTGTAAATGAAGAAGAGGCCACCCTTTCACATGACATAAACATAGCAAGTGGCACGATAAATGATTAAAATGAAGTTGGAGTGGAAACAAATGTTAACCTTGATTCATGTGATGATGTTAAAGATGAATTTGAATATTAAATATGGATTGTAATTTAAATTTTCACTTTGTAAAGACATTTGGAGACTTTTGCAAATTATGAATATAATATATATGATGTATTTTATTTATAATTTTATTGGCAATTATAGATTTTGAATATCACACGTCTAACTTATTATTATTATTATATGCTTAAAGTTTTCAACCAATGATTAATGAACATCGAACATGTAACATACGCAAAACTTTGATGCACATATATATTTATAAGTTTGTAATATATTGATTTGTGTGTGTGTGTATGTGTGTGTGTGTGTGTTTTGTTTTGTTTCTATGGAACCAGAACCTGCCCCAAAAAAAATGTTGAACCCACGAACAGAAACCCAAATCCGTATCAAAACCACGATTGATTACTTAGCCTCAAACTTGTAAATTTTTTCAAAAGCTTATATTCTTTGATATGACAACACTTTTAGAATAGAATGGTAAACATTGAAGAGCACACAATTATACTGAAAGGGGGTGAATCAATATAATAATAATTTTGCTAATTTAAAACTTTTATCCACACAAGTAACTTCAAATAACTCTAAATGCTGAAATCGGCAATTATGCCCATAAACACAATGACGCAAAGGTCTACGTGGAAACTCAATGCAATAGAAAACTGCAACAAATAAATGCTTTTATATAAACTTAGTCTTCTACAATGATTTGTAGGCTCCAACCTACTAGAGGCTTCAACCCCTTTGTTTATGAGCACCAACTCACTGCAAACTTCAACTCCGACACTTCGCAAGCATTGCCCTACTGGAAGGACCAACCCCCACTGCTGCCTTTATGAGCACCAACCCACTACACTCAAACTTCTTTTCCACCTTGGTGATGTTGCTTACTCAACTAATGATGGACATTTTGCTTGCACAATTTCTCTTCTTAAATCTGATACTTATGTTTGTATATTTTCTTTTGGTTCAACACATATACGCTTTTCTCCCTTCCTTTATATTTTTGCACTAGCTCCTCATATTTATTTCAACTCCTTTCTTATATAAATATATATCAGATTTAAGAAATCTGAACAAATATTTCCTTTTATTACACTCTCTTTTATTACAATGTCATTCAATATATATCATTCCAACTCTACACTTTTACAACTTCATTTCAAACCTCTATATATGTGTTATGTATGTTCCTTCTATATCATTCCAACTATTTACTTTCACACTCTGCTCTGATATGCTTGCTCTGCTTTCTTCACATCATGACCTTTTTTTTTGGCAAATGAAATATTCTTTTATTTATATCTTTTCATTCACACGAGTTATGTCTCTTGCTAGAGGAGATGTCTTTTCAACCAATTCTCACCTTCTTATTTCAAATATTTTTACTATACTCATAACTGTTTTTAGTATTCTCCTTTATTAAGTGCACCTCAATTTATATTAAAATCTGTATATATTGTCAATATGTATGCCGATTAATAATCACAATGCTTATATTTTCATCACTATCATTCCAAACCATCGAGCCATTTTAAAGTCGGTCCTTAGTTATTTATAAACTGTGGCTGCTCTCTCTCAGATTTGATTATAATTGTCTCCATCTATAATATATCATCTAATCAATAACCGACGCACATACTCAAACTTCAATTGCTGAGTCGTGATAGGACACCCACGAACCTCCTTGTTGTTTTATATGTTTGATCTCTCCTATGTATTCAAGATGACATGGAGCTTATTCAACCACTAGATATGTTCATAATATACACTTGCCGTTGATACTAATGTATGAATGACTTAGCAAGGCCAACAAGGCCACTGACTTGGAACTCACGATAAATATGCATGTTGCTGTTCCTTTGACTGAACTTGTTGTCGGAATCTGTAGTTGTTTATAATATCGCTGATGTACCCTTCACCAATATCGTTTCTGGTCTCACATAATTCCTAGGCTTCTCCCAATGACATCTGTATACTGTTTATTTCCTTTCTATTTTATCAGCCCCATTTGCTGTATGATTATCGCTCCATAATCACTTATATTGTAATTTATCGCTGCATTCTTCTATGCATATTTTATCGTGAACTTTATCATTGTTACCATCTGTTCCATATCTCATACAATATGTTGACTTTTGAAGAATGTATGGTTTCAACCTAAATGTCTTGGTGAAGTAATTTATGCTAGACAAACTGAATCGTTAATCTGCATAGAGACAACATCATCCTTGATACTCTGTTTTGTTTAAATATATTTGGTGTCCACTATGGCGACTGTAAATCTTCATATTTCATTTGTTTCTTATCAGAATTTATTTGGTCTTTTGTTCATTGTTGCCGCTGCATGCTAATTCTATCAAACTTTAGTATCTTCTCGTACGGATCACTCCTTCGATATATTATAAAACTCTGCTTTCAGTGAAACTGGAAATCACTTCCAATAAAATTGCTAATTAAGAAATAATTTAAAGTTGCTGTCTTGGATGTAACATCCTTAAACTTTTCTTGAGAATCGATTTAACTGACGAGTATAATCTTAATTATAATCGCTGTCATCTTAGGATGTTTACCACTGCTGTGTAAACATTCACCGTCTAATTCCTTTTCTGAATCATTATTTCATCTGTATAAATTGCTCGTATTGCAAAATCACTCATTATTTACAGGCCATTGCCTTGATGATTCAATCATTATTTTATGCTAAGACTTAGTCATTCCCATCTATATACTTGCGTAAATTTTCCTTTTTCTGAATGAAATAAAATATGCATTCCTTTGTATTCACACTTAATAGAGAAACATACTCATGTTCTTAATTTAAACATGTCTTCTTGTCAACAATCTTATCCATATACGTCTTGCAAACATCTCTTTCACATTTCGTCCCTTTGACATTGATGATGCTTATTGTTCATACTTATGAAATCCTTTGACATCAACGACAACTTCTTTCCAACTTTGACATCAATGACAATAATTCCATCAAACATATTAGTACTCCTATAGATTATGCGGAATACTTGAAGAGTTTAATGATATTCTCATGCACATCAATTGATTGAAACACACTTCCACCTCCATTAAACCAGACTTAGGCTCTCATAGACAGCCATGAAATGATTGCTTAATAGCCTCCACCCCCTCAAAGAAGCATGATCTCCTCCCCAGTGATGCCCCCTGAATACCCAACCCAAATCTTCAATTCAGCTATCTCCAGAGGCAACCCAAATGTACATGGAAGCAATAATTCATCTTCTACCATGCAAAACATGCCATAGTAAAAGTCATTTCTCCATCCAAAAGAGGATGAGTATGTTTTGAGAATAGTATCTCATATATCTTTTCCTTTCCACCCAAGATCTTCATTTTAATAAATGAAATACAGCATCAAACACCACCACTCGTGGAAAGATCTCTAAAATGCAGATTTATGGGAGCTCTCCCTCTACTCAAAAATCTCTAAATTTGGGTACAAAACAAATGTTAACCTTCATGATCCATCAAACTACTTGTGATGCCAATGGGTTAATTTATAGTGATTGTTTTCTGAATCAAACAAGGGGCCCTCATATTCTATGGAGGACCGTATCGTAAATCAAACAAATGAGATTTTATAAGAAACATTGATCACTAGCTTTCATAAAAATGAAAATTTTGCCAGGTGTGGTACCTACATGTGTCAGACTACCACTTCCAAGCCACTTACTAGATGGTCTGAAAATAAATAATAGAACAGTTTTAAAGGATTCAACCCACTTTCTACAGGGAAAAACAAACCATTCTTTCTTTCAACTTTGCAATAAACTTAAGATACCAAAATAACGTCTGCCAATCTGATTTAGACAAAACCAAATGAGGTACAGGCACATGTAAAAACACTCTCCTTTCTCTAAACCTTATCCTCTTGGAAACCAAAGTACCCTTTTCCTCTCTGTTCTAAATTTCTCTGCATTCTCCCGTGCTCAACCTTCTCTAAATTGTCATGTCCCCTGCCAATACTGCAGCCCTTGTAAGATAAAATGACAGACTTCAAGTTTCCGATTACTGCTGTTACAACCATTACGCTAGGGCCGACTCAGCTAGGGATGTTAAGACACATTTATTTGTCCGAATGCATTCCAAATGTTTAATTTATGTTGTGTTGGCTGACAATATTTACATTATTTAATATTTGTTTAGGGCTGACTTCCTGCTAAATAAGGCAATGATTATACAGCTATAAGAAAAGCAATTTATATTAAAGATATTGATATTTGCAAAGAGTGCAACCTGTACGAGTCATAATGGGTGTCATTCATCTGAAGACATGATCCTTCATAGAGAGACAACAACACTGACACGACTCTTCATAGAGGGTCACAGATGCCAAGGATTGCTCTGCTTCAAAGATAACTATGGCATATAAGAGAAGGAAAGGCCAAACAGAAAAAAAGAATTAATAAGAAAAAAAGTAGAACAGATGAATCAAGCAATCAGTCCAGAACACAGTCCAAAGATAGAAGGGAAAGGAATACAATCAACAAACACTATCATACAACAGTCCACAGAAACAAGAGACGTAAGACCAGCTGCATCCAGCGACATCATCCATTACTATCAGACAGGCAGAAGCTAATAGCAGGAACATCCAGATTGGGAAGAACAGACTCCTATGTTATTGTTTTTGGTAGCTTCAGTTGGATAAACCTATGAATCTAAAGTTCTAAACTATTGAAGATATTATATATTTATTTAACTAATATCATGTGAGATATAATAAATAAATATATATACAGAGAGAAATTAATATAATAATGATTCACGGCATATATATATATATATAATTAAAATTGTCATTATATTACTTACATAATAACTCACTATAAATACAAGAGATCGCTGCCTTTCAAAAACACATACTTTATAGGCAATGCTATTACATTTGCAGCGATCCTAAAATCAACAAGGTATCAGAGCCAGGCTGGAAATGAAACAGGAATCAGAATTGGAGGTCTTATTTGAAAGAAACGGCAACTAATTGATCTAAGTTGCTCAGAAAGGATAGATACAGCAATTGTGGTTGAACTGGAAGTGCAGCAATCATCTAGCGTAATATGCTGCATAAGGTTTGTGTGTAGAAAGCGGTATACATAGATCCCAAATTGTTGACAGTGATAAATTAGAGAAGACGGTGAAGTTTCGTCCAAACAGGAGACATCTTTTCAGAAGCTTGGCATTCAAAACTCATGCACAACCCTGGGTGTTTATCTTGAATAACTATGTATACTGGTCAGGAAAGCCCAGCAAAAGATGATAATCTATTTGGATAATCAAACACAAAACTTTATACAAAATAGAGGAGTCGTTGAGGATAAGAAGCAACCCTTTTTTTATTGGTTAGACCTACAAAACGGAATAAATTAAATTCACAGGGCAAAGACAGAATTTAAAAGTGGATAACATGGAACAGAGTATGAAGGGTGGTACGAATGGAACCCAACTGAGAATTATTGTAGATTCCCAGTAGGAGAAAACAATTAACACTCAGCAAGCAGTTCATCGAAATAGTCATCTTGCCTTGTAAACGGATAGATCAGGAGAAAGAATAATATTCAAATCGCAATAGAAAAGACACATTAGTGCATGGAAACATTGCATTAAGAAATCAATACTACCAAAGGAGATATCTATTGCCTCTGCGACAGATAGGAAGTACTAAAATGAACATAATACAAACAGACAGTATTGAATATATGCAAGGGCGAAACGTTATATGATTGACCCATCATTATTACCACAGTAAGGGAAGATATAAATGACAGAGCCCGGAAATATAATACTGTTAAAGAATTATATCCAACCAGAGACATTAAAGCTGTTCACAAGCAAGACACGTGGATGGAAGATGCTCATTGAAAACTGCAAGTAGATGACATAGTTTATGAAAATCATCCATCCTAAAATATCAAGGAATGTTGATTAATAAACCTAGGAGGCATTGGCAATAGGAGGGTATTCAGAAAGGATTGAAGGAAGACACGTGCAAGCATTAAATAATTTAACCAGGCACTCAAGGCAATCCACATTCGAAAGAAATAGTATAAGGAAAGAGCAAGATCAAAACAACAACGAAGATGTCTGTAACAACAAAGGATTATAAAAGAAAGATGAGAAATAGAATTAATAATTATTGGCATCTTTTACAACATACATTCACCATCTGCAAAGATAAGCTAACTAATGCATCAATTATTAAGGAGAAATGATGTGATGCCAAGAGGTGAAATCTGATAAATCTAATGAGTTGCAATCGTCAACACCCATACCCCTTCATGGTGTATCAAAGGATGTCAACCATCATATTTAAAGGAAAGAATGGAAGGTTTTGAAGGAAGGCAATAAAAGATTTATGATCTTATTGTAAGAAGTAGATTATGCATAAGGATAACTGGAAGAGAGATTTTTAGTAGCTATCCCAATATTATAAACCAACCAAAGAGGAGCCACTACAAAGGACATCGTTGAAGCGAAGAAAAGAAAAGTACGATAAAATGGAATGGACCCTCATTGAAGTTAACTTGTATCAAGGATGATGATGATCTGCAAATAAATATTTATTATCCTTAAGTATTTCATGTATCTACTCCCTATATTCTCTCTCTTATTTGTATTTCTATCCATACTATAAGAGCTTTGCCTTGATCTTTAACTTTCTCTCCCGAGATGTTCTTGCAGAAATAAGGAAGATTGATATTAGATTTAGATGGAGTCTGAAATGCATGTGTGTAACTGCATGATTTTAACGGGCCTACCACTTCTGTACATCATGAGGAATTGACGACTTTTAAATAATTATCACTTTTATTTGTAGAATTTATTGAAACGTGACGATCTTACAATAACTTAATCTTCTATTATGTGGATATCTTATGATGTCTGAGCAGATCATGATAGATTATATCTTGCAGAGTGGATTAAGTTCCTTAAACAGAACATGAACGTTCCTATCATAAGTATCATTGAGGATACATGTGCACATACCTTAGGACCATTTTTTTGAGTACCTGGTGAATGGTATACAACTAATATCATGTGATATATATATATATATATATATATATATATATATATATATATATATATATATATATATATATATATATATATATATATATATATATATATATATATATATATATATACGTGAGATATAATAAATATATATATATATAGCAAGAGAAATTAATATAATTATGATTCATCGAAATTAGTTTTATATATATATATATATATATATCTTTAATTGTCATTATATTAATTACATAATAATGAATAGACATGGGGCTAGACCCCCAGTCAATTCAGTTATCAGTCTTGGGAAGTGTGACCAGTTGATGAGACCTAGAGCTGCCACAAGCATGCAATGTTTGTCTGCCAGAGGTGAAAAGAGCACTGGAGCAAGCCTTTCAAGAGGGGTGCTACACTTTGAGTCACTCGGAGTAGGAGTTGGATGTGAGTGTAATGTCCCCTTTTTAGCATTCATAGCATGATGTTGTCATTAGCCTATTTCCCCACGGTCCCATAGGCTAACCAAGACATCAAAAGGGCTTAGAGGCCATTTGGCCTAGATAGTTTTAGTTGCAGGTCTTTCTGAGGGGTTTTGAGGCAACTTTGGGCATACTTACTATTTATAGTAAGTCATCTTGGGCATGGGTGGACATCCAGTGGCAACGATATGTTGATGGTAATTGTTTAAAATCGGCAAGAAGACTTGTTTATCATTGATAAGATTTGTTTTGCATTGATAAAGCTATTTTATAAAGTTAAATTTAAATATTTAACTTTATTAATACATAGACTATAGTTTGTGGAAAATATTTAAATTAAAAGAGTCCCTTTTATTTTATAACACATTGGAGACATAAGTTACATAAAGAGAGTTATGTTTTATCCCACATTGAGAAAACGAAGGATGGAGCTCTTGTGAGAACACTATAAAAGAAATGGAAGAGCTTCTTTTAAGCATGGTTGGAAATATCAAAGAAATTGGAGAATTTTCTAGAGGTTATGTCTCAATAGTTTAAAGGACGAAATCCCTTCAAGCTGGAAATCTTGACGCCATTGAAAGATATGGTCTTGAGATTCAACAGGGTAGCAATCCGAAAAAGCAGTCTGAAAAAGCGGAACCAAAAAAGTAGGCGGAAAAACCGGAATCGAAAAAGCAAGCGGAAAAAGCGGAAATGAAAAAGCAAGCGGAAAAAGCGGAATCGAAAAAGCAAGCGGAAAAAGCGGAACTGAAAAAGCAGGCCGAAAAAGCAGTTAGAAAAAGTAAAGCAGAAGGGGCAGCATTGAAGGAAAATTATTACAGCCATCTACAACCAGGTTCCCTTGTTAGTATTGTTTTTTTTAGGGTATTATAAGTTTCAGCTGTAAGTGTGCATTATACCAGCATTGTCATTTTGGTGATCCATGTAAATGCCAAAGTCTTGGCCATATTTCATGAGCATCGTATTAGAAATTTGATTGCAATCAAAAAGATAATTAGTTGCTGGTGTCATTTAAGCAATTCAATCTCATTATTTATCAGCTAGATAGTTTGCATACCAACTGTTTGCAAAAATTCTAGTTGGCTGTAGATGTTCATTTCTCATGCTTAGATCTTATATATACATTGAAAATTGTCAGAATAAGTTGCACATTCATGTTAGGTCATTGTATAGTCCATTCTGAGTCTTCGAGCACAAGATTCTCATTGATGCAAATTGAAAAAAGAGTCATTTAAAGCAAGCTGAAATACTATATCAGTCATATGTCCCTTGCATGTGAATTGTTTGACAAAATTCTTTGAGCCTTCAATCAGCATTTTTGAGAGCAGATTTGAGGAGGGTTATTACAGTGGTATCAAAGCTTGCTTGCAAAGTGTTTGACGAAATGTCAAACAACTGAAGTATAAAGATTTTGGTGTTTGAAGAAATTATAACCTATTGGGGTTATTACAGTGGTATCAGAGCTTGCTTGCAAAGTGTTTGACGAAATGTCAAACAACTGAAGTATAAAAATTTTGGTGTTTGAAGAAGTTATAACCTATTGGGGTTATTACAGTGAGGTTGTCTTAGTGGATGCATAGAGAGCTCAGAAGGAGTTGACCATCCAATTGGACGCAATAGAGTGACACTTGGCTCAGTGTACCCAGGCATTGGCAACAGAGAACGCCGCACGAATGGCTATCAAGGTCAAATTGGCTAAGGAGACAGTATTATGTTAGCAGAGGCTACAGATACAACGTGTTTTGGAGACCAGTTTGGTGCAAGCACGGGAGGAATGTGAATGTGATGTGATGGAAAAAGATCTATTATGTGAGTCATAGTTAATGTATTCCAATTTGTTAATCTGCCTCGAATATTTTGTAATTATCATCTAGAGACGATTTTACTTTTTGAGCGGATAATGTTGTTGGTAAATTCTATATTGTAGCCGACGGGTAGAAGTGTCTCCGAAAGGGCACATGACAGTTGAGTCACTCCTTCGAGAAAGTATATGTGCACCGTCCGGAAGGGACTATTGATCATAATAATCATATTGTAAGCATTGGAGTGCATATTGCGTATATGAATAAAGAATTTATTCTGTGCTATATCTTACTATACTACATGCAATAAGTATCCTTTTACCCTATAAGGTAAATAGACATGTCTCTTCTTGGCACATTCTCAATATAAATACAAGAGATCATTACCTTTGGAAAACACATACTTTATAGGCAATGCTATTACATCTGCAATGATCCTAAAATCAACATGGTATGAAAGCCAAGCTGCAAATGAAACAAGAATCAAAATTGGAGGTTTTATTTGAAAGAAACAACAATGAATTGATGTAATTTCCTGCAAGAGTCTATATATAGAGATTATCGTTGAAATGGAAGTGCAAAAATCATCTCGCGTAATATGCTTCATAAGGTTTTTGTGTAGCAAGCGGTATACATAGATCCAAGATTGTTGACAACGATAAATTGGAGAAGACGGTGATGAGGTTTCGTCCAAACAAGACGGTGATGACTGTCAGAAAGGTAGTCAAGTGCACCGAAGTTGACAGCTGAGGAGGGGTAAAGACTGTGGGCCCACTACCCGCTGCCTCACCGCCAACTTCTGCCAATGTGCTAACCTCTTCTTCAAGAGACTCAGCCCTGTCACTCACCGAAGTGCCCTCCCGTCCGCTATCTGTCTCTTCGGAAGCATCCAATCCGCGGAGTACTTTCTTGTGGCCTGTTGCTGATCCTCCTGTATCCAAGTGTTGCCAACAGAATATGGGGGGCTCCCCGTCTGCCAACTTGCCCCTAGGAGGAGCCTCAAAATCATCCAGTGGAATCTAGCTAGCTGCAGCCTCCAGAAACAGCCCGATGGCATGGCGCAGCATAAAAAATGTTTGGTGTTGAAGAGTCATGAATTCCTCCATCTTGTCGGCAAGCATTAAGGCCCAATCATATATCACTCCCTACATGATACCATTCATAAACGCAATCTGCGGCAATGCTATATCTGAAGCTCGAGTGGCACCTGTCAACCTGCTCTTGATGACGTCCATGATACACCACCAGTGACCCTGCTGAATAAAGTCTCTGCGAAGCCCTCTGCACTTTGACCCCTGAACCGCTGCCTCCCTCTCCACAGGTGTAAGGTCCTTGCATACTAGATCTATCCAATGCTCCTTCTGTTCCCGTGAGAGTTTATGGTTCTTGATCTCCACTTTCTTACCATCTGGGCGAGGCATGCCGAACACCCTGGTGAAATCCCTAGGTTTAAAGGACACCGTCATCTGCTACTTCTTGTACAGGAATGTACTTGTTTTACTCCGAGCGCTATATGTCTTTATCGTGGTGTGCAATACTAATTCGAACAACCGAATGGAGAAGATGGGAAGCTGGATGGCCAAATGCACCTGTACCCGCATCAAAATCTGTTTACTCTGGTCTGCCTCCAGGGTCTCCTGCCACCACCTCCGGCATTCGCTCCCACTAAGACTCTCGAACTGGACGGTGAGATAAGTGAGTTCCTCCTTGGTCTTCTATTTCTTGCTACTGGAACCGGAGGGGCATGCAACTCGAATCCCCGATGCCAAAACCCTTGAATTCTTTTCCATATTTGCTGCCAATTGACTCTTCCACGGCTTCCGCTTGCCTGCTAACTCCATGTAAAAATGGCTTATTTCTCCTTATATATATTTCCTCCGTCCGTTACAAGGAATGTCACCCCTGATGCCTCGAACTCACCTTTCCACGAACCGTTACGGCAGCAACTAACTACTGGAGGAGTCCGACCCAAATGAGAAACTCAAGCAATTCTTGGGGCAGTGAAAACAATGAAACCATCTCTTTCTTCGAATTACCTCCCTGCAATACTATCTCGACATGCAATATCGGAACCTCCAATCCCGTTTCTTCAGTTATTACATCTCATGGGCATGGTTGAGTGAGATCCTCCAATCAAAAGTAGCGCTTGATAACCCAGCGACACAGTTCAGTTTAAGATTTTCAAAACTGCCGGTAGAAGTGCTTGCGTTGATATAGCCACCGAAAATTACAGGCATAAGATGAAATGGTTCTATGTGATTGGGTCTACGACTGCTTCAAATATGGTAGATTCAGGATTGCAGAGGTGTTGATTCAACTCAGTTGGAAAGAATGGTGTTGGTGGTGTAGATCCGTCTTGAAGTCCTGTACGATCTCCCTCCGTGCAGACTTCTTTGCTCCTTTCCCCTACACGATTCAATTGCCTGGTAGCGAATGGTAGGTAAAGGAAATTGTTTTTTGCTTCCGTGGGATGCTTTCTGGCGGAGAGGTTAGAGATTTAGAGCCCGCAGACAGGCTGCCCTCGGGGCTTTTCATTTACCCGCGGACAGACTGTCCGTGGGGCCTTTGCCTTTCCCACCCACGGACAGACTGTTGCCCGCGGGCTCTTCATTTAACCGCAGACAGACCCCTTTTTTTTTCAAAAATTTCATTTTTCTTTCTTCTTTTTTTTAAATTAAATAACAGAGGTACCTCCAGTTGGCGTCGCCGCGTCACAGTCCTTTAATGACGACGACGGAGGATTCATGTGAGCACTGGGTGACGACGACATCCTTCTTGCGCGGTATATTTTTAGTTTGGATCCGTTAACCGCCTGAGCCATCTCCTATCCGTCCAAGGTTGCCAGTTTGATTGCTCCATTGTCGCCAACCTCTCGGATCTGGTATGGTCCAACCCACCACACCTTGAATTTTCCCGACATGATTTCATTGCGGCCATCATACTTCAATACTAACTGTCCCGGCTGGAATCTGCTACGTTTCAGATGCTTATTATGCCAGACCTTGCGTCTGTTTTGTGCCACTTCCATCGCCCACTGTGCCAAAAACCGTTTCTCCTTCAACTTATTCAAATTATTTAACCGCTCTTGTAAGCTTCCGTCATCATCCAACTTGTTTTCCAATGCTATTCGAAGACTCGGGATCATGAATTCTGCTGGGACTACTGCTTCCTGTCCAAACATTAACTGGAATGGTGTGTGCCCTGTGAGTAGTAGTCGAATAACATGATTAACAAAATGACCTCCCCTATCACTTGTTAATTGTAACGAGATTCCATACCTGGTAATGATCTGTTCATAAATAAATTAGGCAGTGCTGACGGCCGAGTTATCTGGTAACGCAGGTGCCTCCACCCACTTGGTCAGGTACTCCGTTGCAACAATGATGTACCAGCACTGTCGAGTCTTGCTCACCCTTTGTGGTCCAATGAAATCTAATCCCCATCTCTCAAAAAGCTCTTGCGCATGTGAGGGGTGAAGTGGCATGAAATCTCTCTTCAGCGGCTTCCCGGACCGTTGGCAAGTGTCACATCCAACGACCCATTCCCACGCGTCATTGTACACCATCGGCCACCAGCGACCTGCGAGCAATATCTTCTTTGCAGTGGTGTCGGGCCCCATGTGTCCTCCCGCAAGACCCTCATGTGCTTCTTTTAACACCTGCGGTATCTCTTCTTCCAACACACACCGCCAAAGAATATGATCCGACCCCATTTTGTAGAGCAATCCATTGATCAATTGAAACGTGCGACTCCTGATTATCAACTTGCGCCTATCATTCGGTGACATCCCAGTGGGAAACTGTCTTGTTGACAGGTACTCGCCAATACTCCTGTACCATTTCGGCAGTACACCAATCTGAAACAGCTGCGCGTCAGGGAAGTCGTCATTCACACCCTCCGCTAGTTCCCCTATTTTGATCCGCAACAGGTGGTCGGCACTAACATGTTTCTTTCCTAGCCGGACAATGATTTTGAAGGTGAATTCCTGCAACAGGAGTAGCCATCTACTGATCCTCCCTTGGATGACAGGTTTATTAACCATGTACAAGAGAGCCTGGTGATCAACATAGAACACGAACGGTGTAGCAAGCAAATAATGACAGAATTTTTGCACAACATAGACCATTCCCAACGCTTCTCTTTCAGTCGTGCTGTAGTTCTGCTCGGCCTTTGATAACAACCGGTTGGCAAAGTATATTGGGTGATCCAGTCCATGATTACTAGTCTGTGCCAGGGTCGCACTGATCACATAGTTGGAGGCATCCACATGAACATGAAACTCTTTATTCCAATCCGGATATGCCAGGATGGGTGTCGTATGTAATATCCTCCCCTGATTTGAACTTTGACTTGCAAAAATTTAACTTAAGGAATATTGTCAAACACTTTGTATGCAAACTCATAAAGCTGATTTCCTCAATAAATTGCTTTCCAATGAGTAGATTTACGAACAACTATGAAGTGACATTAAAATGCATAATACACATCATAACATTTTCACAAACACTTGGCACACATTCAATAGTATATGAAAAATCTGGAAACTCTTTCAATCTGCTAATAAAGGGTGATTTTTAAATGTAGATGTGCACTTACAGCTGCCTTAAAGGTTGCAACAACTATTCAGACTTGTATTCAACAATTATTATGCAAAATATCAAAATTTGACAGAAGAAACCTGGAATTATTGGCCGTAATATTTTGCAGATGTAGTCGGCCAGCCCTCCAAACTTCTAATCAGCCGAAAAAACAAGTAAACTTGATACCAACACTGTTCACGCCGTACTGTAGCAAAATACTGTTAATGCCGACTATAGCAAAATACTGTTCATGCGGCACTATAGCAATAACTAACTTCAGATCTGCACCTCAAGCCCTTGTAAATTTTTTTATGCAAACGCCCCAAATGAAACCCAGTGTATTTCCTGAAGTGAAAACACCCTTGATCCTCCTGACTGTGTCTTCCAACAGCGAAGAGAATGCTAGCAAAGAGGGATTCTGTCCTCCAAGCCCGATAATCAGATATCCAGCAACATAACATTAATCTTCATCCAAGCATGCAAAAAAAAAAAACTCTTCCATTTCTTTTATAGTGTTCTCACAAGAGCTCAATCCTTCGTTTTCTCAATGTGGAATAAAACATAACTCCCTTTATGTACCTTATGTCTCCAATGTGTTATAAAAATAAAGGGAACTCTTTTAATTTAAATATTTCCCACAAATTATAGTCTATGCATTAATAAAGTTAAATATTTAAATTTAACTTTATAAAATGGTTTTATCAATGCATAAGAAATCTTATCAATGATAAACAAGTCTTCCTGTCGATTTTAAACAATTACCATCGACATACCAATGTGACTGAATGTCCGGCCATGTCCAAGATGACTTACTATAAATAGTAAGTATGCCCAAAGTTGCCTCAGAAACCCTCAGAAAGACCTGCAACTAAAACTGTCTAGGCCAAATGGCCTCTAAGCCCCTTTAATGTCCTAGTTAACCTACAGGACTGTGGGGAAATAGGCTAACGACAACATCATGCTATGAATGCTAGAAAGGGGACATTACATCATAGCCAGTCGTACCTTTAGCCCTTCAAATGCCTCGTCCTGCTCTTTATCCCATCTAAATGATTCTTCCTTGCAAGTTAACTTATCTAACAGTTGGGACACCTTGGCAAAAATTTTAATAAATCTCCTGTAATAACCTATATGCCCGAGAAAAGATTTACCTCCGTCACATTAGTAGATGGCTGCATTTCAACAATGACTCTCACCTTGTCAGGATCCATCTTTAATCCTTCCTTACAGACAATGTGTCCGAGCAGTCTTCCGTGCGGAACCATGAATCTGCACTTCTTGGGATTCAATGCTAGCCGGGCTCTGCGACATCTCTCCATACATTCACCAAGTGTTGCCAGGTGTCTGTCCTCCGTGCTAAATATTGAACAATCATCCAGGAAGGCTTTGAAGTTTCCCACGAACATCCTGTCGAAGATATGCAGTATAATCCGCTGGAATGTGACCAGTGCATTACACAACCCAAATGGCATCCGGTTATATGCGTAGACCCCATCTTCGACGACATACATTGTCTTCAACTTATCCTCCTCCGCTATAGAAATCTGATTGTATCTGGAGAACCCGTCCATAAAGGAGTAAATTTCATGTCTCGCAACCTCCTCCAGAATGTTGTCTGTGAATGGAATTGGAAAAGGATCCTTGATCGTCACTGCATTCAAGCATCTGAAATCCACGAATATTTGGATCTGAGTAGTATCCTTCTTCAATGAAATGACTATTGGTGACACCCATTCGTTGGTCTGCACCTTGAAGATAATGCCAGCTTCCAGCATCCGGTTGATTTCCTCCGTAATCCGTGCCGCATAGTTCTTGTTTATCCTATAAGGTCGCTTTCGTACAGGTACAGTTCCCTCCACCAGCGAGATGCGGTGCACACACAATTCCGGCAGTACTCCCTTGAGGTCCTTGTATGTCCATGCAAACACATCCTTATACTCCAGAAACATCTTAAATGCTGCGGCCTTGAGTACTGGATCCCAATTATCTCGGACCCATATGTTCTTCGGCTCTGCCTCGTCCCCCAAATTCATCGTTTGCAGCGTAGTTTCATTATACTTGATTGTCTCCCCTTCACTGAATGCATGGGCGGGTGTAACATCCAACGGTGCCTCCCCCTCCTTTACTTTACTAAACGCCTTCAGATATTCGTTCTCAATCGACAAAACATTGCAACTGTGAAATAATTCATAGTCCTCCATTTGCCAGTGGTAGAGACCGTTGACGGAATCCAAGTCGTCATCTGTTGATCCCCCGTCCAATCGAAGGACGCCCTCCTGATCCAGTTCCATCCGTTGTCTACCTTCATCCTCCTCTCCCTCAAAATTTGACGACAGGGCCTCTTCCCCCTACCATTTGGGTATGCAGATCAATGACGAATCAGCGGCCTTTACTTTCTAGTGATAAGGTGTTCTTCCAGTCGTGTCGAGCTCTTGCTTTGATAAGCCACCCGCAGCCCAGGATGGCGTCATAGCCTTTCCTCTTCAACGGAATCACCACGAAATCCATCAGGAACGACTGAGTGCCAATGGTTATCGACTGTGCCATGAGAATACCCAGTGGTTTAATGCCATGTTGATCGGCGGTCAGCAGCTGAAATCTCAGAGGCCACAATGTCGGCTGTCCAAGTTTTCTCCAGGTTTCTTCTGGCAATACATTTACGCCGGACCCTTCGTCAACTATGGTGTCTGTGAGAACATGTCCAAGTATCCCCATCTCCACAACTCAGGGTGCTGTCCGGATGTCAATGCCAGCAACATCTGATCTTCTCCTCCTACAGCAATTTCCTTTTCCTTCCCTCGAGTTGGTTCTCCCGATGACTTTTCCTTCCCTTGACTTGATTCTCCTACAATTTTTGAAAGAGCAGATCGAAGTTGAGGCATGGTGAGAAGCAAATCATTTACCTTTACTCGTACCTCCGTTTGCAAAATTTGTTGTACTATGTTTTGTTCTACGGAATTCCTCGCTGAAGTGTCGGCGGTGTCCAGAGGTGTTGCTGCTTGGGATAATTTTTCAACCTCCACCCGTGCTTCCGCAAATTTCCTCTTTTCTTCGGTGGGGTCCGGGTATTCTTTTGCTTGTTGCCGCGTAATTGCCAGAACTTCTTCCTCATCCACCTCGACAGTGATCAAGTTCACTCTGGATTTTGGACACTTTGAGGAGTCGTGATTGCCAGGTCCGCACCATCGGCACAATAGTTGAGGTGTATTTGCCATTGGACACTCCCGCACAAAATGTCCCCACAAGTTACATGCACGGCACTGAATAATCGACCGTCCATTTGCATCATACTGGATCCGGCTTCTGCTCGTATTGGTATTGTTATTGTTGTTGTTATTGTTCTGTCCACGCCGATTATTCCTGTATCCTCCGGATGTAGCACCGGCGGTATTCCTGTTTCTGCTACTACCCGACGAGGAAGCCTCCTATGTGAGAAGCACCTGCGAAGATCCTCTTGTCTTCATGTTAATGGGACAGTATTTTGTCGAATGGCCCATGATCTAATAAATGTCACAAAATTGGTTCTTTGGACACGATCCTTTAGTATGACCATCGATCTTACACTCCGTGCACCACAGTTCATTGCCTTTTGGCTCCTTCTGCATGTTTTTAAACTCCTACATCATGCGAACCATATCCTTCTGTAGGGCACGAACCTTCTTGCTGCTACCTTTGTCATCGCTGCTATTATCTCCGGTAGGCTCGTCGTCATCAGAATCAAAGGAGCTAGTTTTCTTCTTCTTTGTCTTCTGCTCACTTTCAAGGTCCAGTGCTCTGTTATACGCGTCCACATATGACAACAGTGGCACAATTTTCATTTTCCTCCACAATTTCGAGCACAGGCCGTCCACGAACCATCTTTTCTACAATCCGTCCACCAGCTCCATTTTGTTTATTAAGTCTTTTAATCTCCTGGCATAGACACAGACAGTTTCGTGCTTCCCCTGTTTGGTATTGAAAATCTCTACTACGATTTCATTATTATCCCGCAAGAGTTTAAATTCCGCCAAGAACTCCTTTTTAATGCTATCCCATGTATTTAGCTTTTGTGGATCCGTATCCGAAAACCAATCAATCGCCACACCCCGTAGGGTTGCCGAAAATTGCTTGACCCATTCGTTGGCATCTGTGATTCCATTTGCCTGCCAGATCATCTCACATGTCTTACAATGTCGGATGAGGTCGACTGTACCATCGCCCTCAAACTTCGGCAGCTTTTCCTTGAGTCCCGCCATCACAACTGAATTTGGTAGAGAGGCGTTATTGGGTCCTGCAACACTGGCACTGTTTACTCCAACACCGGAGGTCTGCACTCCCGCACCGGCGATCTACACTCCCACACCGGAGGTCTGCACTCCCACACCAGCGGTCTGTACTTCCACACCGGCAGTCTGCACTTCCACACCGACGGTCTGAACTCCCACACAGGCGGTCTGCACTCCCACACCGGAGGTGTCGACAGCTACGAACCTTGGTGAAGAAGGATTTTCTGAAGTTGTTTCCCATGGAAGTCTATCCCGGACGAAGAGGTCACTCCACGCTCGTGCTTCCTCGGTACTGCGAGCCATGCGAGTTGATGCTCTTCCGTCTGAATTTTCTTCCCTCAGCGAACACAAATTCAAGAACTCCTCCCGTGCTTCTTCCACCAATTCCACTCGCTGCCAAGTCTCCTTCAACAATTCTTCGGCGCTCCGATTTCCGTTAGCAATCTTCTGAAATCTCCGTCTGCGTTTTGCTTGCTGTGCCAGAATTAAATTCTCTTGTGCGTACAGATTCCATCTTTTCCCTTAACCTTATTCCGATCCTTGTTAAGCTGATTTGGCATTAATCTTCATTCCTCCCACCTTCCAAATTCATAAGGCAACAGCGCCAAATGTTTACCGTACTGGTAAAGAAATCAACGCATACAGACAATGGAACAAAATAGCAGAATTATATTCGCATATGCCAGACATACATTATGCTTCATAAGATAAGATAGAAGATGATTCTTTACAATGATCCCAGACGAGATATAAATACTACCGCCGAACCTTCTCAAAGGAGTCCGTTGGCCACAACATTACATCCGCTACAAGCTATTTACCCGTCGCCTACAAAATACAGAACACCGACGACAGTCAATCCATCGGCTACAGAAACACCGCCGGGACCATCCAGTCGGCTGACATATACAAAATAGAAAAGCCGTCCAGGATAAGAAGCGACCCTTTTTTCATTTGTTGGACCTACATAATAGAATAAATTAAATTCACAGGTCAAAGGCCAAATGTAAAAGTGGATGACATGGAGTGTAGTATGAAGGGTGGCACGAGCGGAGCCCAACAAAGAATTATTGTCAGGTCCCATCAAGGGCAAACATATAACACTTGGTGAACAGTTTATAGGAATATCTGTCTTGCCTTATAAATGGATGGATCAGGGGAAAGAATAATATTCAGATTGCAATAGAAAAGACACGTCAGCACATGGAAAGTGTACATTAAGAAAATCATCACTATCAAAAGAGATATATATTGCCTTTGTGGCGGATAAGAAGTATTATAAGGAACATAATACAAATGGACAATATTGAATATATTCAATGGCAAAATGTTATATGATCTACCCATCATTACTACCACAGTAAGGGAAGATATAAATGAGAGAGCCCAAAACTATAATACCATTCAGAGAATTATATCCAATCATAGACATTAAAGCAATTCACAAGAAAGACATTAGGATTACATATGCTCATTGGAAAGTGCATGTAAATGACATGGTTTATGAAATTCATTCGTCCTAAAATATCAAGAAATGTCAATTAAATAACCAAGGAGGCATTGGCAATCAAATGGTATTGAGAAAGGATTAAAGGAAGACACATGCAAAGGATTAAAGGAAGACACATGCCACCATTAAATAATTTAACCAAGCATTCAACGCAATCCATATTCAAAAGAAAAAGTATAAGGAAAGAGGAAGATTAAAACAACAACGAAGATGTACGTAACAACAAATGATTATAAGAGAAGCATGTAATCAAGAAATAGAACTAATAATTATTGGGGTCTTTCATGACATATGTTCACCGTCTACAAAGATAAGCTAACTAGCACATCAATTAGTAAGGAGAAACGACGTGATGCCAAGAGGTGAAATCTGATTGGTATAATGAGTTGCAGTCATCAACACCCATACCCCTTCATGGTGTATAAAAAGGACATCAAGCTATTGGACTAATTGTCAACATTCCCCTTTGAGATTCGTGGCATGGCTTAATTGCCTCTTGTATTCTATAAGTCTAGTGGCTGTATCGGGCATTGAGAGGTCGATCTTTTGGTGCAACAACAACTATAGCTTGTAACAAGTGGTATCAAGGCTTGGTCACAAGTTCTAATATCCTTGGGTGACACTGGGGGGAGGTTGTTGGACTAACCACCGATTTTCCCCTTTGAGATTTGTGATACAACTTAACCACCTCCTATATTCTATAAGTCTAGTGGTTGTATCGAGCATTGAGAGGTCAATCTTTTGGTGCAACGGCAAAAATAGCTTGTAACACAAGCATCATATTTAAAGGAAATAATGGAAGGTTCTAAAAGAAGGCAACAACAGATTTTTAATCTTATTGTAAGAAGTACATTATGCATGAGGGTAATTAGAAGAGAGATTTTAGTAATTGTCCCAATATTCTAATTAGGACAATGCAAAAAGGATGAATAACTTGAGTTTAATTCCCTCTCACCTTCACCTTAAGAGGGTTTAAGCAATGAGATAAGTAATACAGAGTTGAGATATAAAGATATGACAAAATGAAGTATACAAAAATGAAAGAGAGGAAGATGAAATACCTTGTGAGGTACAAACCTAAAAATGGGTTGTCAAACAATCTTCAAAACGATTGATTCTTGCCATTTGGACTGAAAACTACACTACGGACAAAACCCAAAAATCATTTGGCGAGCAGTCAGGGGCGACCTCAATCAGGGTCAAAATATAGCATCAAGGGTAAAGTGCATCCTTAATGAAATGTGTGCAACGCTGATTCTAATCTCTCAATTCTGAAGAAAGCCAAAAAGGGTATTCAAATCTTTACTTGGCATTTGCTCAGCTATTATCCTTGCCATCCGAGTTTAAGTATTCTTTGAAATACTACTAGTAGTTAGCAAAGTAATGTTACACTGGCATCAGTGTTTAATATCTAGGTTGCACATCAACTGTTTGTTAAAATTCCTCTAGTCAAAAATTTAATTGTTGGGTCAAACCAAGTAAAGATTCTTACAATGGTATCAAAGCCATAGGTCCTACCAACTTGTGGGAAAAATTATCACGTAACAGGCTAGGTTAAATAGGAAAAATGACAATTAGGCATGAGGAGGAAACTCTTTAAATTTAGTCACTTCCAACCTAAACAGGAAAAATCTTCAGATTAGATTGACATTGAGGATAGTTATTCAATTGATGAGGAGATAACTTTTGGGACAAGTGAATAGGTTGAATGGGGTGAACAGGTACAAGACACTCAAATGGCTCGTAATGAGAATGAACAAGAACAAGAAGTGAGGGAAACCTTGAGGGCTATTGGGGATGGGTAGAACAATATAGCCACTGCACTTCAGCAGCTTACAGGTGCTATGCAACAATTAGCTCCACCTCATAGCGCAACATCGAGTCATCACAGTTGAGGTGGTAGTGTGGCAGGATCACCCAAAGCAGCTAAGGCCCCCACACGGAACACTGACAAGCCATTGATACACTTTTTTATGCAGAGGAAGAGGTAGCACCACCTGCAGCACCAGCCTTACTACTGAATAATGTTATGGCAATGTATGATGAATGGGATTTATTTCTTGATCCGGTTAAGCAGAATTTGTCCTTTGTTCAATACTTGAATCAAAAAAAAGAGATAGAGAGACCATGGCAGGACAAGAGACCTAGAGCACAAAATAGGGACTTGAAGTATGCCATGAACAAACTATCTCTCTCCACTTTTGATGGTAGTAGCAAGACATCCGCGAGAGCTTGGATTCACAATCTAGACACCTACCTAACATTTATGCCCATGTCAAAGATAGAAGCCATTAGATTTGCTACCATGCATTTAGAGGGAGCGACATATGATTGGTAGCATCATGGGTTGGTCACCTAGGACCACGGTCTCATCACATCTTATGAGACTTTTAGCTCGAAGCTGATCACTCAATTTGACAGGAAGGACACTGAGGTCTATTATAGGGATTTGACACAGTTGCAGCAAAATGGATCTCTAGATGACTTCATCAATGAGTTTCAGTGGATTTCGGTGATGGTTCCAGATATGTCAAAACAGCGTAAGGTAATGCTATTTACTGAGGATATACAAGACAGATATAGAGGTTTGGTTAAGGTACTTGTGCCAAACACTTTGGATGATGCTATTGAGATCGCACATGATCTAGACTCACCCTCTTCGATATTACAGCCTCCCAATAAACTTTATAAGGGGTCCACTTCATTCAAAAAGAACAAGAACCAGCATAAGGCTACCCCTCTCAAATTAGACTTTGAGACTCAGAATGAACTCAGGAGAAGAAGCTATGTTTCACTTGCAAGGAGCCATGAACACCAAATCATAGATGCCTTGGCAAAGGCAAGACACATTATGTCGAAGTACTCTCAGAGAAGGATGAGCAACCTGAAAGCAATGATGTTGAAAGCAGCGATGAGGAAGAAAGTGAAGAACGACCACTTAGAGAAAGAAAGAAGGAACCCACTCAAGGACAACCTCCTATCATAGCTTTCCCTTTCCAATGATCCCATAGGACATCCCTTTTGTTTGAAGGGAGTAGTTAAAAGACAATGTATTGTATGTCTTATAGATACAAGTGCATCACATAACATCATAAGCACTGTCATGTCCCCACTCTAGCTCAATCTAGCAAAGACATGTGAGTCAGCTTATTATGGGGTCTTGTAGGCTAACAAGGTTGGATAGAGACCTAGTATGGTTATTCAGTGTTGGGGACTTGATGTTCTGGCAGTTATTGATCAGTTGGGAGACGTTCCTTGTTTTTGGGAGGCAGTTTCTACTTTTTAGGAGGTATGATCTTGCCCAGGGTTGGGCCTCCATGAGATTACTCTTTGGGTTCAGTTTCAGAGGGATAGGGCTTGTTTCCTAAATTTTAGGATCATTCCTAGATTTTAGGGATGAGACTGCCAGTGGATCTTTGATTTTCGACTTCAGTCACAGACAAGTGACAGGATGATTTTATGGTTTGTGATGTCAGTTGGGCATTTTGTGGCTATTTGGTTATATTTTTAATATTTCCTAAGTTAGCATTTAATAATTAAATAAGGCTAAGTTTTAGCCATTTTGGAGTAATAAGGGGTTTTTTGGCCTCATCTAGATGGGCATCCTATGGTGTGATAGCTTGTTGGGAACGTCTCGAAATTCTCTAAATCTTTCTCTTTGGTCTCAGGGCAATTCAATGAACGGAATTCTATTTATGAGGAAAAAGGTCATTTTCTAGTAACATGACCACTTTAAAATAAGAAATTATAACACTTTCACTACACAACGCCACTTGGAGACACTTAGGGTTCGATTTGCAACTGCGAGGGGTTATAAGGAGATGGAAGCTTCATTCTATGATCATCTTTTGCATATTTGACAACTTGTTTATGAATTTGCTCTGAATGGGGGATTTCTAATCTGGGACGCAAACCCTAGGTTAGTGATTGGCTAGGACGTAGCCCTCAACAATCTTTCGCACCGAATTTCTTAGGCATTGTGCGTGGTGATTAAGGACAGAGGGATCAATTCTCATTGGGGTTTCAGCGTGGCATATCATCTTTCCAGTTGGGACGTGATTCATTGCAGCCTGTGGGACGCCATTTGCAACAGATACACCACATGGTGTATAGGGTATTGCTTGTACTCACCTCTATATGTATGCTAGATTCGAGAGCAATCTTCACCTTCCAGTTTGACATCAAATTTGTATGTGAGCTTTGGGAAATGCATTGGATTTATTGCTTGGCTCTATAATTCAAACAAATCTGCCTAGTACGGTTTGCAATAATTCTAATTTTTGTTGTATACCTTATTTATTCCAATCTTGTTTCATGTTTGTTGTTCCCTATTCCTTTCTATGTTATAAAACTATCAAAAACAAACAAACCTTTCTACACTTCTATCTAGTTCTGCAAGAAAACATAAATAAACAGGAAAACAAAATTAAATATATAAAAATTACAGGAGTTTAACAGAAGAGATCCATCAGGGATCTTTCAAGCACACACTGGGTTACAAAGAGAAAGTCACAGATTGATGAAATACTCGAGTTCGAGGTTAGAGTGGCAGGGGGTGAGCGATTGAAGTGCACAGGAAAAGTGTCAGGATTTACTATTCACTTTGATGACTTTCTTCTTAAGGCAGATTTTTATGTGGTCAATTTCGATGGATTAGATGCCATGTTGGGAAGACAGTGGTTGCAGACTATTGGTAGATACACAGTTGATCATGATAAGATGCAACTGGAGTTCTTACAGAATGGCCGACAGGTAATCCTCAAGGCTATGCCAGAGGGTGAACCCAGATTGATTTCAACCCACAAGATGAAGGCTATTATGAGGCATAATGACATGGAGTGGGCAGCACAATGTTTCATTTCCTCTAAGGCTACCTTAGACTCAGGACAGCAGTTTCATATCAACATTTAACCAATGTTGGATAAGTACAAAAGGATTTTTGAGGACATACCTCCGAGCATTCCCCCAGATAGAGGGTTTGAGCATATCATTGAGTTATTAGAAGGCGCCAAACCTATCATCACTACACCTTATCGTCATCCCAAGCACTATCAATAGGAGATAGAAAAGATGATTAAGGAGCTCGTAGACATGGGACACATCAGACCTAGCTCTGGTCCCTTCGCTTCTTCAGTCGTACTGGTGAAGAAGAAAGATGACACTCTTCGCATGTGTATTGATTACCCTCCTCTCAACAAAAGGACCATCAAGAATAGGTACCCTATCCCTCACATTGATGAGTTACTAGATGAGCTACACTGGGTAGTTTACTTCTCTAAGATTGACCTCAGATCTAGATACCATTCGATATGGGTTCGCAAGGAGGATGTGCATAAGACAACTTTCCAATGTCACTATGGACACTACAAGTTCTTGGTTATGCCATTTGGACTCACTAATGCACCACCTACATTTTAGTCATGCATGAACCATATTTTTAGAAAACAGTTGTGAAGGAGCGTGTTAGTATTTTTTGATAACATCTTGGTTTTTAGCAGAACTTGGGACGAGCACCTGTAGCATTTAAATGAGATACTTAGTATGATGAAGGAGCACTCATTGTTTGCGAAGGAGTCAAAATGTGAGTTCGAATTGACCAAGATTCTTTACCTTAGTCATGCGATTGGTATAGACAGGCTGAAGGTACACCAAGAAAAGATTCAGGCAATCCTAGATTGGCACCACCGAGGAACGTATCAAATTTGAGGGGCTTCCTGAGTCTTTGCTCTTACTACAAGAGGTTCGGTAGAGGTTTCTCACAGACTGCAACTCCCCTCACCGATCTCACACGAAAAGGGGCATTGAGGTGGACAGTTGATGTAGAGGCGACCTTTGATAAGCTCAAGTAAGTGATGAGCACATGCCCAGTCTTGGCACTGCCCGATTTCTCTTGGCCTACAATAGGAGTACGTAGGTCAAGGTAAGAGAAGCATGGAATAGCATTGCAAGGTGTTAGTTTACCGTTATCGGCAGGCAATATAACCAAACTAAAGGTTGAATGCTACATTATTCCGAGTGTGGTAGAGTCTGAAGAGCACATGAATATACTGAGGGGTGTTGTCGGTAAATATTGTGTAGCCGACAAGATGTATGTCGTCGGTAGATATTGTGTAGCCAACAGGTCCCTTTTGGAAGGTTATTGTTATGTAGCCAACGGGTCCCTTCGGGAAGGTTCTTGTTATGTAGTTGACGGACCCCTTCAAGAAGGTTCTTCGGAAAGTATATATACACCCTTCGGGATCATTGTAATCATCATCAGAAGCATAATGTAATGTCTTTGGCATATGCGAATAATACAAGGAGTACTGCTATTCTTGTTCATTATCTGTGTGCGTTAATTCATTTACCCCAGTACGGTAAACATTTGGCGTCATTGCTCGATGGACATAGAAAGGCAGAGGAATGAAGACTAACGTCGAATCAGCTGAACAAGAATAAGAATAAGCTTAAAGACGAGGATGAAATACGCACAACACATGGAAATTTAATTTTGGCACAGCAAGCCGAACATAGAAGGAGATTCCAGAAGATTGCTGACGGACACAAAAGCGCTGAGGAATTGTTGGAGGAGACTCGATAGCGGGTGGAGTTGGTGGAAGAAGCAAGGGAGGAGTTTTTGAACCTATATTCACCGAGGGAAGAGAATCCAAACGGAGGAGAACTAACTCACACGGCTTGGAGTGTTGAAGGAGCACGAACGTGGAGTGAACTCTTTGTCTGTGATACACTTCCAGAACGGACAAATTCACTTAACGGAGACCCTTCTTCACCAAAAAGCACAGCTATCGCAATACAAAGTGTCGGTATCAAGATACAAAGCATTGATGTCAAAATACAAAGCATTGGAATCGGAATACGAAGCGTTGGTGTTGACATACAAAGCGTTGGTGCCGAAGTGCAGAGCGTTGGTGTAGCAATACAGAGTGTTGGTGCCACAATACAAAGCATTGATGTCGGGATACAAAACGTTGGTACCAGAGAGCAAAGCGTTTGTGCCGGAATACAAAGCATTGGCATGGGGATACAAAGCGTTGGTCCCGAAATACAAAGCATTGGTGTCAGGATACAAAGTGTTGGTACCGAAGAGCAAAGCGTTGGTGTTGGAATACAAAGCGTTCATGTCGGAATACAAAGCGTTGGTACCAAAGAGCAGAGGGTTGGTGCCGGAGTACAAAGCATTGGCGTCGAGATACAAAGCATTGATGCCGGAGTGCAAAGCGTCGGTGTAAGAATACAAAGCATCGATACCGGAGTACAGAACGTCAGTGTCGCAGTGCCGAACAGTGCCCCTACACAACATCGAGTAATAATGGCAAGACCAAAGGAAAAATTGTCAAAATTTGATGGTGATGGGGTAGCCGATCCAATCCGACATTGTAAAACATGTGAAACGATTTAGTGGATGAATGGCATAACAAATACAAACGAATGGGTCCAATAGTTTCCGGCCACCCTAAGAGGTGTCGCAATTGATTGGTTTACCGATATAGATCCCCAAAAGTTAAACAACTGAGACAACATTAAAAGAAGTTTATTACGGAATTTCAACTGTTGCGCGACGACAACGAGATCGTAGCAGAGATATACAACACCAAACAGGGGAAAAATGAAACAGTCTGTGTCTAGGCCAGGAAATTAAAAGATTTGATAAATAAAATGGACAATAAGCCGGCTAACAGACTGCAAAAAAGATGGTTTATTGAAGACCTGCACCCAAAGTTGTGGAAGAAGATGAAGATTGTGCCACCATCGTCATACACTGAAGCATACAATCGACCAATGAACCTAGAAAGTGAGCAGAAGACGAAAAAGAAGAAGAGTAACTCGTCTGATTCAGATGACAACGCATCATTAGAAGAAGAGAGCAGTGAGGACAAAAAGGGCAGCAAGAAGGTCCGTGCCTTCCAAAAGGATATGATTTGGATGATGAAAGAATTCAAGAACATGCAAAAGGAGACCAAGGGAAATGAGCTATGGTGCACCGAGTGCTAGAAAAAAGGCCATACGAAGGGATCCTGTCCGAAGGACCAATTCTGCGAGATCTGCCAGATCATGGGACATTCCACAAAAGAATGCCCCTTCAATATGAAAACAAGAGGACCCCAGCAAGTGTTCCTAACACAAGAGGCTTCTGCGTCAGGAGGGAGCGGGAACACCAGTACGGAGGGTGCCACCTCGGGAGGGTACAGAAATAATCGACGAGGGGAAAACAACAACAATGCAAATAATAATAATGGAAGCCGCAGTCGAATTCAGTACGATGCGAACGGACAGTCAATGGTTCAATGCCGAGCATGCAATTTGTGGGGCCACTTTGCCCGAGACTGTACAACAACCAACCGCACCAAAGTTGTTATGCAGATGGTGCGGTCCAAGAGATCATGAAGATGCCAAGTGTCCAAAATTAGGAGTGAATTTGATCACCATCAGGACGGACGAAGAGGAGGTTCTAGCAATCACACGGAAGCAAGCAAAACTATACCCCGACCCGACGAAAGAAAAGAAGAGACTGGGAAAGTGCAAGCAGAAATTCAAAAAGCAACGCAAGCGGAGAAAGCGCACCTGAAGGATAATGCTGCTACCTCCGCAAGGAACTGCGCAAAACAGAACATCGTAGGGTAGCTATTACAAATCGAGGTACCAGTCAAAATCAATGATTTGTTGCTCACATTGCCTCAACTCCATTTGGCACTTGTTTACCGTACTAGGGTAAATGTATACAAACAATAGATAAGAACAGCAGAACTCCTTTTATTATTCGCATATGCCAAGATAGTACATTATGCTTATGATGATTACAATGATTACCCGGAGGGTGTATTCATACTTCCTGTCGAACCTTTCCGAAGAGGTCCATCGGCCACATACAACATGTCGCTACATAACAAGAACCTTCCCGAAGGGGCATATACCAACGACATACATCCTGACACACCCTGTCGGCTACACAATATTTAGTAATGACAACACTCACGAACATTGCTCCAACTGCTAAGTTACCAGTAGAACAAGGGCAAAAGAAGATGGCCAAAGTGTAGAAGATCAGATGTTGCTAGCCCTCTCATCCGAACGACATCCGGCAGTCATCGAAATGGGAATTCTAGGGACTGTTTTGACCCACACGATTGTGAACAGAGGGTCCGGTGTCAATGTGTTACCAGAGGACACCTAGAAAAGATTGGGACAGTCGACCTACATTCCAATTATTAATGGCCGACCAGCACAGGATCAAACCGTTGGGAGTCTTGATGGCACGCTAGTGACTATCGGAACACAGTCGTTCTTGCTCGACTTCGTCGTCATCCCGCTGAAGAGGAGAAGATATGACGCCATTCTGGCCCGAGGATGGCTTGTACAAGCAAGGGTTAAGCATGATTGGAAGAAGAACACACTATCAAAGTAAAGCAAGGGATGTTGATTCACTATTGATTTACACACAAATGGTGGGCGAAGAAGCCATCTCATCTGATTCCGAAGAAAAGGATGAAGGAAAGCAGCGATTGGAACCCAATGAGGAAGGAGTCCTACGGTTGGAAAGTGGATCGACAGATGATGATTTGGATTCAGTGAATGGCCTTCTCTACTAGCAGATGGAGGATTACAAGCTCTTTCCGAGCTGTAATATGTTAAGGGTAGACGAAGGTGAGAAAGAAGAGGAAAATGAATGTTTGAAGAAATACAAAGAAGCGGAAGAAGGAAAGGCGATTACGGCTTAAGCTGAAGGGAAGAACATACAATATGAACCCAAAAAAGGAAAGATCCCACTGTACGGAACACAGTGAATGGATTGCGCGGAAAGAGAATGTTACGTCGAACCACAGATAGAGTAAAAAAGTGCCAGCAGCAAGGAAAACACATCATACAGTCTGTACAAGAAACAAAGAGGAAGGGTTTAATAAGAGCTTCAATGGTACGGAGTGAAGGTCCTAAAATCAAGAATACAGCTATTGACGGCAAGGAGTGGCAACCAGCGGAATTCATGGTACCGAGTTTCGAGAACAAACTGGTCGATAGGAAAAACCTGAGGGAGAGATTGTGTAACTTAAAAAAACTTGATGAGCAACGAGTTCAGGCACAACGGGCCACAGAGGTGACACAGAACAGGCGCAGAGCGCGACATGATAAACACATAAAGCTAAACAAGTTTCAATCGGGACAGTTGGTGTTGAAGTATAGTAGACGAAACAAAACCAAACCTGAAAAGGTTAGAGTCAAATGGGTCGAGCCATACCAGATCCGAGAAGTAGGTGATAACGGAGCAATAAAGTTGTGGACATTGGACGGGCAAGAAATTCTGAAAATGGTGAACGGTTTGAAATTGAAAATATTTAAGGCGTGACTTGTTTCGCCGTTGACGAATATCAAGGAGCAGTAGAATTTTTGTCAAAAAAAAAAAGTAAAAAATAATAATAATAATAAAGTAGTAAAAAAAAAGAGTGAAAAAGAGTTGCCATATGATAACTTAAGGTGTCCTGAAAGACACCGTACGGTTGACCCATTAGTCATACGGTCTTATCAGCCACAAACCCATACGGATTTAGAGTTCCAGTTTGGTATACGGATTCATAAGTTTGAGTTCCAGTTTGGCGTATGGATTTAGAAGTCTAAGTTCCCAACTTGGCGTACGGATTTGCAGTATAAAGTTTGGGTACGGAATTGAGGAATAGAGTTTGGCATACAGATTTGAAGAATAAGCTACCTAATCACCACCGTACAGATTTAAAAATTAAGTTCTCTAAAATGTACGGATTTTGGGAATTGACTTCTATGTTTGGGGGCCGCATGGTTTTTGGAGATCTACTACCCTGTTTGGTTTTCTACTGTATGGATTCAAAGGTTATGTTTTCTATCTATTGTTGTATGCATTTACAGGTTAAGTGTACCACCATACGGACTTTCAAGCAGGGTTAAGATATTTAAATTACCATCATTGTTGCATCCGTACGGCGTCTTACTGAAGGAATATATGGCTTCTTCTGGTAGCATTATATCCATATGAGCAATTACACTTTATATCTAAGGGCAAACACAAGGAGGCAAGATAGAAAATTCGTAAGAAAAAAGAGTCATTCGCAAGGTATGCAAGGAGAGACCATACGGCCAACCAGATGAAATAACCTGAGCAAAATTAGAGCAGAGCAGAAGTCTGAAGTCTATATCATTCAGCGGTACAATTGAGGAATTGTTTAACCATACAATAGAAGCTCATAAGAAGGAAGCAGTCAGAAGAGAAGGCAGAAGGAAGTAGTCAAAAGAAGAGCACACAAAAAAAAAAGACAGATTGAAACAGTTCGGAATGAGTAACACGTGATGCCAAAGGGAAGGGAAAATATAAGCAATTGCCAGAAAGAGTGTGGGATCAGAAGAAAATTGCAAAAATGGTGTGTTCCATGGAGTTTTGTGTGACTTTGAGAATGCTAATTTGGTCTTGGCAGCGGACGCGCTGCCCCTCGACCCCACCCTATATCGCAACAGGAAGCGCACCTGGGGCGCTACCCCTCGACTCTACTAGGGGCGATGCCCCCTAGACCCCCAGTCGATGCGGTTATCAGTCGTGGGAAGTGTGACTAGTTGATGTGTAACAACTCCAATAGGTTATAACTTCTTCAAACACCAAAAATCTTTATACTTCAGTTGTTTGACATTTCGTCAAACACTTTGCAAGCAAGCTCTGATACCACTGTAATAACCCCAATAGATTATAACTTCTTCAAACACCAAAAATCTTTATACTTCAGTTGTTTGACATTTCGTCAAACACTTTGCAAGCAAGCTCTGATACCACTATAATGACCCTCCTCGAATCTGCTCTCAAAAAATGCTGATGAAAGCTCAAAGAATTTCATCAAACAATTCACATGCAAGGGACATATGACTGATATAGTTTTTCAGCTGGCTTTAAATGACTTTTTTTCCAATTTACATCAATGAGATTCTTATGCTAGAAGACTCCAAATGGACTACCAATGGCCTAACATGAGTGTGCTACTAATTTTGACAATATTCAGTGCATATATATGATCTAAGCATGAGAAATGAACACCTACAGCCAACTGGCATTTTTACAAATAGTTGTTATGCAAACTAACTAGCTGATAAATAATGATATTGTATTGCTTAAATGACACCAGCAACTATTATCTTATTAATTTGCAATGAAAATTCTAATACAATGCTCATGAAATATGGCCAAGACTTTGGCATTTACATGGATTACAAAATGACAATGCTGGTATAATGCACACTTACAGCTGAAAGCTTATAACATCCTACAAAGCAATACTAACAAAAGAACCTGGTTGTAGATGGCTGTAATAATTTCCTTCAATGCTGCCCCTTCTACTTTGCTTTTCCGATTTGCTTTTTCAGCCTGCTTTTTTTCGGTTCTGCTTTTTCGGACTACTTTTTCGTACCCGCTTTTTCCGCTGCTTTTTCGGTTCCGCTTTTCGGACTGCTTTTTCGTACCCGCTTTTTTCAGCCTACTTTTTCGGTTCCGCTTTTTCGGACTGCTACTATGTTGAATCTCAAGACCATATCTTTCAATGGCGTCAAGATTTTCAGCTTGAAGGGATTTCGTCTTCCAAACTATTGAGACATAATCTCCAGAAAATTTTCCAATTTCTTTGATATTTCCAAGCATGCATAAAAGAAGCTCTTCCGATTCTTTTATAGTGTTCTCACAAGAGCTCCATCCTTCGTTTTCTCAATGTGGGATAAGACATAACTCCTTTTATGTAACTTATGTCTCCAATGTGTTATAAAATAAAGGGGACTCTTTTAATTTAAATATTTTCCACAAACTATAGTCTATGCATTAATAAAGTTAAATATTTAAATTTAACTTTATTAAATAGCTTTATCAATGCATAACAAATCTTATCAATGATAAACAAGTCTTCTTGTCGATTTTAAACAATTACTATTGACATACCGTTGCCACTAGATGTCCGCCCATGTCCAAGATGACTTACTATAAATAGTAAGTATGCCCAAAGTTGCCTCAAAACCCCTTAGAAAGACCTGCAACTGAAACTATCTAGGCCAAATGGCCTCTAAGCCCCTTTAATGTCCTGGTTAGCCTACGGGACCATGGGGAATAGGCTAACAACAACATCATACTATGAATGCTAAAAAGGGAACATTACATGATGAGACCTGGAGCTGCTGCAGGCATGGAGTGTTTGTGTACCAGAGGCACTTGGAGTAGGTGTTGGACGTGAGGCTATCTTGGTGAATGCATAGAGAGCTCAGAAAGAGCTGATCATCCAGTTGAAGGCAGTACGGCAACACTTGGCTCAATGTACCCAGGAGTTGGAAGCAGAGAAAGCGACACGGGTGGCTATCAAGGTCAGCTAAGGAGACAGTATTGTGTTAGCAAAGGCTGCAGACGCAACGTGGTTTGGAGATCAGTTTGATGCAGGCACGGGACGAATGTGAGAGATCACAAAGGCAGATCTATCTTGTTGTAGTTAGTCAATTAATGTATTCCGGATGTTTTGTAATTGTCGTCCAGAGATGACTTTTTATTTTGGGGGGGATGATGTCGTCAGTAAATATTGTGTAGCCAACAGGATATATGTCGTCGGTAGATATTGTGTAACTAATGGGTCCCTTCGGGAAGGTTATTGTTATATAGCCGCCAGGTCCCTTCAAGAAGGTTCTCGTTACGTAGCCGACGGACCCCTTTAGGAAGGTTCTTCAAAAAGTATATATACACCCTTCGGGATCATTGTAATCATCATCAGAAGCATAATGTAATGTCTTTGGCATATATGAATAATACAAGGAGTACTGCTATTCTTGTTCATTGTCTGTGTGTGTTAATTCATTTACCCCAGTACAGTAAACAAGGGGGGGTGAATCAGTGTATTAACAAATTTGCCAATTTAAACTTTTATCCAAACAATAAATTTCAAATGCTGAAATGAACAATTATGCACATGAACACAATAACACAAGATTTACGTCGAAACCCAATGCAAGAGAAAACCACGACAATAAATGCTTTTATATAAATTTGTTCTTTTACATAGATTTGTACGTCTCCAACCTACTTTAGGCTCCAACCCCAATGTTTATGAGTACCAACTCACTAGAAGCTCCAACTCCCACACTTCGCAAGCTCCGACCTACAAGAAGCACTGACTCCCTCTGCTTGTCTTCATGAGCACCAACCCACTGCACAAATTGTTTTTCCACCTTGACGATGTTGGTTGCTTCAATTGATGCTGGAAACTTTCTTAGCGCAATTCCTTCTTGTTGGTGAACAGATTGTCTTTTCAATTATTTAATAAAATCACTCTATGCCCAAGGTATTGGAAAACACAAAACATTCACAACAATTGAGAAAACTTCATATTATTTGGTTTTCTCTCTGCATTTAAAAGGTACAGCTTCCTTATAGAATCTTCAATGAATTCAAAGTTTATTTTCGCACTTTTACCAAAAAGCACCTAAGGTTCTCTCACATACTCCTAGGTAGTGAGGTAAGAATTCATTCGAACAACAAAAAGAAAATTTACTAAACTTTGCTTCTGCAAAACATCTATTTAAAGAAATGAATAATACCACAACTGATATTAATCACTTAAGAATCTTAATTAAAAACGAACTAACAATAGGAAACAACAACAGATATCTTGAATCAATAAATCAGACCTCACAAAGTAACAATGATTTAAACACTTTGAACGCCAAGTTTCTAAGCCAAATCCAAGATGATATATATGTATATTAAACCTCCTTCATGCACACAGTCATTCAAAAAGCAAAAAAAACATATATATGCTATCTATCGATCACTATTTTTAAAAGTATCTATTTACCAAAATTTCTAGCTATCTAACTTCACCCCCTTGATTAGTTCAATGCCCCAGCATTTATAGTTTTATTAAAGATCCGAAAGGCCTCCGTCAAAACCCAGCCGTTTTGGTTTAAACAAGCAACAGTTATAAACAAGAAGACAGTTATAGGAACAGCTGTCCAAAAGTAACTAAAAACAACTATCTAGTTCAAGCCTTGTCGCCGGTTTTCTCTTCTTCTCCCATGGTCTGTCGCACCAACTTCCAGCTTCTAAAAGCATTCATGAATTCCTACATTGCGTGGGAATGCGGATTCTTTAAACTCAGCAGCCTAGCCCCACACACGTCCTTTTTCCATTTGAACTCCTTGATCTTCAGGCTCTAACATGGCATGAGGTTTTTGTTGAGACATAGCATGGATTCGATATTCGCCAGCATAGTGAAGTCATTAGCAGTAGGCGATTCGTTATCCCTAATCTTCTCAACGGCTTCATTGAAGCTTTTAGTCAATGTTTTAGAGTCCATGTTTCCATCTTCAAACTGCAGAATCCTTGTAGGATTTACTATATTCATATCTTTAAGGAGTTCCTCATGCATCCCAGCAATTTTTCTCTTAATGGCCTGCATTTCTTTGATTGCTTCCTTATAAACTAATTCTTTCCAACTCATGTTGTTTATCATGATGAATAACATGCAGGGATCTACATTCTTCATTGGATTTTCATTCAGAAACTTAAGTACTTCCAATGATTTCAATTCATTGGATTCTTCCTAGCTTGGTTCAATCATGTCTGAGCCATCCTCAATTATCCCTTCTGTTTGAAATTTCAGTTTTAGGGAATTGATTTGTTGCAATGTCAGTCTGGAAAGATCTCTTCTCAAAACCTCTTCTTCATCTCTACAGTCTTGCCATAGATCTTCTAATTGTGGAGTTGTTGATGGGTGACCTTTAAAACCAAGAGCTTGAACTGCAAAGCCCTTACTGTCAAAAAAATTTCTGCCTTGGAAAGAACCAAAACTAAATCCGAGCAGATTACTTCCTATAACAAAGGCATTGATCATACTACTCCAAACCAAGGAATCGAGTTTGATAGGGAAAAATGTCTCCCAATTCTCCTGTGGTATGTTATCTTTAATAACAAAGAATAACGGTCTACAAATTTCAGCCAAAACAAAACAATCCAATGCATATCGTGGAAGCTTTATTGGTTCCTCTTTGAATCCACCTATTCTCAAATAGGTGAACTTGGGAAATTGTATGAAATAGCTTCCGTATTGTTGAACCAATCTCTGAGCTTCAGGAGACAATCTGGGCATGACTGTTTTCTTGAAGATACATGCACATTTTCAATCAATACATCATGAACCTTTCTAAAATTCTCCAACACTCTGTCTTTTGCAGCAGGGGGCAATACTAATATACCGTTATTTCCTCATTCCAAACTTCATGAGGGAGAGGAGAAAGATCACTAACGCAGGCAATGCAGTATGTCAAATATGAGGCCATGTAGAAACTTTCCCTAGATTCTTTGGCATGTCTTAGCTGCATCCTCAATGAATTAGCAATAATTTTAGGCCAGTCTATCCATTGCTCTCCTTTCAAAATGATTTCTACATAACAATACATCCATTCTTCAAAGAGGAAAACACTAGCCGAACCCTTGACCCGATGCAACAGCACTACAAGGTCATGAATATGAGGCTTAAGATGATCCTTGGTGACTATCTTAGGTAAACTAGAACCTCCATCGTAGTTAGTTTCAGTCCATTTTCTAGCTAGAGTATTGCGGTATTGGTTTGGAGTTTCTCGATATTCAGCCAAGGCTTGAATGAGAGAAAATGCAGCAAATGTATTGTCTGGTAGACGCAATACAGAGGCAATGGTTTCCCTTGAAATTGATAACACTAGTTCACCATCCTTGTTTACAAAACTTTTACTCCTTACATCATAGTGATCAATACAAATTTGAAGCAATTCGGGACTCAGAAGGGTTGGGGGAAAAGCTACGGCTTCCACTAGACCACTGGTCAGAATTTCCATACACCCATTTGATTCATCAGCATGCTCAAGAAAATTTGTTTGCAATTTCTCCAACTTAACACCCTTTAGGTTGGTATCACATATGACAGGCCTCTTACATTCCAAACTTGAAATGTTACCAAAGAAATGTAACACAAATTTCATCTTTAAATCAAATACAGCAATGCTTCGAACTAATTGTCTTGGAAAACACAGATTGCAGAACAAAAACAAGAATTTCTATGTTCCTCACCTGTAATCTGCTGAAAAACAACGGTTTTCCTTTCTTCCTTAACAGCTTCTTCAGACTCTTAATTCTTTGCATGACAAAAAAAAAGGGAAAGCCGAGCTCATTTTAGGAAGGAAAGAGTACTTACATGCGAAAGTACAACCTCATTATGAGGCATTCATGACAAATCACTTCTCGTTAAGGTTCACACGTTCGAAGGCCTCTTGACATAACCATCTCATTTAATAATTCCCTTTGTGGCTGTATTAATAATGATTAGCCTCATTATGACATCCAATCCCCTTTTCAGCAAAAGATTTTCCACTTCTAATCATAATGATGGTTCTTCGCAATGGAAATTACATCATTTTTAATTATTATTCTCTGACACCACAATCAATTCCTTGTGAGATGACGGCTCATTTGTGCAATACAGTCCACTTTCACCAAGACGCCTTTATCGTTGAATGGCTTTGAACTACTTTGAACAGAGGTTCAAAGTGATTCAAAGTGATTCAAAAGAACACCTCGCTGCTTTCGCGCGCGTTTCCTGCAAGAAAATCATTAGAGCAAAAATCCTTTGATTGAACTACTTTGAACTACTTTGAACCGGAGTTCAAAGTGGTTCAAAGTGGTTCAAATGAAGAGACAATGATGTGAAGAGTTTGGGAACTTTGCATAACAGTTTGAATGATAACAAATACATGGAGCGACGGAAGGAGGACTTCAACATGGAGCGACAGAAGAAGGACTTCAGCGGCTGGATGGGCCAAACTTTAAGGAAAGGTTTTTAAATATGGCGACTTGTTGGATAACTAACACTTCCACTATTTCTCTTTGCATACTTCTGCAATATTCCTTACTTATTAGATTAAAAGATCTGAATGTATACTATTTTCTTTCCTCTTAATTTTACTCCACTTCTGACTTATCCACGATATATCTCCCTTCATGCATATTCCTTCTGTCATAAATATATCAGATTGATATAACTGATATGTTTTTCTTTTAAGTGCTTCACTATTATTCCAGAAAGACTAGTCTTGGTCTTTCTTTTATTTATTCTTCCACATTCCTTAGTCTTTATAAATATTATTCTTTATTACATATATTCAGATCTCATACTTCTAATATAAATATATATTATAAATATATGCTTCAATCTGGATATATATTCCTCTGCCTTTACATTTCAGCGCTCTGCCCATTTTCCTCTACTTCATTTTACTCTTCTAATTCTCCTCTTATCTCTGACTCTGTTCCACTTACTCTGCTTATACATTCAAACTTATCCATTCCAATTTTATTCACTATATATTTATATATTCCAAACCATCATGTCTTTTGACAAAGAGACATGTCCAAATGTAATCGCATCTTTCAATTAAATTATTTTCTTTCAATATAATCATCACTTTTAGCTTGTTAATTTCCATTGCACTTCATTATGGACTTGATCGCATTTTTAGTAGTTTGTCTTTTTCTTTTCTAAATCATACGCACCTCTTCAAGGGAAGGGAAAGTTCACGATGAGCTGTCTTTTTGAATAAGACAGGAATATTTTGTCTTATGTGATTTGTCTTTTTGCTGACCTGTCTTTATGTCAAATTATTCCTTAGTCTTTGTATATTACGTGCAAGCTTTTGTGTTCATGCCATTTTGTCTTCTTACGGTGTGTGTGCTTATTGTTCAAGTTCCCGTCACATGTACGTGACTATAGGCTTGCCATTTGCACTTCATATTTATCTTGTTTCTTTGATCTGCTAGTGATAATATCCCTTCAATATTATTTTATCGAGACTTTGTTATGATTTTGATGACTCGTGTATGCTATTGCTCAGTATAGACTTCCGCATATTCATGGGGTTTGGTAGCATTTTTCTGTACACCTGTACCACAACTCTGATTGTTACTGCTTTACAAATTGCTGTGTAATATTGATGATTCAGACGTTATAATGAATAATCCCCAAATGGTACTTTGACGTTGATACTATTTGAATCTAATATATCCCTCTTGTTTATTTAATGAAATAATGTTCTCAGACTGCTGCCATTGACCACACAGGAAACCATACACATCAAGTCTTCATCATAGTCGCATAAGATATCTACAATCACAAGGTTTCTCTTTCTTTGACCTTCGTTGCTTTCTCATTAAAATTATGAATATCATAACAGTTCTTTAACAAAACTCTTTATCCATTATCATTGCATCTATACAGCTACTTCTTCATGCTCAGATCTCTTCATGCACTTGCCCATACATCTCTTTTCAATATACTTGTTGCAGTCCTTATCTTATATATTCCAATGGCCTGTATATATATATATATAAGGATTTGAATATCTTTTAGACATCTGTAATTTCATTTCTCCTCTATTGCTTGCAAGGTAGGATATATCGCTGGTATCAATATTTATTTATTTTCCTATTTGTCTCCAACAAATTGAATGCTGTTACAAATAATTTATATTTAGTAACACCATGAGTAACATCATCTTTCCTTTCTTATTAATCCTTTGGTCCTTTGAATAGTAACCATGTCATCATATCAAAGCTTTGTCTTCAAAAGCATGCGTATTCACATACAGTTATCTTCAAGTACCTCATATCTTTGACATCAATGACAATGTTCCATCAGAGTCTGTGGTAATGATATTCAGAACGCACGCATCCATACAGGAAGGTCAGATTAACCATTGGTAGAAGTGTGGACGGCATAGAGCCTCAGAAAGGAAATCTGCAGGCAGCAAGCTCCCTCACGCACAGAGTCCAGGTTCCTCATAATGTTAATTTATGTTGATCATACTACAGATTGTACTTATTCAATGTTTCATAATTTGTTATGAGTAGTAGCATGTTGTTGGCTATATGCACACAATTATATTTAACGCAGGGAGGAATTTAACATATATGATCAGGATTGCACGTCAACTTTTTGTTAAAATTCCTCTAGTCAAAAATTTAATTTGTGTGTCAAACCAAGTAAGGATTCTTACGCACAAATCCCAGGGACAATCTCAGATCTCCAAAACAAGTCCTGGAATCCAGAAATCATGTACAGATTCCAAGGAAAACCCATTTCGGTACTAGGAGCAGATTCCAAGTGGAAAGGTGGATGTAAAGGAAGGACCAAGGGGAAATTACCTCAAGCTTAACAACATGAAAATAGGAGCTTTAAAGAGGATCTATTGGGTTTTACCCCAATTCCACCTAGGAGAAAGGACGGAAAAGGAAAGAAGAGATGAAAGAGAAAGGGAGATTGATGATCTCACATTAAATAAATGCTAAACTTTCATTAAATTGGAGTGCTTCCAATTTAAGATGATACATTACCTTTATAATCTGGGATATTTCCAAAGCCTCCTATTGTGTCAAGCATGTTTTAATATAATGGCACCATGATACCTATATACTTATACATGTCCACACATGTATATGTATATGTGTGTAAATCAATTGAGATGTTCAAGAACATATATGCCTGCTTTATTTTTGATGTATACATAAGATACATATGTTTAGGATTTACGCATGTTTATTACATGTGTATGTACATATATAGGTATAGATAGGTATAATGATGTCCTTGTATTAAAAAACTAGGAGGATGAAATTATTACTTTCCAACTTTGGCTATGGTCTTCTTGTTATTGTCTTAAAAAACTAGGAGGATGAAATTATTATTGAGATGTTCAAGAACATATATTCTGCATTTTACTCATATTGCATGTTTCCTTCCTATCACCACCAACCTTCATGTTACAATAAAATTCTGCATTAATAATCATGCATGCTATCTTCCTATCGCCACTATCACAATACAATTCTACATTAATAATACTGCATGATATCTTCCTGTCGCCACTAGACTTCCTCTCATGGACATGCTCCTGCACCATACTCCCAAATTTGAAAAGTTTCCATGTCCCATGGAAACGTGCTTGACTGACACCTGAAAAAAAATATGAAACTTTGTCTCTTCCTATTCACTTCCTTTTATGTCAGGAAGATGCAACCCCTTCTGTAGCAAATCTGTTATGACTTGTCAACATATTTCAGATTCAACTCCAAATCATATGAATTCCAATATAAGCAAATCTGAACCGAAAACCAAAAACAGAGATCAATACATATTTTGAAATATTTCCATACATGATTGAATCGGCTACATAACTCAATAACAAAGATTGCAACTTTATCTTTCACAAGGACGACACCAAGAAATAGAAGATGAAATCTGAAACTAAACTATAAAAAAACTTTATTGAAAACTAAACAAAACTACATAAAAGAAATGGCTATCTACAGCCAAAGAAAACTAATTAGACTACATTTTTAACTATTCTATTGGTGCCCCCCTTTTCGAAAACTCCAGCCCATTATATATTGTTCATGGGCAGTTACAAACGAATCTTCTTATATCAATTATATGACTCTTCATATTCCATCGGTTACAATGACAAGTGGGCATTGTTTACATTTTATAATAAACTTCTGCATTTTAATATGTTGTCCTCCTATCACTGTTAGACTTCCTATCACCGTCAAATTTCCTATCGCAAAAATTTTGCATTTTACTCATATTGCATGTTTCCTCGCTAGCACCACGAGACTTCTTGTTGCAATAAAATACTGCATGCTATCTTCCTGTCACCACTAGATGTAATGTCCCCACTTCTGGGCTAGGCTCGAATGCTATACCCTACAATAAATGGTTTGTACAATATCAAAATTTGTATGTAAAACATATCAAAAACATTCAATTATTAAATATTAATTTAGAGTTCTAACCAAACTACCCCACCTAATCCCTCGGAAGAGATCTTTCTCAAACCATCTAACCCTCTAATGAGAACTATATCTCGATTAGATGATTATCATTAAAAGAGGATCTTCCTAAGGCCTCTTTGGGATCTTTGGAAAAACTACTCAGTAGAGATCCCACCTCTACTGAGTCTCACATCTCTGACATATGCATATGTTTGACCACTACAATATATATTGTCTCTAAGAGATTCTCTAAAAATCTCTCTTTGGGTTCCAATTTGGAGTCCCGACATTTCAAAGAATGCCTTCTAGTCTCTGAGTTCTCCTTATGAGAAACTCGACATCCATAGTTGCATGCTCCCTACCAAGATTAACTTGGTCTCTATAAGAACTATACAGTTCTTATCTCATTGTATTTTATATTCTGCTATCCCAGAAATATTCAATATGAACATAGATATATTATACCTCTATGTTTTCTGTGAGATTGCATTTGATTCTCTGCAATCTTACTCTTCTTTTAGTCTCACTTATATTTTATACTATCTTCTTAATTTTGGAACTTAATTTTTACATACTAATGGACAGTCATACATAATGATTAGTCCTCTGGTGGCCTTTATTCGTTGTGATTGTTTTCTCCATGTTCAAACTTCTTATAAACATTGTTGATTATATATGTTGCTGTCTACTTCAGGACAATGTATTTTTATACAACATAAATATTGATTGTTGTCCTTGAATTATTTATCTTATCTACTTCTCTTTTGTTATCCAACTTCAACTAAGTATCTCCAACTACGTTCCTTCCATTGTTTTCTGTTTTACCACCTTTGTTGTCTTTTTTTTTGTTCAAATTATCTACTACACGTGATACGTTTAGATTTTCCACATGCCCGATAATCTTTCATCTTCTATATGAAGACACTTGTTTTATGATCTCTATGTTATATATATTCTCCTCATTCTCTCTTATTTATTTCAGTTTCAATAAATAATATGTATGCAAAGACGATCTTTATATCCTCGTCAACTTTTGTACCCCTATAATGTTCATTACCAAACTTTACTACATATTCTCTCTATATAATTAGTTCAGTTTATTGCTTCTAATATCATCCTGACTGATCTATTATACTGCAAAAATCGGTTATGTTTCTTGTGAGACTTCTAGCATTCGCTATCCCTGCGTATTTCCATCTTGATCATTTGCCTGTTGGCTGTACACATTCTGGAATTCACTTGTGTTCTTCAATCTTAATCGTTGTCTTGTATTTGATCTACACATTTCTGAAGTAAATGAATGACTGCATATGTTGCTCGACTCCTGTCACTTTATCCTCTGCACTAAGTAAATATATTTAATCGTTGTATATATACGTCCATCTGGAATAAATTAATCTGCTTCACTCTTATATATGATTGTACATATCTGTATTAATATCTTGATCGGCTTGAGTCTTGCTCTTGATTTGTTTAGAATATATGTCTTGGTATGTATTAATCAACATGGATGTCACTTGATATGAATCTCTGCTCAATGTATTCATTTGAACTTTCGATATGATTCTAAATTGCATTTTATTCTATATATTATGTTCCTTTTGTATGACTTTGCTATATATACCATTTCATATGTTTCTCTGAATAGTCATGTCTTTTCATGATCCATCATTTATCTTAAAACCAAATATTATTTGTTAATTCAATCAATTTATTATTATAATTATAATTATATTTAATTAGTATTGATTACTAGATAAGTTGTGGTGAATATTAATAAATGAATTATATTATTATTTAATATTAATTTATAGCTCAACATAATGATATATACATGAAATCCTCTTGGGAGGGGATATACACTAGACTTCCTGTCGCAATACAATTTTGTATTAATCATACTACATGATATCTTCCTGTCGCCACTAACTCCTTGTCGCAGATGTGCTCCTGCACCATTGAGCCTCTACTAGGTTTGAGCCTACAAAACATTGCAAAAGAACAAGTACATATAAAAAGCATTTATATGTTGTGGTGTTCTCCCATATTGGGTTCCCACCTAAACATTGTGTTATTGTGTTCATGTGCATAATTATTTATTTCAGTATTTGAAGTTACTTGTGTGGATAAAAGTTTTTAATTGGCAAAGTTGTTATACTGATTCGCCTTCACCCGCCCCCCCTCTCAGTATAATCATGTGCTCTTCACATCTCTTTACAACATAGACAATTTGTAATTTCTTGTAGAATAATTAATTGTTAACCGCACTTTTCCTTCTTATCAGTTGCTACATACTCATATCACTTATTCTTCTCAAACATATCATCGTGCCTCTTGCTTAGGTGAATTGCAACGCTCCCTATAATTGCTGCAGCAACAGAGCTATGCTCTAAGACTATTTTTTAGTGAAAAAATGTTTTCTTATTAATTTTGATATTCACTCATTATTTCTAGTAAGGAAGAGTTGGTACTATTGTAATATCAATCACAGAGTCTTACCAAATCAAATGATTATATAACTTGCAACACAATAGTATTCAAGAAAAAATCACCAAAATGAAAACATTACTCCACACGTCAGAGATAATGAACACTTGTCACCCACCTTATTATCTAAATAGCTTACTCTAGAAAATAAAAGTGATAGCCGATATTCATGCTTCGTCAGCTGTCCATGTTCAATATATGCAAAAACTCTTGCTTAAAAATAAATATCCTTGTAGATGCACATAACTGGACAATATAAGCATTGAATTTAAGTTATAAATCATATAAAGCTCATAATATTTTGCTCCAAATATCTAAAAAGAAAGGTACCATTTTGTAATAACCCCAATAGGTTATAACTTCTTCAAACACCAAAAAAAATTTATACTTCAGTTGTTTGACATTTCGTCAAACACTTTGCAAGCAAGCTCTGATACCACTGTAATGATCCTACTCAAATCCGACCTTAAAATGCTGATTGAAGGCTCGAAGAATTTTGTCAAACACTTTGCATACAAGGGGTCGAATGACTGATATAACTTTTCAGATTGCTACAGTGATTCCTGTTTGGATTTGCGTCAAAGAGAATGCTTACAAAAGACTCCAAATTGTCTAAACAATAACCTAACATAAATATGCAACTAATTTTGGCAATAGTGAATGTATATATGAGTTCTAATCATGAAAATGATCACCTACAACCAACTGGCATTTTAACAAACAGTTGGTATGCAAGCTAACTAGCTGATAAAAAATGATATATTAACGCTCAAAGACAACTATTAATGACCAGCAATTGTATCTCCTTGATTGAGAATGAGTATCCAATACAATATTCATACTAAGTTAGCCAAGACTCTTGGCATTTACAAAGATATCAAAATATGATGATTGCTGGTAAAGTAATATGCACCTACAGCTGCCAATGAAAACTAATGCAATACTAAATATCTAACTTCAATACTCCCCTACAGCAGTATGCTAATCACATGCATGATTAAATACAACTAAAGCCATGGATTGCTGATACCATTGTGAGAAATGTAAAAATGAATGATGTATCTATTAATAAATGATAGGTCTGATACGAAATGACTGTTACAACAGCACTCTATAGTGAAAGGCAACTATGAAAATACACATCGAACCTGGCATATGAAGTCGCCTTAGAGAATAGATGTATTGCAATACCACTGAACAGAAAATAACCTCCTCAAGTGCCCAAGTTGTGCCTCTCTAGCTGCTGCCCCTGATTGTAGATGGCTGTAATAATTTTCTTTGCTTTTTCGAATTTGCTTTTTCAGATTGCTTTTTCGGAATGCTTTTTTCGGACTGCTTTTTCGGAATTTTTTTTGTGCCTTCTTTTTTCAGGTCTGCTTTTTCAGCCTGCTTTTTTCTTTTTTCAGGTTTGCTTTTTCGGCCTGCTTTTTTTCGGACTGCTTTTTTCAGCCTGGGGACCTGCTAGAAATGACCTCCAATAATTTCGGCCCTGCTTAAATTGCCTCCTGAAATGCTGAAATGCTGAAAATGGCCTTAGGCCCAATGATGCCCTAGCTGAAGTAACTGAAGTATCACCTCCAAATGTGCAACCCTTCAGAAGATATTTCACTTCCTCAGTTATGCTAATCCAAGGGAGTTTTCGTTCCCAAAGATCAATTGACTATCTGAAACCACTTGGCTCCAGAATAGACTATGTGACTGAATCATAATTTGATGTTAAGAGAGAAATAAACAACTGGATGATTAGAATGAAGCCCGGGGTGCCTATTTATTCTTTTTCTCCACTTTCTCCAGAAACTTCTAGAACATTATTTTATTTTATCTATTAAGTGACTTTATAAAAAATATTTTATAATTCAAGTCACTTTATTAAATTAATTAAATATAAAGTTACCTTTTTAATATTTATTTATTTGATAACTTTATAAATAATTAACTTAATACCACTTATTTATTTAATTAAAATAATTAATTAGTCATCCTCATAAAATATTCATTATTTTGGACAACCTAATTAATTTAATTAATTAAATCAAATTGCCTCCAAAATGGGGACATGACACATTTTAAATATGATGTGTGTATAGACACACACACATGTACGTATATGTATGTATGTATGCAGATAAAGGCTGCATTTTAATAATGATTACTCCTTAGAGCTGAGAGATTTCCATAATCCATAAAATTAAGAATGTTGTTATGGATTCGATTGTGTGTGAGATCTTTTGCATCAATGTTTCGGATCAAACTCTGTGATCTTTCATCAGTATGAAAGAGAGCACGAGGAGAAGAATCCAGAAACACCACTCTTAACTATTATTTTCTCTTAACTATTATTTTTGTTGACATATATATACATGCATGCATGCACACAAATACATAAATACATACATACACACACACAGATATATATACCACATAAAGACTGCATTGTAATAACAATCATTTTTTATGTCTTCACACATTTGAAGGTTTCTAACTAATTTTTATATTGCAACGGAAATTGAAATGAGACAAACATATAATATCAAATGGTAAAGCATACATACGTTAAAGTGAGGTCGAAAGAGCGAATGAGGAGCAACTAATAATAATCTCACATATGTTTCCACCATTGCGATGCTTGGCACAACCTTCATCAAAATATGAGCACGTCAAATCTTCTTATACAAAGAATGCCACAATGCATAAAAGAGTTGACACTTAAAAACTTTTGCAAAGGAAACTACTATAGATAATCAATAATGCATATATAATTAAGGAATATGTGAATGACCTTAATGAAAGATCAGTCTGATAAATATATTTTCTTTCTTTCCATTATAGCCTTTCATTCAGAAATAAAAACATTTTCCCAGATTGCTTTTGCAACACAAACAAATTTCAAGAGAGGCAAAAACCCATTAAAAACAAAGGAATCATCCAAAGAAAAAAACTAATAGAACCGTTCTTAAAGAAAGAAGAATCATGAGAATATGTTGCAAAATGAGAATCAATGAAAACCTTCCTAAAAGAATAAGAAAGGCAAGGGTCAGAGTGGACGTCATTAAAATTCCTTCATTCATTTGTTCATTCCAGTGACTTGGAATAATTAACTCACAAATAGAGTGCTATCTTTGAAAAAACATCAGATATGCCAATTTATGTTTATTAAAATATTTTTGTTTCACAAGATCACGATGGCATGTTGCAAACATTAATCCACATCCATAGAAGAAGGGTTGAAATTTTCTGCCAAGACTAGCTCAAAGAAAGTTAAATGAGTTAGTCTACAAACAACTGGGGGGTAACTTTACCCATCTTTCAACTTCCATGCCTAACAACTCAAAACACTGCATATCCCTCTGTTTATGACAACTCCAAACACTGGATGCTGAAAAACAACAAAAGAATACAAAAGAAGAAAATAACTTATGTGTCTACTGAAATGCAAATTTAGCAAGATATGTGGCCAACTGAAAGTCAACAGCAAATAATGTGCTCAGCCTTAGCTGATGAGTGATTTTGTCTATTTCTCTTTCATTATTAGAAGCAATGATATAGAACAGTAGTGAAAGGCAAATGTAAAGTGTTTGATACTAGCAAATGTTTGGATATTTGAAGATTCATTATGACAAGTCAGCTTTACTTTTTTGTGACAAGAGAATTCTCAAGAGGCCAAAGAACCCATCTTTGAACCAAAAACATTGCGATTCATTTTCAGTTCATTCAATGACTTGTAGACGGAGAAGTTGAGTTGCAATATTGTTTTACCCAAGACCAAATGCGAAACATTCTGGCTGAGTCTCTCAGCTCAAATAAATTAGTAATATTTAGAAACAAACTTGGCGTATCTTTTACTATGATCATTATGGGATTATGTTAGATATGACATAATAATCATCTAGACTATAGACTGAAGCAAAACAATAATGTCACTTTTCTACTTATTTTAATGTACACTAAAGTCAATCAGGGTTTATGTTTATTTTATTTATTTCCTCTAAAGAAATGGTTACTCTCTTCATATCATCATTTTATTTGAATGAATTATTTTCCTTCTATATAGTTTTCTTGTGTTCTTGTTTTCTCCATCTGTTTAGATTTCATAACAGTGCTTAAATTTGAAAAGGTGTTAAGATTAGGGTCTACAATATAACACGTGCAGCTGCTCGGAGTTTATTTATGATTATACATTATGATCGTGCACTTATTTCATTATACAACATATTACTTAAATTTCATTGACAAATGTGATTAATTCACACACATTCATAAAATTAAGCTTCGAAATTTATTATGAATATAGGATTGTCTCATCAAAATTGGAATCCCAATCCCTATCAATTCAAATTGTTTGTTTTTTGTAATATGACATGTTGCCTAGCAAAATGGGTAGTTAGGCAGTTACCGGTTCACCTACAAGCTGACCATTTGGCATCGTTGCCAGTTCGAATCCGGAGTAGTAAGGAAGGTCAAGGATAAATGGGAATAACGGTACCAGACAACCGAAAAACGAATGAGGACAACGAAACAGAAATTCTAGGAGGTGAGCATGACGCAACCCAAAACTTTCACATCCTATACCGCATAGGCCTCGAAACCTTCGTACAGAGAGAAGCCGTGGAGAACGAGGTTACGCCAGACAAAGTGTGGGATGCTATGCACGAAAGCCCAACCATGAACAGATTTTTAGACCAACTCCCCCGTCTGATTGCACAAGCATACTTGGCACAGAAGAGACGCAGGAAGGAAGTAGAACACGAGGCACGCCGTCAAGAGACCCTTAAGAATTTTTATTAGAGAGATGCACGGTGTCACAAAATGAAACCATAAGCATTTGAGCCATGGTACCAAGAGCACTTGAGTCTATAACTGTCGCTTGAGTCGACACATGATGTATACAAATTAAATAAATAAAAGTGTTGTGTTTTGTTTTTATGTAATGGTATATGTCAAATGCCCAATCTTTTAAACAAAAATAAGAACTCAAGGGAGGATATTGACGAATTATAATTTGTGCGCGGGGATTTAATCCAAGCCGAGCGAAGGTGACAGCTAAGACAACTTGCCAAAGATCAGACTGTGGGGCAGTTGGAGGAGTCACCGAGGCCGATTGAAGGCAACCGCGCAAAAGGCGTGGGAACTGCCGAAGGGTGCCATAGTTTGTCGGAACGGCAAGTACGAAGCAACCAGGAGTTGCTCAAGGAAACATAGCACAAATTAACGGTGCTCAAGGAGACAAGAGAAGAGTTTTTGCATTCATCCCGTACACCACTACGAGAGGGAGCCTGTAAAGAAGTAGGAAGGGAGGCGAGGCCAACAGAAGATACTGAGGCACAAGAAAGTGTCGGACGGACACTACACGGTAGTCAAAGTAACCAGCCGAGACCAACTCCTAATAGTTTTGGGACACAACTGAGTGGTCATCAAAGGATGAGAAACACGATGTCTGAAAAGAAAAAACTCTTGAAGTTCACAAGCGACAAGAAGGAAGACCCTGTACGGCATTGCTATACATGCAAAACCATATGGACCGCCAACTCTGTCACCAACGCCAACGAGTGGTTGAACCAGTTTCCAGCCAGCCTATGGGGAGTGGCCGTGAATTGGGTCTTTGACATGGACAAGGCAAAGATCTCCATTTAGGATAATCTAAAGAAAGAATTTCAAGCAGAATTTCAACTGCTACGGGATGACAACAAGGTTGTAGCGGAGATCTACAACTGTAAAGAAGGAAAGGACACCGTTCAAGCCTACAATCGAAGGCTCAAAGATCTTCTTAGCCGGATGGGTGCTCAACCCGCGGATGAACTAAAGAAAAATTGGTTTGTCGAAGGATTTCGCAAGGCATTGAGAAGGAAAATGAAAATAGTTCTGCCCACATCATATACAAATGCCTACAACCGTGCCCTGAACTTAGAAAGTGAGGGAAAGATAGCGAAGTAAAAGAAGAAGAAGAAAAGTAAATCCTCATCCTCCTCTGAGAGTGATGAGTCCTCTGACAAGAAGAGTAGTACAGACAGCAAGGAGGAACCTAACAAGAAAGTACAGGCCCTCCAAAAGGACTTGGAGCGAATGAGGAAGGAGTTTAAATCCATGAAGGGAGCCACTGGTCGCATGGAGGAAGGAGAAATATGGTGTACCGATTGCAAAGAGAAAGGTCACCCAAAGGGAGTGTGCCCTAAAAAGGCAATGTGCGATATCTGTCAGATCTTGGGTCATTCTACAAAGGAGTGCCCATTCAACATGAAGACACAAAGTCAGCAAATACTGTTCACACAAGAACAACCATCCACTTCTAGCACTAATAATGAGACCCAAGGCAACAGCAATGCCACATCCGACGGCTATAGAAACAACCGCCAAGGAGGATAGGGCAATAATGACAACAAGAATCGGGTACAATATGATTCCAAAGAAAGGCCCATAATCCAATGTCGAGCATGGAACCAATGGGGCCACTTCGCTAGAGAGTGTTTGAAGAACAAAACTCCTCAAAAATTATGTCGATAGTGTGGTCCAGGGGACCATGAAGATGCCAATTGTCCAAAACAAGTAAACCTCCTTAACATTGATGAGGAAAAAGTTCTCTTGCCACCTACAACCAGGCCAAGCAAGCCACCTATCCTAACCCCTGTACGGAGAAGCAAAGACTGCGAGAGGCACGGGAAGACATAGAAAGGGCAATGAAGGCTATGAAAAATATGAAAGATACCATTCCTGGACAATCGGAGGGGGAGAACAATTTGGTGAAACAAATGTTGCAAATGGAGGTGCCCATTAGACTTCAAGACCTATTACAAATAGTACCACAACTAAGGACGGCATTATTGAATGCCCACACAAACCCATCGGAGACAAAGGAACAACCAACTATACCAGGAGGGTTGGCCACAGATCCCATGTTGCTGAACATAAGCAAAGGCTGTCACCTGGCCGTAGTTGAGATGGGAAACCTCGAAACCATCTTGACAGACACCATCGTGGATGGTGGGTCTGGGGTGAATGTTCTCCCCGAGAAGACGTGGAAGAAACTAGGCAAGCCTATCCTGTGGCCGCCCACATCCAACCTACTCGGCGCCAACTGGCAGGGGATAAAGCCCCTAGGGACCCTAGTGTCTCAACAAGTAACCATCAAGACGCAACCATTTGTGTTGGATTTCGTAGTGATTCCCTTGAAGAAAAATGGATATGACGCCATTCTTGGAAGAGGATGGCTGGTGGCTGCTAAAGTGAATCACAACTGGAAAAAAAATATTTTCTCGATGGAAAGCGGAGGGCAAAAGTTTGTCATTAATCTCTGAACTCAAATAGTAAGTGAAGAAATGACATCATCGTCGGAGTCCGAGTCAGACGAGGAACATCAGACAGATGAGGGAAGAGCCCATATGGATCCAAATGACGAAGGCGTTTTAAAACTAGAAGAATGTTTAGGAGAGGAGACGGATTCATTAAATGGACTTCTCCATTAGTAGATGGAAGATTATAAGCTATTCCATTCTGACATGCTTGGCATCGAGGAGCTAGAAGATGAGGAGGTATTTCCACTGGAGTTCATGGAATACAAAGAAGGCAACACAAAGATCAACTAAAGTTCTGCCCATTGCTTTGAACAGAAAGCTATAAGATACAAAGAGCCATCAGTAGAGGCCACTAATCTTGGCAATGTGGAGAATCTAAGGAACATACTTGTTAGAGACGACTAGAACCTGATCTGAAGGCCGCAGCATTTAAAATCTTTATGGAGTATAAAAATGTATTTGCATGGACTTACAAGGATTTCAAAGGGGTCTCGCCAGAAATGTGTGTCCACTGCATACCCTTGGTACCTGGAGCCATACCTATGCAGAAGCGACCGTACAAAATGAACAAGAACTATGCAGCCCGCGTCAATGAGGAAATACAATGAATGTTGGAAGCCGACATAATATTTTAAGTTCAAACAAGTGAGTGGGTGTCACCAATTGTAAAATCCATGAAGGATGGGATCCAAATCTGAACGTGTGGATTTTCGATGCTTGAATGCGATCACAATAAAAGATCCCTTTCCAATTCTGGAAGAAGTGGCAGGACATGAGATGTATTCCTTCATGGATGGATTCTTCGGCTATAACCAGATCTCCATTGCTGAAGAAGATAAACTAAAAGCTACTTTTGTGGTCGAGGATGGAGTGTATGCTTACAACCGAATGCCCTTCGGATTGTGTAACGCACCTACTACATTTCAAAAGATCATTTTGCACATATTTGACAAAATGTCAATAGGCAACTTCCAAGCATTTTTGGATGATTGGTCCATCTTCAGTGGATAGGACAACCACTTGAAGGCACTCCAGGAATGTATGGAGAGATGTCGCTAGGCAAGGCTGGCATTGAATACAAAAAAATGTCGGTTCATGGTTCCTCAAGGCAAACTACTTGGGCACATTGTTCTCAAGTCAGAATTGAAGACCGACCTCGATAAAGAGTGATCGTGGAAATGGAAGCCCCGACAAAGGTAATTGGTGTGCACATTGGATATTATAGACAGTTCATAAAGAACTATGCCCGAATTGCTCTTCCTTTGGACAAGTTGACACGGAAGGGAGAGCCCTACGTCTAGAGTTCAAAGCAGGAGATTGCCTTCACAAAATTGGAAAATAGGTTGTTGGGGGCGCTCATCTTGGCATATCCAAACTGGGACAAGGAGTTCCACATCCATGTGGACGCTTCAAACTTTGCCATAGGTGCAATGTTGGCGCAAACTAGCGACCATGGCCTGGATCACCCAGTGTATTTTGCAAGCTGGCTACTATCAAAATCGGAGAAGAATTATAGCACCACTGAAAGGGAGGCTCTCGGGATGGTGTACTCAGTACAAAAATTCAAACATTACCTGTTGGCTACACCATTTACCTTTTACATGGATCACCAGGCGTTGATGGACCCGGTGAACAAACTAATTATCCAAGGCAGGATTAGCAGATGGTTGTTGCTACTACAGGAATTCACCTTCACCATCATTGTGCAACCCGAGAAGTCATGTCATTGCGGACCAGCTCTCTCGAATCAGGTCCAGGGAGCCACCGAAAGGGGTCAATGATGATTTTGTTTAGAATCGTCATTCTTCCAAGATGGTACAATCTATCAAGGAATATCTATCGATGTCTTAATTTCCAGAAGAGATGATGCCAAGCGAACAGCGGAAGCTAGTTTTAAGGAGTCAAAATTTCCAACTGATAAATGGTCTCCTATACAAGATGGGTCCTGATCAAGTGCTGAGGTGATGTGTAATGGAAGAAGTGCAGAGCGTTCTAAGGGAAGCACGTGAAGGTCTGGTAGGCAGCCACATGGGACCCGACACAATGGTACGAAGGTCCTTCTTGCTGGGTTATGGTGGCCTACACTTTACAACGATGCATGGAAATGGGTTTTGAGCTACGATACATGCTAGAGAGCTAGCAAACCACTCAAGAGGAACTTCATGCCATTAACCCACCCACGCCCAAGAGTTGTTTGAACGTTGGGGTCTAGACTTCATGGGACCGCTGACGGTGACTATGGCCCACCGTTGTCAATACGTGGTGGTGGCTATGGAGTATTTAACAAAATGGGTAGAGGCACGAGCACTACCCATCAACTCTGCAATAAGTACAGCAAAGTTTTTGTATGAACAGACCATCACACGGTATGGTATACCTATCCAACTGAAAAGGTGACAAAGGGGGTCACTTTGTCAATCATGTGATCAAAATACTAACAACGGAATTCAAGATTTTTCATTCGCTGTCAAGTCCATATTACCCACGACCTAATTGTCAGGCGGAGCCAACAAACAAAATCCTTGTGGCCATCATATATAAATCATGCAAAGTGGAACAGGCACACTGGGAAGATAAGTTACCTTCGACACTATGGGCCTACCACACCACATTCAAAGTCACAACTGGACAAATGCCATTCCAGTTAATATCTGGCCAAGAAGTCGTGGTACCAATTGAATCCATGGTCCCAAGCCTATGGATTGCAATCAAAAATAGACTCGGAGATATGGAGAGTCTATATGAACGCCTATTTCAATTGAACAAACTGGATGAAGGAAAATTAACAGCGCAATGGGCGATAGAGGTGGCACAGATCTATCGAAAGGCGTGGCACGAAAAACATTTGAAAAGAACAAGGTTTAACCAGGTGAACTCGTGCTTTAGTACAACGGGTGCAACGAGATAAAACCAGGAAAATTCAAAGTTAAATGGCTCGGACCGTATAAAGTGAGAGAAGTCAGCGACAATGGATCCATAAAACTATGGACCTTTGACGGGCAAGAATTCCTAAACGCCATCAATGGATCCACAGTGAAAATTTATTGCGAACAACAAGAAGGCGAAATGAGCGATAATACTAGACAAGAATTCGACTTATTGAGTTTTTAAAAAATCAAAATTAAAATTTTATTTTAAAAAAAAAATTTAAAGGAAATTGTTCCACAAACAAGCGGCCACAGATAGCTGTCTCGTGGACACATGGCCACAGGCACATGGCTGCATCCCGCAGCCATTTGTCTGCGGCATTATCATGTTGTCCCGCAGATTTACCATGTTGCCCCATGGACAAGCATCTATTTAAAGACCAACTACGGAGAAGAGAAAAATACATTTGCAGAGATTGTAAAGCGTCATCTACCATGGTCAAAGGAAAAGAGTAAGGAACTTCCACGGACTAGCAAAGGAAAAGAAGTAAAGCCCTTGGGAGTGTAGCAAAGTGGGAAAGAACAAAGTCACGCCTTCTGTGGAGACTACGAGGTCAGACAGGAACTTCAAGGGAGAATAGATAAGGAGCAGCCGCAGAGGAAAGATAAGGAGCAGTCATAGAGAATTTGTAAGGAGTGTCGACAGACATTACCAAGCAAGTGGTTATAGAGAAAGGAAACCCTCTGCGGAGAAGAGCATTCAACATCGAGAAGCAAAGCCTAACCGTTTTTTATTTGTATTATAAAGACAAAATAAGAGACGTTTAGTTAGTGACTTAGTATGCATTCTACAAGTGAGAGAAGGCAGTTAAAGGAAAATAGTATGGAAAAGAATGCAAGAGTGTTGGCTTCCGGAGTCCAAGTTGTAGGGTCGACACCATTGAGCAGCAAGAAACAGAAGGTGAAGGCCGACCTCTCACATGCTTCCGGAGTCCAAGTTGCAGGGCCGGCAGCGTCGAGCAACAAGAAACAGAAGGTGAAGGTCGACCTATCACATCTCACAGTTCATTTCGAAGGGTTGAATGGCAATGAGTGTCGGAGATGGTGGCAAGAGACGGCGGATATACACCTAATCAAGAAAATTCTGATTTGTGCCCAAGTACATTGGGCAATACAACTCTCAGTATTCTCCATTCGGCTGTTTGAGACAATCCTAACAACCATGATCAAAACATACAACAGGAATAGTCAAATGAGCACATTTGTATACAAGAAGCATCGGATGACAGTCTCCTTCAAAGCCCAAGATTTCAGCAAGGTACTTGGCATTCCTAGCTAAGGGGATCGCAAAGTGGTGACCAAGAATCACAATTTGCCAAAGGAATGCAAGGAGTATTGGGTAAAATTGGTGGGAGGCAACCTCACACCAATGGAATTTGAATCTGTTGTGAAAGGTACCAAGAGTTGAGGACTACGGCGAGATTTCATCCAAGAGGGCCATTGGAGATGTATTATGGATATAATAAAAAGCAGGTTGATGGGGGTGAGTAGGGCCTCAGATATCGCCCTGCCTCAGATTACATTCATGAATGGTACTGTGTATGATTGGGCCATGGTCCTTGTAGATAAAATGGAGGAGTTTATGACATTACAACATCAAATATTTTATATGCCATTTCATGCCATCAAATTGTTTCTGGAAGCAACCCTTCATCAAATTCCAGCTGAGGACTTCGAAGTTCCACCGAGAGGGAAATTGGCACTAGGAGAACCCCCAATATTCTACTGGAGGCATTTAGACACAAGTGGAACAACTGTCAATCAGAAGAGGGTATTGCAAGGGTTGGATGCATATGGGGACACGGATAATGGAAGGGAGGACACCACAAAGTAGTGGGGCCTATTCCAAGGAAGAGAGTACCTCAGTAGAGGTTGGGAGCGATGTGGCAATCGGAGGGTCCACAGGTTTCACCCCTCCCCAATTGCCAACTTTGGCACACTTGATATCCACTACCTCGTTTATTCCTCCGTTTGGCCAGAGGCATGCGCCAATTATCATGACTTCACCAACGGTCGAGATAGAAACCACAAATGTTATGACTCCACAAAATGTTTCAGCATATCCAGTTGCACCAGCAATGCCAGCAACAAAGTTAGTAGAGGTGCACGCGCCAGAGCCCGAACCTCAGGTTCGACTAGATGTGATTGGCTCTGACACTGTTGTCATCATATCTTTGTCTTTGTTGACTCAATCAGTTCACCCGACACAGCCAAATCAGCTAGAGATCGAGAGTATGGAAGTGACCCAAACAACACAACCATAGGCAACACAAGCAGAGAAGGTTGAGGTGATGGACAGAGCCAGTGTATTTTTGAGATAGCAATTTCGACTCATTCCTACAGAGGTCAATTCCTCCATTCAGTCCCCGAGGCAAGGAGAGGTTTCCCAAGGAGTAGCTGTCATATTAGAGCCACAGGAGGTGGGAGTACCACAGTCCGAGGATGCACCCGGAGATGAGGAGGTCGCACCGGTTGTGGACGTGGCTACCACAAAAGAGGCAAAGATGGCTACAGATATGGAGTGGGATGTCAACGCTGTGGGAAAAGAGGATTATGGCTCGAATGAAGATAGATGCAAGGCATACATCAGAGCTCTGGGGATTGTGCTAGAGAGAGGACAAATCATTGGATATCAGGCTTTGACCCATAGGAAGGATGTAAAGTTTACTTACTGATTTCCTTTTCACTGCTGAATTATGTATATTTCCTACAGGTATAGTCAGTGCCACTGAAGTATACAAGTGTTGTATAGTATATATAAAAAACTCAATGCAAAATGATGATAAATATTATTCAAGATCGGTGTCTGAGATGCCTTCGATCTGCACACATTAATTGATTACTATATTGCAATATCGGGCGGCATATACATTATATATGATGTGGACGAGTACATGAGTGAATGGGCATGTCTCCTTTTAGAGACATGTACATTCACTAATGTGCCTGATTGGTGGAATGGTCACACCCGATGATTAGTCATAACAAGAACTAATTCCATTTAAGACTTAACTAAGTCTATTTGTAATTGATAGCAATGAGTATAAATACGATTGTTCCCGAATTTAAATCTGACAAATTACTTCAATAATTATATGCATCGACAGTTCTAAATGCTGCGATCTTTATTAAAATATTCAGACTGTACTCATGTACATATACATATCAATATTCTGCATATCAACATGTATATATACATGAGTGTGGTCTCATGAGATCAGTGCAAATTTCTGAAACAAAGCTATTTGCCTCAACACTCCCTCTTAGCTAGGGAAGACAAAGTGCATATGAATATTCTCATTATAAGAAGTAATATCCTCAAGATATATATAAGAAAATCAAGTCTCATGATATTCTTTTCAGTTATAGTGAGTATAAATATATCAAGTCACATGATATACACCATACCAGTTCAAGGTATATCTATAGATATTCACATAATATCCACCATGAATTTGAACATATTGATCTTCAACAGATATCAGTATATTCATGTGTACTAACTTGTATTCCTTTGATGCAGGATTTTGGATAAAAGTACAATGACAAATCATATTTTTAGTAGAATAATCTTATTAGATTATAGGATGATATTTTCAATGTGTATACATCGTGTATGCTTCGTGTCTTCATGCATTAATGTGTCATCTTCGTGTATGCTTCGTGTCTGCAAGTACTCATAAATTTACTTCATGCATTACGATATTAACTACATGCATACCTTATGTATTCTTGCATCCTAGTGTATAACTTACTTCACAAGAAAGGTTTAGCATGAACGGTCATTGCTTGAGGACAAGCAATTTGAAGAAGGGTGGACTGTCATGTCCCCTAATTATGGTAATATAGGTGAATGAAATAAAATAGTTTAATTAATTTATATATATATATATTAGAGTAAATGACTATATATAAAGATATTATAATTTCATGATGAATAAATATAATTATAAAAATATGTTTAATAATATAATATATTATTAAAGAATAAAAAAATTTATTATAGCTATAATAATAAGACATTACTAATGTAATAACTAATAAAATAATAAGGTCAAATAAATACTAATAAACAAAGATAGAAATTAATATAATAATTAACAATAATCAATTCTTATAAATATATTAATAACACTTAACCTTAATGAAAGTCAAATATGTTAATAAATGAATAAAGCATATAGACTCAATTAATAATCAGAATATTGATTAGTCATGAGGAGTCGTGACTCACAGGTAAAAAGATATAAGTATCAGGGGAATGGAGGTAACCCTAATATACATTAGGGAAATCGAAATCATAAAAGTATGAATGGGAATAAATACACTTACAGACTATTGATGAGATAATGCATATTTGAGGGGAAATTGAATGCAAATTATCAAGGGACATTATAGCTACAGAGCCTAAGTTGGGACTGTGCAACACTGCTATGGAGAAGCTTGCACATGAGATAGTAGGGGCATATAAAGACGTCTATTATGCTCATCAACGTGCAGAGGCATATAGAGAAGCAGAGGGGATTGCAGCTGTGAGGTCTATGGCAGCCGAGATAGAAGCTCGAGAGAAATTAGCTGCTGAATTGGTTAGCCAGCAGGCAACATGGGCAGCTGAGCAAGCAACGCTCTTGCAAGATAAGGAAGTGGTTGAATAAGGATTGATAGCGGCTGAACAAGGATTGCAGATAGCCCAAGCCCAGGCCATGCAGGCAGTACTTCTCTTGACAGAGGCAATGGAAGTTAACACACGGACACAAAAGGACTTACGCATCCGGGCTGATCAACTTTGAGTTACGCCAGCAGCAAAACACTTCAAGGACACAACCTCCTCCCTACTCTATGTTATTTCTATGTTTGTATGTTGTCTCCTAATTTTGTCAGTTTAGAGCCGCTAGGAGATGACTTTTCTTTTTGGCAGTGGGGGGGATGATGTTGTTCGGAAAAATGGGTAGTTAGGCAATTACCGGTGTGGACACGGTTGTGTCGTTTCATTAGCACTGTATCGGATATTATAAATGTGGCTTTCACTTATGTGTTTGGCATCATTGTATGGAATATTATTGTTATGTACGAAAAGCATTTGATGAATGAATAGTATTTTACTTTGATAAGTTATTATATGTTTCTAGGTGAACAAGACATTGATGAAAAACTAGAATAATAAACAAAAACACAGCAGTTCTTCAGGAGTGATAATGCTTGCAGAATAATAAGAGGCATAAACAAAAAAAGGAAAGACGGAAATATTATGTTGTCCATGAATGACAAAAATAGATCAAAGGAGCTGGCATGTACAGCCAGTCCAATTGCAAAGGATGGGAGCAAAACGGCCTTAGCCATGAAGTGAAAAACAAGGGGAAAAACTAAGAAAATCTGAAATACAAGGATGAATGTAAAACGAGAACCCCCAAACATAGAATTTAGAATGACTAGATCAATTTAACTAGGCCATTATAAGAAACAAATTGAAATATGTTAAAAGAACAACCAACTTTTGAAGTGTCAGAAGTCATGCATGCACAAAGCATTATATTAGCACGCATACAGAACAAGAATAATATCAGAATAATATTTAAAAAGGCTATCATTTGAATTTAAAAATAAACAAAACCACCTTTATTGGAAGCATAGATCACAAACTCTCCAAGCACTCTCTGAGTTGCCGAGTACTCTATTTCTTTTGCTGGGCAAGTTTTCACAAGTTTAACTCTCGTGTGTTTATAGGTACAAAACAAATGTGAGTAAAAATGTCGATGAAAGTAAAACACTGGTTAAAACACATTTTTCTCGTGTTGCTTTTGCCATAAAACCATGTGTTCTCTCTTTCAAAATGTTAATTTTAAATTTTAAATACATTTTGTAATTAAACTTTACAAAAAAATTGTCTCTGTAGAAGATTTTAACTTTTAGTACTCAAAGGAAGCAGTCAAATAAATAAGCATAATTTTTTTCCATAGGGAGAACTATTCGCATTCACATACATTGAGATTACATTGTCATGTCTATATGTCTATAACAATTGGCCTGGATTTTTGAATCTATAATACCTGTCCAGCAAACATTGTCTCCTCAATCTGAGCAGTGAGACGAACACATAAGTGGAGAGAAACCCCTGAAAGTAAAGACATTGGCAAAGCGCGAGTCTCGTGCATTAAAACATATCGCTCATTAGGCTGACCAATGGATCCTTGCATTGGGAGCTCGGTCATGCCACTAGAATTCAACCAATTCATTATTGCATCACAAGCTGGTTGGGTCATTGTATGTGATAGAACCCAGAACATTCCCATAGATTTGTCATCCAAGTTCAGATAATCCATAGCATGTTCTCCTGAAGGAACAAGAAACAATAGCATAGTGAAGATGGTATGGTCAAATCACATAAAAGTTTAATGCTGTCCTAGAGTTTGGAGTCATAAATATCTCAACTGATTAGACAAGATAACAAAACATGTTACATGACTAGAAAGGGAAAATTAGACCAAGTACACCTGATTTCAGTAGATGATCAAGACAAGAACATACTAATAAAAATATTTAAAACGATGAGAAATGTCAATATACATTAGTTGAAAAAAAAGCATTTTGATCATCATGCCAGAAAAAAAGAAGCATACCAAAATCTCAACAGAATTAGCAGAAAATGGGAAAAAAATAAGTAGAAGGAAGAATGGCAATCTGATCCAAATTGGATTGTCAATGTTTTAAATTGGGTAGAAAGTTGGAACTTCAATGCATGATTTTACTGGGATAAAACTGGGTTTATCATCTTTTTTACAAAGACTTATTTTCCCTAAATTTTGCAATACAGATTTAGATGTTATAATAATGCAAGTGGACAGCAAAGATCCAAACTTGAATTTCTGTCATAATCAAACATTTGACTGATGAGGTTATTACTCAAGGCACTCATTTACATTGTTATCAGTTATTGATGTAGAGCCACCCCTGACACACTCAACATGCTCTAATACTACTGATAAAGGAGGTCTGCCACCCTTATCAACTCACAACCAAAGACCAAGCAACATAGAGTCAAAGAGAGAATAAAATGCTCCACAAAGCCTATATTGTTAATGGGGATATATATTCCAACACCTATACAAATATTAGCCAAGTTGGCTTTCAAATATGCAACTAGAGCTTACAAGTTTACAACTTCTTGAGGATGTAATCCTTTCTTCTTGGGGACCTATTAAAACTCCAACTCCATTTACAATTGATTTCCATGAGCATATATACTATATAGCACTTTCTAACTAAGAGATTACAAACATAATCAATGTGGTTTAAAAGCTATTAAATAAATGCTTGAAGTATTATATTAAATAAGGAATTTTCCACAAACTTCTAAATGCCACTATGTGTTATCGGCAAAAGATAACACAGCCGACGGGATTAGTTGGTATCCAAAAGGTTGTGTGACAGTTGAGTCACCTCTTCGGGATATATATGTATATCATCCTATTGAGCTATGTGGTGCAAGAGCACCCTAGGGTTTTACTCCAAGCCCTAATTAATTTGCGTGCTCGTGATCAAGGAGTGGATCACATCAAATAAACTCATCAAATAAGTGTAACGAAGACTTCAGCTTAATTCATTTGATTTCTATTAATTTGCGTGCTCGTGATCAAGGAGTGGATCATATCGAATAAACTAATCAAATAAGTCTAACGAAGACTTCAGCTTAATTCATTCGATTTCGCAAGTTCGCAGCCAGTTAGACAACTAAGTTTTTTGGCCATGCAAAGTTGTGCAAGCAATTAAGTCTTTGGTTCACATGATCGCAGCACTCAACAAGATGTAGCATGGAAGACGTGTGAAGTGGCGAAAGAGGTTAGAATAGGGGTTAGCGCATGATCATGACCTTTAAAGGTTAACATCAAATGAGACATGCGAAGATGCAAAAATAGTTAAAGTGGAAGTTAAGTGCACATTCGCAACTTGAAAAGATTAACAACTCAAAAAGCCTACAAAGTTGCAAAGGAAGGAAAGATGACTGTTCGCATCGTCGCAACAGCTAATGCTTAAGGCAACATAACTATAGTGAAACAGCTATCAAAGGCAAAGAGACTATTTCGCATCCTTGCAAGCCATAAATGTTAAGTAAATCGTGGCGAAGACATGCTCAAAGGATCGCAAGTTCACTAAAGGCAAAAGGCGGTTAAGGAAAACAGTTGCCAAGTTGCGCCAAGCCTATTTTTGCATGATCGCAGGGTTATGTAGGCAATTAAAAGGAAGTGATGCAAAGTCCTGACCAATCGTTTCGCAACATCGCAACTTGGGATACAGTTAGTAGAGAAAGAGATGCGAAGAGGCGAGAAAGACTTGTTCGCAACGTTACAGCTGGAAAAGACAAAAAGAGAAAGAATACATGGAGAAAGGAAAAGGACATGTCAGCCAAGAAACAGTTACAAATGAAGAAAGAAGTTGCAAAGTCCAAAAGGGTGGTTGGACGGCAAATCTTGATGGTTTGCTGGAACAAGCTGGAGTGGAGATAAAAGTTGAAGGATCTCGGATGGCACGGGGAGAGTTAGAGAGTTGGAATTAGAAGAAATTGTAGAAAGGGAGTTAGAAGCTAGCAGAGATTTAATTTTTACTAGATAGATGCTTTTCAATGTAATGTAATTTTTTGAATTCAATAAAGACAGTTCCAGTCTATGTTGAGTAATTTCAGTCTGTAATTTATCTTCTGTTGGTAGGACTTGGTAGATTAGAATTGTATTGTGTAGGAATAGACCAATAAATGGATTCTTCTTGATCTCTGTGTTTAGTCAAATGGACTATTGGAGTTAGGAAGAATCCTCTATACATATATTCTTTTCTTTTATGCTTGTGTGTATGGTGGAGCTAGCTCAGAATACAAGCAAGGCCTAGGCAAGCAAGGCATGTCTTTGTTAGGAACTTGCAGAGAGAGGATAAGTGAGAGAAGAGTGCATAATTGATCTTTATCAGTCATGAGAAGTGGTGGTTTCATAGTCTTTTCGATGGTAGGAAGCCTTGAAAAGGGGAAGAGATTAATTCCTCTAGTACTAGGGTCAGGTAATAATCCTAGGGGCTCAAGAGTGTGTCTAAGGAGTTCTAGGAGAGGATAGAACTCAAGGTGAAAGGCGACCTCCCCACCATTATGGATCATCATTATGGGACTAGTGATGTATATTCGGCTTATATGAATAAAGTACTATCTTGTTCTGTGTCACATTCTAGTTTCTGAATGCAATAACTATTTGTTTACCCTGTACGATAAAAATTTAACATCATTGCCTGTCGAACCTGGTATCAAAAATGTCTATTGAAGATTGATTCCGAATTTACTTAATAAGGAGTAAAACAAAAGAAAAGAAAATGATTTGTGCACAACACATGAAGTATTAATTTGCACACAACGAGCAAAATGAAGGTATAGACTTCATCAGCTTGCCGACGGGTATCGAGGGGGTGTCACTGAAGGTGACCACTGTGCCACAGGAGCACTAACTGACAGAGTGCATTCGCCTAACCGTTCAAGAGAGGACTTGATAGAAGAGACAAGGGAAGAGTTTCAAAGACTAAGGTTTATCAAAGAATCAAAGTTGGACTTCCCAAAGTTGTTTACACCAAGGGTGAAGAATCCAAATGGAAGAGAAGGAACTAGCACGGTTCGAGGTGCCAAAGAAGCACGAGTGTGGGGTGAACTCTTCATCCTCGACTCACCAGACGAACAGATACAATTCGATAATCGAACAACTCAGTCATTAGAACTCATCACACCAACACAAAGTAACACAGTTGTACAGAGTAATGCAGCTGTGCAGAACAACGCAGTTGCGCAACAAGCACAAAAGTCAAGTGGAACAAAACAGAAGCTAACGATGACAAGGCCGAAGGAGAAACTACCTAAATTTACTAACAACAGGATGGTCAACCCAATTCGACACTATAAAACATGCGAAACATTATGGACTATGAATGGCATAACAAGTGAAGATAACTAGATCCATCTGTTTCCAACTACTATAAGAGGCATAGCGATCAATTGATTTTCAGATTGACCAAAAGAAGCTAGCTACATAGGCAAAACGCAAGAAAGAATTTACAGCAGGATTCCGAATACTAAGAGATGACAATGAGATCATAGCGGAAATCTATAGTACAAAGCAATGGAAGAATGAGACAGTCCATAGATACACAAGGAGAATGAAGGAGCTGGTGGGAAAGATGGAAAGCCCACCAGCCGACGAGTTGAAGAAATAATGGTTTGTCGAAGAGCTGCGACCAAAGTTGCAAAAAAAGATGAAAATGGTACCTCTGGCATTGTACATTGATGCATATAACCGGGCAATGGACTTAGAGAGCAAACACAACACTAGAAAAAAGAAGAAAGACGGATATTCAGAGTCAGAAGACTCATCCTCTGAAACCAGTGATGAAGAATCGAATAAAAAGGTCTAAGCATTACCAAAAGATGTGTTGCGTATGATGAAAGAATTTTAAAAACATGAAGAACCCTAGCCAAAACAGAGAAGGGGAACTATAGTGTACGGGCTACAAGGAGGAAGGCCATACAAAAAACTCTTGCCCCAAGAACCAATTCTACAATATCTACCATATTGCCAGACATTCCACCAAAGAATGCCCATTCAACATGAAAACAAAAGGTCACCAGCAAGTGCTACTGACGCAAGCAGTATCCACCTCAAGAGCTACGAGAACAAATACAAACAATGACACAACAACTTCAAGAGGGTATTGAAACAACAACCGACGCAGATGAGGAGGCAACAACAATAATAACAATAATAACAGGGGTCGTAGCCAGATACGATACGATCCAACCGGACGGTCAATGATAAAATGTCACGCATTCAACCTATGGGGCCATTTCACCAGAGATTGTACCATGAAGGGAACACCACAACTATTGTGCAGATGGTGTGGTCCTAGAGATCACAATGATTAGAAATGCCTCAAGCTCGAGGTGAACCTATTGACTATGGAAAGATGCAACGAAGAAATATTAGCAATCAATTGTTGTAATGTTCCCTGTTATCAGTTTGAATTTTGTAGAGAAGAAAATCGATGGTTATGTGCCAAGGATTGGTCCCGTACAGATGAGGAAGTGCCTAGAGTACAATGACAAAAGCCATATGGTGACTATATGTTGCTTGTAGCAGTTCGTACAGGAGTTAACAAGAGTGCAAGATTCTCAGTAGCAAACTAAGTCCATACGGTGAGTAGGTGGGCCACAAAAGACCGTACGGTCTATTGCCATACGGTGGTATGTTTGTCGAAGGGAATGAGGGGGTGGTCGTACGGTAGATCACAAATGACCGTACGGGAACCACAGATCTAGCCGTACGCTGCACTATTATTATATTATGAATTGTGAATTATAAAGCGGGGCCAAATACAACATAGAGGAGCCGTACGGGCATGAGGAGGAAGAGTGAATGATGGAGGCCGTACAGTAACATTCCAGGAGGCAATTATCAATGCAAACTAATTGATAATCAATAGTTCAGTTACAAGAAAACTTACACAATTTGCACATGCAGAGACTAAGCATTCACCAACAAGAACAGAGATGAAATTTAGCCTTCAATTTGCCCAAAACAGACCCAGGGACACAATCGGAATAGGGTGAGGGTTTTGTTCCCACCAAAACCGAACGAGCCGAATAGGGAAGGTCTTTCACTTCCGAAATGGCGAGCAATGCCGAACTCCAACAGGAATCCACAGTACAGAAAAATGAAATCCAAAAACATCCCTATTGACTACTACGAGCCGTGCTTAAATACCCATCGGGAAAAGCTTTCCGAGGGTGTGCAAAAATTAGCCGACGGCGACACACTCTACTATGACAAAAATTAAATTTGGGTCTGCGTTAAATTAAACAATCGGCCCGTTACACAAAAATAATTAAATACATTTATTTCTGTTCAGGAACATTACAGTCCTCCCGTCCCGAAATTTGCTTGTCCTCAAGCAAATACAGTGCCGGATGCTGAAGGATGTGTTCGCCTTCCCACGTTGCATCGTCCAGCAATAGATGTCACCAACGTACCAAGTATTCTCTCACCGTTCGGTTACGCAAGACTTTTTCGCGTACTTCGAGAATATCAGCAGGTTCCAAGATGAGTTCCCCCTCCTCATTCTGTGGTGGAAGATCTGTAGTGACGGAGATGTTTTGCCCGATAGCCTTCTTCAAACAAGAAACGTGGAAGACATTATGAATGCGACTACCTTTGGGAAGCTCCAGTTCGTATGCTACCTCACCAATGCGACAAATCACGCAGTAGGGACCATAAAACTGGGGCTTTAGTTTCTCCTTCCCTGTTCCCTTCAGTGAGGACTGTCGATAAGGCTGTAGTCGAAGATAGACCAAATCCCCCACTTCAAAACTCCTCTTTAATCGATGTCTATCAGCATATACCTTTTGTCGGTTTTGTGCCTGCTGCAGGTTTTCTTTCAAACTCTTCAGAATGTCCTATCCTTCCTGAAGCCAATCCTTCGCCTTTGGAGCACGACTGTCACTCAACACTGTATCCAGGAAGGAGAGTGGTTCGTGGCAGTACAGAGCCTTGAACGGCGTCATTCCAATCGACATGTGATAAGTGGTATTGTAGTAGTATTCTCCGAGGTGGATCCATTTCACCCACGCGCGTTGTTGTACCGAGATGTAGTTCCATAGATAACCTTCGAGCCATTTCTTCACAATTTCAGTTTGGCCATCTGTCTGTGGGTTGTAACTTGTGCTCGGTGATAGTTTAGTCCCTGCCATTCAAAACAGTTCTGTCCAGAAGATATTGATGAAGCGTCTATCCCGACCACTGACGATGTTTCGGGGTAACCCGTGTAGGCGAAAAACTTCTCTGAAAAAAAATCGGCGATCTGTGCAACCTGAAGGTCCGAGGGGATGGCGAAGAAGTGAGCATACTTTGTCAATCGGTCAACTACCACGAAGATGCAATCCCTTCCGTTCACCTTGGGAAGACCTGTTATGAAATCCATTGATATACTTTCCCACTTATGTTCGGGAATCGGCAGAGGTTGTAGCAGTCCAACAAGAAGAGTGTATTCGGATTTGTTCTGTTGGAAAACAGTACATGCTCTAACATGTTGCAATACATCCCCTTTCAATCCCTTCCATGAGAACCTCTCCCGCATAATTCTGTAAGTTTTTAGGAAACCGGGATGACCAGCCAGAGGGGAGTCGTGCACATGCTTCAGGATCTTTTTCTTCAACTTTGATTCAAGCACTAGGTAGATCTGATCCTTATAATAAATGATATCATTCGCCACCTTATAACGATCATCGTGGATATGACCATCCATTATCTCACAGGCGAAAGTATTCTTGGAATATTCCACCAGCAATTGTGCCTTCCAGTCCGCCGAGATCTGCTCTAGTGAGCAGATGGTGGGTCTTCGGGACAAGGCATCTGCAACAACATTGTTTTTCCCCTTTACATATTCAATATCAAAATCAAAAAATTGAACCTTGCTTACCCATTTTTGTTGCCGTTCGTTCAGATCCCGCTGCTCCAGGAAATATTTCAGACTATTGTGATCCATACGGACAACAAACTTGGCACCAGCCAGGTACTGCCGAAACTTGGTCAGTGCGTGAACAATGGCCAACATTTCCTTATCATAGATGGAATATAGGCGCTCGGCTAGTGTAAGCTTCCTGCTCTCATAGGCAATGGGGTCTCTGTCCTGCATCAAAACTGCTCCAATGCCTTCCCCTGACGCGTTGCATTCCAAAATGAATGATCAGGTGAAGTCGGGCAATGCCAACACTGGACAAAGTGCTCATGGCCTCTTTTAACCTATCAAATGTAAGTTGCGCTTCGTCATTCCATTGGAAAGCCCCTTTCTTCGTCAGATCTGTTAAAGGCGCGCTGAGCTGAGAAAAACCCTTGACAAATCTCCTGTAGTAGCTGCACAATCCGAAGAACCCTCGCAAATCCTTGAGTGATTTCGAGGGAGGCCAATCGAGGATAGCCTGGATCTTCTCCTGATGCACTTGAACCCCATATTGACTGACAACATGCCCCAAGTACAATATCTCCGTCATTCCGTACTCACATTTGGATTGTTTGGCGAACAGGGATTGTTCTTCCATGATACTTAGAACCTTGTTCAAATATTTCAGGTGCTCCTCCCACTTCCTGCTATAAATGAGAAGATCATCAAAGAACACCAACAAATACTTACGCAACTGCTTGTTAAAGATGCGGTTCATGCATGACTGGAATGTATCAGGTGCGTTGGTCAGACCGAACGGCATGACCAGGAAATCATAGTGTCTGTAATGGCAATGGAAGGCTGTTTTCTCCACATCCTCTTCCCTCATTCGGATCTAATAGTATCCGGAAATAGACTGCACCATATAGTTCATCCAGCAGCTCATCTATCCTCGAAATGGGGTACCTGTTCTTTATTGTCCTCTTGTTCAATGCGCGATAGTCCACACACATACGCAACGTTCCGTCCTTCTTGAACAACACCACTGATGATAGGAACGGGCTAGAACTAAGACGGATCCATTCCTTATCAAGTAACTCCTAGATCGTCCGTTCGATTTCATCTTTGAACTTCTTCGGGTGGCGGTACGGTGTGGTTATAATAGGTTTCGCTCCTGGTTCCAACTCTATTGTATGTTCAAACCCTCGATGCGGCGGTATGCCAGGAGGAATATCCGTGAAAACCCTTTCATGCTTACTTAAAACATCCTGAAGCTCTTTATCCTGTGGAGGTGTTCGGTGCCCCTTAATAGGTTCTGCCGAGATGAAACATTGTGCAGCCCACGCAACATCATCATGCCATAGGATTGCCTCCATCCGATGCTCAAACACTTCCTTTGGTCCTTCATTTGCCATCCCTCGGAGGACCACCTTCTTCCCATCAGCCACGAAAGTGAAGTCCAGTCGCTTGAAACTCTGAGTGTATTCATCAAGCGTCTCCATCCACTGTATGCCAAGGATGACCTCCATGTCGGCCAGATCCACTATGAAAAAGTCCTCTGTCACCGTGTGATTTGCCATCGTGATGCTTAGCCGAGGAACTAGGTGCGTGCAAGGCAGGAAAGTCCCTCTGGCAACTTTGACCTGAAAGCCCACGTGTGCTTCCCTCGGAAGATTTCTTCGCTATACTAAAGATGAATTTATGAAATTCAATGTAGCTCCGCTATCCAGCATCACTGTGATCCTTTGTCCCTGAAAGGTACCTCGCACACGGAAAACTGTGCACCTCGGACTGCCAGCCAAGGCAATGGATCCTCCACGTTTTATTAAAGTGGCAACCTCTTTGTATGGTTAAAGTTGGCCATGTCAATGTCACCGCTAGGTTGGATGTCTTCCACCGGCGTTTCCTCTCGATCCTGCTCATCTTCTTCATCGGACATCACTTCGATGTAATGAATTTTCCCTTTCCCGAGACATCAGTGGCCAGGTTCCCAAGGCCCCTTGCAATTAAAACATAACTTCTTTCTTCGGAGTTCTTGTCGAGATGCTTCATCCAGTGATGGCTTCTTGGGCGGAGGTTTGTCCCTCGAGAACGTCAACGGTTTTAGATGTGAATGAATCCGAGAGGATGAGGATGATGCTGACGACGACGCCATGCTTCGTGCCTTACTGATTGCTTCCGTCAAGGTTGGCAGGTTGAATCCTTTTACACAACCTTTCAGTGGTTCTGCCAGTCCATCCATAAAGAGAACGACCCGCCTTTGTTCAGAGATGTCTATCACCAACACAGAAAGTCTCTGAAACTCTGCGATGAACTGATCTACTGATCCTGTTTGCCTCAGCTGTGCCAGATCTTTGAAATTGAGCTCGGGGTCTTTTCCATCAAATCGTTCAATTAGTCTCTCCGTGAACTCAGCATAAGTCTTTATTTGATCATGCCCAAGAGTGATAGTGTCGTGGTGCCACCATTCGTGCGCAACGCCCTCCAAGTGTAACGCAGCAAATCTAATCGCTTCTTCAGGCATAGGATTTAACTGGAAGTAGGTGTCGGCTTTCATTACCCGTGCCTGCGCTGAAATGGAGCCTGAACCATCAAATGGAGACAGGTTCACCTTACTCAATTTTCTCCTTAAGTCATCGTTAAGATATCCTCCTCTATTTCCACCTCCTATGTATCTCATTCTTAGATCTGCGTAATCCTTGTAGGAGATGTCTTCTTCAAGATTTGCATTACGCCAATCCTGCCGTATTTCCTCAAAGGTTGGAAGTCTCTCTCCGTGATGTGTCTCAGTCCGTGGTGGGAAAGTTGGCATGGATGGTCGAGAGCGTGCAGTGTGAGGGTGTGATCTGCCTGCCACCAAATCTCCGCTATGTCCATTCGGTTCTCCAGAAATTTTGTTTTCCGCCAACTTTTTGAGAGTTTCTTCCATAAAGCATTGAGTATCAGTGATTTGTGCCTGGTTCCACGCAAGATCCCTCAGAAGTGCAATGAGTTCAGCACCTGTCAGTTCCTATTCCCGTTCTTGTTCTTCAGCCATTCGATCAACAGAATGTGTCCTCTTCCGGCTATAAACTCGCATTCACCGATCACAGGCTGGCAGGATTGATTGCTCTGATACCACTGTAATGTTCCCTATTATCAGTTTGAATTTTGCAGAGAAGAAAATCGATGGTTATATGCCAAGGATTGGTCCCGTACAGATGAGGAAGTGCCTGGAGTGCAGTGACAGAAGCCGTACGGTGACTATATGTTGCTTGTAGCGGTTCGTACAGGAGTTAACAAGAGTGCAAGATTCTCAGTAGGAAACTAAGTCCGTACGGTGAGTAGGTGGGCCACAGAAGACTGTACGGTCTATTGTCGTACGGTGGTATGTTTGCCGAAGGGAATGAGGGGGTGGTCGTACGGTAGATCACAAATGACTGTACATGAACCACAGATCTAGCCATATGCTGCACTATTATTATATTATGAATTGTGAATTATGAAGCGAGGCCAAATACAACACAGAGGAGCCGTACGGGCATGAGGAGGAAGAGTGAATGATGAAGGTTGTACAGTAACATTCCAGGAGGCAATTATCAATGCAAACTAATTGTTAATCAATAGTTTAGTTACAAGAAAACTTACACAATTTGCAAATGCAGAGACTAAGCATTCACCAACAGGAACAGAGATGAAATTTAGCCTTCAATTTGCCCGAAACAAACCAAGGACACAATCGGAATTGGGTGAGGGTTTTGTTCCCACTGAAACCGAACGAGCCAAATAGGGAAGGTCTTTCACTTCCGAAATGGCGAGCAATGCCGAACTCCAGCAGGAATCTACAATACAGAAAAATGAAATCCAAAAACATCCCTATCGACTACTACGAGCCGTGCTTAAATACCCATCGGAAAAAGCTTTCTGAGGGTGTAAAAAAATTAGCCAACAGCGACACACTCTACTATGACAAAAATTAAATTTGGGTCCGAGTTAAATTAAACAATCGGCCCGTTACACAAAAATAATTAAATACATTTATTTTTGTTCGGGAACATTACAATTGTGCACAAGCAAAAAAGGCAACATACCCAAATCCTGAAGAGGAGAAGAAAAGGATGCAACAGGCAAGAGCAAAAATAGAAAAGGAAATGGTGGTCGAAAGAACACAAAAGAATGACACTGCGGGTACCTCAAGGAGGAAATAGGCAGAACAAAACATTATACGGCAAGTAATGCAAGTTGAGTTTCCTATGAAATTAAACGACCACCTTGCAATGCCTCAGTTAAAAACAACAATCCCCAAACATGACACCATCCCCAAAGATGGTGGACAAGTCAGGGAAGAAAACCCACGATGGAAGCGAAGTTGCCACAACATGCCCAATGCTACTTGCACTGAACACAGGAAGACACCTTGCGGTAGTGGATATGGGTATCCTCAGAACCATCCTAACAGACACCATTGTAGAACCATCCTAATAGACACCATTGTAGACGAAGGGTCAAGCGTAAATGTATTACCTGAGGAAAAATGGAAGTTGGGACAACCAACTCTATGGCCACCTACATTCCAACTACTTAGCGCTGACCAACATGAAATCGAACCCCTCGGGTTTTTAATCGCATAGTTCTTATTTGACTTTGTGGTCATTCTACTAAAAAAGGAAAAGTTACAACGCCATCCTTGGAAGGGGTCGGCTAGCACAAGCAAAGGTGAAACATGACTAGAAAAGGAACACTCCTTTGATGGAAAGAGGGGGTTGCAAGTTTATAATTGACCTACACACTCAGATGGTGGGAGAAGACGTGGCGTCTTTGTCAGACTCCGAAGGCGTAGAAGGAATTGATGAAGGAAAGAAAAGGATGGAACCTAACGAAGAAGGAATTCTGAAACTAGGAGGATCCAATAATGATGAATTGGACTCATTGAATGGCCTACTCTACTGGCAAATGGAGAACTATGAACTCTTGCCAAGTTGTCACATGTTAGGGGTGGATGAAGGAATTAAGGAAGATGAGAAGAACGAATTTACAACGGAATACAAAGAATTTAAGGAAGGAGACGCACAGATAGATGAAACACCCATGCACACATTCAGTGAAGAGAAACCTAGTAGATATGAAGAACCTACAGTGAAGACTGTAAACTTAGGGGAGGATGGCAACCCGAAAAACATTTTTGTGGTGATGACTAGAATCCTGTAATGAAAGCGGCAGAATTCAAAATGTTCATGGAGTGCAAGGATGTTTTTGCATGGACATACAAAGACCTAAAGGGAGTGCCACCAAAATTATGTGTCCATCGGATCCCACTAATACAAAGGAGCGGTGCCCATATGAAAGCAACAGTACCTGATGAAAAGACTATGCTACACGGGTCAACAATGAGATTAACAAAATGCTCAAGGCAGGCATTATCTTTCAAGTAAAAATAAGGGAGCGGGTGTCTCAAATCGTAATCTCACTAAAAAATGATACAAATCAAATAAGAATATGCGTAGATTTCCATTGTCTGAACACAGTAACAATTAAGGATCCATTCCCAATACCATTCACTAATAGCATTTTGGAGGAAGTTGTCGGACATGAAATATACTCGTTCATGGATGGATTCTCTAGCTACAATCAGATATCCATCACTGAGGAGGACAAGCTGAAAACAACCTTTGTAGTGGAAGATGGAATTTACGCCTACAATCGGATGTCATTCAGTCTGTACAATGCCCCGGCAACATTTCAAAGGATCATCCTACATATATTTGACAAGATGTCAGTAGGTAACTTCAAGGCTTTCTTAGACGATTGGTCAATTTTCAACACGGATGACAAATACTTGACCGCACTCAAGGAGTGTATGGAGAGATGCAGACGCGCACGACTAGCACTAAATCCTAAGTGCAGAGATAGATTTTACATTGTTGATTTGAATGGGTTAGACACCATGTTGGGAAGGAAATGGTTACAGACATCGGCAAGTATTTAGTTGATCATGGTAAGATGCAGCTGGAATTCGTACTGGAGGGCTAGTAGGTGATTCTCAAGGCCATGCCAGACGGTGAACCCAGACTGATTTCAGCTCACAAGATGGAGGCAATTATGAGGCATGATGACATGGATTGGGCGGCACATTGTTTCATCTCCTCTAAGGCTAGACTAGGCTCAAGATGGCAATTTCACTGTGACATTCAGTCGATGAGGCTCTTTGAGGACATTGTTTACCGCATAGATTAATTAAGTAATGCACACAGATAATGAACACGAACAACAGCAACAGTACTCCTTTATTCACATATGGCAAGAGATTACATAATTGATGATAAGATGATTTACAATGATCCCAAACGGGGTATAAATACTTTCCGCCGAACCTTCCCGAAAGGGTCCTTTGGCTACAAAACAATTCTAATCTACCCGTCAACTACAAAATCTTTACTGACGACATCAACCCGTCGGCTACACAATCTTTACCGACGACATCAACCCATCAGCTACACAATCCTTACCGACGACATCAACCCGTTCGCTACACAATCTTTTCGACGACAAACATACCCTCGGGAATTCCCCCAGATAGACGAGTTGAGCATATCATCAAGTTAAAGGAGGGTGCCAAGCCTGTCATTACTACCCTTATCATCACCTTAGGCACTATAAAAAGGAAATAGAAGGGACGATTAAGGAACTCTTACACATGGGACACATCAGACCCAACTCCAGCCCTTTTGCTTCTTCGGTAGTTTTGGTGAAAAAGGATGGTACTCTTCGCATGTGTATTGATTATTGTGCTCTCAACAAGCGAACCTTTAAGAATAGGTACCCTAATCCTCACATTGATGAGTTATTAGATGAGCTACATGGGGTAGTCTATTTCTCGAAGATAGATCTTCGACCCAGATACTATCAAATACGTGTTCGTAAGGACGTACTTAAGACAGCTTTCAAATGTCACTACGAACACTGAGTTTTTAGTAATGTCATTTGGGCTCACTAATGTGTCTGCCACATTTGAGTCATGCATGAACCATATTTTTAAAAATCAGTTATGGAAGAGCGTGTTGGTATTCCTTGATGGTATATTTGTTTTTAGCAAGACCTGGAAGGAGCATTTGCAACACTTAGATGAGGTACTAGCATTATGGGGGAACATTCACTGTTTGCAAAGGAATCGAAGTGTGAGTTCGGATTGATCGAGATTCTTTACCTTGGACACATGATTGGTGTAGATGGGGTCAAAGTACACCAGGAAAAGATACAAGCAATCCTAGATTGGTCGCCTCCGAGAAATGTATCAAATTTGAGAGGCTTCCTCGATCTTTGTTCTTATTACAGGAGGTTCGCTAGAGGTTTCTCTCAGACAGCAGCTCCCCTCACCAATCTCACACGGAAAGGGCTATTCAAGTGGACGGATGATACAAAGGTAGTCTTTGATAGGCTCAAGAAGGTGATGAGCACATGCTTGGTTCTAGCACTTCCTGACTTCTCTCGCCCCTTTGTCTTAGAGTGCGATGCTTCAGGAAACAGAATTGGCACGATTCTGATGCAGGACAGGCCTCCGATAGCTTATGAGAGCTGGAAGCTCAAGGACAGTGAGAGGTTGTACTCCACCTATGACAAGGAGATGCTAGCCATTATGCACACCTTAACCAAGTTTAGACAGTACTTGGTGGGTGGAAAATTCACATTTAAGACGGACCACAACAGCTTGCGATATTTCTTAAAATAGAAGGATCTGAATCAAAGACAGCAAAAGTGGGTCCACAAGATTCAGACCTATGATTTTGATATCAAGTATGTCAAGGGTAAGAACAATATAGTTGCTAATGCACTTTCCAAGAGACCTTCAATAGTAGAATGTTGTGTCATTTTAGAAATATCAGCAGATTGGAAGTCCCAGTTATTGGTTGAGTATTCCAAGAATACTCAAGCTTGTCAGATCATGATAGGCAACTCCAGGACAGCAGGTACAAGGTAATTGATGATGTGATTTTTTATAAGGATAAGATCTACCTCGAGCCCAAGTCTAAGCTCAAGGTAAAAATTATGAATGCCCTTCATGATGCATCATCAATTGGACACCCAAGTTTTTTCAAAACCTATAGACAAGTCAAAGAAAGGTTTCATTGAAGGGCCTCAAGGACGATGTCCTTCAGCATGTTAGAGAATGCCAAACTTGTCAGCAAATAAAGTCAAAGCACGAGTTCTAGCCGGATTATTACAACCTCTTCCTATTCCAACACAAAAATGGGAGGTTATCTCCATAGACTTTAGTACAGGACTATAGAGAGTTCAGGGCAAAGATTTCATTTTTGTGGTTGTGGACAGATTGACTAAGTTTGCTCATTTTTATGCTATAGCGGCAGACTAGTCGGCCTCTCAAGTAGCTGAGTTATTTTTTTGAGAGGTTTTTCATCTACATGGCTTACCTTGGACCATTGTGAGCAACAGGGATAGCAAATTTCTTCGCACTCTTTGGTAGGAATTCTTCAGATTGGCAAGTACGGAATTGACACCCAACACGAGTTACCACCCACAAACAGATGGGTAGACTGAGATAGTAAATAAATGGGTGGAGAGTTATCTCCAAAACTATGTAGCTATGGTTTAAAACTTTTCGTCCCAGTTCCAACGAGCTATGATACTGAGGTGACCAATCAACAACAACAAAAATAGCAACCTTAACGTATTTAGATGAATAATAATAATAATTCATCCATCTTGCGAAAACCATTGAAGAAGCATCAGAATTGAAATTTGACAACACCAAAGTGATCCTGATGATGAAAGACGATAAATGAACCTAACGGGGTGACTTACTATAAATAGATGCTCTCTCCAAAATTCTTGGAGCCCCCCAAAATAAAAACAGAGAGCATCCTCCAACTCCTCTAACTCAACTGAGCTCATCAGAACCAACAGATTGACTTACTATAAATAATAAGTCCCTCAAACAGAGCCAAAACACACCATAGGCTATTGGAAAGCCTATAACCACACAACTGAGACCCTCAAATCCTACTATCAGCTCACGAGGGTCATGATGGTGAACTGACCTTGCCAACTGTAGGAACCTGCTAAAAAAAGGGGACATTACAGTCTTCCCTTCTTAAGATTTCTTGTCCCCAAGCAATCCTAGAGCAAAATGGACATCACAATCCACCTGGATCCCAAAGGTAGAACTGTGTATTATCCCTGTTGTGTACAAGCAACTCCTATAGCACCAACACCCAAATAACGAACATCAATATTAGAATCATCTGAAAACTGACCCGAGGCGCTGATGAAGGCATCAACTCATCGGAACTCAACCCAACTGAAATACGAACTCTGTCTACACCCGAGTTCTCATCAAACTAATACTCACACCCAACTGCAGTATGGAGATGGTAACAACCATAGGTACCTAAAACACTACCACCAACTCCAACCTCTGCCAAACTACCCTGGGTGTGTAGATATTGCAATAGGTCTAATTTGCAGCTATCAATCCCATCTACAAAAGGTGGTGCTAACCTATCCCATAATGGATGGCATGAAACTGGAGCCAACCCACACCGACGTGAAACCAAAAACTCTACCTATGGGTCAAAATAAAAGTGATGAGCATTCCTCATCGTGTATTGTCGATAAAAATTCCCAATCTCTATCAAGGGCTCATCAGTATCAGTCTTTGAATCAGAAGATGGCTACAATCTCTAACTTTGAACTACTGGTTGGGCAGGATCCTGGGCAATCCTCTTAGCAAACCCAACCTCGAAATCCCTGTGGGGAAGCATAGTAGACAAAGTATCTACAATTTTTCCCACCAACCTCCAAATGGCACAAGAGCCTCAGATGAGAGTACCCTCAGACACTCTATAAGAATCCTCCCACACATCTAAACTCTCCAACAGATACTCCATGAATGACTTTATGCAGTAGAAATTATGTGTGGAAGCATCAACCTGCTCCCCTGCGACCCACAGTTTATCCTTCTGAAAATGTGTCACCGCCAACTATCCAATGCTATCAATTGTATGAGATGAAGAAATAGATTCGCTTCTGGCAGAAGGAAGCAAATCAACATGAGAGCTCGACTCCATTGATAATCTCACTTCATTCGTACCTACTACACCCATATCTAAAATGGATGTGTCTGCCACATCATCACGTCCATCATCCCCAACCGTAAAAGCAAACTCACCACCAACCACAATATGCAAATGAACTAGCTCTGGGGTTGGTGTGGTCCAAACATGCTCCAACTCTATGGTCACCTCATCCAATCATGACTGTGACTCCTGAAGAGCCAACTGAGTATACTGAAGAGAGTCCACAGTCACCTCAAGCTCTTGGGTGAGCTCAACCACCTCCTCCTCTTTCTCTAACAATGTCTCATAATAGGTGCTACCCCAATCCAGAAGGTAATCCCTATCAGCAACTAGCTGCGAATAGTTATGCTTCAAGATCCTAACAACCTCTCGAAGCGCATGAACCTCTGCTAGAGAAAGAATACTATCATCGTGCTCATCAGACATTGGAACACCCCAACCAGATGTAGCCCGCATCTAATAGATCAAATCATACTACTCAAAAGCTAAAGAGATGTCACTTTCACTCACCTTCAACTGACTGGTCACATGATGCCTCTGTAACCCTCGACTCCTATGCAAGCCCCCTTGTCTCAATAATTGAACTGTGATAGGAAATCGAATCAGAATTACCCACCACAAGATCACTCGCTGCATGTGTGTTATCAACCTCACGCAACTTTGCATCCAAGATACAACTACTATGTACCTTAATTAACTCCTCATTTGAAGAAATGGAAGCCCTCGCAATACCAATATCCCCACATGTCTCAGCTTCAAGCTCAAAAGATAGATCCTGTAAACACTGATCCTGAGACCCATCCAAAACCTCCTCAGAGTCATCAGCTAATACCTAGCAAGGGATTCATACCCGGTGAAGCTCATAGCATCATCAAATGGATAATCAGGTGTGTCCATACTATTTGTATCTACATCTCCTGACTTCATTGTAACACCCATATCACCAACATCGTAGTTGGGTGACTCCATATGTGCCTCGGTCCCACCTAAGGAAGTTTTTGCCTCTTATACAGGAGCAACACTACTATAACTAACATATAAGTCACCAATAACAACTCCCTCCACTAGTGAGTCTAAGAAGTTAGTGACAACTACATCACCAACTGCTTATGAACTAACCACAGCAACTACTTTGGGAGCCTCAACCTACTGAAGCTCAATGTTGCTATCCATCACGAGCACATCCACATGTCCCTACGAAACTAGTCCATCATCAATATTGCAAATAGGACTAGCAGCATCATACTAAATGGAGGAACATCAGCATCATGGACACCTGTAGGGGAAAACTCAAGCTTCCTTCCCTACAACCTCGATGTCGGCCTTCTAAAGGCAGAAACCATATACCTCGCTACCCTCTCAACTATCGCTAGATCTGACAAGCTCTCCACTAGCCTCTGTTGATGAAGCTTAAGTTTCTCCATACTCTCCTGCAAAGCATTTATTTTTACACTAACTTCCTTATTACTCCATCGATGTCTAGAATTGCCAGTCCTATGTCCGTCCATAGCTGGAAAAATTAAAGTGTTGGTCACTCTAGTAATCAGATCTGAAAATCTTCAAACTTAGCACCAACCAAAATAAAAATTGAGCTCAATTCCTGCAGGCTGGTAGGAAATCGCTCTGATACCACTGAAATAACCCAAACTGGTTATTGCTCCATCAAACATCAATTTTCTTTTATAATCAGTAGCTTGACATTTCGTCAAGCACTTGGCACACAACTTTGCTCAAAACTGTATGTGATGTTTGGTATGTATTTGTTTATTTTTTCGATATTTAGAAATGAAATAAGCCCAAATGTAGTAATGAAGATGTAATGAAAAATTCAGCAGATATAAACAACTCACACTAACAAGCTCAATTCTCAAAATTGATCTACAATTATTTATTCCCAAATTCAGCATACAATGATTATTTAAATACAATATGAGTTCGATTGGAACCTATATAATGTGAATAGCAGTAGACAGTCAATGATTTGCATGAACGCAGCCTCATAAACATTGACATTTGATCCCACCAAACTGAGCCTTCAATGCACATTCTTGACTAGAGTGGTAGTGTCATAATAGGGAGAACCAACACCAAAAATGGTGAATTTTGCTGGAAGAAATTGTCCAGATCCAATGCCCAATGACCAGTCTGATATAGGCCTTGAATGTGGCTCAATGCTCTCAAGGAAACACGCCAATAACAGAAAATGCTAGTGCTAAAACAAGCAGCCTGATAGGGAAAATTTATCTCTCAATATGCAGATTATTCTTCTTAGATAATCGCCCAGACTGGCAGCCACACAGGCGCCCAAACAAGAGGTATTAATGGCACTCACACAGTCACCAGTTCACCCAAATTTGCAAAGAGATATATCGCTCCAGAATTACCACCAAATCAAATGCCCAGTAACAGCTATAAGAAGATGCACAAACCCTTAATTCAACAAGCTGCCACTGTGTGAATATCATAGCAGGCAAACCTCAAGCTGAAATGATTTTATGGCCTCAACTGTGAATTATCGGGCAATTCTCAATTCCAAACCCTTACACTTTAGTAAGGGAAAAGAAATCCACAAACTCAGAAACTCTTCGCAAGCAACAAAAACAAATAATCAATGGGATGCTTTACTCATCAAATGGGCTCATATTTATAATCTCCAAATGGCACAAAGTTTCCCAAATGAACTTCACTTAAGAAGCTTCCCACACACAACATTAAAATATAATAAAGTGTCATTATAAACTCATTTATTAATTGTTTTTTGTTCTGAAAATGACCTTTTCCACCATAACTTCAAATTCTGACACGTAAGACCACTTTTTCTTGTTCCCATGATTTAAAACTTTTCATCCCGGTTCCAATGAGCTATGATACTGAGATGACAAACCAACAATACCAACAAAAATAGCAACCTTAGCGCATTTAGATGAATAATAATAATAATTCACTCGTCTTGCGAAAACCATCGAAGAAGCATCAGAATCGAAAACTGACAACACCAAAGTGATCCTGATGATGAAAGATGATGAATGAACCTGACAGGGTGACTTACTATAAATAGATGCTCCTTCCAAGATTCTTGGAGCCCAAACCAAAAGCTCGAAATAAAAACAGAGAGCATCCTCCAACTCCTCTGACTCAACTAAGCTCATCGAAACCAACAGATTGACTTACTATAAATAGTAAGTCCCTCAAACGGAGCCAAAACACACCATAGGCTATTGGAAAGCCTATAACCACACAACTGAGACCCTCAAATCCTACTGTCAGCTCACGAGGGTTGCGATGGTGAACTGACCTCGCCAACTACAGGAACCTTCTTAAAAAAGGGGACATTACATCTTGTTTACATCAGTAGATATTTCTATTCATTCAGACTTGTAATATGATTATATGATATTCCAAACGATTGCCATCATAAGCCCACTAGTGGATAGTAACACGGAGGAGTAATATATAGGGTTTAATGCATGACGGTGTGTTCTATTATTTCTGAATTATCCATCCGAATATTGATATTGTACATGTTGCCATTGCCATATCATGAAAGAATTAAAATGCTGGGTTTGAACTATTGTCACCATTTCCCACATTATATCGCATTTGATTAATGCATGTTGCCACTTCTCGGGTCTGGATTATTACAAGGTACTTAACACCAAGTCAACAAATCAATATTATCACTAATTTCACAGACTCCTCGTCAATTTAACTATTCCACCTCTTCTCATCGACTCCACAATAATCTATGATCAAAGCATAGCCATCCATTTAATCTACAAATTCATCATCTCATTCATCATTTCATAACCAACCTTTATATGCAAAGTAACATTGTAGATTTAATAATAGGATGTTATCATTATATTGATACTAAGAGCTTGACATCATTGGAAGCTTGAGCTTGTTAATTATATGCTCAAACAGAGGTTTACAGAAGTTAGCATAGAATTTTTTATTTCGTCATTTTTTTATGCTTTAATATCATTTGTTCCAACTTTTTCACTATAGATATTAGTGTCTTAATGTTGTTTGAATTTAGGCTGCTAGGTTAGACTGTCCTTCATTGGACTCCTCTATCCTGATTGCACTAATTTTTTTTTTTTAGTTGGCAGCTTTTGCTAAGAGTCCAAGTTTGCAAACTGTGATCCATTCTGGAATTAATTAGTTGTATATGACAAGTCCTTACACCCTTCAACACTCATTGTGTGCTGGAAGAAGTATGTGGTTAGCCTAAAATCTCCTGTGTAAGAATGTATGTTGGATGATGACAATCCAATGAGGGGGAAAATACAATCACCTTTGATCAAGGTAGCAAAGAGAGGTGGACAAACAACAGCCCAAGTCTCTCGAAAGATATTACTATCCACCTTCGATCTCATAGTAGAAAGGATGACAAAGAATAAAGTTCCCTCTATTTTGTCTCTCCTTAACAGGCAGAGATGACAGAGCTTGAGCTCCATCAGCCTTTTTCAGAGTAAGACAGACAATCAATCTAGAGTCTCTTCCCACTCCCAATGACTGACTTTAGTCATTTCTGGATATAAATTAATTTCATTATTTCAATTTATGCTCAAGGACTTATAACATAGTTTTTCTTTGACACTAGAATGAAAACTCTCTATTCTCAAAGTGCTTAATAAAGTAGCAATACCTTTAGACATCTGCTTCCACCACTCATCAATTTGCTTGCCTTTCTGAAGTTCTTCTGGGTTTAAGAACTCTCTAGTAGAAGGATTCATTGACCAAACACGTAATGTTTGACTGCTGCTAATAAATTCAAGTAGTGTGTTCTGGGGAGAACCATTTGCACTTTGATCTGATTGCCTCTCTTTATGAAATGAAAGTATTTTCCGTATTGTTTCCATCTAGACCACAGAAAAAACTCAGTAAGCAATTAACTAAAGTATACATTAAATTGCAAGATCATTTATGATAATTACCATGCATTAAAAAATTGTCATCTCACTAGCTACACAAAAATGTATCTATATGTATGTACGTTTTAAAGATGATATCCAATTACCAAAGGACCAAATTATGCTAATTGATTCCCATTTTACCACATTAAATATTAGAAACTAGGAAAAAGAACAAAGTTGATGATTGAAGTAAGGAAACAACCTGAATATAGGTAGAAACTTATAAATTAACCTACAACTACTTGTAACCCCCATAATATTGAGATGTAGACTTGTCCAGCAGATTTTAATCTCGAACTTGTACCTAGCAGACCTTGACTACTTCTGAAATTAAAGGGCCATAATAAACACGCTACAGGCAATAAAATAATTTGTACAAAAATGACATAAGAATGTCTGTCGCTTTCCAAGAGTTTTCATGAGATTGTGATTGGTGGGAATGAACTTCTCTAAAAAATGAATAGAGATTTAAAGGACTGTGAATGAATAAAGAAAAATGGAAAATATCCTTCTCGGCTATCAATGTCGAGTACAAGAATGTAATGCAAGAAAAGATCGAAATTTTTAAATAATGAAACTTGGATAGCTAAAATAAACATTCAATAAAATGACTTGTGTTATATTCAACAATATGGATATGACTATTCAATTCATCTTGAAGATGATTGCTCAGCCTCAAGTACAGCTAGGAAATACAAAACATAAATTGTTGTCTTACTCTAGGATCATGTATAATGTGTTACAAATTGAACAATGATTTTTGTGCTTGTCTAAATGGCATTGGGTTGAATTCTTCTGTAGATAAATGCATTGTCAAGTATTGAAGTTTCGAATTTGACAATGAGATTTAGATGATGTAGTGACTGATATGTTATTGTCAGATTTCATTTATAGCAGCTTATTGTGTGTTGAATACTTGCTACTCAGCTTTGATATAATTTGGTTTTAAAGCAATATGAATAAGGCAAAGAGCAGTTTCTATTGTACGCAGCATGTATGCTTGTGGTATTAATAAAGCATACCACATCCCTTGAGGCAATGTAGCAATTTTAAGGGGCTCGGGGTGTTAGCCGACTGGATGGTTCCGGCAGTATTTTGCATTCTGTAGCCGACGGTCCGGCGGTGTTCCTGTAGCTGACGGTCCGGCGGTGTTACGGAATACCGAAACACCGCCGGACCGTCGGCTACAAGAACACCACCAGACCGTCGGCTACGGGAACACCGCCGGACCGTCGGCTACGGAATACCGAAACACCGCCGGACCATCGGCTACAAAATACAGAAACACCGCCGGACCGTCGGCTACAGAAACACCGCCGGACCGTCGGCTACAAGAACACCGCCGGACCGTCGGCTACAGAATGCAAAATACTGCCGGAACCATCCAGTCGGCTAACACGGGGCAATGCCTTCAGTGTTATTTATTTTATTTTGTAACAGGAAAATACCTACCAGGATACGAGTGTGATTGTCAATAATATTTTCTTTATAACTGTCTTTTATGCTTATTAAACATAAGCCTATGTTCCATTGCATCAGAATCCCAAATAAAATGTATTGATGGGGCTGCTTCCCCTTGGTTAACATGATGGAATGCATGCTTGTATTTCAGTTTGTATCTAGATAGATGAATGGATTAAATTTATTTAGTTTCAGCAGTAATACATCACCTTGTGATGGCTTCATGATCACTCGACATCAGATGGTAGCACTCTATGCTTGAGAGAGAGAGAAAAGGATCATTTTAGGTAGTTCAAATCCTTGGAACCTTTACATGCTACTGTTTCCTTATTTTTGTTTCACATAAATCTGGTAGTACATATGGTTTTCTGTTTAGTACAGACCCTTTCATCATGTTAGGATTTTCTCTTTTAAATTGGCACTGTCTTGCAGTATGTAAAGGCTTTGAAAACTAATATGGGTGGTAACAACCTATGCCTTGTAGCTAGTGATTTAGAAGGCTGATTTTCACTCTTACAGCTTTCCATAGGTTTCTGGTCATGGACATTACAAGCTTCTGCAGAATACGTTTGAAGATGTTAAAATGGTTAGTGTTCAGCTTTCAAAAGCACAAGGTACTCACTACCCACCAGGTACCATACTACATCCAGTCATGACAGAGATTTTAGAATGTCTAAAAATTAAAGTTGGTGGTTCATATTCCCTTTTAATTGAGCCATGCACCTTAATCAAGCACTTTTTGTGAACAATTGCAATGGTTCAGATTCCCAGATTGCTTCATCTAGAATGTTCTTCTTCGATGTTTTTGGAATTCTTCTCTTTGAGTTGCATGAAGTTGTCCTTGTCTTGAGACTTCTTGTAGCCTCGAATCCTCCTCCATAAAATTGGATTCCATATTCTTTCCCTTTGGGTTTGTTGAATCCTTCATGTAGTAGTTGATGTCTCCTTCATGTTGATTCTTGGATTTCTAAAGGAATGTTGGAAATTGGAGGTTAGTAATAAGTAATTAGCAAATAATAAGTAGACATGTTAAGAAATAAGATGTACCAAAGAGTCACAACAGTTGGTAATCTTAACCAACCTGAGTGCTATGTGTAAGGGTTGTCTAGAACAATGAAGGGAGGTTGGTATTGCGAGTAATGTAATACTTCTGTACAATCAATAAAGTAGTATTCTGTCATTGTCGTGTGTTTTCTATGATATTGTTATTTATACTAATCCTCTGTTAAACATAGACTTGTTGCATTAGTACATTGTCATGGTGATATTACTACTTCCATAGCTGGTATGTAATAACATCACTTCCATATTTGACACATAACAGAAACCCTAGGATTTTCTTTCACTTGTGAAGCAATTTCTCTTCCCCGAACTTGAATTCCTTGGCATGGTGTGAATCTCCAGATGTGAGTCTTTTTCTTCCTCAAATTGTCTTGAATCACCAATGGCATCACAGAAATAACCAGAGAGAATACAAACCATATAATGCAAGATATGGCAGAATGATATAACTTTGTATAGCATAATAATCCCCAATACACACCCCCCTGCTTTGTTGCAACATGAATACAAATAGACCCAACGATTGGTCAAGTCTGTCAACCGTCGCTGACTAACACTGCTTGAAAACAACTATTATTATTCTACACTTCAATTAACAAAAGTATTATTATAGTATATAGCATAATAATCCCCAATACACACCCCCCTACTTTGTTGCAACATGAATACAAATAGACCCAGCGGTTGGTTAAGTCTGTCAACCGTCGCTGACTAACACTGCTTGAAAACAACTATTATTATTCTACACTTCAATTAACAAAAGTATTATTATAGTATTTCAATCTGTAAATGAATTCTTATGAGTATTCTTTTGTCTTAATAACATTTTATGTTTGCCTTGTGCAGTCAAGACTTTTCACTTAGTACAAATTGAGCAGCTTTTCCGTGTTCAAAATTTCAAGCAATAAGCTTACAAGTGTACCATACTGAATGAGGGTCTGCATGGGTTATGAGAGCATAGTAATGCCAAAAGAATAATGTGTGCAAAAAAAAATCAATTCCCACAGAGCTCTGAATTTATAGAAACATCACACACTCCAAATTTTGCATGTATTGTTGTAAAATAATCTTGATTTTTACAAGTCAAGTTTTCATTATTCAGAGGATTAAAGTATTAACTACCACAAAAGTAAACAAAAACAATATGCATTTCAGAAAAAAAGGTGTGCACACTTCTATTCGCAATCTGTAATCCTGGCATTAAAACTATAGGGAAGAAATCTGTGGTATGAATCAAACCTTCTTCGGATCTGTATTCAATGCACTTGTCACTATTTCAATACGAAATACTTGAGCTAACAACCATGTTACATGATTGGTCCGAACAATTTGTTGCTCAACACTATTGAACCTAGAAGCAAGCTTATCAACGAAGTCCAGGAAGTCAATATTCCCATTCCTCATAAGTAAGAAAAACAGGTCTGCAAATGAAAGCCACTCCTGCCACCTATTTGCTTCTGCAATAGATATATTGGAAGTTGATGCACCTTGCATAGACAATAAAAAATTTCAAAACACACATTTGTAGAAGTTAATTTGTTCCAAAAACATAATTCCACAGCTGATAATTGAATTGCAAGATAAGAGTTCTAGAAATATATTTGCATAAATGCCATACATGAATTTTCATTCACAATTGGAAATAAATTGGTGTGATTTTGGTACTTTACCCTTATTTGAATTTCTGGTACAAATTCTTAAAATTAATGGTTGATTTTGTTGGGGGAGTTTCATTTTCAGCTTTGATCATATTGAGGAGCCTAGAATTTCTGTTAAATATTTCATGTCTTCCATGCCCCATTTTTGAGCAATCAAATTGATTTATTAATTCAATATTTAGCTGCTCAAAATTACTTTATTTTATTAATAATGTGTGACTAATTCTTTCGATAATTCAACAAAAAATTTAGGATAAAGTGAGCATTTCACTATATGAAAGCTTTGTGCGCAAGTAATATTATTTATGAGAAGTGATTTTAAAAATCCAAAAAGTTCTGCAAGGGGCTATAAAAGGAGGTTGAAGAAAAAAAGGCATGCATTATGAATATTGTTTAGTTATCTTTCTTGGAGATTACTCCCTCTAGCCAAAGTCTTCCTAATGAGATGAAAACCCTAATGGACGCCTGATGGATAAAAACCACAAGGCTGGAGTTGGGGATGAAAAACTGCCGACCTCACTGGCATGGCTCATCCAAGATCAGGACTGATGTTGAAAACATGTGGATTTTACTAAAAAGATTCTCCGGCTTGTGTAAAGGTTTGGTGTGTGTTTAAAAGGAAAATTTCAAAGACGGTGCAGAATCATACGTCAAAGCTTTGACTGCCACGAGAAACAAGAGGTCATGACCTTCGAATGGTTACCCACCCCCTTTGAATCAGCTGCACCTGCTAATGGGAGAAAGTAAAGGAGAAGTCACCACTGTTTGGTGACTTGGAAGGAGTAATTTAAGGCACAACCATTCATACTTGCATACTTTGGTTAAGGCACCCATAATGATGCACATCGTGTGGATGATGGACGATTTGGGATTCCTAGCTGCTACAAGTAGCCACACGAATTGATGATGATGTGAAGATCATAAATTTTCTTGGAGTTCAAAATTCAGCCACCACATTGTTGAAATAGGAAACTTCATATTGCTAGGTGTGAACTTATATTGGGCTTGATGTGGTATTACATATTCCAGGTGAAGGTTCCCTTCTTCATACCAACCATGAGCCTCTTCTTAGCTGGTCACTATCTTTTCTAATTTTATGGTGAGAATTTGAGCTGTTATAACTGTCATAATGGTCGCCAGCACCTCTAGTAGATAGACATGTGAGCTGCAGAGTTTGGAAGGGGGTTGTGGAAATCCAAGGATCCGTTAGAGTTCAAACACTGTCACTTTAGAGCCTATAGGCAGTCCCAAACCCTTGGTTATTGGAGTTTCATGTACAGGAATTCATTGAGCATCTGAATCTGCAGTGAATAAAGAATACAAAACAGGAGATTGAAACAAAATCTAATGAGCTTTGTGAGATATGTGAACGGGAAGAAGTAGACCTCAAGAAAGTAATACTTTATTCAAAAGAATTTGAAGAAAACATTGTGGAGAAATAAATTACAGAGGAACCGGGAGCATATTGTTATTTTGCAACCATAGACCATTACTACCTCTTCACTAGTGGAACTTCTAGAACAAAAAAATATTTATTGTAAAATCTGCAAAATAAATCTCAGTGATCAGATATCTGTATTTCTATTTTCTATCAGCAGAAAATGAATATCAGACATGAACCATTGGAGAGCAGGGATTCTTCTACTGTGCAATCATTTGAGGAAGTGAAATAACTTCTGAATTTGATCTTTTGTGAGAGCTTCAAGATGGAGGCTCTAATTGTGGTTCAAAAGGGAATTGAATGGGGTTGTTGTATATCATTCAATTGCATCTACTGCAGTGCTGGAGGTAGAAGGGTTTCTATTTAGCGTAGGTAATTGTCTGTAAGCATACCACAAGTTTGGTGCCATTTGAATTACTGTACAGTAGCAGCAATCTGCATTTCTTAGCTGTGATTCCTTTCCTTTGATCTGTGTTCCGATTTTATGTGCTGTGTTTGGTTTCCAATCAGTGTTTACCATTTACTGGCTGCATATTATCATCTACTGTAGCAGTGTTTCATGCATTGCATTTGAATTCTTCATTATTAGGAGGACGTGGTCTATCTTGAAGTGGTGATTAATTATCAGGGAGTGGCATCTACAGCCGGAGTCAAAAAATTTCCAGCTCTCAAGTTAAATCTCCTATATGATCCAGGGTCTCTCAATAATTAATTAATTGCATAGAAGTGTGAACCTTATGAATACTGGTTATTGTTCAATTGCAATTATAGTTTGTGAACATTGTGATCAATCTCTTCCATTCAAGTTTATATATTTATCTATTTTGAAAACATAAAAAAACATAAATATTCAAAAAAACAAATAAAAATTGCAAAACTTTCAAAAAGCATAACAATAGTTCAGCATTGTTCTATAGTGAGCCAGCAGGGTTCATCACATAAAATAACCTGTTTCTCATGTAACACTTGAGGTACGGTGATTCAATTAATAATGCTTACTTGTACTCGAAGGCTGCATGAGTTCCATGATGCGATCAATTGTAGCTTCACAAATCATTTCAGAAGAAAACACAATGCCAAGAACTGACACTTGTTGTTGACTATGTTGTCTATAACAAGGAGCTATACACAAAACCCGTTTCCACCAATCTGGAGAAGGCATAGTATGCAAAGCATGTCGTAGACAACGAAGAGCTCTTTCCCAATCCAAGCTACCTCTTTGGATGGCTAGTGCAACATCCTGAATAACCCAAAGAACTCCAATCATCAGAACCTAAAGAATTAGAGGGTCTTTGTAAGACAAGAATCAGATATTTCACATACTTTGATCTAAGAGATACCTTCTTCTCACTGTGCAATAATTCTCAGACTGCAAAAGACATTAAAGACTTAATAGAAGATATGAGGAAACTTGATGAATGCAATTTTTCAAGAAGTCGGATGAGAAATAGAAAGGTTGGGAAATTTCTTTTATGTCAGATGGATGGCAGAAACATTTCACACTGCATAGAATTTGGCTATAGGAATCCTGTCATACAAGCTGCAGGATGGAATGATATATAATTACTGAGATTATCCATTAAGCATTAAAGATTTGAGATTTTCACATGTAAATAATATGCACGTCCAGATACAGCCATGAAATACATAACTATGTTAGTAGCAGCAATAAAAACGTGTTTATCAGCCCATATACTGAAGCAACAGCAACAAAGGAATTCTAAAGGTGTATATTCACAAAAATAAAAGGTAAAACTTAAATAAAGGATAAAATAGAGGTCAGAGAAAAAAAATTATAATAAAGATCTAATTTCCCAAAAATGAAATGAGGAAAGGCATCTCTAAAAATAAATATTATGAAATAATTGAAATGGAAGAGGTCTTGGAGGTAAAGGTCCAAAATGACTTGATTATCAAATGGAAAGCAAAAAGAACTATAGTTTAATTACAAGTAAACAGATAGCAGCCTTACAGACAGAAACAAATTATGGTGAATGCACCATTAATTTCATCTCCAAAGTCAAATTTGTACCTCCAAATACCTTTAAAGTGTCCAAGCTAATAAAATACATATTGGCCACATTAATTTGAGACAACTTAATTTAATTAATTAAGCTATTCCCTTGTTAATTCTCCTAATTAGCCTACGGGAATAAACTAGGCTAATGACGCTATCAAGGATGCCCTAAATCAAAGGAGGAGACTTCACACTGCCATTTTGTAATATCCTACATCAGGCAATCACAAAATGATCTGGAAAATCCCCCAGAGTGTTTTGATGATTTCTCTGCGAGTCATATTCAAGATAATGGTGAACTGATTGTGTATATCCTGGATGAGATTCGTGCAAGGAAGGACATCATGTTTTCAGCAGCACTAAGTTTGGATGCCCTGGATTTGCATCCCGCTGAACTTTTGTCAAATTCTGATGTCTAGCGAACATCTCAATTTGTGTTCTTCAAAAACCAAACAGAGCATTGAAGCAAGGATTGGAAGTCATTCCAGCCAAAATATTTGTATTTCTGTACTGCCAGCTTGGGTCTTTTTAATTAATATGAGACATGAATTCTATTTACTAAATGCCTCAGATTTCTGAAAATAATGACAGTTCTCTACCTTAGCCATAATCCTTACATTCTCAATAGGCAGCCCTTTTCATCTTGGGGAAAAAAAATAATGATCACTCCTGCAATTATGGCAATGGATTTCACCTAATACTATATCATCACAGCAATCCAAGTCTTATTTCAAATCCCAGAGGGCCCCAATCAAATCTAATCACTTCATAAACATTAAAACAAGCATTACCATTGTCAAAAGTGTTCATAAGTATGAAACAGCTTTACATGTGTCAGCTTCTTGCAGTCTCTCACACAAACGGGAATCTGTTGAGCTTCAAAATAAACAGGTGGGTGGGGAAGCGATAAATTTAATACACTTTCCCCACATATACCATGTGGCATGTACCACATAATTTGTAATTTAGTTCACAAGTGGGTAGCTGGAAGTGGGCTGAGTTCCTGCAAAATAGAAGAAAAAATATAAATAAATTGTGAGTGGCTGCATTTAATTCACACTGTGTAATGTCCCCCACTTAGCCAGTTTGGAGGTATGTTGTCGTTAGCCCATTCTTGTATGGTCCCGAGGGCTAACCAGGACTTCAAAAGGGATCCTGAAGTTATTTGGCCTAGTCAAATTTAATTACAGGCCAAACGGAGTTCGTTTGTTGGGTTGTCAGGAAGACTTACTATTTTTAGTAAGCCAATAGGGGGATGCAGTGCCTTCAATTTTCAGTGACACGATGAGATGCGTTTTGTTGGGCTTTTTCTAATGAGCTATTATATGTGGGATTTCGAGTTTATTTGGTATATTATTTTAATGTTTGAAGTTACAACGGTAAAGAGACTATTTAAATTAAATATTATAATGTTTCATAAAGTCACTTTATAAAAATCAAGAGTCCCCCTTTTGAGTACATACATGGACTTTGTAAAAAGAAAAAAGAAGTAATATTAAAAGTCATGTATTATCCCACATTGGCAAGACGGAAGCGTGGAGCAAGTGAGGAAGGGATTAAAAGGAAGAGGATAGCTCTCATTTATTCAGGCTTGAAAATATCAAAGAAATTGGAGAATTTTCTAGAGATTATATCTCAATAGTTTGAAGGACGAAATCCCTTCAAGCTAGAAATCTTGACGCCATTGAAAGATATGGTCTTAAGATTCAACATGGTAGTAGTCTGAAAAAAGCAGATACGAAAAAGCAGCCCGAAAAAAGCAGAACCAAAAAAGCAGGCGGAAAAAGCAATCCGTAAAAGCAGTTCAAAAAGCGGAACCGAAAAAGCAGGCTGAAAAAGCGGGTACGAAAAAGAAGGCCGAAAAAGCAGTTCGAAAAAAGCAAAGCAGAAGAAGCAGCATAGAAAGAAATTATTTCAACCATCTACAACCAGGTTCTTTTGTTAGTATTGTTTTTAGGGTGTTATAAGCTTTCAGCTGTAAGTGTGCATTATACCAGCATTATCATTTTGTAATCCATGTAAATGCCAAAGTCTTGGCCATATTTCATGAGCATTGTAATTTTCATTGCAATTAAGAAGATAACAGTTGTTGGTGTCATTTAAGCAATTTAATATCATTATTTATCAGCTAGTTAGTTTGCATACCAACTGTTTGTAAAAATGTCAGTTGGCTGTAGGTGTTCATTTCTCATGCTTAGATCATATATATGCACTGAATATTGTCAAATTTAGTAGCACACTCATGTTAGGTCATTTGTGTAGTCCATTGTAGTCTTCTAGCACAACATTTTCATTGATGCAAATTGTAAAAAGGTCATTTGAAGCTAGCTGAAATACTATATCAGTCATACGTCCCTTGCATGTGAATTGTTTGATGAAATTCCTTGAGCTTTCATCAGCATTTTTGAGGGCAGATTTGAGGAGGGTTATTACACACAGCCTGGCCTTTTTTCACATTTTGACATTTGTTCACATTTTCCAAAACAAATGCACTGCTTTAGCATTCAAGTTGTACAAGGTGTAGGGTAAGATTTCTCGGTTTTCTCCCATCTCTCTGTTCTAAGCTGTGTATGTAATTGAATTCCATTTACACATTTTGTATACTTGTAAATGTAAGGATACTATGTCATAAAAGACTTATTGCAACTCTAAAAAAGCTGCAGTAACCTTGAATCTCTGGTCTAGTGTTTGAGCATTTTGTCATCTTGAAATCTACAGTTTAAGTAACCCGTACACAACCTTTATAGTACTTTGTAACCTTTATTTTTTCTTTTTTCACCATTCCTCTCCAAAAAAATGTTGTTTTTTAGGGTTTAAAGATTTTATATAAGTGATATTTAACATGCTATTAAGCAAGATTGCACTCAATATGGGGTCTCTGTTACATGAAATCATAGATAGACATTCGACCTGTTGTTTACAATCATTTTTATTTTCAAATTCTAAGGTTTTTTCAAGGATTTTGAGAAATTGAACATATCTAAAGAATGTAGAACACTCAGTTGTCTTTCTGCTCATTTGAATTTGAAATTATAATAGTGAATTTTATTTAGACCTATTAATGTTTGGTAGCTTTAGTTGGATAAACTATAGTGCAAATATATATATCATATATATAAGTGTGAGACATAATATATATATTAATATATTACATATATGAGATATTTATTTGTCATTATATTAATTAAATACTAATGAATAGATGGACATGTCTATCCATACTTCATCCTATATTAGAGAGATGGCTGCCATTTGGAAAGCACACACCAAACATTATGGCAGTGCTATTACATTTGCAGCAGATCCAGGAATATCAACATGGTGTCAGAGCTAGTTTGTAAATGTAAAATTTAATAGATATGATATATTAAATATGCATTTCAAGTCATAGATTAGAGAAAAAATTTAGTGATCACCGCAAAAAAATTATTGACTGACATGGAGAGACCCAATATGCAAGAGGAAAGTCGGGCATAATAATCCAGTGACAACCGCCACCATCGACTGAAAGATCTAATAGGGACCCTGACCTAGAGTTTAGTAAGGGCAAACTAATTGATTCAGCACAAAAATCAAAGTGATAGGGAGCAAAAGCGATGATTATTACATCTTTGCAAATTCGTATAACTATCTCAGAGCTTCTACATTGTAATGTCCCCTTTTTAGCATTCATAGCATGATGTTGTCGTTAGCCTATTTCCCCACGGTTCTGTAGACTAACCAAGACATTAATGGGACTTAGAGGCCATTTGGCCTAGATAGTTTCAGTTGCAGATTTTTCTGAGGGGTTTTGAGGCAACTTTGGCCATACTTACTATTTATAGTAAGTCATCTTGGGCATGGGCGAACATCCAGTGGCAACGATATGTCGATGGTAATTGTTTAAAATCGACAAGAAGACTTGTTTATCATTAATAAGATTTGTTATGCATTGATAAAGCTATTTTATAAAGTTAAATTTAAATATTTAACTTTATTAATGCATAGACTATAGTTTGTGGGAAATATTTAAATTAAAAGAGTCCCCTTTATTTTATAACACATTAGAGACATAAGTTACATAAAGGGAGTTATGTTTTATCCCACATTGAGAAAACGAAGGATGGAGCCCTTGTGAGAACACTATAAAAGAAATAGAAGAGCTTCTTTTAAGTATGCTTGGGAAAATCAAAGAAATTGGAAAATTTTCTGGAGATCATGTCTCAATAGTTTGAAGGACGAAATCCCTTCAAGCTGAAAATCTTGACGCCATTGAAAGATATGGTCTTGAGATTCAACAGAGTAGCAGTCTAAAAAAAGCAGATACGAAAAAGCAGCCCGAAAAAGCGGAATCGAAAAAGCAAGCCGAAAAAGCAGCTCGAAAAAAGCGGAACCGAAAAAGCAGGCGGAAAAAGCAATCCGTAAAAGCAGTTCAAAAAAGCGAATCCGAAAAAGCAGTCGAAAAAGAAAATCGGAAAAAGCAAAGCAGAAGGGGCAGCATTGTAGAAAATTATTACAGCCATCTACAATCAGGTTCTTCACTTCTCATTTGGCATATTTTCTGAGAAATGTAGGTTTTCAGCTGAGTACAAAATATAGCATCAGCACTTCACTATTTTCATATTGTACTTGTCTTTGTTTGCCATTTGGCATTATTGGTATCAAAGGAAGGCAAGGATTTTGCAATTGAAAAAGCATTGTAATTTTTAGACTATCTATATTGCAAACCTAGAGTTTGATGATCAACTTATTAGTTTGCATGCCAATTGTTTGTAAGTTCTCTTTTTGGCATAAACAATGTCATAATTTTGCATACTAAGTGTTTATATTAATACCACTTGGTTGTAAGTGCATAATGCCATCTTAGGTTGCATCCAAAGTATTTGTCATAATCACTAATTGTTGTAGCTGCATATTGTAAGTAGTTTAAGTCACATATTTGTATTGAATATTGCCAAAATTAGTTGCACATTCATGTTAGATCATTGTTTAGACAAATCTGGAGTCTTTTGTAAGCATTCTCTTTGATGCAAATCGAAACAAGAGTTATTGCAGCAACCTGAAAAGTTATATCAATCATATGACCCCTTGTATGCAAAGTGTTTGACAAAATTCCTTGAGCTTTCATCAGCATTTTTTGAGGGCAGATTTGAGAAGGGTCATTACAGTGGTATCAGAGCTTGCTTGCAAAGTGTTTGACAAAATGTCAAACAACTGAAGTATAAAGATTTTTGGTATTTGAAGAAGTTATAACCTATTGGGGTTATTACATACGTCAAAGGTTTCAATCCGCCAATTCTCCATTTGGAGGTCGCTGTGTTGGCTTTGTACTATGTCCTTATGTATCCTCAAGCCATCTTTTGGTCGGTGTCTACCCTCCCATCACTATCGTTGAACGGGTAATGATCCCTCATATCAAATCTCCAATTGATTCTCTGTGTAAATGCATTTTAGCGAACAATTCGCAGTTACCTTCAATGCTCCACATGGTGTCCGTTCAATACATCTTCTATGTGGATAACAATTCAATTCATGGTACGAGTGTCTACTTGCTATGATCAGAGTTGACTGCTTCTCCATGGGAAGTTTTTCAATGCCACTTGCATCTCCTACTCAGAGATTTCCTTTTGTAGGCGAGATTGGCTTTCATTGAGAGGAATACTCTGCTCTGTGAGAATCGATAGTTGGATTTTGTAGTCACTATTATGTTTATAGTGGAATAACTCATTAACTACAGCTGCACTCCCACCTCACGTGTTTGACCGGTTATCCCTGAAATTCCTCCTTTATGGAAATAATAATGGCATCTTTTGCTTCGAGCGAGAACGATTTTATAGTTAGAGTTACCCAATGTTGGGCTCTTCATTTGGTTGTTCAGTGAAGACACCCAAAACATTTTCACTAATCCCACTTTTGCAATGACTAACGTGACACGAAGTGGGTAATGAAAGTCATTCCTGCACTTGGTGAGTTCTTAGGATGTCCTTGCCAATTCCAATATATCGAAAAGCTCATTTTCCAAAGAAGTACTGCCACACGGAACATGGAAAGAACCTTCAAGGTCAAGGATGATCAGCACAAAGATAGGGTCCAAAACGAATAGGAGATTCCATTAAAGACAACTATTCTAGTGCTTTTGGCTTTATTATTTATATTAGGTGAACCCGTCAAGTAAGTACGGAGATGTATTAACTATGTTTTTTTTCTTGTGATATATATTTTTTAAGTTCCTTGCATTATTAACATATTATGGTAGATATTTGATAGTGTAAGGAAATGATGACATTTTAATTCAAAATGATACTTAATAATTTGACATAATGTTTGTTAAGTATAAAAAGATTCATTATGACAGTATGAAAGGTAAAGATTGAGTATTACGTTATCTTATTTCTATTATTGGAAATATAAAATAAAGAGTTATTTATGTTATTGTTAGTAATGGGCATGAGTTACTAACATTTATGTTGACATTCTTATTTATACAACCAAGAGCTATGTGCCTTGATCCTTTCCTCCAAGAATGTTGTTGTAGGAAAATAGAGATTCAGAGGGAATCTGACACATTGTTAAAGGCAAGTTTGGATAAGAAGCTCTAAAATTGATGTTCAAAGGGAGATTGAGATTCAAAGGGAACCTGACATTTCATTAAGAGGCAATCTTGAAAGAGAGGGACCAAATAGAGGATATGATTCCGTCAAACTTCAATGATCTCGGACTGATGCAGGAGCATCCTGGGTTGCCTTGTTATCCTGCTCATTTTGTTCATTTTGCATGTTGATACCGAGTTACCCAGTGTATGCCAAGTGACTCTTCATTAACCTAGTTACCCAGTGTTCGCCAACTGACTCTTCATTAACCTAGTTACCCAGTGTTCACCAAGTGACTCTTCATTAACCTAGTTACCCAGAGTTCGCCAAGTGACTCTTCATTAACCTAGTCACCCAGTGTTCACCAAGTGACTCTTCATTAACCGAGTTACCCAGTGTTCGCCAAGTGACTCTTCATTAACCTAGTTACCCAGTGTTCGCCAAGTGACTCTTCATTAACCGAGTTACCCAGTGTTCGCCAAGTGACTCTTCATTAACCTAGTTACCCAGTGTTCGCCAAGAGACTCTTCATTAACCGAGCTACCCAGTGTTCGCCAAGAGACTCTTCATTAACCGAGTTACCTCGTGTTCGCCAAGTGACTCTTCATTAACCAAGTTACCCAGTGTTCGCCAAGCGACTCTTCATTCGTCGAGTTACCCAGTGTACGCCAAGCGACTCTTCATTCGCCGAGTTACCCAGTGTACACCGAGCGTCAGCATTTGAATGTGATTTCTGCAAGCTGACTTGTGGGATTTATTTTGTTCGTGACATTTATGTTAAGATATTTTCTTGGGATGCATCCAGGCCGTTGTTGGGTTGGCCTTCCTCTTATGTAATGTTCTAGAATAATTTGTAAGCCATTTTGGCAAGTATATATAGAGTGTTTAGGCTTAGAGTTAGGTAAGTTTTTAGGAAGAAGATTAGAGAGCAGAACTAAAAGTGCGATTTGCAGTTGGATCACTGAATGTGAATATATTTGTAATTGGCCGTAACCCAGAAAGCCTTACAGCTGGGCATGTATGAAGATATTTTGATGAATCAATAAAAGTATTTCACTCTTCTTCCTCCTTTGGTTGTTTTTTTTTGTGTTCGCTTCTGTTGTGTTAATTGTTGCAGGGTGGTTTGGATAGTTGGGTGAGCCTTTGGCCCTAGTTATTCATCCTCTTGCCTACGTCAGTTGGTATCAGAGCTTGAGGTTCGTCGTTGTGGAGATTGGATCGTGTAGAACCCTGATTTGGATTTGGTTATAGGGTGGCATATCTACGGATTTTCCCTATAACTTGCAGAGGGTTACGATCTTGCAAGAACCTGATTTGTAAAGATGGTTCGTGGTAGAGGAAATAATGTTGATAATGCTATATTGGATCAGTTAAGACAAATTGCAGCCAAATTAGATGCCGTGGAGACAGCCCAAAGGAGAGGAGCACATCTTGATGATGTAAGTGATGATGAAGCAGCAGCACCAAACCATAATCCAGAACTTGAAGAAGATCAAAATGAGGAAAGATTGTTGCAAATATTGTCTAGGGCAAATTCAAAGCCTGTTGTAGAAGTTGTTCCTTATGATGGAAAATTGGAAACCAATGTTGTGTTGGATTGGATCTCTGATATGGAGAAATTCTTTAAGTATGAAAACACTCCTGATAATAGAAAGGTGAAGATCGCAGTCACTAGGTTGAAAGGTAATGCATCACTACGGTGGGAGCACTTGCAAACTAATAGACAAAGGGGAGGAAAGGAGAAGATCAGAACTTGGCCAAAGATGGTGAACAAGGTAAAGAACAAATTCCTTCCTGCTGATTACCAAGTTAGCTTGTTAAGAAAGATGCAAAATTTGAAGCAAAAAGACATGACTGTGAAAGAGTATACTGAAGAATTCTATAGACTAGACATCAAATCTGGACATGTGGATGATGATGTTGAGAAAATTGCAAGGCACATTAATGGATTGAGATCTGGAATCAAGATGAGATAAGTTTTGTGAAGTTGGAAAGTGTGGAAGAAGCATACCAGTATGCCTTGAAGGCTGAGGAGATCTTGACAAAGAAGCATGAACAAAGACAAAGAGGTAGAGGTGGCAGATTCCAGAGAGGCAGAGGTAGAGCTTATGGTGAATGTGGTCGTTCTGAAAGTTCTGTGTAGGATAAAAGCAAATTTGAATGGAAGAATGATGACAAAGGCAAGACCGAATGGAAAAGTGGTAATGCTTATCAAGGAGGCACTAGTTTTTATCGAGGAAGAGGTAATTCTTATTCTAGAGGTGGATTTCATGGTAATTATTTTAGATGTGGTAAAGAGGGACATAGATCTTTTGAATGTAGATCCTCTGAAAGTAGGCAAGGTAACATAAATGCTGCGATTCAAGAAGATGATGAGGGTTCACCAAGTGGACCTGAGGCTGGAGAAAATTTGACAGTGAGAAGAACCTTATGTAATAAGGGAAGTGATGAGGAACCTGTTTCAAGGAGAAGTCTTTTCAAAACAAGATGTAAGATGGCTGAAAAATGTTGTAAAGTGATCATTGACAGTGGAAGTTCTACAAATTTGGCATCAGAAGAGCAGGTTACAAAGTTGTAATTGCAGAGGAAGTTGTAATTGCAGAGGCTGAAACATCCCAAAACTTATCATGTTTTATTGATCAAAGATGAGCATAAGATATTGGTAAGTGAGCAATGCCTTGTGAAGTTCAAAATTGGACATTACTTTGATGAAGTTTTGTGTGATATTATGCCCATGGATTGTTGTCATATTTTGTTGGGTAGACCTTGGCAATATGATAGATATGTTGTACATGATGGAAGATTGAATCAATATACTCTTTGGGTAAATGGGAAGAGACAAACATTGTTTCCTTTGATCGAAAATCCAAATCAGGTTAATTGTACTGCTATAAAAATTTGAATAGTTAATGGGAAACAATTTGAAAAGGAAATGAAAAAGAATCAAATCTGTTTTGCTATAATTCCAAAAAAACCAAGTAGTGTTAACCAAGTGCTAGTCAGTGGTGACCGAATGACAGATGGTAGTATTGACCAAGTGCCAGAAGAAATTGCAAAGTTGTTGAATGAGTATAAAGAAATTATTGCTGATGATATTCCTGATGGTTTACCTCCAGTAAGAAGTATAAGTCATTGTATGGATCTAATCCCTGGAGCGAGTTTGCCAAACAAAGCACAGTATAGATTGACACCTGCAGAGAATGAAGAACTTAACAGAAAAGTGCAAGAGTTGTTGCAGAAAGGTTTGATCAGAGAAAGCTTGAGTCCATGTGTTGTTCCTGCTATATTAGCACCTAAAAAGAATGGAGAATGGAGAATATGTACTGATTCCAGAGCCATTAACAAGATAACAGTGAAATATAGGTTTCCTATGCCAAGGATGGATGACATAATGGATTGTTTGAGTGGAGCAAAGTATTTTACCAAGATTGATTTGAAGAGTGGCTATTATTAGATCAGAATCAAAGAAGGTGATGAATGGAAGACTGCTTTCAGGACAAAAGATGGTTTGTATAAATGGTTGGTTATGCCTTTTGGTTTGACTAATGCACCTAGTACTTTCATGAGGTTGATGAATGAAGTTCTAAAAAGATTCTTAGGCAAATTTGTGATTGTTTATTTGGATGATATTCTAATATTCAGCAAGACTAAGGAAGAACATCTTGAGCATATTAGACAAGTATTGCAGAGGTTGAAAGAAGAAAAGTTGCTGATTAATCTGAAAAAGTGTTCTTTTATGCAAGAGGAGATTGTGTATTTGGGATTTGTGATTTCAGCGAATGGATTGAGGATTGATCCTGAGAAGGTTAAAGCAATTTTGGAATGGCCTACACCTAAGAATGTGGGCGAGGTAAGATCATTTCATGGTTTGGCTAGTTTTTATAGAGAGTTTATAAAAAAAATTAGTGTTGTTTGTAATGCCATGACTGAAACAATGAGGGGAGATCAAAAGGAATTCAAGTGAACACATGGAGCTGATAAGAGTTTTGAGACTTTGAAACAAACCAGGTAAAGAAATCAACGCATACAAACAATGGAACAGAATAGCAGAATTATATTCGCATATGCCAGAACATACATTATGCTTGATAAGATTCGCAATAGTAGATGATAGATCATTTACAATGATCCCAGACGGGATATAAATATTACCGCCGAACCTTCCCGAAGGAGTCCGTCGGCCACAACATTACATCCGCTACCAACTATTTACCCGTCGGCTACAAAATACAAAACACCGACGACAGTCAATCCGTTGGCTACAGAGACACCGCCAGAACCATCAGTCTGCTGACACCATCCCCCCCAAAAAAACAGTCGTCTCCTGACGACTAACAAAATTAGGAGACAACTTACAGACAACAGAAGAAATACTAGAGAGAAGGGGGCGTCCCAAAAGTGTGTTGCTAGCGACGTAACTCATACACCTGCTCTGTCCTGATGCGGAGATCTGTCTGAATCTGAGAATTAACCTCGACGGCCTCCTTGAGAAGAAGTGTCGCCTCCATAGCCTGCCTCCAAGCTAACTGCATCTCGTGCTCAGCCGCATCCTTATCTCAAACCGCCGCCACTGTACCTTGCCTAGCCACATCCCTCTCCTGTACTGCTGTTGTCCTATCTGCTAGTAGTGTTGCTCGCTCTGCGGCCCATGCTGCCTGCTGGTCGGCCAAGTCGACGGCTATCTTCTGTCTAGCCTCACTCTCAGCTGCCAACGATCTCTCTGCTGCAACCCTGTCCGCCTCCGCACGCTGACGACCATAGTAAACATCCTTGTACAATCGCACAATCTCATGTGCCAGCTTCATCATAGGGGTGTCACGGGGTCCCAACTCCGGCTCGGTGGCCCAATCTGCCAACATCTCAGCTGTCTTCGTCGCCGACCAGCCCCTGTCTACAAAACAAGTCTGAAATCGTCGAGGACAAATCCCACGGATATATGCTCTGATCAATTGCCACTCCCTTCGTCGAGTCAGGGCCTGAATTGCCACATCGTGTCCCTTCTTCAACACAGACTTCATAGTCCTGAGGTAATCCCGGCACCTATCCTCATCCGACCCGTAATCCTCCTTGGCGAAGTCTTCCAATGACCATTCCGAAACACTGTTCTCCTCCTCACCAGCGAGAGCCATGACCACATCCGATGCCACCTTCTCTGCTGTTGGCGCAACCACGGCATGTGGCATTCCCTCCTCCTGAAGCTGAGGCTTTGGTTCTGCTGGTGATGTTCCTGAACGCCTAGGAGACTGAATGGACGGACCCCGCTTCGTAGGAGTGAGTCAGAACTGCTACCTCTGAAACTCACTAGCTCTATCCATTACCTCCGGTTGGTCTAACTGCGAAAGCTCCATGCTCTCCTCCGGTACTGGCTGAGCTGACCTGGCCTTTGCTAAAAAAGATGATGAAACGGTGACAACTACATCACAATCAATGACCTCCAACCAAACCTGCGGCTCAAGCTCCAGTGGTGGCAACTGTGCTCTCGGTGAGACTGCGATGGTGACATCTGCTGGTACAACTGGAATCACCTCCGCTACAGCCATCGGCAATATCTCGGCGACTGTCCGTGGGACATCTGTCGCTGTCTATGGGACCATCTCTGTCATTGTCCGTGGGACATCTGCCTCCACTGGAGGAGTCATAAGAAAAGGAGCATGGCGCTGACCAAACAGCGAAATGACTGTCAAAAAGGTAGTCAAGTGCGCCGAAGTTGACAGCTGAGGAGGGGTAAAGAATGTGGGCCCACTACCCGGTACCTCACCATCAACTTCTGCCTATGTGCTCACCTCTTCTTCCACAGACTCAGCCCCGTCACTCATCGAAGTGCCCTCCCATCCGCTATCTGTCTCTCTGGAAGCAGCCAATCTGCGGAGTACTTTCTTGTGACCTGCTACTAATCCTCCTGTATCCAAATGTCGCCAGTAGAATATGGGAGGCTCTCCGTCCACCAACTTGCCCCTTGGAGGAGCCTCAAAACCATCCAGTGGAATCTGGCTAGCTGCAGCCTCCAGGAACAGCCCGATGGCATGGTGCGGCATAAAAAATGTTCGGTGCTGGAGCGTCATGAATTCCTCCATCCTGTCGGCAAGCACTGAGGCCCAATCATATCCCACTCCTTGCATGATACCATTCATAAACACAATCTGCGGCAATGCTATATCTGAAGCTCGAGTGGCGCCTGTCAACCTGCTCTTGATGACGTCCATGATACACCGCCAATGACCCTCCCAAATAAAGTCCCTGCAAAGCCCTCTACACTTTGTCCCTTAAACTGCGGTCTCCCTCTCCACGAGTGTAAGGTCCCTGCACACTAGATCTATCCAATGCTCTTTCCATTCCCATGACAGTTTATGATTCTTGATTTCCACTTTCCTCCTATTAGGGCCAGGGATGCCGAAAACCCTACTGAAATCCCTAGGTTTAAAAGACATCGTCATCTACTGTTGCTTGTATAGGATTGTACTTGTTCTGCTCTGGGCGCTATATGTCTTTATCATGGTGCGCAATACGGATTTGAACAATCGGATGGAAAAGATGGGAAGCTGGATAGCCCAATGCACCTGTGCCCGCATCAAAATCTGTTTAATCTGGTCTGGCTCCGGGGTCTCCTACCACCACTTCCGACATTCGCTCCCACTAAGACTCTCAAACTGGACGGTAAGATAAGTGAGTTCCTCCTTGGTCTTCTATTTCTTGCTGTTTGAACTCAAAGGGCCTGCAACACGAACCCCCGATGCCAAAACTCTTGAATTCTTCTCCATAGTTGCCGCCAGCTGACTCTTCCACGGCTTCCGTTTGCCTGCCGATTCCATATCAAGGTGGCCTCTTATTCCTTATATCGTTCTGCTAACTCTCGAAGCAATCCAATGAAGTGTCGCGGAAAACTGCCTGGCCAATCCCTTGCAGCCCGTTCGCGGAAGAGAAATATGGACCAAGTGTATTCGCAGTATTTGCTCTCCAACTGCTGATGATAAAGATGGACTGCCTCCTCCACTGGAGGACGTTGCCTACCAGACGACTTGAAGCGCATGGTTAGCAATGAAGAAATGAAGAAATTTTGGTTTGAAGTCTGTGCACGATTCAATCTCCTTCTGGCAGCGAATGGCAAAAAAACACGCTTCTTTTATTTGGCTCTGCTTCCCCATGGAGAAATCTAGCACGACCGGCTGGAGGCGGGAATTGGAGTCTGGCAAAAATGTTTTTAATACCCATGGGCCTTTCGCCTGATGTAAAACACGAGTCTGCAAGATGCAAATAACACACTCGTAGAGCAAGGAGATTATGGAACTGTTGGATTATGTATAGGGCGAGGTGAGATTCGAACGCCCACTCTGTCCCTTCCAATTTCCTCCGCAATGGCAGCAATTACGCACAAGAGAAATGCACATCCGTTTGGAACTGACCGCAGACTCTTACCGGCGGAGGAGTTAAGAAATTAAAGCCAAGACTGCCCGTGGACAGAATAGGCCGGAGGAGGAGATTGACCGGCAAAAAGCATTCATGCTAGCGGATTGGCGGACTAGCAGAAGAAAAACTCTGCGCGAAATGTTTTATAAGTTTAGAGCCCGCGGACAGGCTGCCCGCGAGGCTTTTCTTAACCCGCGGGCAGACTGTCCGTGGGCCTTCCACTTTCTCGCCCACGGACAAGCTATTGCCCATGGGACCTTTCTGTCCGCGAGGCCCCACTTTTTCTTCTTTTTTTCAAATCAATTAACAGAGGTACCTCCAGTTGCCGGCATCGCCTCACTATCCTTTACTGATGACAACGAAGGATTCATGTAAGTACTAGGCGACGAAGATATCCTTCTTGCGCGGTATATTTTCAATTTAGATCCGTTAAATGATTGAGCTATCTCCTGTCCGTCCAAGGTTGCCAGTTTAATTGCTCCATTATCGCCAACCTCCCGGATCTGATATGGTCCAACCCACCGCACCTTGAATTTTTCCGGCTTGATTTCATTACGGCCATCATACTTCAATACTAACTGTCCCGACTGGAATCTGCTACGTTTCAAATGCTTATCATGCTAGACCTTGCGTCTGTTCTGTGCCACTTCTATCACCCACTGTGCCAACAACCGTTTCTCCTCCAACTTATTCAAATTATTTAACCGCCCTTGTAAGCTTCTGTCGTCATCCAACTTGTTTTCCAACGCTATTCGAAGACTCAGGATCATGAATTCCGCTGGGACTACTGCTTCCTGTCCAAACATTAACTGGAATGGTGTGTGCCCTGTCGTCACCTTGTACGCCATGCGGTAAGCCCACAAGGCAGCAGGTAAGTTTTCCTCCCAATCAACACCTTCCACTGCGCAGGATTTGTAGATGATGGATACTAGGATTTTACTGGTAGCCTCTGCCTGTCCGTTTGCTCTTGGATAGTACGGACACGACAATGAATGATAAATCTTAAACTGAGTGGTGAGCAGTCGAATAACATGATTAACAAAATGACCTCCCCTATCACTTGTTAATTTTAACGGGATTCCATACCTAGTAATGATCTGTTCATAAATAAATTTCGCAGTGCTGACGGCTGAGTTCTCTGGTAATGCACGTGCCTCCACCCACTTGGTCAGGTACTCCGTTGCAACAATGATGTGCCGGCACCGTCGAGTCTTGCTCACCCTTAGTGGTCCAATGAAATCTAATCCCCATCTCTCAAAAAGTTTCTGCACATGTGAGGGGTGGAGTGGCATGAAATCTTTCTTCAGCGGCTTTCTAGCACGTTGGCAAGTGTCACATCCGACAACCCATCCCCACGCGTCATTGTACACCGTCAGCCACCAAAGACCTACCAGCAATATCTTCTGTGCAGTGGTGTCAGGCCCCATGTGTCCTCCCGCGGGACCCTCATGTGCTTCTTTTAACACCTGCGGTATCTCCTCTTCCAACACACACCGCCGAAGAATATGATCCGGCCCCATTTTGTAGAGCAATCCATTGATAAATTGAAACGTACGACTCCTGATTATCAACTTGCGCCTATCATTTGGTGACATCCCCGTGGGAAACTGTCATGTTGACAAGTACTCGACAATACTCCTGTACCATTCCGGCAGTACCCCAATCTGAAACAGCTGCGCGTCAGGGAAGTCATCGTTCACACCCTCCGCTGGTTCCCCTGTTTTGATCCGCGACAGGTGGTCGGCACTAACATGTTTCTTTCCTAGCCGGACAATGATTTTGAAAGTGAATTCCTGCAACAGGAGTAGCCATCTGCTGATCCTCCCTTGGATGACAAGTTTATTAATCATGTACAACAGGGCTTGGTGATCAACATAGAACACAAACGGTGTAGCAAGCAAATAATGACAGAATTTTTGCACAGCATAAACCATTCCCAACGCTTCTCTTTCATTCGTGTTGTAGTTCTGCTCGGCCTTTGATAGCAATCGGCTGGCAAAGTATAGTGGATGATCCAGTCTGTGATTACCAATCTGTGCCAGGGTCGTGCCGATCACATAGTTGGAGGCATCCACATGAACATGAAACTCCTTATTCTAGTCCGGATATGCCAGGATGGGTGTCGTAGCCAGTCGTACCTTTAGCCCTTCAAATTCCTCATCCTACTCTTTATCCCATCTAAAGGATTCTTCCTTACAGATTAACTTATCTAACGGTTGAGACACCTTGGCAAAATTTTTAATAAATCTCCTATAATAACCTATATGCCCGAGAAAAGATTTTACCTCTGTCACATTAGTAGATGGCTGCATTTCAAGAATAACTCACTTTGTCGGGATCCGTCTTTAACCCTTCCTTACAGAAAATGTGTCCGAGCAGTCTCCTGTGCGGAACTATGAATCTGCACTTCTTGGGATTCAATGTTAGTCGGGCTCTGCAACATCTCTCCATACATTCACCAAGTGCTGCCAGGTGTCCGTCCTCCGTGCTAAATATTGACCAATCATCCAAGAAGGCTCTGAAATTTCCTACGGACATCCTGTCGAAGATATGCAGTATAATTCGCTGGAAAGTGGCCGGCGCGTTACACAACCCAAATGGCATCCGGTTGTACGCGTAGACCCCATCTTCGATGACAAACGTTGTCTTCAACTTATCCTCCTCCCTATAGAAATCTGATTGTATCCAGAGAACCCATCCATAAAGGAGTAGATTTCATGTCCCGCGACCTCCTCTAGAATGTTGCCTGTGAATGGAATCGAAAAAGGATCTTTGATCGCCACTACATTCAGGCATCTGAAATCGACGCATATCCGGATCTGAGTAGTGTCCTTCAATGAAATGACTATCGGCGACACCCATTCATTGGTCTGCACCTTGAAGATAATGCCAGCTTCAGCATCTGGTTGATTTCCTCTGTAACCTGTGCCGCATAGTTCTTGTTCATCCTGTAGGGTCGCTTTCGTACAAGTACAGATCCCTCCACCAGCGGGATGCAGTGCACACACAATTCCAGCGGTACTCTTTTGAGGTCCTTGTAGATAGATAGAGATAGATAAAATTTTAACGTCCACGAGGCCAAAAATAGCCTATGGGACAGCAAGACAACTCAAGCAGACTTAAGTAGCGATGTTCGCCTCTTGTGTAGACTAATGATGAGCCCCCCCAATTGCTCAATGTACTCTTTGTTGAACAGGTTATGCCAAGAACTGTCACATATAGTATCCGCAAACTTATCCCTGCTATCCTTGTAGGCCTCACATTCTAGAATAAAGTGTTGTTCAGTTTCCACTTTCCCAGAATTGCAAAATCTGCAAATTCTCTCTTCCCAAGCCTCCTTTGGCCTCTTCCAACGCCCGGTCTCACAACGAAGTTGGTGAGAGTTGGTTCTCAGCTGAGCAATAAGAATTTTAGCTCTCCAAGAAATGTTGGCTCCTATGTACACTTTTTCGAGTTGATCACAAGTGGGGTTGAACTCATTTATATAATATAGTTTCTTCCTCCCAATCTCGCTTCCCCAATTTCTCTTGTAGAATTTCTCCATAACAAAGACCTTTATTTCTTTATTACTTGTGGGGCACATATTCAAATGAATATTCCATTTACTCATCCACTTGATGTTTTGTTGCATCCATGTCCTTTTTCGCTTACATAGTGTGTCACTAAAGACAACTTTCGGCCATCTATCCTCTTCCATTTTTTCGATTCTTTTTAGATAGCTTAAAAGGCGAACCATAGCAAGTGCCTCAATAGGCGCAGACCCCATTTCACTTAGCATGATGTCATATGGAACAGTGCTTTTAATTTTAAACTTGCTTGTAATCAAGCGCTTTTGGATTCCTTCGATTTGTTTCCATTGTGCTATAGTAGTGCTGCTGGCCCATAATTCACACCCATAAAGAACAACTGGCAGCACAAGAAGACCAAACAAGGTTTGAATAGTTTTCCAATCCCACAACTCCGCTTCATGGCACCTATTCTGAAGAGTGTAGAAAGCCTTCCATCCACCTAATGTCCTTTTATACCTGCAGCTAGACCAGCTTAGTTTTTTGTTGAAATCGATGCCAAGGTATTTATATTCCGCAACTTCTTCGAGAACACTTCCATTGTAATAAAATTCATGTTGATGCTGTTTTTTATTATTAGAGAAAATCATAACCTTGGTTTTGCTGATATTGACTTGCATCCCCACCATTCTACAAAAGCGCTCAAGAGAAGATAGATGGTCTTGCAAACCACAAGCAGATTTGGCAATTAAAATGAGGTCGTCCGCATATAGGAGTAGCTTTATAACAAATTCCCCTAGCTGAATGCCTTCACGCTCTTGCGTGTTTAACCACTCCTCTAGTTTGTCAATATATAAACCAAATAAAGTAGGGGATAAAGGGCAGCCCTGTTTGACCCCGATATCGCTCCTAAAACATTCTGAAATGCCATTTGAAGTTCTGATTTTGACTTTCACCTCTTCGTACATTCTATGAGCAGCAGCTCTGAGATGCCTAGGAATCCCCAATTCTTCCATCCTCAACCAAAGCTTGTCTCTCGGAATGGTATCAAAAGCCTTTTTAAAGTCAACAAAGCAACAAAAAACCTCTTCTTTTTTCTCCCACTCTTTTTCAATAATGTGTCTCAGAGTGACACAGTGATCCACTGTCGAGTGCTTTGGCCTAAAACCAGCTTGCCCTTTAGCACGTTTATGATTTTTTTCTGCCCATTTGCTGATCCTAGTTTCTATCATACTGCCAAAAAGTTTAGCAAAGAGGGGATTGATCATTATAGTCCTGTAGTTGGAGGGATTGTTAACATCACCACTCTTAAAAAGTGGTATTGCAAGGCTGATTGTCCAATCTTTCGGAAACCCTTCCTGGCAGATTTTGTTGAAGATTTCAGTGATGTGCAGTGCAAGAGTTTTCATACCCCACTTCAAATATTCAGCTTGAAGCGCAACAAGGTCTTTTGCTTTGCCTCCACCCAACTTCTTAATCCCTGTCTCTATCTCTTGCACAGTAAAAATATTTGTGGTATCATTGACCAAAGGTGGCTGTCCCACTCCACCCTCTTGTTCATAAAGTTTCTTAGCATAATCAAACCATTGGGTGGCAGTAATATTATTTTCAGTTTGCTTCCTCCTTGGTTGGAGTTCTTTCCAAAAACGTTTGGGGTTATTTCTGCCCAAGAAAATTAGCTCCTCTCTCCTTGTGGACATAAAATCGATTTTTTTCTTCTTTAGGATCTGTTTGTAGGTCTTAATGTCAAGGTTAGTTTTATTTGACTCCCTTAGATTTCTCCTAGCCCTCTTGCATTCCTTATCAAACCATGCATTGGCTGGAAAACAATTAGTTTCAGATTTTCTATTTTTTGCTCTCTTGCATTTTGAAAGAGCCTTGTGAATCAGATTTGATAAATCATGACTATTAACACCATGCTTATACATAGGGTGTCCCATACAAAGTTCCTCAAGAGCAGCCCTGAAAGTGTTACTATTTTCTGAAGTTAACAAAATTCTGCCCTGAGAAGGTGGGTGTTGAGGGCCTTGGATTTTTGCCCCAATCCGTCTATCCTTTGCCCAATACAAATTTACGTACAGTGGTCTATGATCTGATTTGAGATCCCAAATGTGCTCTCCAATTTCAACTTCTTCAATATTGTTATACAAATGCTGCGAACAAATTACATAGTCTACCATACTTGCCCCGTTGTATGTGTTGCAAGTGAAATTGCCCGACTTAGCCCATCTAGCCAAACCATTACAGATTATTAGATCAAATGTGCCACACAAAGTGATCAATTCTTCCCCAAAATGATTGCAGCCTTTAGCATCTTCGGATATTCTATCCCATGGATGATTTCTCTCTTCTGTGAGCCAAATAGGGTTATCATTTACTTCGGAGCTGAAAATACTTGCTTGCCAATTTGCTGTCCTAGCATTGAAATCTCCAACGAGAAGGACATCCCCACGTTGTGAAAAAACAGCAACATCTTTCTTTAACGTAGCATAAGGGTCATTGTGATCTAAACCACACTTTTTATAAATTTTAGATACTTGTGGAGCAAAGTAACAAGCTGCAATCCTGAGAAGAGTGTTATTTTCCACGATTTTGAGCCATATAAATTGTTTATTAGAATCAGTCTTTTCTAGCTGAATGACACGACCTTCTTTTTCTTTTACTAGAACCATTATACCTCCATAACCTTTACCATTTCCCGCTGCCTCATTCCACACTGCCATCTTCCAGTAGCCTTCAAACAATGGGGTCTTACATCCCTCATGCTCATGTGTCTCTATGAGACAAATAATGTCTTTGCCTTCCGCAATAGGCCCTAACCCAGGCCCACGTCTCCACGGATAACCTCTGCAATTCCAACAAACTAAACTTAAGGACGCCTGGGTTAAGCTTGATTGCTATTTATTTTGATGCGAAAGACTCAAAGTTGAGTTATTATCGCTAGGTGTGATTATGGATCTTGTTGTATCGCTGCCTGTTAAGGTGTTTGTTGTTGCACCTTTGTTGCCTTCTTGCTGCCCTTCATTGTAGCGGTGGCCAAAATGAGCAATAACTGCTTTTCCCTTGAACATCCAAGCTCTTTTGCCTTCATTTCTAGCTGTTCTGATTTTTTCCATTTTCATCCTTCTTTCTACTTGCTGTCTCATAGTTAAATCCTCCTCTAAAACGAAGCGAGAACCCCACAAAAGTTGTTTTTTGTTAAGTAGATTTTGTTTGTCGCTAATGCTGAGCATGACTACCTTGATTGGCCTATTTCTCTCAGCGTGTGGTTTGCCAACCCTCCAAGCTTGGCAGATTTGTCCTTGCCACAACAGCACATCTTGTAGGAAATCCCTCGTTAGGTCAAGGGTATGTTCGCCTTCCCCATAGTCTTTTATCCCCTTAATAATTATATTGGATGCCCTAAGCTGCCTTTCCTTGACCTCTTTGTCTTGTGAGTTCACACGAATCTTTGCCTCTTCTCTTGCCATATCAGGGTGTTTGCTGTTTTTGTCCCAAGTTTTGGTGACTTCTGCAAAACTCCTTCTCTTCTCTTCACCATCTGCCTTTCCTGGCAAACTAGTGTGAAGAATCGTTTTCTCCTTATTATGAGATGACTCGGTATTTGCTGTGACCTTGTTTGTTTCCAATGTCACATTCAGGTTTTTCCATTCATCCTTCATATTCTGCCATTCAAGCTTCCCGGCTAAAAGTGTTTCTTGCAACGTTGAGATTTGAGCTTTTAAAGTGTTGTTATCATCTGCAAGAGTTTTATTTGTTGCAATTAGCACCTGTATATTGCGGTAACTTTCTTGCTCCTTAGCCTCTAGGAGCTCCAACCTCCTCTTGGCCCTCAAAAGTTCTTGCACATAAAGATCTGGGCACCAAGCGAGAGGTGTGGAGCTAGGGCTGTAACTGACAGACTCATCGAAGTTATTACTACCATACAGATGACTGTCACCACTTAAGTGTGGAGGAGGGCACATTTTGACTTGTTTATGCAATCTCTGCCCGTGTTTTTGCTTGTCCTGTGACCCTTTCATACGAGCAAGTCTACGTTTTAAAATGCCCTTGAACTGTTTAACATTGACCCAGATATATTTTCCTATCTTGCCAAGTGATGCCATTTTGACTTGCCCTAAATGGTTAGTTTCAAAGTGTACCATAATTTCTTGACCGTTTTTTACCAATGAGATGGTTTGTTTTTCCATGGTTTGCATACCCACCGTTTGTTTTCCCATTTGTGTATCCTCAATTTGTTTTTCCATTGATCAAAAGAAAGAAGGGCGAAACAAAAGCTAACAAGAGCAAATATATAAAACAAAACCAAAAAGTGCACCTTGAAACCCCTGGCTTAAGGCCTGCCACTATCTTGCTGTGGGCTGGGCCCCAGTCTTCGTTTTACCCTTGGAAACGGGCCTACCTAGGATCTGAACCCTGTCTGGTATTGTGTCTGCTGCCCTGGTCCCACTGTTTCTTACAGAAGCGCCCACGCTATTTCTTGTTATTTCCTTGTGTCTGCTGCCCTGGTCCCACTATTATGAGATCTTTCGATCAAACCCTCAACAAAACTTGGTACACACTATTGTACTCCCCTCCGAGATTCGAAACCGCGACCTCCACATGCCCCAATACCCTTCGACTGTAATTTTTCTGTCTGCCGTCTGCCGTCCATTTAATGTTTGAGGGATTTTTGAGGGATTTTTGAGTTTCTGCAGCCATTTTTTTAATGAGATCTGCCGGTATTGGGAATCTTTTACAGGATTGTGGGAAGTGGGGGCTACGAATCTGAGCTGTAAAGTCGAAGAAACAGGAAGTCGTAGCTACAGATCGAACAAGACAGAAAAGAAAGCAGTGAACTTTAAAAGCCGCAGCGGTAGCACAGATACCCAACCTTTTACATGCCCGTTATTAGCTCTTCACTGTCCATTGTTCTAATCGGAGCCTACTAGCTTCTACACCTGCGTCCCGCAACGCCAGACATTACGTGGACAAAAGTTACTGAAGGCTTTTGTGAATCAAATGGCCGCTACAGCACAACATTCTCGGCATGGAAAAACTTCATTCAAAACTTCCGTTGGAAATTGGCATACTGTCTTTTGTCTTACGGTACCTTCAGACTGGTTGGATGTATTAAAGCGAAAAGCAATTGTGACTCGTTGATTGTATGTCCATGCAAACACATCCTTGTAGTCCATAAATATTTTGAATGCCGCGGCCTTGAGTACTGGATCCCAATTATCTCCGACTAGTATGTTCTTCGGCTCTGCCTCGTCCCCCAAATTCATCGTTTGCAGTGTAGCTTCATTATACTTGATTGTCTCCCCTTCACTGAATGCATGGGCGGATGTAACATCCAACGGTGCCTCCCCCTCCTTTACTTCACTAAACTCCTTCGGATATTCGTTCTCAATTGACAGAACATTGCAGCTATGAAATAATTCATAGTCCTCCATTTGCTAGTGGTAGAGACCGTTGACGGAATCCAAGTCCCTCCTGATTCGGTTTCATCCGTTGTCTGCCTTCATCCTCCTCTCCCTTAGAATCTGACGACAGGGCCTCTTCCCCTACCATTTGGGTATGCAGATCAATGACGAATCGGCGGCCTTTACTTTCCAGTGATAAGGTTTTCTTCTTCCAGTCCTGTCGAGCTCTTGCTTCGATAAGCCATCCGCGGCCCAGGATGGCGTCATAACCTTTCCTCTTCAACGGAATCACCACGAAATCCATCAGGAACGGCTGAGTGTCAATGGTTACCGGCAGTACCATGAGAATACCCAGTGGTTTAATGCCATGTTGATCGGCGGTCAGCAGCTGAAATCTCGGAGACCACCATGTCAGCTGTCCAAGTTTCCTCCAGGTTTCTTCTAGCAATACATTTACGCCGGACCCTCCGTCAACTATGGTGTCTGTGAGAACATGTCCAAGTATCCCCATCTCGACAACTGCAGGGTGTCGTCCGAATGTCAGTGCCAGCAACATCTGATCTTCTCCTCCAATAGCAATTTTCTTTTCCTTCCGTTGACCCGGTTCTCCTGGTGACTTTTCCTTCCTAAGACTTGATTCTCTTGCCATATTTGAAAGAGCAGATCGAAGTTGAGGCATGGTGAGAAGCTCACTTACCTTTACTCGTACCTCCGTTTGCAAAATTTGTCATACTATGTTTTGTTCTGCGGAATTCCTCGCTAAAGTGTCAGCGGTGTCCGGAGGTGCTACTGCTTGAGATACTTTTCCAACCTCCGTCCATGCTTTCGCAAATTTTCTCTTTTCTTCGGCGGGGTCCGGGTACTCTTTTGCTTGTTGCCGCGTAATTGCCATAACTTCTTCCTCATCTGCCCCGACAGTGATCAAGTTCACTCTGGATTTTGGACACTTTGAGTCATCGTGATCGCCGGGTCCACACCATCGGCACAATAGTTGAGGTGTATTCGTTGTTGGACACTCCCGTGCAAAATGTCCCCACAAGTTACATCCGTGGCACTGAATAATTGGCCGTCCGTTTGCATCATACTGGATCCGGCTTTTGCTCGTATAGGTATTGTTATTGTTGTTGTTATTGTTTTGTCCACGCCAATTATTCCTATATCCTCTGGGTGTAGCACTGGCGGTATTCGTGTTTCCGCTACTACCCGACGGGGAAGCCTCCTGTGTCAGAAGCACCTGCGGAGATCCTCTTGTCTTCATGTTAAAGGGGCAATCTTTTGTCGAATGGCCCATGATCTAACAAATGTCACAAAATTGGTTCTTTGAGCACGATCCTTTAGTATGACCGTCGGTCTTACACTCCGTGCACCGCAGTTCACTGCCTTTTGGCTCCTTCTGCATGTTTTTAAACTCCACCATGCGAACCATATCCTTCTATAGGGCACGAACCTTCTTGCTGCTACCCTTCGTTGTCACTGCTATCATCTCCGGCAGACTCGTCGTCATCAAAATCAGAGGAGCTCGTTTTCTTCTTTGTCTTCTGCTCGCTTTCAAGGTCCAGTGCTCTGTTATACGCGTCCACATATGACGACGGTTGCACAATTTTCATTTTTCTTCGCAACTTCGAGCGTAGGCCATCCACGAACCATCTTTTCTGTAATCCGTCCGCCGGCTTGCTTTCCATTTTGTTTATTAAGTCTTTTAATCTCCTGGCGTAGACGCGAGCAATTTCGTGCTTTCCCTGTTTGGTATTGAAAATCTCTGCTACGATTTCATTATCATCCCGCAAGAGTTTAAATTCCGCTAGGAACTCCTTTTTAATGTTATCCCAGATATCCAGCTTCCGTGGATCCGTATCCGAAAACCAATCAATCGCCAGACCCCGTAGGGTTGCCGAAAATTGCCTAACCCATTCGTTGGCATTTGTGATTCCATTTGCCCGCCAGATTGTCTAACATGTCTTACAATGTCGGATGGGGTCAGTTGTACCATCGCCCTCAAACTTCGCCAGCTTTTCTTTAGGTCCCGCCATAACACTGGAGGTTTGTACTCCCACACCGGAGGTCTGCACTCCTACACCGGCGATCGGCACTCCCACACCGACGGTCAGCACTCTCACAACGACAGTCTGAACTCCCACACCGGCAGTCTGCACTCCCGCACCGGAGGTGTCGACAGCTGCGAACCTTGGTGAAGAAGAAGGATCCTCTGAAGAAGTTTCCCGCGGAAGTCTATCCCAGACGAAAAGGTCACTCCATGCTCGTACTCCCTGGGCATTGCGAGCCGTGCAAGTTGATGCTCTTTCGTCTAAGTTTTCCTCCCTCGGCGAACACAAATTCAAGAACTCCTCCCGTGCTTCTTCCACCAATTCCACCCGCTGCCGAGTCTCCTCTAACAATTCTTCCACGCTCCGATTTTCATCGGCAATCTTCTGTAATCTCTATCGGCGTTCGGCTTGCTGTGCCAAAATTAAATTCTCTTGCGCAGTACGGGTTCCATCTTTTTCCTTGACCTTATTCCGATCTTTGTTAAGCTGATTTGGCATTAATCTTCATTCCTCCCACCTTCCAGATTCATAAAGCAACGGCGCCAAATGTTTACCGTACAGGTAAAGAAATCAACACATATAGATAATGGAACAGAATAACAGAATTATATTCGCATATGCCAGAACATACATTATGCTTGATAAGATTCGCAATAGTAGATGATAGATCATTTACAATGATCCCAGACGGGATATAAATACTACTGCCGACCTTCTCGAAGGAGTCCGTCGGCCACAACATTACATCCGCTACCAACTATTTACCCGTCGGCTACAAAATACAAAACACCGACGACAGTCAATCCGTCGACTACAAAAACACCGTCAGAACCATCAGTCGGCTGACAAAGGTTGTTGAATTACCTGTATTGGCTTTACCTGATTTCAACAAAGTATTTCAAGTTGAATGTGATGCAAGTGGTAATGCAATAGGAGCTGTATTAAGTCATGAAGGTAAGCCTGTTGCTTTCTTTAATGAAAAGTTGAATGATGCTAAAAGGAAGTATTCTGTGTATGATCAAAAAATTTATGCAATTGTTCAAACATTGAAGAAATGGAGACATTATTTGATTCCTAGGGAGTTTGTGTTATATACTAATCATAAAGCTTTACAATACTTGGGAAGTCAACATAAATTGAATCAAAGACATATGAAGTGGGTTGAGTACTTGCAGAGTTTTACATTTGTGATCAAGCATAAGAGTGGAGTTACTAACAGAGTTGTTGATGCATTGAGTAGAAGACATTCTTTGTTGACTAAAATGAAGGTTGAAGTTCTTAGTTTTGATGAAATGAAAGAATTGTATGATGCTGATCCTGATTTTTCTGAGGTGTGGAGAGAGTGCAGAGCATCTAATCTGACAGACCACATAAGTAAGTACGATGAATATTTCATTCAAGAAGGTATGTTGTTCAAAGGTATTCAATTGTGTATTCCTAGAAGTCCTATGAGGTTGAATTTGATTAAGGAAAAGCATAGTGGTGGATTAGCTAGACATTTTGAAATTGATAAGACATTGAGTTTGCTGAAAGAGAAATATTATTGGACACAAATGTATTAAGATGTACAGAAATTTGTAAAAAGTTGTGGAGTTTGTCAAGTTGCAAAGGGAGTGAGTCAAAATATTGGTTTGTATACACCTATTACTGTTCTTGAGAAACCTTGGACTGACATTAGTATGAATTTTGCTCTTAGATTTCCTAACACAGTGAAGGGGTATGATTCTATATTTGTTGTAGTGGACAACTTTTCTAAGATGGCTCATTTCATTCCATGTAAGAAGACATCAGATGCTGAGCATGTTGCTGAACTTTTCTTTAAAGAGATTGTGAGATTGCATGGATTACCAAGAAGTATTATTTCAGACAGAGATGGTAAGTTTGTTGGTTATTTTTGTCGTCGGTAGAAATTGTGTATCGGCCGACGGGTCCCTTCGGAAAGGAAATTGTGTATCAGCCGACGGGTCCCTTCGGAAAGGTTCTTGTTATGTAGCCGACGGGTCCCTTCGGAAAGGTTTTTGTTATGTAGCGAACATAATGTATCTAGCCGACGGATACCTTCGGGAAGGTTCTTCGAAAAGTATTTATAACTCCTTCGGGAAGCATTGTATTCATCTTATCATCATATCTTACCATTGAAGCATAATGTATTGTGAGTATATGCGAATAATAATAAGAGTTCTATTGTTTGCTGTTTATGTTCGTATTCATTGTCTGTTTCTTAATTAATCTATGCGGTAAACATTTGGCGCCGTTGCCCGATGGACCTGGTACGCAGGCAGGCAGATATGAATTAAATGCCGAATCAGTTGAACAAAGATAAGAATAAGCTGAAGGAAAAAGATGACATACGCGTTGCGCAAGAAAATTTAATTCTGGCTCAACAGACAGAGCGTCGAAGGAGATTTCAGAAGATTGCCAACAGAAACAAGAGCACGGAAGAATTGTTGAAGGAGACTCGACAACGGCTTGATTTGGTGGAAGAAGCGAGGGAGGAGTTTCTCAACTTGCATACGCCACGGGAAGAGAATCCTGACGAAAGGAGATCGACTCGCACAGCTCGAAGTGTCGAAGGAGCACGAGCGTGGAGTGACCTCTTCGTCTGAGATATACTTCCAGAACGAACAGTTTCGATTGACGAACCCTCTTCTTCACCAAACAGCGCGGAAGTCGAAAACAGTGCGGGTGTTGCAAACAGCACGAAAGCCAAAAACAACGCGGGTGTTGAAAATAGCGCGGAAGCCAAAAACAGCGCGGGTGTTGGAAATAGTGCGGGTGTACAGAACAGCGCAAGTGTGTAGAACAACGCGGGTGTTCAAAACAGCGCAGGTGCTCAAAACAGCGCGGGAGCTCAGAACAACACGGGTGCTCAAAATAGCGCGGGTGCTCAAAACAGCGCGGGAGTGCAAAACAGCGCAAGTACACAACAAAACCCTCAACATACAGTAATAATGGCAGGTCCAAAGGAAAAGTTGCCTAAATTTGATGGTGATGAAGCAGTTGATCCCATTCGACATTGTAAAACATGTGAAACAATCTGGAGGGCAAATGGCATAACAGATACAAACGAATGGATCCGACAATTTCCCGCTACCCTACGGGGTGTTGCGATTGATTGGTTTACTGATACTGATCCACAAAAGTTAAACAGTTGGGATAACATTAAGGAGTTCATCGCAGAATTTCAACTCCTGCGCGACAATAATGAAATTGTAGCGGAGATATTCAATACCAAACAAAAGAAGAATGAAATAACAAGTCTTCGCCAAGAGGTTGAAGGACCTAATCAGTAAAATGGAGAATAAACCAGCAAATGGGCTCCAGAAAAGATGGTTCATTGAAGGCCTTCACCCGAAGTTGCGGAAAAAGATGAAGATCGTGCCACCATTGACATATACTGAAGCATACAATCTAGCATTGAACCTCGAAAGTGAACAAAAGACAAAGAAGAAGAAGAAGACCAGCTCATCCAATTCAAATGACGACGAGCCTTCGGGAGAAGATAGCAGCGACGATGAAGGCAGCAGCAAGAAAGTTCGTGCTCTTCAGAAGGACATGCTTCGGATGATGAGGGAGTTCAAAAACATGAACAAGGAGACTAAGGGCAACGACCTATGGTGCACGAAGTGCAAGAAAGAAGGCCATACGAAGGGAGCATGCCCGAAAAATCAATTTTGTGAGATTTGCCAGATTATGGCACACCCGGTAAAGGAATGCCCTTTCAATTTGAAAACAAGAACACCGCAGCAAATGTTCCTAACACAGGAGGCATCCCCATCAGGAGGGAACGGGAACACCAGTACGGAAGGTGCCACATTGAGCGGATACAGAAACAACCGGCACGGTCAAAATAACAACAATAACAGCAACAACAATACAGGCGGAAGGAGTCGAATTCAGTATGATGCGAATGGTCAACCAATTGTTCAATGCCGCACATGCAATTTGTGGGGTCACTTCGCTCGAGAGTGTACAACGGCAAACACACCGAAGTTGTTATGCAGATGGTGCGGACCTAGTGATCATGAAGATGCTAGGTGTCCGAAGTCGGGAGTAAACTTGATCACATGTCGGGACAGACGAAGAAGAGGTTTTGGCCATCACACGGAAGCAAGCGAAAGTGTACCCGACCCGATGGAAGAAAAGAAGAGACTGGAGGAAGCACGGGTAGAGATCCAAAAAGCAACATAGGCAAAAACAGCACACCTGAAGGACACCTCGAGTACTTCCGTACGGAACTACGCAAAACAGAACATTGTAGGGCAAATTTTGCAAGCCGAGATACCCACTATGCCTCAGCTCCAATCAGCACTCACAAACATCGTTCCCGCTGCTCAACTACCAGGAGAACATGGAAGGAAGCAGGAAAGTGGAGCAAGTACAGTGGATAAAAAGGAGAAGAAAAGTGGCGCAAGTGCAGAAGATCCGATGTTGTTAGCCCTCTCATCCGGACGCCATCCGACAATCGTCGAAATGGGAATTCTCAGGACTGTATTAACGGAAACAATTGTGGACGGAGGGTTCGGTGTCAATGTGTTGCCTGAAGACACTTGGAAAAAGTTGAGACAGCCGACATTGTGGCCACCTACCTTCCAGTTGTTAACAGCCGATCAACATGGAATCAAGCCATTGGGAGTACTCACAGCGCAACCAGTGACGATTGGAACACAATCGTTCCTGTTGGACTTTGTTGTGATCCCACTGAAGCGGAGAGGATATGATGCCATTTTGGGCCGGGGGTGGCTGATACAAGCAAAAGCAAAGCACGATTGGAAGAAAAATACTTTATCACTCGAAAGCAAAGGCCGAAAGTATGTCATCGATCTGCACACTCAGATGGTTGGAGAAGAAGCTCTATCATCGGATTCTGAAGGAGAAGATGATGAGAGGAGGCAGATTATGGAACCCGATCAGGAGGGAGTCCTACGATTGGAAGGAAATGACGATCTGGATTCAGTAAATGGTCTTTACCACTGGCAAATAGAGGATTACGAGCTCTTTCCAAGTTGTAATATGCTAAGGATCGACGAAGGTAAGAAAGAAGAAGGAAATGAATGTCCGAAGGAACACAAAGAAGCCGAAGGAGGAAATGACTGTCCGAAGAAACACAGAGAAGCCGACGGAGGAAATGAATGAAGGAACACGGAGAAGCCGAAAGAAGAAATGAATGTTCAAAGCAACACAGAGAAGCCGAAGAAGAAAACGAGGATATGACTAAAGCTGAAGGACAGAACATACAGTACGAACCCAAAAGAAAGAAAGTTTCTACTGTACGACTGCGCAGGAAGAAAGTATTATGTCGAACCACAGATATAGCAGAAAGGTACCGGCAACAAGAAAGACACGATATGGTCTGCACAAGCAACAAAGAGGAAGGGTTCAATAAAAGTTGTAGCATTACAGAGTGAATGTGTTATTGACGGACAGAAGGAGCAGCTGACAAAGTCCATGGTAGCGAGCTTCGAGAACAAACTGGGCGATATGGAGATGATACAGAACAGGCGTAGCAAGTTTCAACTCGGACAATGGGTGTTGAAGTACAACGACCAGAATGAGATCAAACCAGGCAAGTTCAAAGTTAAGTGGGTCGGGCCGTATCAGATCCGGGAAGTAGGGGACAATGGAGCAATAAAATTATGGACTTTGGATGGACAGGAAGTGCTTCAAGCGGTGAATGGCTCGAAGCTAAAGGTATACCACGGCCGAAATACTTCTGCGTCAGGGAATGACCTTCGGGCGACCCCTTCGTCGTTGCAGACCAATGATGCCGACGGTTGAAGGGAAAACTGACTTTGTTGTTGAAAAAAATAAATAAATAAATTTTTTTTAAAAAGAGAGAAAAAAGCACCGTAAGATTTTCAGGGAAAAGTATCGTACGGTGTCATATCTGAAGGGAAAGGTACCGTACGGTTTTAGATGTACGGTTTTTTAATGCAGTGTACGGTTTTTAAAGTGTTGTACTGTTTTTAAAAGTGTTGTACGGAATTCATAGTGAAGGAAGGAGTGTCGTACGGCTTCCATAAGCACCGTACGGATTTCTTAGTGGATGGAAGAATACCGTACTGCTTCCTTATGTGCCGTACAATTTTCAGGGAAAGGAGTGTCGTACGGCTTCATACTTGAAGGAGAGACTACCGTACGGTTTTCCACATCTGGAGGATGATGTATGGTTTTTCAAATAATTTAATGTGTAGTACGGTTTTCAAATTTGAAATACGGTTTTATAGACAAGGTACAGTTTTCATAACTGAAGGCAGGTGTACGGTTTTAGTGTAGTACGATTTTTAAAGAGCTGCATATTGTAACATTGGGACCACCATACGGATTTTAATAGAGAAGGGTAGCGTACGGAATTTGGAAGTAATGATAGCGTACGGAAATTACAATTTAGAATGCGAGGTAATTGTACGGATTTTTCAAGCATATCATGTGTACGGATTTGGATTGCAAGATTACAAATTCTGAAGAGTGGGGTTTTTGCGTACAGCTTCTACTTGCTATTTGATAGCACAGAAGGGTGACAGGAGGTTTTCTACCAAAAAAAAAAAAAACGTCGACAAATCAAGAATGCTCAAAATGAGTATCAGATGATGCCACAGGGTAGAGAAAGAACCAACGATTGCCAAAAAGAGTGTAGAATCGGCAGAAAATGACAGAAATGGTGTGTTCCGTGCAGTTTTGTGTGGGTTTCAGAGTGCTAGTTTGGTCTGCCCCAGGACCCCGCGGGGGCGCTGCCCCTTGACCCTGCCAGGGGCATTGCCCCTTGGACCCCCAGTCGTTGCGGATATCAGTCGTGGGAGTCTGACCAGTTGAGAAGACTTGGAGTTGCTGCAGGCATGGAGTGTCTTTCTACCAGAGGCACTGAGAGTAGGTGTTGGCCGTGAGGCTGTCTTGGTGGATGCTTAAAGAGCTCGGGAGGAGCTAATCATCCAATTGGAGGCAGTGCAACGACACTTGGCTCAGAGTACCGAGGAGTTGGAAGCAGAGAAAGTAGCACAGGTGGCTATCAAGGTCAGCTTGAGGAGTCAGTATTGTGTTAGCAAAGGCTATAGATGCAACGGGATGAATGTGAAAGTGATGTGGCAAATCAATATTGTTGTATTTGTTGTTTGAGTTTTGTTTTGTTGTCGTTAGGAGACGACTTTTCTTTTTAGGGGGGATGATGTCGTCGGTAGAAATTGTGTATCGGCCGACGGGTCCCTTTGGAAAGGAAATTGTGTATCAGTCGACGGGTCCCTTCGGAAAGGTTCTTGTTATGTAGCCGACGGGTCCCTTCGGAAAGGTTTTTGTTATATAGCGAACATAATGTATCTGGCCGACGGATACCTTCGGGAAGGTTCTTCGGAAAGTATTTATAACCCCTTCGGGAAGCATTGTATTCATCTTATCATCATATCTTACCATTGAAGCATAATGTACTGTGGGCATATGCGAATAATAATAAGAGTTATGTTGTTTGCTGTTCATGTTCATATTCATTGTCTGTTTCTTAATTAATCTATGCGGTAAACAATTTTTGGAAGACTTTGTGGAAGAAGATGGGTATTGAGCTGAAGTTCAGTTCTACATTCCATCCACAAACAGATGGATAGACAGAGGTTATGAATAGAAGCTTGGAAAATTTGCTAAGATGTTTAGTTGGGAATAAGCCAAGTAATTGGGAGATGGTATTGGCACAAGCTGAATTTGCATATAATAATTCTGTGAATAGAAGTATAGGGAAGACACCTTTTGAGATTGTTACCGGAATGCATCCTAGGGGTATATCAGATTTGAGAGATGTTGCTGGTGAAGAAAAGAAAAGCACTGTAGGAGAAGAATTTGCTGATTTTATGGAGTCTTTGCATAAGGAAGTGAAGTTGAGGTTGGAACAAAGCAATCATAAGTATAAGGAGAATGCTGATCAGTCTCGAAGACACCATGATTTTCAAGTTGGTGATGAGGTGATGGTTCATCTAAAGAAAGGAAAATTCCCAGTTGGAACATACAGTAAGCTAAAGATGAAGAAATTTGGACCTTGTAAGATTTTGAAAAAGTTTGACAGTGGTAATGCTTATAAAGTTGAGTTACCTGATGACATGGATATATCTCTTATATTCAATATTGTTGATTTGTATAAGTGTCATGAGTCAGATGACGAAGTTGTTGTATTCGAAGATTATCCTAAGAAGCAGATTGAAGAAGTTGAGCAGATATTGGATCAGAGAGTTGGCAGGAGCACAAGAGGAAAAGATTACTATGAATATTTGGTAAAGTGGAAGAACAGGCCTATTGAAGATGCTTCGTGGATTTCGAAATCTGAGTTGGATGCCACTCAGATTGTGGCATTTCAATGATTCAGGAGAATCATTTCTTTCAACCCCGGTTGTCTGATGTAGGAGCATCCTGGGTTGCCTTGTTATCCTGCTCATTTTGTTCATTCTGCATGTTGATACCGAGTTACCCAGTGTTTGCCAACTGACTCTTCATTAACCTAGTTACCCAGTGTTCGCCAAGTGACTCTTCATTAACCTAGTTACCCAGTGTTCGCCAAGTGACTCTTTATTAACCGAGTTACCTAGTGTTCGCCAAGTGACTCTTCATTAACCTAATTACCCAGTGTTCGCCAAGTGACTCTTCATTAACCGAGTTACCCAGTGTTCGCCAAGTGACTCTTCATTAACCGAGTTACTTAGTGTCTGCCAAGTGACTCTTCATTAACCAAGTTACCCAGTGTACACCAAGTGACTCTTCATTAACCGAGTTAACCAGTGTATGCGAAGTGACTCTTCATTAACCAAGTTACCCAGTGTACGCCGAGCGTCAACATTTGAACGTGATTTCTGCAAGCCGACTTGTGGGATTTATTTTGTTCGCGACATTTATGTTAAGATATTTTCTTGGGATGCATCCAAGCCGTTGTTGGGTCAGCCTTCCTCTTATATAATGTTCTAGAATAATCTGTAAGCCATTTTGGCAAGTATATATAGAGTGTTTAGGCTTAGAATTAGGTAAGTTTTTAGAAAGAAGATTAGAGAGCAGAACTGAAAGTGCAAATTTGCAGTTGGATCACTGAATGTGAATGTATTTGTAATTGGCCGTAACCCAGAAGGCCTTACAGTTGGGCATGTATGAAGATATTTTGATGAATCAATAAAAGTATTTCACTTTTCTTCCTCCTTTGGTTGTTGTTCTTTGTGTTCGCTTCCATTGTGTTAACTCTTGCAGCATGGTTTGGATAGTTGGGTAAGCCTTTGGCCCTAGTTATTCACCCTTTGCCTGCGTCACGGACATATTGACTCAAAGGGAGTAGATCATGTTGAGAAGGTTTCTCTAATGATCAATAAATTGTAAACAGTTAAAAGGATTGTGATTTATGAATATTGGTCATAACTATATGGGCCTATGCCCTGTGTACATGATGAGGAAATGACAATTTCCAAATGATTATAACTTGTATTTGCAAAAGTTATTGTAAAGTGACAATCTTAAAATAACTTCATTCAAATGTCAAATGAGTTTACATTCAAATGTCAAATGAGTTGACATCTAAGAAACTAGAAAGTCAAATAAATTGACTTTCAAATGTCAAATGAGTTGAAATTTGCCAAATGAATTGACATTCAATAAATGGAGAAGTCAAATGAGTTGACATTCCAAAAACCATTTTTTACATTCAGGTAATATGTTATTCATATTGCGTATGAATCTTGTTTATCCTCCCTAGCTAAATGGGACTATTAATGTTTGGTAGCTTTAGTTGGATAAACTATAGTGCAAATATATATATAAGTGTGAGATATAATTTATATATATATATATATATATATATATATATATATATATATATATATATATATATATATATATATATATATATATATATATATATAAGATATTTGTTTGTCATTATATTAATTAAATACTAATGAATAGGCATGTCCCATGAAGAGACATGTCTATCCATACTTCATCCTATATTAGAGAGACGGGTGCCATTTGGAAAGCACATACCAAACATTATGGTAGCGCTATTCATATTGTGCCCTGTGAAGGGACATGTCTATCCATACTTCATCCTATATTAGAGAGATGGCTGTCATTTCGAAAGCACATACCAAACATTATGGTAGTGCTATTCATAGTTTATTGACATTCAATAAACGAGGAAGTCAAATGAGTTGACATTCCAGAAACCATTTTTTACATTGAGGTAATATGTTATTCATATTGTGTATGAATCTTGTTTATCCTCCCTAGCTAAATAAGACTGTTAATGTTTGGTAGCTTTAGTTGGATAAACTATAGTGCAAATATATATATAAGTGTGAGATATAATACATATATATATTGATATATTAAATATATGAGATATTTATTTGTCATTATATTAATTAAATACTAATGAATAGGCATGTCCCGTGAAGGAACATGTCTATCCATATTTCTTCCTATATTAGAGAGATGGCTGCTATTTGGAAAGCACATACCAAACATTATGGTAGTGCTATTACATTTGCAGCAGATATGGGAATATCAACAAGACCTTTCTGTGCATGCCATTCATGGTTGTCAACTAATGATTGGTGCATGCATTCTGTAATAAATGTTTTGGCTAATATATGTTTCTCATTGGAAAGTATTTCAATAATTAGCGTTAAGACCATTACTAACTTCGGTCAATATATGCTATGCATCAGATAGCAACACAATTTTGAAAGTAAGCATGCAATGAGTAAGATAAACCAATATTAGAAGTCGACTATAATATTAATATTCCTCAACAGTAGAGATTTCCAATAAATTCAATGTAACAAATGCAAGTCCTGGAGAATATGTCCATGACTTAAGCTAATGCACAGAAATACAAGTAAAGCATATTTTTAATATTAAATGCTTTTGGGCACATATTTTTCTGCAGAACATATACTAATCTGGTATAAAGAAAATCCAACATATAAACAAAGCATGTTTACTATTTTATGTTAAAAAAACTATATGAAAAATCAAGGAAAGTTGGCACTTGTACCTCTCCATGTAATGGCTCCCCAAGAACACTCGGATATGTAAGAGGTGCAGAGCGAATTGTTTGCAATGGCTCTCCAGGAATGCTTGGATATATCTGAGCTGCAATCCGGAGTGTGGCAAAAGAAGGACAATGTAGATGTTGATCTAACATTTGTGTATGGATAGCAATTTTATCCCGTCTTCTATGGATTTCTAGGATCAAAGCAAATAAGGCCTCATCATCTGGTATATTATCTACAAACTGTATACCACTGTGTAACAGCTCATAGAAAGGTATTCGACATCTATCCTCATCCACTAAAGCCCACACAACACTCAAGGAACTATGCAGCCAGCTAGAAGAGGATCTCTCAAATCTTTGAATATTCATATTATCATGTTCATCACTCATATTTTGTTGTCTTGGATTCCAGTTAAGCAGCCAACTAAGCATGTGAGAAAATATATCAGAATGAGTAATTGGTTTTAGATTATGTTCAAGTCCAGCTAGTATAATCTTACAAACAATTTGCCGGAGAGAACTCATTACAGAACACTTTGAGAGACCAACACCTCTTGAAAGTATTTGTTGTCCACTGTAGGATGGATCGGACCCCTTAACTGGAGATTGATAGACAGATGTTGCTCCATCAACCAGCCCAGGGGGAGGTGTCCCAATAATATTCAGTGAAGTCAATGGAGAAGCCGGATTGGAAGATTGTGCCATTGATGAATTAGGAAGAGTTGAATTTGGAATTGTGCTCCCTGCTGCTCCCGAGCTGGCAGATGGGGTACCAACATTCATTTGGCCACTTTGGTTAGGCGAAGTTTCTGCTGCAGACACCGCAGAAAGGAGAGATGGCAGAAATGAATCCCAATTTATGAAATTTATGCTAGACAGCATTTGCAAAGCAAACAGAAGAAAATCCGCTTGAAGTGTGTGACTGCTGCATTGCACAATTAAAGCAAAAAGTACCGACTCTGTTGCTGACCGCAACTGTTCCTGATCCTGAAATTGATAAACAACACTTTCAGACCATATCAATATAGATGGAATATCATGCATAGTCCTATCAGATTCTACCTTTAAGCCAAATATGAACTGCCAATTGCAAAGGAGAAGAGATTAGATGATAAGGCAAAAAACATCATGTCAAACTCTTCAAATGTACAAAACAAATTGGCATTCATAAAAGAGAACAGAAGGAAATGCTTAATGATTGAGAAGTGTTTCAAATCTTACCAAAAATTGGGCTTGAAGTTGCTGAAAATTTAGGAGAAACTGCTCATTTCTTGGTGGTAGATCTCTGTTGATGGCAGTGACCCGTTTGCGGAGTTGAAGTCTAATTGTACAAAGTGCTTAAAAAAATTAGAATAAACCTAATACAATTTGATTTGCTACAAAGTCCTTCAATAAAAACTTGTAAACTTTTTTTATTAATGAATAAAGGTCAATATAGTTTATCAAAGATGTCATAACTACTTATTCTTGAAAAGTTGCTCACATAATGTAAATATTGTTTGCTGCTTAAAACCAATAAACCTAATACAATTTTCTTTGCTACTACGGCCTTCAATAAAAACTTGTAAACTTTTTATTAATGAATAAAGGTCAGAACATACTCATAGTTTATCAAAGATGTCATAACTACCTATTCTTGAAAACTTGCCCACATAACGTAAATAGAATAAATAAAGACACTTGAAACATCTTTGTCTAGCAAACAATAAGTATATCTAACTCAATTTGACAAATTTCTGCAAAGTTACGTATCTGATGCTGATGGAGATCATTTTGTTGGCTAAAAGTTTTGTAAGTCACAATGACCAAAACTTGCAAAATTATGACTTTAGGCAATGTCTCATGATATTTCTCTTTCCTCTCAGCAACGAGAGAGGCTCCCTTCCTAACGTAGGTGGCTTCAACAAGAACTTAACAAAAATTACAAAAATGACAGTTTTCTAAATCAATTCCTCTTTTTCAGAAATGATTTGCAAACAATTACAACTTTCAAATTTAACAAATGTTAATGTTGTAGCTTCAGTCAGATTGAATTGTAATAGAGTTGATTCCCAATGGATATATATATATATATATATATATATATATATATATATATATATATATATATATATATATATATATATTGTTGTTAATAATGTCTAATGAAATTAACTTACCATAACCAATATTGATTAACATAGAGACATGTGTAATGTCCCCTTTTTCTTGGGCATTATAATTCAGTGTTGCAGGCTCACTTCGCCTAGGTTTCGGAGGCAAAAAAGTTCTTTACGTGGTTCAGTTCGAGGTTTGGCCTAAACTTTTCTAATTTCAAACCCATCAAAGCGGTTTTGGCAGGTTGTCGAGATGCTTACTAGTTTTAGTAAGTAAACAAAGCACAGTATTTTCGGTATCTCAGTGTTGGTTTGGAAGTGTCTTGCCGCGAGCTTTCCAACGAGCTATTGCACGTAATTATCTAAGTTCATTTGGTCGGCTATTTTAATATCTGATGATTATATGGTTTACTGACTAAGTGACTATTAAAGTTCATTTCACTTGTCACTTTATTTAAAAAGGTACTGTGTTCACTTAAGTGACTAAAGGACCAAAAAGTGTTTTATCCCACATTGCTTAAAAGAGTGTGCATCACATTGGGAAAAGTGTTAAAGGTACAATAGGCTCAACATGTGGATGTAATGAAGATATAATATTTAAAACAAATGTTAATCTGGGAGCTGGAAACAGTTGTTGGTTATCTCTTCAAGGACGCAAACCCTTGAAGAAGCTTTGAAGGTTGAACGCAAACCTAGCCTTCTTACAAGTTTTATCTACATTTGTCAATCTGACTATTTTTACTGTTTATATGATTGGATCATTTGGATAGTTGCATGCTATTGTATTGCTGTTGTATAATACAGTAACGCATTTGGTGGTTATTTGAGTTAATTCCTAGTTTATATATGTACTTACTGAATATTGGAGAAATAAACAAAGTTTTCTGAGTTTCCTTGTATGCAAATCTACTGGTTATAAATCGATTATAGTTCTGGAATTTATATCAAGGATTGGATATCTATTTGGTTTTAAATCTGCACTTTAATATCAAGGGTTTTTGGGAAAATATCCAGAAAGGGACATTACAACATATCTCTTCTACTCATATTTATATGCATTGAGATCTGCACTTGGAAAACATATAACATATAGATAATGTCATTACATTTCCAATGATCTTGAAAATTAACATGGTATCAGCACTAGGCTGCAAATGTAAGAAAGTGATTTTGGTGAGAAATTGAAATTTTTTTTATCTCACTGCAAAAGCCATATTCATCAGTGAATATATGAGGATTCAATTATCAGGGGCGCGGCCTGCATTATTTCCAGAATTTGAAGTTTAATATTTTTACACCTTGCCATCAAGGATCTTCAGTAGCAGATATCAAATTTTAAATTTAATTTGCTTGTGATTACTAGCAGTTGGGCATTTCATAATTTAGGCTGGCAGTTACTTTATTAAATATTGGATTGGGCATCTGTCTGCTGCTCTTATACCAACGAAAGCATTGTGGAGCTGAGCCATGTTGTGGTTATCTGGGCGTATAAAAATTGTCTTTTTTGAAGCTCAGTGTGGAGAGGATATTAATCATTTAGCTGGTTACTAGTGAAGTTGCCAAATGCAAGTTCTATAAAGATGACACCATATTCAAGATCATATTACAGGAGGAGTATCAAATTTAATATTGCCGAAGTTTTGGCATTAACATTGGTAAAATAATGATGATGTTGCTTCTGGATTCGATTGTGTAAGTTTTTTTATCATCGACGTTTCGGATCACACTCTGTGATCCATAATCAACGTTTTGGTAAAATAATCGGACTTTATAAGGACGGTTTATGCTGTGATATCTCCCAGCGGCTTCCTTAATAAATTTTATTGGATTGTTCTTTATGTATTTTATTTGTGATGATGGAGACAATTATTTGTAAAGGATACAAGTCTTGAATATACTACACCAAGCAAAGTTAAGACAAACACAACATAAAGTTTGATTTTGTCAAAATATTTTATTTGGGCCTAATAATGCTTGTGTCAACACTTATATTTATTTTTGGACCGATATGTGTTTGTCAAGGCTTAAGCGCTTGTCATACACACCTGCAGGGAACTTAGATATTTCTTAAGGTGCACAAGGAGGTAGATAAATCTTTATCTACAACTATAGTTTGAAAGATTAAAAATTTCTCCTGGATGCATCCAAATATTTGTCCTTCGTTTGGCATGACGCATATCGATGAAAATCAAACCTTGGTGACATTGATGATGATCATTTGTGGGAGTAGATTGTCGTGAGTTTTCATTAAATGAAGAATATTGTGTGGGGCCAGCAAATATATAATACGAAGAAATTAAGGAATATAAATTTCTGTCTTATGTCTCCAGTGATTTAACAGTTCACATCATATGGAAGACACGGGTTGTTTAATGGAAACAATGATGAACATTGAGAGAGAGGAGTTTAGAGTAAACACGACTGGTGATCATTGTTAGATTTTAAGCAGCGATTTATATTGATAACAGAAACTCTTCATCCATTGGAATACCCTGTAAATTATTTAAGCAACATGATCAGTGAATAAATCAAGATAATGAACTCAACATTTTCAGGTCTTCAATATCTTCTGCGATTGATACAACATCTAATATTTATCTGAGGTCTGAATGGAGTGCATTCTGCCCATCATTGAATGCCGCATATCTGAACATTGTGTGGAGTACCAAAACTTTCTAATTTTGGCATGTGTCTCCGAAGTTGCTTAGGGCCATAGTTCGAGACTTAAAAAGACATTTGGTGCCTCTATAATCTACTGAGCTAGTTTGGAGTATGAAAAGAGTTTACAAGTAGTGGGTTGGAATCAGTTAGTTGTTGAGTAAGTTAAAAAAAAACACAAAAGATAAGTTCTGTAGAAAGGATCCAAGAATTAAGGGGAGCCTATTTTTGCTGCTATAAAATATCTCCTCCAACATTATAAAACAATATATTAGCTGGGCATCTGTTCATCATTTATGTTCATTGCTACTATAGATAACATTTTGTGTATGTTCATTGATGCTCCATCTTCCAGAATTATAAAGACCGAGGATTGTTCAATATAAGTCAAAGATATTCCAGAGTTCCCATATCTTAAATATATAAACAAAAGGTGGGTCCTGAATGAAAATTATACTTCGTGATATTAGAGTATGTCTAAATGATTAAACATATATAAAGACAAATCTAGAAGCATTGTGGATCTTTCAGTCTATTCTGTGGCGCTATACAAAGTTTTTTGTTAAGACCTTGCATTTGTGATAATTGCAAGTGGCATCTAAACACATAGAAGGGTCTAGACATCAGGAAGTACAATAGTGATATATCAAAAATTATTCAAGTTGACTAGATTTGCATATGAGAATGTGATGATAATTGAGGAGCATATTGGGTGTTTCCTTTTGCTATGAGCAAGTTGCATACATCATTTTGCTGATAGTCAATCTCTTTCCAGCACAAATTTTCTAATATCTGAACACTATAAGGAAAATTGTGACAGTTCAAACTCCTGATGGAAGTGTTATGTGTGTCATCCAAAATATATGCTTAATCTTTACAGATTTTTCATGGGCATTTATGTCTCAAGGATGCCAAGAAAGCTCTAAATAATGGATAAGTGGGAATTTTACATTGTTGGGGGGAATAATAACCAATGTTCCATTCCCATTGTTTGACAAATGATTATATAGAGGCATTTTCTATTAAGGATATGAACCTTCATTAAAGCAACTTGTATCAAGGATGCACAGATAGGTATTCATTAGCTTTGAGTATTACATTTATCTACTCACTACATTCTCTCTTAATTGTATTCGTACTATAAGAGTTATTTGGCTTGATCTTTTCTTTTATGTGTAAGGATGTTCTTGTAGGAAAAGAAGGTCAGTAGTTTACACATGCTACCAAATATTGTGTAGGCTCAATCTTATGACAGTACCTTTAAAAGAAGCTTTGATCTAGAATTCATTAGTCATCTGATGATGTGACTGGATAAAGTGAGGTTTGTGAAGTGAATATCTTTCATGATTGAGATTATGAGTATCCTTTCATATCAAGAGGATGTTTGATACTTCATCAAAGACAACCTTATACAAGGAGCTCAAAAGATATTTAGAGGGAGTCTAAAAATACATACGTGACTACATGATTTTGATGGCCCTACCCCTATGTACATCATGACGAAGTGACCACTTGTTATCAAATAGTCAAAAGATTGATATCAGATTCAGAGGGAGTCTAACAGATTATAACATGCATCCTTGAATGAAGAGAGCTTCTGAAGGAACAACTAGAGGATCTGACTTCCCAAGATTTTTTATTCAAAGGGAGAATTTTGAGGTACAATTCCACGTTAATGAGTTCTCCACGAAAAGTTCTAGTTGAAATTCCTTGTATTGCATTCTTCTTTGTAAGACAAAAGTTTGAGGTGAAAAGCCTTGTTCCACCCTATAGGAGCAACTATGGTGGATCCACCCTTTGACATGGTTCATGGTGGATATCATGTCCTGACTTACTATTTTGCATATGTAGATTATGTCATGAAAGGTGACGTATTTGTGCAGTCACTATTGTAAGGTGACAATCTTGACAATAGCTTGACATATTATCATGATTGACTACATTAAGTTGTTGTCCCGGAGTGTCGGATATCATGATAATTAATGTATCATGATAAACTGTACATTAGGTCCTGAAATGTGTCAAAGATCATGATACTACATTTGTTGTTCTTGAGTTCTTGATCTATTATCGTGATAGACTTCATTAACTTGTTGTGCCGAAATGTGTCAAAGATCATGATAACTAACGTATTACAATAGACTACATTAATTTGATGTCTCGGAGTGTGTCGAAGGTCGTAATACTTGTCATATTGGAGACTACTTTATTTTCCCTAAAATCAAGGTTGTTATATGATAGACTACATTCAGTATTGTCCCAGAGTGTGCCGGCAATCAGATAACTCATGTCTTTTTAGAATATGATATTCTTGTTGATAGGTACCTTGATGTTGATGCCAGTACTCATATCACAAGAATGTGAGATTGATAAGATTGTTCAGAATCAGATCACCATTTTGTGAGATGGTTGTGTTGTTTAAATCCTCCCTCGCTAAGAGAGAGTGTTGATGAAATAGCATTAGTCGTACTATATCTGATTTGATGGATATATGTCAATATCCTTAAATATGTCAGTCCAAGAATATCACATTAAGATGATATCTCTCTATATGCTTGAGACCATGATGTGTTCTATAATAATCCTCCCTAGCTAAGAGGGAGTGTTCATGTTGTAGCTTCAGTCGGATTGAATTGACCTAGAGTTGATTCCCGATGGTTATTGGTTTTTGATTAATCATCAATTAAACATATATATATATATATATATATATATATATATATATATATATATATATATATATATATATATATATATATATATATATATATTATTGTCAATAATGTCTAATGAAATTAACGTACCATAACCAATATTGATTAACATGGAGACATGTCTCTTCTACTCCTGTTTATATGTATTGAGGTCTGCACTTGGAAAACATATAACATATGGATAATGTCATTACATTTCCAGTGATCTTGAAAATTAACAACTAAAAGTGTCTATTGGTAATAAGAACACCATAGACACCAATCTACTTCATGTTGGTGGAACGGTTGTAGAAACCCAAAGTCTCCTACACTTATCCCGAATGAAGATTCAATAATCTGAACAAATGGTGAGGTACAAAATATCTTACCGAAAATTCTCTAATTCTTATGAGTACTTAATACTGAAGCACAAAGTCTTCCAGCCTTAAGTATTTAAAGCCACTATCAACTATTACAGTTTTTATTTTTGCAGCACAAAGTCTTGAAACATTCAAATTGAACTATAATTCTAAATGTAATATCCAACTCAAAGTTTGTGATAGTAAATTCAAATCCCCCTTGCACAAAGCATAAAACTCATAATCAATATTCAAAAAATGTAGTCACAAAACACCTTGAATCAATACGAAGTTTGAAAGCAAGTTGTCTCTTATTGAAAGCAATTTAATCTACATCTATGCACAAAGTCTTAGTGCATATACAAATTGGCAAAGTTTTCTTGCATTGACATTTGATAAAAATTACAATGAGGCTCCCTCCTATATATAGGTGAGGGGCTAAGAGAGAAAGGTGGGATCTTCATATGTACCAAAAATTATCTATGTACTAAATATCTCTCCTAAATATATCTCTGCGGACTTCTCAATACCAAAAATTGTCTCTATACTGCCAATAAAACTGTCTAATAGACAATTTTCTGTCTCTAACTGTAGGATCTTCATATGTACATTATGTCTTTCATCCCTAAGATATATGTTGCCATAAATCACAATCCTAACTCATCCTACTTAGCCATATTGTGTAACGTCCCCATTTCTAAGATTGATTTTAATAATAATAGAGTTAATATACGATTAAACAAATAAATAAATAGCTATTTGGATATAATTTATTCTATGTTTAATAAAAGAAAACCTAATAATAATAATAAATAATAATTATTTAGTAAATTAAAATATTAACTAAATAAAATAATAAACTATATTATATAGTATATTTCATTAATATATATAAAAAGGATTAATTTAACATTATTATATTATTACAATAATATTAAATATAAAGATAAAAAGATTGTATTGCACATAATTATTATTATATAATAAATAATATTTGTGTATGAAATATTAAAATAATGTTAATTATTTCATCACATAATATTCTATTATCATCAAATATATGATTATTACATGTTGAATATTAAATAATTAAAATAAGAGAATGGTCACAACCGTTGAGAAATCATTATCAATCTGGATATTTATATGGTAGATAAAGTAGGAGAAAAGGGGAGGATTATCAATGGGAGATCGGAGCGAACAAGAGGAACGATATGGAATAAATTATCATTTTGCAATATTGGTAGAGGTCAAGCCTCCGACACACACCAAGAAGGGAGCATTCAGAAAGTCATCTCCAGGAGGGAACACAGATGTACAGACACCAATCGCACTCCTCCATCACAACCTATTCATATCGTGGATATTTAGAAGTTTAGAGAATCAGGAAAATTGCACACACACTGGAAGCCTAACACGGAAGAAGAAGAGTCAGCCACGAACTAGCAACATCAGAGAGAATGAATGTCAAACACATACACTCCTGGACTCTTTAAGGAAATATCTTTGGATGTTCTACACAGACAATCAGCAGCAGCGGCAGAAGAAGGAACCAAAAAAACTTCAATTGGGAATGTATATTCATCCGTGGCTGATTGACAGAGAAGGAATAAATCCAATCAATCGTCAAACACAGAGGAAGGACATCAGATTAAGCAAGGGAAGGAAACAAACTCAACCATGAAGACACAGTAAATAAACTCTCAAAGAAAGACGCCATTCATTCTTGCAATAAACACATCCAATGAGAATAAGAAGTCATCTAAGTCAGTATCCCAGACAGATGCGATAAACACTAAAGACAAGAAAGTTTGAGTCATCAAGATCAAATAAGATTAAAAACGATCCAACCATCAGATGGAAGGAAATATAACAGGAGAGGAACCACAAGTAAGGAAATTAAAAATATTCAACAAATAGTTTGGGCATCAGCGATCAACGTTTGAGAGCCAAATCAATGCACAGATTTATTGTATCCAATACAAGGATCAAACACTGATTTGTTAAAAATATATCAGAACTCTTGATTAGAGAGATGCTCGGGAGAAGTGACCGATCAATATGTGGATAACATACCAGTATCATCAAACCAGAAACCCATGTGGAAAAAAGATCTATTACTGATATAAAATACGAAGAAAATACGCGGATATAAATAGAACCAAAATCACTGTCATAGGCTCGTATAAAGAGTATCAGATGCTGCATAAGCAAACTGCAGGATAAGAGGTTAAATGTTTTAAAGAATTGATACCAAATAAACCATTAATTTAAGAATCATCAAATATTGAAGAATAGAACAGAATACTATTCAGTATTCACCATTGCTATATCAATATCAACATGGACTGGAGGTAGTATCGGAATTCATAGATCATGAGCATCATAAGGCATTGAGAAATATTTATAGCCTTTGATAACAATTTCAATAGCAAGCCGATGAATATAAACATACAACAACAATTCACTATGCTTAATAACTTCCACCATACACACCATCAGTGATATTTGCAGCAATAACTATACCTTGAACTCACACGATAAAGAACAATCATTCAGTCATAAAGTCAAGAGGGACGGATTAGGAGATAAGGAATGTGTTTAAGTTGCATCATACAGAAAGAGTCAAGATAGACACCTTTAAAGTTGATCACATCAAAATAGAAATTAAGAATATTATGTCAGATCAATATAGATCACAAATAATGGTAGATAAGGATGGTATTTAAATCAAAGTGAAGGCACTATAAAATAAGTATATTTATATTCTCGTTGAGAAGCAAGTGGGTGGAGTGAGATCGCAGGTAGGCGACATTACAGTGGTATGAAAGCATGATCTTGCCATCCTATAGGGCGGATCTTATACAATGATCGGCATATATTGTCATCAAAGACATGTGAAAGAAGAAGTAAAATAAAGAACACGTAATTCATTCAACCTTGATCAACATCTAACAAATAACATCCATCTGAAGACATAACAATGTACTCAGTAGCATATACAAAAAGAAGAACACCAATAACAAGGACTAGTCAGAGGAAGGATTCAAGAAAGAGGAATTCATAATTTGGCAATATATTCAGATAAATGAGAAAGGACACAACAAGAATATCAATCAAATATATATAAGACCAATCATCAATTTAGTGATCTCTTACAGTTAATGATAAATTCTTGCAGAATATTGAATTTGTTGAGATCGAGAGGAAGAAGAAATAGACTACTCCAAGTAGCCACTGATAAGAGGAAAATAAAGCATACTAATTCCTTGATGGAATTAAGGCAGAGAGATAACCTCAATGAATGACTTCACAAGATATTCCACAATTAAACTCTTAAGGAAGTGAGGCAGGGAATCAAGTATTTTCTGAAGGACAATACATACTATTAAGAAAAATCATATGCCTATGTAAGGATGGATACACCCAGAGGGGATATCCATAAGGCCTAGGACGAGGAAGAACTCCCTCCTAGGAAGGATGGATATATCAAGATCAATTATACATAAGGTCTTAAAGAGAAGCATTGTGAGAAGATGGTGCTTAGTGGAGAGTTGTTCTATTAATTAGAGCCCCAGGAGCTAAGCATCTGATCACAACTTCTCCTTAACAAGGGCTTAAATTGGGAATTAGGATCTTATAAGTAAATGATTTACAAGATTGCATAATGTTCTTATCATGGTTTTGGAGTACTAACATATGATGCAAGTTTATTTGTCAAGGAGTTAGTCACCACTAACTCCAGTAGCACAAAAATGATAATTAGAGGAAGTAATCTACCCAAGATTTTTAAAATGTGGCTGCATTGTATCTACATGCATCAATGTGTATACTTTGTATCTACATCGTGTCTTCATACATTGATTGAATTTTATTTTTTTTGTATGCTTGTATCTTCATATATCCTAGTACATGTTTCTTATATGTTCTATATCAACATACTTTCACATTTTGGATCTCTAAAGTGATTGATCCACTCATAGTCAAGAGAAGAGCACCCTACCGCATTGTGGTTAAGGGTAAATTGCGAAGGGCACCCTACTACAATGTGGTTATGAGAGAACTGCTAGGGCACCCCACTACAAAGTAGAGATTATGTCTTTTAAGGCCTAGAAAAGATAAATCTAGCTTCTACGAACGATGGATATGCCAAGTTTTAGGATATTGATAAAGCCTTGGGAGAAGATAATTGTAATGGGATGGTGAATAGCTTGAGGACTATTCTAGAATGGATAGCTAGAACCCTAGGAGGTCCTCCACAAAGAGCTTGGTACCTCTTTATGAATTCTCCCTGCGTAATACAAGAATTGATCAAGAATCGACATGGAGCAAGGCAATATCTAATAGACAAGGATGAAAGCACCACGATATATCAAGATAAGTTCCTTCTTTAATCATTCTTAGTAATTTAAATCTAATATTGTGATATTTAAATTATATTTATAACTATCAATCCCAAATTGAAATTGTTGTTGCAGGACTATCAATCAAATCACAAGGAAAGAATATTGAATTGCTTGAGGACAAGCAATTTTGGGAACGGCGGACTGTAACATCCCCATTTCTAAGATTGATTTTAATTATAATAGAGTTAATATACGATTAAACAAATAAATAAATAGATATTTAGATATAATGTATTCTGTGTTTAATAAAAGAAAACCTAATAATAATAATAATAATAAAAAATAATTATTTAGTAAATTAAAATATTAACTAAATAAAATAATAAGCTATATTATATAGTATATTTCATTAATATATATAAAAAGGATTAATTTAACATTATTATATTATAATAATAATATTATTAAATATAAAGATAAAAAGATTGTATTGCACATAATTATTATTATATAATAAATAATATTTGTATATGAAATATTAAAATAATGTTAATTATTTCATCACATAATATTCTATTATCATTAAATATATGATTATTACATGTTAAACATTAAATAATTAAAATAGGAGAATGGTCACAACCGTTGAGAAATCATTATCGATCTGGATATTTATATGGTAGATAAAGTAGAAGAAAAGGGGAGGATTATCAATGGGAGATCGGAGCGAACAAGAGGAACGATGTGGAATAAATTATCATTTTGCAATATCAGTAGAGGTCAAGCCTCCGACACACACCAAGAAGGGAGCATTCAGAAAGTCATCTCCAGGAGGGAACACAGATGTATAGACACCAATCGCAGTCCTCCATCACAACCTATTCATATCGTGGATATTTAGAAGTTTAGAGAATCAAGAAAATCACACACACATAGGAAGCCTAACACGGAAGAATAGTCAGCCACGAACTAGCAACATTAAAGAGAATGAATGTCGAACACATACACTCCTAGACTTAAGGAAATATCTTTGGAGGTTCTACACAAACAATCAGCAGCAGCGGCAGAAGAAGGAACCAAAAAAAACTTCAATTGGGAATGTATATTCATTCGTGGCTGATTGACAAAGAAGGAATAAATCCAATCAATCGTCAAACACAGAGGAAGGACATCAGATTAAGCAAGGGAAGGAAACAAACTCAACCATGAAGACACAGTAAATAAACTCTCAAAAAAAGACGCCATTCATTTTTGCAATAAACACATCCGATGAGAATAAGAAGTCATCCAAGTCGGTATCCCAGACAAATGCGATAAACACTAAGGACAAGAAAGTTTGAGTCATTGAGATCAAATAAGATTAAAAACAATCCAACCATCAAATAGAAGGAAATATAACGGGAGAGGAACCACAAGTAAGGAAATTAAAAATATTCAACAAATAGTTTGGGCATTAGCAATCAACGTTTGATAGCCAAATCAATGCACAGATTTATCATATCCAATACATGTTTACCGTACAGGTAAAGGAAATGAACGCATACAGACAATGAACACGAACAGCAGAATTATATTCGCAATAGTAGATGAATGATGCTTTACAAAGATCCCAAATGGGATATAAATACTACCGCCGAACCTTCCTGAAGGGGTCCGTCGGCCACAATTATTCTATCCGCTACAAATTATTTACCGACGACGTCGGCTACAGAATACAAAAACACTGTCGGACCATCGGCTACAGAATACCGAAACACCGCCGGACCGTCGGCTACAGAATACAAAATACTGCCGGAACCATCCAGTCGGCTAACACCATCCCCCCCCCAAAAAAACAGTTGTCTCCTGACAACTAACAAAATTAGGAGACAACTTACAGACCACAAAAGAAATACTAGAGAGAAGGGGGTGTCCCAAAAGTGTGCTACTGGCGACGTAACTCGTACACCTGCTCAGTCCGGATTCGGAGATCTGTCTAAATCTAAGAATTAACTTCGACGGCCTCCTTTAAAAGAAGCGCCACATCCATGGCCTGCGTCCTAGCTGACTGCATCTCGTGCTCAGCTGCATCCTTATCTGGAACCGCTGCCTCCATACCTTGCTTAGCCGTGTCTCTCTCCTGCACCATTGCTGCCAAATCTGCCAGTAGTGCTGCCTGCTAGTCGGCCAAGTCGGCAACTAGCTTCTGTCTAGCCTCAGTCTCAGCTGCCAATAATCTCTCTGCTGCAACCCTGTTCGCCTCCGCACGCTGACGACCATAGTAAACATCTTTGTACAGTCCCACAATCTCATGTGCCAGCTTCATCATAGGGGTGTCACTGGGTCCCAACTCCGGCTCAGTGGCCCAATCTGCCAACATCTCAGTTGTCTCCGTTGCCGGCCAGCCCCTGTCTATAAAGCAAGTCTGAAATCGCCGAGGACAAATCCCACGGATATACGCTCTGATCAAGTGCCACTCCCTCCACCGAATCAACGCCTGAATTGCCACATCATGGCCCTTCTTCAATGCAAACTTCATAGTCCTGAGGTAATCCCGGCACCTGTCCTCATCTGACCCATAGTCCTCCTTGGCGAAGGCCTCCAATGACCATTCTGCATCACTGTTTTCCTCCTCATCAGCGGGAGCCATGCCCACCATACAGACAATGAACACAAACAGCAAAATAATATTCACATATGCCAGAACACACATTATGCTTGATAATATCCGTAATAGTAGATTATTGATGCTTTACAATGATTCCCGACGGGATATAAATACTACTGCCAAACCTTCCCGAAGGAGTCCGTCGGCCACAACATTACATCCGCTACAAACTATTTACTGACGACGTCGGTTGCAGAATATAGAAACACCGCCGGACATCCCCCGTCGGCTACAGAATACAAAAACACCGCCGAACATCATTCCGTCGGCTACAGAAACACCGTCGGACCCATCCAGTCGGCTAACACCATCCCCCCCAAAAAGAAAAGTCATCTCCGGACGACAATTACAAAATATCTGAGACAAATTAACAAACAAAATACATTAACAGAGTGACTACAACAAGAGAGATCTGCTTCTGACACATCACTGCCACCTTTGTCCCGTACCTGTAGCCTCTGCTAACACAACACTGTCTCCTCAAGCTGACCTTGATAGCCACCCGTGCTGCTTTCTTTGTTTTCAATTCCTCGGTACCCTAAGCCAAGTGTCGCTGCACTGCCTCCAACTGGATGATTAGCTCCTCCCGAGCTCTCTATGCATCCACCAAGACAGCCTCACAGCCAACACCTGCTCGCACTGCCTCTGGTACACAAAAAGTCCATGCTTGTAGCCACTTCAACTCTTCTCAACTGGTCAGACTCCCACGACTGATATTCGCAACGACCGGGGGTCCAGGGGGTAACGCCCTCGGCGGGGTCGAGGGGCAGGGCCCCCGGTGCCAAGACCAAATTAGCACTTCGCAACCCACACAGAAATGCACGGAACACACTATTTCTATCATTTTCTGTCGATTCTACACTCTTTCTGGCAACCACTGATGCTTCCCCTTCCCTTTAGCACCATCTGTAACTCATTTTGAACAACTTGAATCTGTCGTCGTTTTTTTTTTTTTTTTTTAATTTTTTACTGCTTCCTCTACAATCCACAACAAATCCCTCTGCACACAGAAATTCTTCTCCTTCCCTACACAGATTCCATCTTGGCTCCCGCAATTTTACTGTGATGCCGCTAAACTCAAAAGCGAATGGCAGTATGGAACAGAAGACCACGTGTGGCTCCAAGGCGGACGGATGGAATGGCAACGTGCTTCAGTCGGGGAATTAAGAAGTTTTATGCCCGCGGACCTTTCCTTGTACTGGCGGAGACTTCTGGCGAGAATGATTTCTTTTAAGTCTGCGGCCTTCCTATTTACTGGCGAAGACTGCCCGCACAGAAGAGATGTTTGGAGGTTTTGGAGGAAAAAAAACCCCAAAAAAAAAGTATTTAAGCCCGCGGGGCTTAGCTTGGCAAAGAAAGTGTTATAAAAATTTTACGCCTGCGGACATCTGCCCGCGGGGTTTTTAACAGCCCGCGGACAGACTGTCCACGGGGACCTCCGCTTCTGTGCCTGCGGACAGGCAGTGGTCCGCGGGACTTTCTCTGCCCGCGGACAGGCAGTTGCCCGCGGGACTTTTCAGTCCACGGGGCCCGCTTTTTTTTTCTTTTTTTTTTTTAAAAAAAATTCAATTCTAACACATCAAATAACAGAGGTACCTCCAGATGTCGCCGCCAGGGAGTCCTATAAAGATGACGATGGAGGATTCAACGATGGCGAGAACTTTCTTGCGCGATATAGTTTCAACTTAGATCCGTTAACTGACTGAGCCATCTCCTGTCCGTCCAAGGTTGCCAGTTTGATTGCTCCATTATCGCCGACCTTCCGAATCTGATATGGTCCAACCCATCTGCCCTTAAACTTTTTCACTTTGATTTCATTCTGACCATCGTACAGCTTACGTTTGTTCTGTGCTACCTCCGTCGCCCAATGTGCCTGTGGTCGTCGCACAACTGGATTATTTCCTTGCTGTCAGTGCCCTTCCACTAATTTTATGTTGCGTTGTAACCTTTTCTTTCCTCGCGGTCCATTCACCATGTACTGGACAGTGGGATCTTTTGTTTTTCTGTGTTCAGACTGTATGTTCTTCCCCTCAGCTTCAACCATAACAGCTTTTCCTTCTTCCGCTTCCCTGCATTCCTCCGGACAGTCATTTTCCTGTGTTTTTTCACGTTCGTCGACTGTTAACATATTGCAATTTGGAAACAGTTCGTAGTCTTCTATCTGCCAGTGGTAAAGGCCATTCACCGAGTCTAGGTCGTCGTCATTCGATCTTCCGTCAAGTCTCAATACTCCTTCGTCTGGTTCCATTCTCCTCTTTGCTTCGTTGTCACTTTCGCCATCACTTTCTGAATCTGACGATGCTGCCTCCTCACCGACCATTTGTGTATGCAGGTCAATTGTGAATCTTTTGCCTCCGCGCTCCATTGATAGGGTATTTCGTTTTCAATCATGTTTTACTTTTGCTTGCACCAACCAATCCCGTCCCAGAATAGCATCATATCCTTTTCTTTTTAATGGAATGACCACAAAATCCAATAAAAATGGTTGCGTACCAATGGTTACCGATTGCGCCCTCAAGATTCCCAACGGTTTGATTCCATGTTGGTCTGCCGTGAGCAATTGAAATGCAGGTGGCCACAATGTCGGCTTTCCCAACTTCTTCCAAGTATCCTCCGGCAACACATTCACGCCGGACCCTTCATCGACAATTGTATCTGTCAAAACATTTCCCAAAATCCCCATCTTGACGACCGTCGGATGCCATCCGGATGTGAGTGCCAACAGCATTGGGTCTGTTGCCGTCGCTTCCCTATTGTCCCTTCCTGTGTCCTCCGTTGCTTTCGAAAACGGTGTATGATTCAGAATGGCCGTCCGTAACTGGGGCATTGTGAGAAGGAGGTCACTTATCTTGACCGATATCTCCGTTTGTAAGATCTGTCGTACAATGTTTTGTTCTACGAAGTTCCTTGCCAAGGTGCCGATGATGTCCTTCAACTGAGATGTCCCCATCGATGATGCTTTTGCAATTTTCGCCTGCGCTTCCCCCATTTTCCTCTTTTCCTCCGCTTGCCTCCGTGTAATTGCCAGAACCTCCTCTACATCCGTGCCGACAGTGATTAAGTTTACTCCAGACTTTGGACACTTGGACTCTTCGTGATCGTCGGGTCCGCACCATCTGCATAATAATTTCGGTGTGTTTGCTGTTGTACAATCCCACGCAAAATGACCCCACAAATTACATGCTCGGCATTGAACGATCGGCCGTCCGTTTGCATCATACTGAGTTCGACTTCGGCTCCCATTATTATTGTTATTGTTTGCATTGTTGTTATTTTGCCCTCTGCCATTATTCTTGTATCCTCCAGATGTAGCACCGGTGGTATTCCTGTTTCCACTACTACCCGATGGGGAAGCCTCCTGTGTGAGAAACACCTGCAAAGATCCTCTTGTTTTCATGTTAAAGGGGCAGTCTTTTGTCGAATGGCCCATGATCTGACAAATGTCACAGAATTGGTTCTTCAGACACGATCCTTTAGTATGACCGTCGATCTTACATTTCGTGCACTACAGTTCACTACCTTTTGGCTCCTTCTACATATTTTTAAACTCCATCATGCGAACCATATCCTTCTGTAGGGCACGAACCTTCTTGCTACTACCTTCGTCGTCGCTGCTATTATCTCCGGCAGACTCGTCGTCATCCGAATCAGAGGAGCTAGTTTTCTTCTTCTTTGTCTTGTACGCACTTTCAAGGTCCAGTGCTCTGTTATAAGCATCCACATATGACGACAGTGGCACGATTTTCATTTTTCTCTGCAACTGCGAGCGTAGGCCGTCCACAAACCACCTTTTCTGCAATCCGTCCGCTGGCTTGCTTTCCATTTTGTTTATTAAGTCTTTTAATCTCCTAGCGTAGACGCGAACAGTTTCGTACTTCCCCTGTTTCGTATTGAAAATCTCTGCTATGATTTCATTATCATCCCACAAGAGTTTAAACTCCGCCAAGAACTCCTTTTTAATGTTATCCCAGCTATTTAGCTTTTGTGGATCCGTATCCGAAAACCAATCAATTGCCACGCCCCGTAGGGATGGCGGAAATTGTCTCATACAGTCGTCTTCATCAGTTATGCCATTTGCCCTTCAGATCGTTTCACATGTCTTACAATGTCGAATGGGATCGGCCATACCATCGCCATTGAACTTCGGCAGTTTCTCTTTTGGTCCCGCCATCACAATTGGTTTCTGTAAACAGGTGCTACTCGGTCCTGCAACACTGGCGCTATTCACTCCCACACCGGCGGTCTGCACTCCCACACCGGCGGTCTACACTCCCACACCGACAGTCTGTACTCCCACACCGGCGGACTGGTCTCCCACACCGACGGTCTGCACTCCCACACCGGAGGTCTGCACTCCCACACCGGCGGTCTGCACTCCCACACCGGCGGACTGCTCTCCCACACCGGCAGATTGCACTCCCACACCGATGGATTGCTCTCCCACACCGGAGGTGTCGACAACTGCGAACCTTGGTGAAGAAGAAGGATCTTCTGAAGTTGTTTCCTGCGGAAGTCTATCCCGGACGAAGAGGTCACTCCACGCTCGTGCTCCCTCGGCACTGCGGGCCGTACGAGTTGATGCTCTTCCGTCTGAATTTTCTTCCCTCGACGAACACAATTTCAAGAACTCATCTCGTGCTTCTTCCACCAATTCCACCCGCTACCGAGTCTCCAACAATTCTTCTGCGCTCCGATTTCCCTCGGCAATCTTCTGAAATCTCCATCGGCGTTCGGCTTGCTGTGCCAGAATTAAATTCTCTTGCGCGGTACGGGTTCCATCTTTTTGCTTGACCTTATTCCAATCCTTGTTAAGCTGATTTGGCATTAATCTTCATTCCTCCCACCTTCCAGGTTCATAAGGCAACGGCGCCAAATGTTTACCGTACAGGTAAAGGAAATGAACGCATACAGACAATGAACACGAACAGCAGAATTATATTCGCAATAGTAGATGAATGATGCTTTACAAAGATCTCAGACGGGATATAAATACTACCGCCGAACCTTCCCGAAGGGGTTCGTCAGCCACAATTATTCTATCCGCTACAAATTATTGACCGATGACATCGGCTACAGAATACAGAAACACTGCCGGACCGTCGGCTACAGAATACCGAAACACCGCCGGACCGTTGGCTATAGAATACAAAATACCGCCGGAACCATCCAGTCGGCTAACAATACAAGGATGAAACACTGATTTATTAAAAATATATCTGAACTCTTGATTAGAGAGATGCTCGAGAGAAGTGACAAATCAATATGTGGATAACATACCAGTATCATCAAACCAGGAACCCATGTGGAGAAAAGACCTATTAATGATATAAAATACGAGGAAAATACGTGGATATAAATAGAACCAAAATCACTATCATAGGCTCCTATAAAAAGTATCAGATGCTGCATAAGCAAACTGCAGGATAAGAGGTTAAATGTTTTAAAGAATTGATACCAAATAAAACATCAATTTAAGAATCATCAAACATTGAAGAATAGAACAGAATACTATTCAGTATTCACCATTGCTATATCAATATCAACATGGACTGGAGGTAGTATTGAAATTCATAGATCATGAGCATCATAAGGCATTGAGAAATATTTATAGCCTTTGATAACAATTTCAATAGCAAGCTGATGAATATAAACATACAACGACAATTCACTATGCTTAATAACTTCCACCATACACACCATCAGTGATATTTGCAGCAATAACTATACCTTGAACTCACACAATAAGGAACAATCATTCAGTCATAAAGTCAAGAGGGACGGATTAGGAGATAAGGAATGTGTTTAAGTTGCATCATACAGAAAGAGTCAAGATAGACACCTTTAAGGTTGATCACATCAAAATAGAAATTAAGAATATTATGTCAGATCAATATAGATCACAAATAATGGTAGATAAGGATGGTATTTAAATCAAAGTGAAGGCACTATAAAATATGTATATTTATATTCTCATTGAGAAGCAAGTGGGTGGAGTGAGATCGCAGGTACGGGACATTACATATTGCCAATAGGATCATGGTGCGCATTTCGAATGATTGTAATTGTTATAAACTTGTATTAGGTACCGTATAAACCTTAGCATTGGTCAATGTAGTTATTTATGCATTGGAGAAGTCCTAATAGGTCGACCTGATTGCTTATTGTACCTTGTACAAAGGAAAGTAATTTCTTTATTGGAATGTGTGGAATGTATGGAATGTGGATAATATAGATGTGAGCCTTGATATTGGAAATCAGAGTTGAGCAAAAGGATTAGTCAGATGCTAGATAGAGGTATGAGTGGAATCTATAATTATTCCTATGCACTTCAATGGAACTGTAAAGGCAACTGGGTTGTCATTAGTGATTTGATTGAAAAGTATAAGTTTAAAAATACAACTCACAATTGATTCACCCATCTCTTTCTCTCAATTATGTTGTGTGGATTGTTATTCCTACCAACTATCATATGCAATTACATCTTGTTTTACATCACATGCAATTTTTCAATAGCAAAATCGCAAAATGCATGATGAAAAATAAACTGTTTGACCAGACACGACTCTTATTCCATCATCCTCTGTCAGTTTGTATGATGCTACAAGATGGTCCATGATTGATGTGTTCAAGTTTGGTGAAAACATCTCAAACTGGAAAATGAATCTGCATCCTTAATTGTCTTGCATCATAATGGTGGCTATAGGGAACGCATCTTTGCATTTTTCATGACCATCTCCATCTTGAAAGCATTCTATGCCTACAATCATTCCATTATTCATCCCTTTTCTTCTATGGACTCATCATGCGATTGTTCTTGCCTTGTATCATTCTTTAGTCTTGGAATCTATTTGCAAAATGGGATCAATGACATGATTAGTTGATTCAGTAGATCATACAGGTAAACAGAAGCAGTTGTGAATCTTCCAAGCTAGAACTTTGCAAATTTGGAGCTATGCATACACCAATTCTAGAGCACTACAAGTGAATGAAATACAATGGTAAGGAAATGAGATGCAAGTGTGTATATATACAAACAGGAATACTTATAATTGTTTTTTCAATTCCAATTATAAGTCATTTTGGGAAGGTTTGCTTCCTACAAATGGGCTTTTTTAAGTCCATTTGTAAATCAGGAGAGAGTTCAAAAGTGCTTTAAAAACACTTGGAAGTGGGATTTTTAGTTCCAATTACAAGTAGGGAAAAAGAGTTTTTTATTCCGTTTGAACAAAGAGAAGAATACATTACTTGGACTCTCTTTGTTGGTAGACCTTGTCCTCTTCAATTCAAGGGAAGAACTCATATTGTTTTGAAAAACAATACTTTAAAAAAAAAAACTACAAATCTGAAAGTGGTCTGAAAGATTTGTAATTTCAAAAACATATATATAAATATACAAAAAACCTAGAAAAGAATATTAACTAAAACAGCCCTAGCTTGCATCAAAAGCAAGCCTCTTCTTGAGAATCTTAATTGTAATTGAGAAGAAGTCTTGGAAAATGTGAAGAAAATCTAGGGAAAGATCTTGAACTTGCACCTATATAGACAAATAATCTTGACCAAATCCTCCCCAAGAACAAATACAACTCTCAGTGCTCCATGAATTTGACAAATGGCCATGAATGAGAGAAGAAATGCTTGAGAATAGCACTCTAGCGACCGATACAAACTTGCAAAACATGAATTTTTCTTGGGAATACAAGCCACAATGTAATAGATGTCAAAAACGGTGCCCTAGAAAAAGAACGTTATATTTCTTGATGATAAAAAAAACTGCAACCTTATTGGGTTTTGCCTTTCAATGGGTTTTAAGAAAATCACTGCAAGCTTAGTAAGAGACTTTCTCATAATTATCTACCTATTTTTCTAGGTGGGCTTTAAAATCCATGCTACAAACTATGAAGTAGCTAAGATAAATAAAGACGGTATTTGGATTGTCAAACACAAGTCAAAGATGGGCTTCCAATAGCGATGACAAGGCTTTTGGATGATTTAGCAATCAAAAATCATCGTCGTCTTCTATTCAGCCGTCCACGGACTTTTGCTTGGCCTTTGTAAGTATCTTTATCACAAAAACAGTTTTCAAAGCATGTTATATATGTCAAAATCGCCACCTATGGAGAATGACGGGATTTCAAAACCCATTTGCAAGACTTTCCCTATTACACACAAGCTTTTAATATGACTGTAACATATAAAAATCACTGCTTTTCCTTCATAAAGCCGAGCACGGGGTTTTCTTGAGCAATTGCAAGTCAATTCAATTATAAAGATAGGTGTTTAGACATGTATGATACGTCAAAAATGACACCTTTACTCTTAAAGCCAACCACAGGCTTTTGCTGCCTTTGCAAATCATTTTCTAATAAAACTTGCTGCCTCCATGACTTAAAAGCCTGTGGATGGGCTTTTGTATTGCATTCTCAAGTGATTTCAATATATAAAGGCAGCGACAGGTTTTAAAGCTTGATATACATGCAATGATCTTTAACAAAACTTGTCATTAAACACCTTTGGATGGGTTTTTAGACATGTAATACAACAAAAAATCGCAACTTTTCCTTCATAGAAGAGTTTTTAAAACAGAATTATAAGTGAAAACATGTATTCCTTAAAATGAAAATAACACTTGCAAGCAAGCTTAAAAATCCCACTTCACAAGTTCATTAAAAACTTCTTTTTTTATTTTGGGATGGGTTTCTCATGCACATTTACAAACATTTGAACTTTTAAAGAGAAAACATGTAATGAATCTCAAATGTCCACCAATGCATTATAATCTCATTAAAGTTCACATTTTCTTTTGCAAATATGTAACAGTGGAGTTATAATTCCATTTTGCAAGGAAATAACACCCAAGACGACATGTAATGGCTGACAAAAAGTCCACTTTACAAGATTTTAAACAAGAAATGAAGACTTGCAAGTAGGCTTAAAAAACCACATGCAGGTTACTTAATTCCCCATTAACTCTTGAAATATAGCTCCGATTTAGGCCTAGATAGCCCAAAACAAGCGGAAATTGAAATGCAATCAATCTAGAACACAAAATCAAAAACAAACAAACAATCAAGAAAAATCAAATAAAGACAATATTACCACATATCAAGCACTTGCAGTTAGGGAAGAAAAACTTGTCCCAGCAAGAAAGAAAATGAAAAATCAACGAAAACCTTCAAAAATAGTATTCGAAAGACATGAGACTTAGGAAAATTGAAGGGAATGACTTGTTGGGTGGATATTTTGCAACCGACAGTTTTGAGTAAAAATCCAATCACAAAATAGGATGACCAGCCACAACATGTGAGACAGAGTCTCTCCTACCTTAAAGGGAAGGTTCCCCCTTCTCATCGTTCCTTGGATCAACTCAAAGTAAGCAAGAAGTTGAGAGATTTATAAACAAGGTGTTACTATTATCCTTTCTTCTTAACTTTCAAGAAAGGATCCAATTATTTGTAGAGCGAATAATGGGCGAGGTGCATCTCTAACTACACTTCTATCAAGAGCTGGAAACAATGATACTAATAAACTTTTACTAACTCAAAGGCTAGCGAAAATGTACCAGTTTGGCTCTAAGTCCGGTCGTAGTTCTATATGGATAGAACTTTACAATTAGGGCACAAAGACTCTTAAAAGTAAGAATAATCTAACTATTTTGCGAATTAAGAGAGAAGTATAGGCTACAGACAAAGCTTCTAGCTATATATTTCCACAACCACTCCCAGTCAAAGCTTCGGCTCCGATTGCTTCTTAAATCACTATGCTCTTTTATTGAATACACAATAATAACATGAATCAAGAAAATAGGCACAAATTACAGTCAAAGCTTCTAATTTGCTCTATCACAATTGCTTCCAATCATAACTTTGAATCCAATTGCTTCTTTTATTCACTTTTCTCCCAAATTCATACTACACAATCAAAGTTATTCTTGCACAAATGTGGCAGAGTTTTTTTGCATATAACAAAAGATGATTTTTACAATGAGGGGGCACTCCTTTATATAGGCATAGGAGTTGAGAAAAGGTGGAGGAAAAAGTGGGAGCAACTTGACCAACTTTGACCTAGTCTAACTACAGGGGAAAAAAAATAGAGTTACATGCAAAGTGCATTACATCTTTTACATACACATGTAACTCGCATTACATGTAATTACACATCTAAATGCAATGCATCCTCTCCAACTACAAACATGAAAGAAGAAGAAAGAAGACAGAAGAGAAGGAAACAATCCTAAAGGGCCTTGTACGTGACAATGCAATCCAAGATGATAACAGGATTGGGAGTTCCTGTACCTTGTACTATTGCATTCACGTTGATAACCATGGTCTTGCATCTTTTGATAACCGTTGACTATGATGAATTGTATGTTGTCCTATGGAAACTTGATGTGATCCAGCTTTTCTTGTTCAAGTTGTTGTGAATTCTCCTTTGTAGATTGGTACAAATTGGAGTCTCTGACATTTTGAAACCCTTCTTGACGATGTCTAGATGTACACTCAGAACAACTTTCCATCAGCACTTCTTCTTCTTCTTCTTCTTCTTCTTCTTCTTCTTCTTCTTCTTTTCGAAATAAAGCACTTGGCACATGGGAATACCTACAAATGGAGATTGCTGATTTTCAAAATGTGACTTGGGCTTTCCTTACACGGAAAATGAATTACATGTAATGGAAGGTGGAGGATGAAATGAGATGCAAGTGCAAGTGAAAGATACACTTTACATGTATATGCGGATGAAGCCTAAGATGGAAAGCATGGAAAGATGCCAAAACATGTATTTGCTCATGGACGTGCGAATGCATATGGAAAGGTGAAAATGAACTTTATAGACGCCTTTGAGGAAAAGTAAAGTCAAATTACATGGGAAAACATGCACATGACATCTTTTTGACTTTTCAAAAAGTGAGTTATAATCAAAATCGGACCTTTTAGATGCAATTACACGTAAGACATTTCGTGTAATCGTGTTGTGCAAATGGAAGCGAAAGATGAGATTGGTGAAAACAGAAGTGGAAAATGCGATTACATGCATATGGGATGACGAATGGGATGAAAAACGTGTAATCGCATTTCATTGAGTGAAAGATGAAGTGTTGTGACATGGAAATGGAAAGTGGAGTGAAGTGAAATGTGCTCAAGTTCTTGGGAAAGAACTTGCAATTTCTTCCAAAATGGAGAAAACCAACAAGCAAGCACAAAGCACAAAAACAAACACGTCTTTAGCAAAAGACTCAGAACATGTCAAGAAGAAAGCCACTTCAACATGCAAATTTGAATTTGAAGTTTGGGTAAATTTCAAAAGTGTGAAAATGAGAGTTTTCATCCTTTTTAAATGCAAAATGCACTTTTCATGGCATATATATGGACAAATGGGCAATTTCAAGCTAAACTATGCAAGGAAATAGCAAGATAAGCACAAATTAAATAGCAAGAAAGAAAGAGTCCACTTGCATGAAGATTAAGTGCCAAAAATGAAGGAGAAAGAGCCAAAATAGCAAATTTTATAGACTTAAGACAAATCTCCCTTAAATTTGGATTTTCAAACAATCTTTTGACTTTTTCTGCACTTGCATGTAATGGACATTCAATAGTCGAATTTGACATGAAAGTGACAAATAAATAGTCTCCCAAAACAATATCATGCATTTAAAACTCAAAAACAATCCCTCTTGATCAAAGGTAAGGGTTGGAAATGCATTTTTTTGAGTTTTTTGAACAAAAACATGACTTTTTTATGCAAAAATCTGAGCCATTTTTGCAAAACGTGGCCAAAAAATGCATTTTTTGAGTCATTTTTGACTTGTGAATGCAAAAACGACTTCCCAAAATGGATATACATGGATCCAAATGCAAAAAAGTTGCTTTGAAACACATAAAAGTGGATTAAAACCCCAATTTTCTAGGCATTTCCAGCAAAAACGTGATTCATAAAACACTTGAAATGAATTCTTTTTTAGCTTCTAAAGTTGAAAATGTGTATCACAATGCAATGTAAACAACTAATAAGGCCAAAACGACTTGTCTCCAAGCAAAAATGTTTTCAAAATTTGAAGATTTATGGAGTTTTATGCAAACTCGTGCCCTAGATTAAAAGTTTCAAACACGTTTTTGGGTGCAATAAACTGATTTTTGATGAGGGCAAAATGATCACCACTCCAAAACGTTTTGAATGCAAGTGATTTTATCCAAATCCATGGAGATAATCAAAAGTTATGATCAAAAGCGGAGGTTTTTGGAGCAAGAACATGTTTTCTTCACACAATAGGACATTTTTATGTTCATTACATATTTTAAAACATGTTTGAAGGCAAAATAGGACCTTTTAGAGTCCATTGCATATTTTAAAATATGTCTTGAGATATAATCTCACTTTTTGAGACTCATTGCATATTTCAAAATGTGTAAAACTCTAAAATCTCACTTTTTGGAGTCACATATTTTAAAAAACATGTCTCACCTTTTTGATACACAAGCACAAAAACTCAACTTTTCATAATTTTTTACATGCATTTGCATATAAAAAGTCCACTTTGAGGCATTTAAGTTATGTATTTCACTTAATTTTATAAAAATGTCATCAATATGGGTCAAAAATAACATTTATGCATCATATTAATCAATATAATACATAAACATTATATTAAAGTGACATTTATATAAGTATTTGATTTAAAAATCAAAAATTTAAAAAGTAACTATATAGTTCTATAGTCAGTTTAAGTGAAAAATTAAAAAGTAACTCAACTTAAAATTATAACATAAAGTGCACTATAGTCACTTTAAGTTATTATTTAAAAGATAAAGTAACTTTAAAACATAACAAAAAGTGAGTAAATGTTATATTTTTGAAAAAGTGAATGTCAAAATGAAAACATAACATCATTATTTTAATTCGTGCTGTTGCACCTAAAATGTCTAATTTTGAGGCACTAAAATGACCATATCTCTTGACTGACAACTCCGATTGACCTCTAAGTTAAACCAAATCGAAGAGGAAATCGAAGGGCATGACATGAGCAAATCCAAAGGACCAAAAACAAGCAAACAAAAACTCAAAATCAAAGAACGGACTGTGAAGGCTTCAAAAATCAAGCAAAAGCTCGACAGAAAGCAAAACAAAAATGACTTGACGAAGACCTTCAATAAAAGGATTCATTATATCAATTGGTACTGATTGGTTGATCAATACTAACCAATTAAATAACGAACTAAACTCAGAGAAATGCAAAACTAAGCTTGGAAAAGTTTCGTACTGTTACCTACATTTTGTGGTGACAAAATGTAGGACAACATGACTGACTGCCTTCATAACATCATTTTAAATACCAAACTTCAGAGAATTTGCCTACGAATTCATGAGAATATTTGTGTAGAGTTGTCCAATGTTGTAAATTCAATATTGGGGACAACACATTTGTAAACTCAAGCTCTATCAGTAGAAAACTATAATCGCAAACATTTATGTTGTCACAAGGGACATAAAAAATGCCTCAACCAAAGTTCCCACACTCCAACTCAACTCAAACTTGGCAAGGCCAAATCAACTTGTGACTCGTGTTTCCACAAAATGACTCACTAAAGACTCGACAAAGTGAAAAAAAACCCTTCAAATTTAAAAACTTTCAAGAATTTAAAAATTGTTTCATGCACCCATTATTGAATAAAGCTTAAAGATACAATGGCATCATCACATAGAAGTTAATTTAATCACATCCTAAATAAACATTGATCACATATGTACAAATGCAAATTAATACATTGACGACAATGAATACACTGACAGATAACTAATATTATCAAACACAACAATAGTCGACCACATCATCCTCCCCCCCCCCTCCCCCCCCCGAAAAAATGAAAAAGTCATTATCCAAGAAGACTAATGATAAGAGTGTAGATAATGACTCGTATTGCACAAACTTAGAGTTGTAGTGTACTTCAAAAAAAAATGGGGGGTCTTGGGGCAACACTCCCAGCGAGGTCAAGGGACAGTACCCCCAGCTAGATCCAAGGGGCAAAGCCTCTTGTGGGGGTCTAGGGTAAACACCCCTAGAAGAGTTGAGGAGCAACACCCCTCACAAGGTATGATGGCAATGCTCCAGGTGCGCTCCCTGTTGCAATATAGGGTGGAGTTGAGCGACAGGGCCCCCACCACCAAGACCAAATTAGCACCTTCAAAAACTACATAAAACTCCATAGTATGCATCACTTTCTTGAATTTGTTGGATGCCAAAAATAGTACTAATAAAGTTGAAAATTGCAATTTCAAAATCTCCTCCTGCCAAATCTCTTGTTAAACAAAGCACAAGAACTCAAGAAATTGGCGGCGTTGTTGAGAAGGGCGCCATTTACGCAGCTTCTATTTGTGATGTTATTGAAACTTAATAATCCACTCAGATTCTAGAACTAACTTTTTGATACAGTGCAAGGCTAGGGAGTCCCCAAAGGAGATGTCCTAGCCCCCAACAAATAACCACATAGCGAAAGAATAACAATAACACAAAGATTTAGATACCAAAATAATGTCAATTCTCATAATATACTCATAAGATTTACATCCAACATGCCCGGCTGTAAGGCCTTCCAAGTTAAAACCAAATACATAAGCAAATATAGCAACCGCTCTGCAAGATCTCGCAAGATCCAAACCCTAGCTAGCCCAGATCCACAATCTAATAGAAACTCCAAGAAGAATCTAAACTTGTCCTCGCAAGCCACCAAGCAACCTTCTTGTTTCCCAACCCGCAGCTACTAGCTCTGCTCAATTTATCTCTTCTCGGCTACTCTCTAACTGACTTACTCCATGCTGGATAATGAATAATGACAAGATAAAAACCTCTACTTATACCAAACCAAGCCACAAGTTGGCCCCTAGCAAGTTACATTAAATAAACCCTCAAGCGACAAGTTACATTTGTTATATTTTCTTTTTTCTTTTTGCTTTTTTTACTTTTTTCTCCCTCTAATTTTCATCACTCTCCATATTTTTATTTTTTTTAAATATCTCATTGATTTTTTCTTCAAATTAATTATAAACTATGTCCCATTTTATTTTGTGATGCAAGATGCTCCTGCATCAAACTCCCCAGGTAGATAGAAAAGTATGTCCTATACTTCGATGCCAAAAGAAATTTCTCCAACCAACTTCATTTTCACCAAAGGTTTCTAATCCATCCCAGACAGAAAAACAAATCTCCACTCAAACATTAGAATCAAATGAACCTCAATAACCCAATCAGCATGCTCACTCCTACGAACAAATTGAATATAATGATTCACCAGCAATCTCTGCAACTGATAACAACCAGCCATGATAACATCCTCAAACACGAAATCAATGTCAACAACATGTAAGCTCAAATCCACAATAAGAGCAACTTGTAAATCCTCAACCAAATCAACCATAGGCAAATCAGGAACAAATCTGCAGTATCATGTAGATCCTCAACCACATCAGCAACATGTAAATCCAACTTGAAATCAGTAGCAACATCCATATCCTCAACAAAAGAATGTCCAGCAACATGTGAATCAAAAACCATATCCACATCAGCACTAATTTGGAAATCCATATCAACCATATAAGCAGTAACTGATACATCCTTAATCATCTCAGCAACAACATATGAATGTAGATCCATATCAGCAACTATATGCAAATCCTCATAATCAGCAATCTCATCATCCACGATAAGATGCTCTACAATTTCCATGGTAGATCCATTCAACTGATTATGAAAACAAGTCTCCATCTCAACATCAAGAAGGTTAGGAATCTCTTCAGCAACAACCACAAGTTGCTCTGCAGGTTTAGCATCAGACTCCACAAATTGATCAACAAAACCAACTTCCACCTCAACCTTGCCATGCCCTCTTCTCTCTCAAACAAGTCTTCTAACTGACCAGACAACTCGTTTCCAAATCAGTAGACTCTAGCTCTATAAATCTCTGTTAGCATAAATGCTGATGGTATTCCTTTGGGGGAGTATCCTAAGCATTGGAGAGTATTGATATATTGCATTCATGACTATGTTTGTCATTGATGACAACATAGCAATAAGTCTGTGAAGACTGACAAAGCAGCAAACAGAGATCTTAGTTGTACGGACAATGTTTTGATTGTTTGGTGATGCACGTTCATGGACGTGTTCGATATAGTGTCCTGATGTTAAGGTTTAATGCGCAATACCTGAGTCAAAGATGTACGGAAGATATGCCTAATTCATAGAGAGTAGTACAGAGATAGAGTACATAAGAAGCAATTTCTGATGTTTGTATTATATCTTCTAACAGAGATATAATCTGGAGATGCGCGGTCATCCAATGACATACAACAGTCTGATGATGACATCAACAAATGCGCAAGCCCTAGTGTCACATGTGTGAGAAGTTGTATAAATTGTGAACCAACAGTGCTACTGTAATTATGAATTAATCAATTATCTTATTATAATTAATTGGGAAAGCCTCAAGGCCGACTGAAGGAATTATTTTGAAGATACAGTATAAAGGAAAGATGTTTTCCATGTTGTAATGTGAAAAAGAGTATTTAGTGTATGTTCTATATGAAGTGCGAAAAAGAAGCAGAGTGTTTTGTGAATGCGAGTAAGCAATCCAAGGGATCATTGGATGCGAGATTTGTAATCTGGTTACAAGATTAAAAGGAGAAGTCTGGTCGACAAGACAAAGAAAGAGGAAGGAAGTACTATTCATTTCTATTATTCTACAAGGAATAATACAGAGATCATTTGAACAATGGGTTCATTGGTCTTGCCCTGAAGCTATTTAGACATTGGGTCCCTCTGTCTTCTACAACTCTTAACAAGATTGGCATAACTCCTAACAGAGATTCAAAGTCTCCTAACAAGGACTGATATTGTACTGAATGTTGTTACAAACTCCTAACAGGGTCCATCCTCTAACAAGGAATATTTATATTAGTACATCATCTTGTAGGTATCATCTCTACCGGGGTTTTCCCTTTGGTCAAGGCTTTCCCTAGTTAACATATCTGGTGTTATTGTGCATGAGTATCTTGTTGTGGTTTTTGATTATATTGCTCATGTGGTTAAAGTTTAATAATGTTGATAATTGTGATTTTAGTTGGATAACTGATTCACACCCCCCCATCTCAATTATATTGGTGGACTATATATTCTAACAATCTCTATGAAACTCAACCATGCCTTCCTTAACTCGATCAATCAAACTAGCTTCCAATCGAACAGTAACTCGATCAGTCAAACTTGCTTCCAACTAAGCAAACATGTCTGAAATCTTTTTCTCCACCACATCACGGAGATTTGCAATCACCTTAGGGTCCAATTCTCTCAGAGCCATCTTCCAAGATCTTCGCAAACCCTCTGCAGCAAATCTCCAACTAGATCCCATCTTCACTCAACAAGATCAACAAGTCATCTTCACAACCATCTCTCCATATCAGGATCCATCTGCGAGTCCTCTCCAATTGTAAGTCAGAACCACAATTTGCCACCTCACAACAAAGATATCTAGGACTCTAGAAGGAAATATCCACAACAAGATCGAATTCTTCTCTACAAGATCGGCCTTCGCTCTGATACCATTTGATGCAGTGCAAGATAGGAGAATCCCCAAAGGAGATTATGTCCTAGCCTCCAGCAAATAACCAAACAATGGAACAATAACAATAACGTAGATATTTAGATCCAAAATAATGTCAATTCTCATAATATAATCATAAGATTTACATCCAACATGCCTGGCTATAAGGCCTTCCGAGTTACGACCAAATACATAAGCAAATACAGCAACCGCTCTGCAAGATCTCGCAAGATCCAAACCTTAGCTAGCCCAGAACCACAATCTAGTAGAAACCCCAAGAAGAATCTACACTTGTGCTCGCAAGCCACCAAGCAACCTTCTTATTTCCTAAGTCACAGCGACTAGCTTTGCTCAACCTCTCTCTTCTCAACTACTCCTCTCTAGTTGACTTCCTCTATGCTAGATAATGAATAATGACAAGACAAGAACCTCTACTTAAACCAAACCAAACCACAAGTCAGCCCCTAGCAAGTTACATTAAATAAACCCTCGAGCTACAAGTTTCATTTTTTTTCTTTTTTTTCTTTTTTTTTCTTTTCTTTTTCTTCTTTTTTCCCTCTAATTTTCGTCACTTTTTCTCCATTTGTTTAAAAAAAATTCTAAAATTTTTTTTTTCTTCTCTTTTAATTATAAACTATGCCCCATTTTATTTTGTGATACGAGATGTTCCTGCATCACTTTTGCATCTCAAATTGAAATGTTTTAAGACTACAAAGAAATAAGTTTTAAAAAATAATGTTTTTATGTTTTTGAAATGCCCAACTTTACATCAATGTTAGTCAAGTCAACTGGCTCGGACCTAGCAAGTCAAGCTATGACCGCGACTCAACGAGTCACAGCAAGTCATACACTTGACTCGGATGAGTCTGAGTAAGAGTCATTTTGACTCAGCAGGTATAAATACTCAACTTGTAACTCACCATGAGTTTGGGAACTCTAGTCTCAACCAAAGTTGAAAAACTCACAAAGTACCCATAAAACTCATGACTACTCACAAGCTTAAAGCAATAGTAAGTTACTCAAAACTTGTAGTGGTTTTCTGAAGAACTAGTGACAATTTTCACCAACTCAAAGATTTTCATGAAAAATGACAAAATCAATCTATCTTTGGTTTTTTTCACAAAATTTATAATGTTGAAAAAATATGAATTTTAAAACATTTTTTTAAATGATAATGAGAGGAAAGACAAATTTTTCTCTTAAGTGATTGTAAAAATAGTATGAACCATGAAGGTTTTTGTGGCTTCAAAACCTTACTTAGGGCTTCCTAGCAAGGACTCCTTTTAGAAAAAAAAGATCTGGTAAAATATTGGATGATTATTGAATGAGCAAGATGCTCATTGTATAGATTGCAAAAGAGATGTTATTAGAAGCATTCTAATAACAAAAGAATAAATTAAAAAAGAAGACTAGAAACATTCTAATATTTACAAGATACACAATATTGACCAATAAATAAATAAGATATTCAAAGATACCCTCTCTTAATGGTCAATTTGTCAACTAAACCAAGAACCCCTATGAACTTAATTTTTTTTGGAAGGAGTGAATTGGTGAGAATATTGGCAATATGATCAGCTGTAGGAACATCCTACAAATTCATCTTCAACCAACTAACGTATAAAATGACAATGAATGTCACTATGCTTAGTGCGCTCACGGAAGACTAGACTTCTAGCAAGTTTGTAGACCTCTTGATTGTCGCAAAAGAGGGATGAAGGGCGTTCCTAAGGCACATGGATGTCAAAAAGCATCCCATGAAGCCAAATTGCCTCAGCTTTGATTATATATTAATATTAATCTTCTGTTGAGGAAAGAGATACGTCTTAATACTTACTAATCATGCAATAACACCTGTGCCAAAACTAAAGACGTGCCTGGAAGTAGACTTTTTGTCACCAATTGAGCCTCCCAAATCCTTGTTTGTGTAACTAATAAGTCAGGCATCTTTGGTTCATTCATAGAGTGTACCAAAATCAGAAGTGCCCTTGACATGGTGCAATTTGCACTTTGTTGCAGCCCAATGATCTGAAATGGGAACTATCATGAAGTGAGATATGTCATTCACTGCAAAGCTGAGATCGGATCTAATGGGGGTGAGATAGATCAAACAGCCTACTAGTTGTCTAAATGTGGATTCATTCTCAACAAGAGAACCAAATTTGGATGATAACTTGAGACCAAATTCCATAGGTGCAAATACATGTTTACAATCCTACATTTTGAATTTGTCCAACAGAGACCTGCATACTTCAACTAAGAGATGAAGATACCATTTGACTGCTGCGAAAAACTCAAGCCTAGGTATTAGTGGAGAAGTCCAAGGTTAGTCATGTCAAAGATTGACAAAGATTGGGTTTGATTTCCTGAATCGACCATTCAGGATTGCTCCTGATAATCAAATCATCAACATATATAACCAGAATGATGATATCACTGCTAGCAATCTAAAAATATAGATTTGATTTAGGACCCTTTTGGAAACCCTAATTTATGAGGTACTTATCAATTTTCATGTACCATGTCTAAGGAGCCTACTTGAGGCCATAGAGTTCTTTTGCTAGTTTGAGTACCTAATGTTCTTTACCGGAAATGTTGATTTCAGGAGGTTGCAACATATATACTTCTTGTAACTTGTCATTCAAGAAAGCACTCTTCAAGTCCATTTGATGTACCTTCTAGTTACATTGAGCCACTACTGTGAGGACTAGTCTAATGGTGCTCATCTTTGTAATCACAAAAAAACTCTCTTCATCATTAATTCCTTCTCGTTGAGAGAAGCCTTTGGCAACAAGACTAGCCCTCAACTTATCTAAAGTACCATCAGCTTTGTATTTGACTTTGTAGACCCAATTTCATCCAATGGGTTTCTTTTGTACAAGAAGATTTGACATAACCCAAGAGTTATTTTTCAATAGGCTATAATGCTCAGTCTGTATAGCTTCTTCCCACTCAAGTATCCCTTTTTCCTTTGTGTATGTTTGAGGTTCATACACACTATAAATAATGGTCAAGGGAGCAAATTTTACAGAGTCAAAAGGTTTTCTCTTCTTCCGAATGGTTTTATCCTTGATGAGCTCATCATCATGAAGGTCGCCAATTGTCTTAAGTTTTCCATTTAGGTCGGAGAATAGAAGTGTTGGCATCAAAAGTAGGAGGTCCAATGGGATCATCATCATCAACTAGAAGACCAGATGAATCTTGAATAAAATCAAATGCTATGGCCGCATGTCTGGGTGAACCTACAAGAGAAGGAACTAGTGGAGAGGCAAGAATAGGAACAGCTAGAGCCTTCTCAACTAAAGCCCTTCCATTAGATGGACCTAACGGGACACAAATATCCAAGTCCGAGCTCGGAGAGACTAAACTTTTGAATTCCTAACTAGAGAAAAGAGCTGAAATGGCCCTCGTTCCTCATCAAAGACAACATCATGACTAAATCTAAGACGATTAGTCTCAATGTCAACCAGGCGGGAGGCTTTGTGATTATCACTATAGCCAATTAGCATGAGTTTCTAGCTCTTGGCATCTAGCTTGGTGTGTTTAGCATCAAGGATCCATACAAATGCAATAGAGCAAAAAACTTTGAGATGACTAATTCTAAGCTTATGGCCTCTTTTGAAGTCTACTTCTTAATTGCCACTATAAGAGAGAGGATGAGAAGATATACAGCAATGAAAACAGATTCAGCTCAAAATTTACTTGAAACCTTCTTGTGTTCAAGCATAGACCAAGCTATTTCAATAGTGATGCAATTTTGACGCTCAACGACACTATTTTGTTGAGGGATGTAGTGTGATGTTGATTGGCACTTTATGTCACTTTGATTACAAAAATGGAAAAGGCAAAGGAATGTCAGTTCTAAGAGTAATAATATGTCAACCTGACTGTTTTTCTACAAATGATTTGAAGTTTTGAAATACAATAAACACCTCTGATTTTTCACAAAGGAATACACCCACATTTTACAACTAAAATCATCAACAAAAAGTAAAAAAATATTACAGATCACCAAACAACTCAAATCTTAACTCACAATTTGCTCAAATCTCATAACAAGTCATTCTAGAGTTAAAAATCATGGAATCAGTCAACTCTCCACTCATAACCAACTAGAATCTCATCACAGAACGGAGAAGCCATAGGTCCACAAACAACAGCATGGACTGGTTGTAATACCTTAGAAGCTCTCAAGGAGTCATCATCTGAAAAAGGAGTGCGATGTTGCTTCCCAAGATGACATGCTTTGCAAACTCCAAGGCTCTGAATCCAAATCATTGGCAGTCCAATGACAAGATCTTCCCGAACAAGCTGAGAAAGATAGTGCAAATTCAAGAGCTCATATCGTCGATGCTAGAGTGTACTAATAGAGGAGCAATGAGAAGCCATAATAAACTCCTAGGAATACCAAAAGTCCACAGGTTTGAAAAGACCATGATCTTCGACACCAACAACAACTGTGGACTGAGTTTCCTAATCAATGATATTGCACCAATGTGAATTGAAGGTCACATCAAGCCAACGAGAATGCCTCAGAACTTTACTCGGAAAAAGAAGATTAAGTTCCATGCCAAGAACATAGTACACATCAAGAAAAATCAATTTCCTTCCTCTAGACTGAATATGAATATTGCCTCTGCCGACAACATTTGACTCTTCTCCTCAAAAAATAACTGAATCTAAGAATGGTTGGAAATCTATGAAGCAATCCTGGTGATGAGTGAAGTGGCAAGAGGTGCCTGAAGCAATATACCATGCAGAGAACTTTGCATGATCTTCAAGTCTTTTGGCCATGAAGGCTTAAAACTTAAAAGGTAGGTTTGCCTAGCTCAGTGAGCTCTGCAGCATGCACTTGAGGTTGTGAACTAGATTTCTTGGCTTGAGCAATGAAGTGTTTCCAATACTCTAGAATAGACACCATATACATAATGTTGGCAGAATGAGAAGCTTTTATTCCATGTAATGTTGTATCCAAAAGTAACATGCCAGCTTACATATATTTAGCACCCCAACGGTGGGTTGAGCATACCAACTGTCCGTTCCTACAACTACATGAGAACCAATAGTAATTTCATTGTCATGATTAATCAAAACATAAAATATTATCCCTACTAACTAAACTGAGGATAAAAATGTGTTTGACTCAGTATCGGCTCAATTGAAATTAATTTTATGCAAGGCTGAAGGGGGCCAATTTAGCTCATGAAGCAACTGTTTTCTATAAAACAAGAAATGGAGGGTTTGTGTTGTCAGATGATGAATTTAAAAAATAGAAACACTTGGCAGGAAGTTGGTTTAAATTAATCAGATTTCTAAAATCCATTATAAGTGCAAATCAGTTTTGTGGAGTTTGATTGTGTGCATATTTTTTATCATCAACGTTTCAGATCACACACAATGATCCATCATCAGGATGAAGAGAAGGCAAACATACCTGCATATCCAGTTTTTGCAAGAGGTTTTTGAGGGTAGCAATGTGGGCCATTATGCATCTGTTGAATACAGCCCAGAGCTTCCTGGGAGGGAAGATGAATCAAAGGATTTTCTTGCTTGTGACGATGTTGTGTATGAGATTATTTTTGGAGAAGGAACATGTTGTTTTGGTTTGGGAACTACAGAACAAATTGATTTACTGTTGCTCATGGAGAAGGTGATGAAATGAAGTTGAAACAAGTGTTGACTGTTCTAGATGAGTTGTTTGTTGAAGGTATGTGATAGAGAGATTAAATTATTTCTGATTGTGGATTAATGTATAAGCTTGTGCCTGGAAAAGTAGCTTCTGAAGATGACTTTGTCAAGAAAATTATTAATTCTGACTTGGCATGGAAAAGATTAATTTTAGTGTTTGTGAACAGAATAGGCTAAGTTGAGATCTCTGATTGGCCTGGTTGTAGTGTGAATTTAGAAGTGAAATTGTAGGGTATGTTACAGCACATGGCTGTACGGATTGGACCTCAAGGGAGAGATTGTTGGGAGTGTGAAGTTCAACATCCCAAGCCTTCATTTTTTAGCTGCTAAGGCCCAATTGGTTGCAAACATAGGAATTGAGAATAAGAATGGCTATTCCAATAACAGTTTTTTTTTTTTTTGGAATGGACATAAGCTCATTTTAGGGGTAAAATGGAAATATATATTCCTATTCCTTAGCACTCCAAACGGAAAATAGAAAACATATTCCTAAGGGCCCGTTTGGTTGCTGGAATACAACCCGAATAGGAATAGGAAATTAGAATATGATTTGTATTCTTTGTTTGGTGTGTGGAATAGGAATAGGGAATAGGAATACGTATTCTCATTTTAGCCCCAAAATGAGCTTTTGTCCATTCCAAAAAATACCTGTAATTGGAATTGCTATTCTTCCATTCATTTTAACTTTCTCAAATTTGATTAAATTTTCAAATCCGCTTTGACCTGGGGTGAGCGCTGGAACTTTGTTTTCAATATTTTCAAATATTTCAGCGATTTTCCAATGGCGCTGATTGCATCTTCAGAAATATTTTCAAATGGCGCCGATTGCAAGTTAACCCTATTCCAACTTAAGCTTGCATAACCAAACAAGGGATAAACAAGATTGGATTGCATTTTTCCATTCCTATTCTTCATTCTCCATTCTCATTCAAATTTTCTATTCTAATTCTCAATTCCTACGCTTGCAACCAAACGGGCCCTAATTTCCTATTCCTATTCCAAAAACCAAAAGGGCTTATGAATGTACAAAGAGATGTGTACATGTACGTGTGATAATAATTAATGATATAGTTTCCAGCTTTCCTGTGGATGGAGAAAATTAATGGTGAACCAAGTAATTTACATTGTGCTGTGTTGCGTTATGTTTGTCTCTATTTTTCTTTTATGTGGTTAAATATGTTGTCTCTGCTCGTTTTATAATTCACAGTATACTCCATCATCCCCAGAGATTTCAGAGTATTGAAATAAAAGTAGTTGCATTCGATCACTTTGAAACATTAAAAAAAATGTGAAGATTTCTTCGTACTAAACAAAATCAATGATGAAATTCACGTCAATGTGTAGAGATAACTTACGAAGCCTCTTTGGCGGAATCTTCAGTTTTGACGTTCGAACTCTGCTGCAAATAAAAAAGATATTGACTTAGTTAAAGCTAATGAATTACAATTATACTAACGTATGAGAATCCAAACGTAGTTTACTCTTCCGAAATCCATAATTTTGTTAGAAGTGAGAAAATTGTCAGAAAATTTTGTATGAACAGAATTGAAACTTAATACTAACCCCTATATAAAGATTAAATAGATCCTGGACTGCCACTCGCATTGCCTGAAAAGAGGAAGGCCTTCTGCTCTCCATTACCTAAGCTTAGCGTTGCTTTGCTTTTTCCTCGCCTCTGCAAAATCGGCCCAGGTTTGTATATACAAAGAAAAAAGTGCAAGATTTACACGGAAGATATATTCTTTCAGCTTAAGGCGTATTTATACACGTAGGCTTGGGTATTTACGGGGTTTAAAAAACATTTTGCGGAGGCCTCTTCTCTCCTCCTAGCCTTCACCCTCTCTAAATGGTTTGTGAATATTTGGGAGTTTCGATATTGACATGGGAGTTAGCGAGTTGAATTTAAGAGTTGTGTTTGACCAAAGTACAAGGTGAACGGGATGTATTTTCTTTGAAAGTTTGGGTTTTTAACAACATTACCGAGACTTAATCTTCTTTCATAACTACAAGGTGACCGTGCACTCATCTACGGAATTGTTTGGGATTTTTTCCACTTTCTTTTTCAAAAGAGAATCTAGGTGTAAGGCATTGGCCTACAGATTGATGCTTAGAGCAAGCTTAGTTTTCTAATAAGAAGATCTTGTGTTTGATTCTCATTGGAGGTTAAATAAGCTTAATAAAATTTTAAAAAATCTAGGTGTATATCAAGAGGTCAATAGATATTTGTGTTGACATAATGAAATGAAATGATATTACTAACATCCACAAGAACAAAGGTCTATGGAACCAAAAGGGGATCCACTAAATATCTTATTGGGATTTTTCCAAGCTGTCCCTTCTTTTGTGGAGCTACATTATCAAGGCGCCACCTTGTGAAGTCTTGGTCCCTCAAAAAGCTCTTTTTATGTTGTTCCCTTGTATCGTGTCCATAAATTGGCCCTGGATGTCTTTGTATGTCATACACTCCTTGATATAGTGACATTTTGTCTCCACTACGCTCTCGTTACAAATTCTCTCCTCCCACCTTTCTTTAGGGATCTTCCATCTATCGGTTTCACACCTCAAGTGATGTGAATCGGACCTCGGTTGAGCTATCAAGATTCCTGACTTTCCTCTGATGTCAACTCCTAGGTATTCTTTGTTGTTGTGGTCGCAAGTGTGGTTAAATTCGTTGACATAGTAAGTCTTCCACTGGGAACATAGGCTTCCATTGGGAACATGCCTGCTTCAACCAAAAGAAACTCATAGGGAATTTAAAAATCTCATTCAAATATAACATATTAAATATATATTTTTATTAATAGTATAGTATAATAATATTATATCAAATTATAAAATAATTAATTATATAAGTATAGTATTATTAGTTTTATTATATTAAAAGTATAATATTATTATTATTATTATTCTAATGGTTAGATATTATTGTTTCTATTTTTTCAACCAATTTTATTTTATTTATAATTATAAAAATAGTATTTTTCTTAATTCTTATTCTTATTAGTTTGGGTAAGTAGAAAAATATTTTTTCCACAAGAAAAATCAACTATAAATTTTGAAGTATTCAATTTATTAAATATAGTGTTTGTTTGTAGATTTTTGTAGTATTATTGGGAAGTATTTAATTAATGATTGTCTTCTAAAACGGTAATTTTTCAAAGATAGCCTCAAACTTCCAACACAAATTATTTCTTATCTACCTCACAAATAATTAAGAAAAATAAATAAATGCATCTAAATGAACCTTAAAAAACTCATAATGGAATCTTCTACATCTGCCAAAAGAATCTACGAGAAAAGTGGAGAAGAATATAATTCATCAAAGTGTGTTATATGCAATTTGTTATATATGTATATCAATCTTTAAAAAAACTCATTATGAAATCTTTTATGTTTGCCCAAAAATCCTACCAAAGAGTGGAGAACTATATATATATATATATATATATATATATATATATATATATATATATATATATATATATATATATATATATATATATATATATATAGTTTATTAGTTTAATTTTTGGAGGTCATTGAGAGGATCTAGAAAAGATTTTTATGGTCAGGAATTGAAGACCACAAAAGGTTACCCCTTATATCTTGGGACAGAGTTTTCCTTCCTAAGAGATCATGAGGTTTGGGGTTGAGAAAGATCAGATTGTTCGACCAAGCTTTATTGGCTAAATAGGTTTGGAGAGTTTTCTTAACTAATCGGGAATGGAGCAAAAAATTTAACTCTAAATATATGTTCATAACTCTAAATTTCAAAACTTTTTGGTTTCTAATGATATCCCTAAGGGATCTTTCATTTGGCCTGGTTTTCTTAAGGCTAAACAAATGGCTTCCTTAAAAGTCAAATGGAAATCGAGAAATGGTGCTTCTATTCTTTTTTGGGAGGACAATTGGTTGGTTTCTGGTATCTTAGAGAATATAGATATTTTAAGTGTTTGGAAGGATCAATCTATGACTAGATATGAGATGAGTGGCTAATTATTTGGTCGGGGGTGATTGGGTTAAACTTGGTGATATTTCTCCTACTCTTCAGCGTCTAATGACTTTTTTCTCTTATGTTGTATTGAGTAACAAGAGGGATTCTCTAGTTTGGGAAGCTACAACTTCTAGTAATTTCTCTGTGGCTTCAACTTATCAGGTAATCTCAAGTGACCAAGGGGATCCTCCTTGTTGGACCAAGGCCTAGATTTTGGCTCTCACCCCTAAAGTGAGTATCTTTTTTTGGATTCTTCTTCAATTCTTACCATAGATAGTTTGTGTAAACGTGGATTCTGCATTCCTAACATGTGCATCCTATGTTGTCCAAATGTGGAATCTATGAATCACCTATTTATTCACTACTCTTTTGGTAGATAAGTTTGGTCCATTTTTCTGGATAGACTTGGTCTTTCTTAGATATTCCTAGTAGAGTGCTTTTCACAATGGTTATTTTCTTTTAATACTTCCAAGGAGTTTAAACTATTGTGCTCTCTCTCTCTCTCTCTCTCTCTCTCTCTCTCTCTCTCTCACACACACACACACACACACACATATTCTTTGGGGCATTTGGAAAGAAAGGAACAACAAAATTTTCAAGGATAAGGCTCAACTTTCTAAGGTGATCTATTCTAACATTGAAAGTGCCATGTGGTGAATTTTAATGCTAAAGGGTGTGGTGGTCTTAGTCCAAGGATAATTATGGAAAACATGCAGTTTGGAAAGCATCATGATAAGATAAGATTGGAGAGTAGATGTCAGATGGTCATCTCCTCCAGAAGACTAGTGTAAGGTTAATTTTGATGGGGCAGCTAAGGGTAACTCTAGGTTGGATGAGTGTGGGGGAGTGATAAGAAATCACTATGACCATTGTCTGGTTGTGGTGGCACTTCCCTTGGGTATCCAAACCAACCACTTTGTTGAGGTAATAATTACTCTTTAGATTAAAAAAATGGCTAAGGATTATGGTGTTTTGGTTGGAGGGTCACTCTATGAATATAGTAAAGTGTCTTAATGGGTCCTCTAGTCCTTCATGGAATATTGAGAACATTATAAGGGAGATAATTGATATCTTAAAGTGGGTGTTTTCCCTGTATTTTTGTTATTATGTGGTGGGAATGCATTCTAATAGATTAATAACATTGTGTTGGGAGAGGCTTGTGCCCCCACTATTATTTCTTTGCAATCTATGACATTTTGCACATATTCTCCATGTTTCATGCACTTGATAATGGGGTCTCCTTTAACATGATGAAAACCATAGAAGTTATTTTCATTCTAATACGTAGCCTTAGGTTGACTATCATCTAGTGGTTGTGTCTATAGATAGATGATGAGATTGTTCTTTACCAATTTGTCAAAGATGACATCAAGTGGTTCCCCTAAGGGATAATAAGATCTATCGGATCTATTTTGACCCCATGGTTTTTTTGCAATTGTGATAGTTATGGTGTTTTTTTGATTCACAAGTTCTTGTGGAGATGATGTTTATGCATTTTGTGGATATTGTTGTTGTTATAGTTAGTGATATAGTTGTTGAAAGAATGCATTTTGTTGTTGATATGACAATTTTTTTTTGAAATGCTTGTTGATAAGAAAGGTTTGATGTGTTGAGTGTTATGCCGACTACATGAGCATATTGTGTATCTATGGCACCATCTATTATTGTATTCTTGTTCTTATTCTAGTGTCAAGATTTATCCTTTCATTATCCCCACTCTTGGGTGTTTTATTTGTAGAGTTTAATGTCTCCATTATTAATAATCCCTTTCTTTAGTTCATGCTTTTCTCTTTGATTTATTTGCATGTTTGTAGGCAATTCATGACCATGTAGTGTAAAATATTAAGGTTTATATTACTCATGAACATTTTGACAAGGTGTCACTCTAGTAAGTTGCATGATATCTGAGTTGTGAGGGTTTTCCACCTCTATGAGAAGTTAGTGAGCCTTTCACCTCCCTTCTATTTGGTGTGGACTAAATAAACCACTCATAACTTAGTTTCAATAAGGTGAGCATACTATGCCACAAAGGCTTCTAAAAGATCTATGAATGTGTGCAAATGTCATAGAGTATCCGATGGAACCACTCAAGAGCACCCCTCCCCCCAAGCTTTTAGGGAAGAGGTACATGAGAAATATATCACTATAAGCCACCTCTTGACAATTCATGTAAAAATCTTTTACATGTTTGACTAGATCCCCCTTTCCCCTAAATTCATCAAATTTAGGGATCACAAAGTGTTTGGGAAAGGTTGTTGTTGTTATAGCCCTGCCAAAGGGATATACATTCTTGAATTTGAACATCTTGGCCTTAGTGTCATCCTTTGATGCTTTGATGACATTCTTCATCTCTTCCCCACTTTAGATTTATAGGTGTCATAGAAGGTGGAAGGTCTCACAATGTTAAGTGGGATGAATGTGGTTGGTTGGTAGTAGTAGTAGGGATAGGAATACTAGTTGATTTGGATTGCGCGGTGATAGATTGTTGAGGTGTAGTGTAAACCAAGGATTGTGTGATGATGGATTGAGTGGTTTGGGGGATAAAGGCACTTATAAGGGTAGATCATGCATTTGGGTCTATGACCTGTTGTATTATGGGTTGATAACCTTCATTTGGATCAACAAAAGGATTTTTGGGATCCATAGGTGGCACAAACATGTCGTATAGGGGATGTGAGTGGTCTTCCCTCCCTGATGGTGGTGGTGCTCTTCCAAAACCAAAGGCACTCACATTGTCTCTTTGTAAGTTTTCCATGATGGTGTCTTTGTTCCTATAAATGATGGCATTGATAAGGATCACATTTCCAAGTTGGTTCATGAATGCCTCTAAGGTTTGTGTAGTAGGTCTCAAATCTTCTAGATTTTGGGGAGGTGTCTCAAATGTAGCAATGAAGGCATCTGGATTAGGTTGTCTGCTAGTCATACCACTACTAGGATTGGGATCCATATCTTCCTTCTTCTTCCTTTTGTTTTTATTTTGATGTGTGGTGGGTGGCATGAAATGATGATGCACCTAAGGGTGGGATGTAAGATGATATGATAATGAATACAAAGTGCAATATGAGTTCTAAGAGCTTATAAAATATGGGATGACATCTATCCTATGATGTAAAGGATTTCCTAGGATCTAAAGATGCAATATCAATACAAAGAGACAATGTGTAGTGATGCAAAGGATGATGATGGAGGATTGTATCCTAAGGATGTGATGCCTAAAGGACCTAAGGGATTAACAATGTGATGTCAAAGTATGAGAGGTGTTACCCTATATGTAAGCTTAATATGTGGTGATTATATAAACCTAGGATAAACTAATGATCCCTTGGAAGGCGCATGGAAACCTATAGATCAAGGTGATGGGGGACACAAGTGACAAAGAAATAATACCCTAGAGATAGTGTGATGGAAGCAGGATGTGGGATAGGTAACTTTAACAATAATGACACCAAGTGTTTGGAGGTGATGGAGGATTTAATTGGATAATTATTTGTTTGACCAAGGATTTTTCTAAAATGTGTTATGAGGATGATGGACCTATGAATTCCTGTGAGAAATAATGAACTGTATGATGATTCCTAAGATAAAAATCTATGATGGAATAAGTGCACAAAGTGTGAGGAAGAATATGGATATCTAATTGTAGTAGTTGTAAGTTGTATTTTGATCTAATTGTAGTAGTTGTAAGTTGTGTTTTTAAATAGGGGTATAGTTAACACCGCATTTAGATTTCAAGTTATCAATTTTGCACTCCCACTTGACTTGTAATGCATTTTCAATGCCTTCTTTTTCAAATTAGTATAGTCTATCAATTATTGGATTGGGTGTTACTTTCTTTCATTCTAATTCTATCTCTCTATATATTGGTGATGGTTTGAGTTTGACCTTTTTAAACTTGGGTTTTGGTTGATCAAACATGGAGGCTCAACTTGACTATTTGGATAAAACATAACTTTCAGCTTGAGACAGTGACTATGCTAAGTATATCTTGACCTAGGTTGGATGACATGTAACTTGGGTATCAAGTGTGTCAAATGAGAAAATGGTCCCTCAAAAGATAAAGTAATAACCTAGTTTTGAGTAAAAGGTAAATAGAACAGAACAAGCATAGGGTTGTTGTGAATGGACTTGCTAACAACCTTTCAGTAAACAAGGGTAAGACTCCCTGATAATGAATATGATGAGTGAACAAACAATATTTCAAAGGAAAAAGCAACTTTGAGAGAGACAAACAAGTGATCTCTTTGGAAAAATGGATTTGATATTACCAAATGTGTATTTTCAACAAATGTTTTTCACATAGTATATTCACAAAATAAAGGCAATTCAAGCACACATTATCCTTAAGGTCAAATTGGCTTCAATATATTACTTGTTATGCCTTCTAAGAGGAGCCCATCTTGACGTTTTATTGTTCTAGTGTGATATTTACCTCTCAATCAAAGAGGTGATTTGATACAATATTTGATCAAAAAACTTACACATCAATAAACCTTCAAGGTATGGAAAATAGAAGCCTTCCTTCTATGAGGGCAACGACTCTTGGGGATGAATTCCAAGTAGTCTTATGCCTCTACTAGGGAAAACACAAATGCCATGTAACTTCAAAGAAACCTTATATTCTCTTGCACCATGAGTAACATACAAAGGATAAAAGGGTGCTTACAAATTTGGTTTGTAATAAGATCCACGCTCTAGCATCCCCCTAATCAGTACGATGAAGCTAAACTATACATTCAACAAATAAAGAAAATACAACATATATGAAAGGACAAAAGAAAACAAGAAGGAGAATGCAACCCAAGTATGATAAGCTCCCCAAATGTATCTTTGATGCTTATATGTGTCCAAATGATGGTTGATTATGTGCTCAAGTTTCATGGGTCGGGATTAACTTTGAAGGTGAGTGAAGGATTGAACATTGGATTTTGAGATGGATTTGTGAATGAAGTTTTGTATAGAAAGGGTTATGATGGATGGTGTTTTTTCTTCAAACCAACATGATAACTTTGCATGAAAAGGTGGATGGATTTGTGAGAGGGTAAGGGTCCAATTTATAGGCCAAGGGATAGTAAAATGGAAGGTCAAGATGCAATATGGAGAAATTATGAGGGAGGGCTAGGATGGCAGGAAAGGGAAGCACATGAATTATACGTGTTTAGATCCAATGGTAGGATAACACTTTTCACAAGATAAGTGAGTGTGAGAGGATGGAGGAATGTGACATTTTTGGAGAATGGGAGGTGACAAACATGAGTTATGAGGGTTTAGAGTGCATAAGAGGGATGTAAGAGAGTGTAAGGGACGTGTAAGGGGAATTTCAGGCAGAATTTCAGGCAAGTGGTTGGGGATGTAAGGGATGTGAGTGATGTGACAAGAGGGTGGAATTCAGTTTGATTTATAAAGTCTTAATCCATGCTTAAAGTTTTGCAAATGTTTAGGGGGTTTATTAAGCTTTGGTTAGGGAATACATCAATATGCAAGTGATATTGTTGGAGAAATGCAAGTGGGTGGGTTAATTAAGTGGGGTTAATTAGATAATAAAATGGATTAGTATAGGTGAATAGGTTGATTTTGATTTGAACTCTTAAGTTAGGATTGTAGGAGTTGATGAAATCCAGCTCACCAAGATCACCTGCATGCAAATAGCTTGCTGAAGAGAAACCAAAGGAGCAAGAGCTTGAAGAAAACAAAGCAAGAGAAAATATTTCACAATAGGAAAAATGAAATTGCTATGTGAATGGATGATTTTAAAATGAGAGAGAGACCGCTTATAAAGGCCTCAAGGAAGCTTGTAGAACAAGCTTGGAAGGTGGTAGAAGATAAGGTTGACAACTAAGCACACTTTCCACAAAAAGGTGGAACATGCTAGAAGGGAACAAACCCCCATGTTGTCAACAACTCATCACTACAACTATTAACTACATGCATTAACCTAAGTAAGCTTAAGTAATAGAATAAATAATTAATAATTAATTAATTAATTACTCTAATAAGGATTAGGTTAGGGGTTTATGCCATGATTGGAGGATTTTGATTTAATTGATTTATTAAATCAAATGAATAGTTTTAGAATTCAATTAAATAGGCTAGTGCAATTATTTAATTCAATATAGGAATAAGGGATGATTTATAAATTAGGCTATAGGTTTGTCATTTGATTATTAATTGGATTGTAGTCAATTAATTGGATTAATTAACTAGGGGATAACATAAATTATTTAAATATTAAATAATTAATCAATAATGCCTTATAAGATGACTAAATAGGATTACTTAATTATGTAATCAGATTTGGGTATCTACAATATGATGTGAACAACCACTATCAATAATCAATGTATCTATCTTATTGATTTGAGAAATAAGGTCTGAATTTTCATCTTCATACCTTTCTTCTTTTGAATCATTCTTCATAGAAACATAGACCACTTTCTCACATTCTTCTAAGTCATCGGATTCATCATCAATTTGGCCTTCATCAATTAGGTAACATGATTTCTTTATTTTATCCTTGTTGTCTTTGAATTTTCAACATTTGTTCTCCTTTTTGTCCTTCTTATCATTCTTGTCATTGTCAACACACCTACATGCAATATGACCAATCATGTTGCAAATAAACATTTTAGAGGATATTTACGTTTATGCTTTCATTTTCCTCTCAGTAACCTCTTTGCTAACAAGGCTTTGAGTTCTTCTTGTTCTTTCTCCTCAGATAGTATGTTGTCATAATGACTTCCACTTGAACTATGGTAAACTCTTTCATTTTATTTCCTTGAACTACCAATGGTTAGAGATGTTTTGAAAGAAGTTTCAATCTTTGGTATGCACTATTATCATAATTATTAATCGCATATGCAGTCAACCTATTGATCAAAGCATTAAGAGTAACATCATTACCATTTATGGGTCTAAATTTTTGAATAGAAAAAACTCTAATATAGGTAGGAGATTTCTTAGAACTTTTCTTACCACATATTCTTCACTTATGATTTCGCCAACTCCTTTGATAGCACTAACCACTTCCTTGATTTTTTTGTAGTATTGTACAAGTTTCTCACCTTCTTGCATTTTCATGTCATCAAACTTTCCTCCAAGACTCCCAACCTTCACCCTCAGTACATTCTAGTCACCTAAATAAATAAGTGAAAAAAAATTCCACACCCCCCTTGTTGTAGTGCAATTCTTGATATCATCATATTCTGCATCAATTAGAGAGGAATCTATGTCAATCATTAAGTCAGTTTGTGTTCTAGCTTTTCCCTCATCTTCTCGACTGTCATAGGTCCAAGTGGTGGTGAATTATAGTGATTATCCAGGTAGTACAATGCATAGTCTCTAATTCTAGATAGATACAATCTCATCCTTCTATTCCATGAGAAGAAGTGTTCCTTGTTTAACTTGGGTACCTCTGTCTTATACATCTTTAGATCTTTAGCTCAAGTCTTTTAAACTTTTACCTCTAAGCATAAAATGCTTTGGTACCAATTATTGGATAACTATGAGGGTGGGGTGAATCAGTTATCTGAAGTCCCTTAAAATTAATATGTACCCTTTTAAAATTATCAAAAAATAAACTTTACTAATCCAATTTTGAATGCAACTAACCAAAAATAGTTTACAACTTTAAGCATATGAAAAATGAAATGGCACATAACACATTCAATCACACTTTATCACTAGTATTTAACATGGAAGTCCAATTTGGGTAAAAATCACCAGGGAGTTGTCATGCACAAATAAATTCACTCTTCTTAAGTGATCTCGGTTAAGATTCATCCATGTTAAAGGTTACAAACACATTTAGTAAATGTGTATTAGGGGATTTTCACAAAAGATCAACTAGATCTATCACTACTCAATGAGTGGCTTTATTGAATAACTTGGTGCACTCATTATAATGACACCTTACAAACGATTTAGAATAGGACTATTAAATCCACTTGATTAAGAGATTTTTTGCTACAATTGTTAGAAAGAACAATGATATTATCTTTAGAAATAATAACTACCTTTTCCTATTTAGATCTCTTTTTTTCTCAATACTCTTCTTCATACTCTTCCTTGTTGGTTGATCAGTACAAACACTTTATATCATCTATTTCCTTCTACACAATGACTCTTTTATCTTTGTTTGGTTATCAAAAACAACATCATTCTTACTCATCTCTTATGTAGGCATTGTTTTACCACTTAATCACATTCATTAGGGTTTCCTTGAATTCCTTTCATCTATGTGGCACTTGAAAAAATATTTTATGCACGGTGCCATCTATAATTCATCTTGGAACTTGAACTTTTCTTGTAATTCATGTTGGAAATTAAAAACTCCAATCATTTCCACATTTATATATCATATCTTTCGACATGGTCCCTTAGGTGTTATTTTATCACCTTTTTCACCATATCTTCTAACTTCAATTTTTCTCACTTATTTCAACACCTTCTCCAAGGTCTCTAGGATCCCTTTCTAATATCCCCCCTCAATAACAGGTTAACTTGTGTTGACATAATCTAGGAAGAGGTTGACCTAGATTAAACTCTTTTATGAGGAAATGTTATCATGGGTCTCCCAACAGGTAATGCAAGTCCTTACTACTATCTATAAGCCTTGTAGGATATATTGTAGGCTACTAGACTTAATCCTTCAGTATTAACCATCTTTCCAATGCCCAAATATATAGGTAAAATAAACCCTCATAGTCTCACAATAAAAGTCCTCCAGGAAACAGTAACACAGTAATGGAAGATAATAAATTATTTCTCAAAAATTATAAATCCAATCTCCCAGTCACAGAAAATCACAAATAGGAGATTTAAGTTCCAATGAAACCACTATACATCAGCAATGACTTCAAACAATCTTTAGAAACTCAGAGACCCTTATACTTTAGCAAGGGCTCATAATTTAAAACTTGGGAAAAGCCACAAAGGCACAAAAAGAAAAAATATATTCAAGCATGTTTTTCCCAATGAAATGAGCTCTCATTTATAATCTTTTGCTGGCCAAAGTTTTCTAAAATTATCCACTTCAAAAATTATGGAAGTTTCCCAAAAAACTCAACACTGGAAACTTTCCAGCGTACTTTTTAGAAATATCTCTTAATGTAATTATTATAATAATATAAATACCATTATAATAATGCAACTTAATAATTTTTTAATAAATAAGAGCTCATGCAACTATTAACCTAATTTACTACAGGTGGTGACCAACTGCCAAGCCATCTACTGCGCTGCCAAAAACAACAATTGCCAATAATAGACTTACTAAAAATTGTGAGTGCTCCACTGGGACCCCCAAAACACCTCATCAGCTCACGAGGGTCATCATGATGAACTAACTCCATCAACTACATGGACTTTCCAAAAATGGAGACACTACAAAGTATTACCCTTCTTCTTTACCAATACAACCGATGAAGCAAAGGGGGCTTACTCAGCTTGATGTGTTCCATATCAAGCAACTCTTGTATAGTCTTCCCAATTTCATCCTTGATATGCTTTGAGTTCTAGTAAGGTGTAATCATAATGGACTCAATGCCCTCCTCCAACTCTATAATATGGTTAATCCCTTTGTCAGTTGGTCTACCGAGTGGTAAATCACTAAACACTTTGGAGTGTTTAGTCCTCAATTATTGAATGTCAAGATGGTCAGTTGGTTTATTTGTACTATCCAAGGTAGGCATCATCATGCACTCTATTTCCTAATCAATAGAATTCTCATAGTGAACCAAGTATTGCATGCATCTAAGAGAAATCTAGTGAAGCTCATCACTCTTGATAACCTTAATGACTTGTGGTTTTCCATTCATGATGATTCTCATCTCCATCCTCTTTGTGTTGATGTAAATGTCCTTAAGAATATCAAACCATACCATGGTAAGAACTATATCTATGTTGTCCATATCCACCAAATTAAATTCTACCTTAAATACATAAGTATTCAGCTTAACTGGAGGATCTCAAATCATCTTGTTATACCTAAGGGTGTAGCCATCAACTACCTAAACCTATAATCCCTCAAAATCCTTAGTATAAATCCCCCTCCTGAAAATCAATCATAAATTAATAAAGTCATGCATAGCACCTGTATCAAAGAGTGCAATCACTTGCTACCCTTCCAAGAGTCCATGCATCCTAAAAGCTCCTTCCTTGATCATGCTAGAAATGTAGGCAACCTTGAGGTTGGAATTATCTACCTCATCATCATCACCTATAACTCTATGTATCATGATCATAATTAGCTATTTATCCTATGAAATTAGAATCATCCTCATCATCATAAAACCACTCCATCATTTTATTCTTGCCCTTAGGCTTCATAGGGAAATCATGATTAACATAATATAATTCCCCATGCAGTAAAAACACAACTTCTTCCTCCTTAAATCATTGATAGTTTCCTAATCTAAGGGGGCTTCCATAGGATGTTTAGAATCCACTTTTCCTTCCTTCTTAGGGGTTGCCCTATCATAAGATGAACTAGAAGGCTTCAAAGAAAACTTACCTCTAGGTGTAGATACCTCCAAATTCCTAGCTTTCTTCATGGCCTCCTAAAGAGAAGGTGCGTGGAAAGACTTGACCCAACCTTTAAGTGGCTCAACTAGGCCCTCTATGAAAAGAAAAACTCTCTTCCAGTCTAATATATCGTACATCATCACTAAAAGTTGTTGGAACTCACTAATGAAGGTGTTGTCAGTAAAATCCATATTGTAGCTAACGGGTAGAGTTGTATCTTGAAGGGCACATGATGGTTGAGTCATGCCTTCGAGAAAGTATGAATGGACTATTGGATCATCATTGTAATTGGAATTGCATATTGCTTGTATGAATTAAGTCTTTATTCTGTGTTACATTCTAATATCTATTAATGCCTCAAGTTTATCAATTGTTTATTCTTTCTCCTAGGTGAACCTATTTTTTTCTTAGTCCCAACAACTATTATATAAGGAGGCTTGGGAATTTCATTTACAAACACAATTATTTCATAAGAATCAAGAGTAAACATACATGCATTCACGAGTCTTCAAGAATTCATCATTTATAAGTATTTCCTTCTTAGATGAAACCCCTTTCTTCATGGTGGTAGTGGGGTTTGGCTTCTAAGGAGGAGATCCATCATTCCAAATCATTCAACTTCTTCCATCCTTCATTATGGAATATCACATACATTCTTATTCATGAGGCTTTTTCTTCCTTTATTTCCTTATGGTTTCCTTAAGTGAAGGCTATTACATTTGCATACTCAATTACATATTTAATCTAATTGTATCTGTAAAGGTAATTATATTTTTCATTTTATTTATTTAATCCTACTACATGTTATCTTTTCCTTTATCAATACATTTACATCTCAATTTCAAGGTTGGTTCCTTAATCTAGGGCTTAACCAAGGCAAGACCTCATCTGCAACCAATTTTTTTTTACTGTGTAGGAACATGATAGCGTAATTATGATCATAAATCTAAAAATCATCTACCTAACATTTCCAAAGAAGTTGGGTAAGATTTTCTACTGTCTCTTAAGAACATGATGAATTCATGGAGAGTTTCTAGAACATGTGGAACCAAGTTGACATTGTAATGTTCCTTCTAGGACCTTAGTTGGTTTATTTTGGAATTCCCTTTTTAGGGATTGCATTGTACTTAAGGATTTTTATTTCAAATATTTCAAGAATTTTTCGTTTAATATATTTTATGAAATTTCATCACTTTCCCCATTACAAAAGTTATTTCTAAGATGGTAGAATTACTATGTGAAGGTTGCGTGAGACATACTACAAATAGTGTCCCTTAAGGCCTAACCCTAGTACAAGGATAATTGTTCATGTGCCCGAGAGTACTCTACCTCTTCCTTCCACAAAATCCCTACCCTAAGATACCTTAGTAATGGATAAGAGATAGGACTTCATGTCTATACGAATATAATTTCAATTTCTTTAATAAATAAATTTGGAATTCTATATTTATGTATGTATGTATGTATATTTTCATGTTTAATTTATTAATTGATTACTTTTATCACTTTATCACTATATTCAAAATACTTCATATTCAAGTATATAACATAAATTTATTTCCTTATAATATTAATATATTTCATAATCATTATCTCAATAGTTTTTATCTTACTCATTCAAATCCTATATATACTTATATTAATGAAATAACTCAAATAAAATAAAGTAGACATACCTTTTTTATAGTGGACACATTCCTTGATCTATGTATCTTTATTTTTACTTCCAATGTTTATATCCTCTTTTCATGTTTAAGTATTTTCTCCTTGTTATTTATTTCTTATTTCTTATGTCTTATTTCTTCCTTATTGAGGGTAATGAATTACTTATTAGACTCCTTATATTATTCAACTTCTTATACATATCTTTCCTCTTGGAAAATACAATTGGAGAGACATTTACTAATAGTGTAGAGTGCCATATCATTCGATTAATGAAGACAGTTTGAAAATAGGAGATAGTAAGGTGAGGTAGTCAAGTTATTGAGAAGAGAAGTTAAGTATCATGGAATTGCAACAGACACTTGATACATTGGTCATTGACAAGATAAGGTGTTGTTTAATCATAATATGAAGTAAAGAAGGCAAGTTAATTTATCTATGAAATTAATGACATTAATTTGAGTAAAACTCTAAGTTTGACCGAGTACCGGTGTCAGTCGGTCAATGAAGTAGAAGATAAAGGAAGTTAAGAAGAAGTTGGACAAATAGTATAAGCCCAGTGATAGTTATAACTAATTCACCCCCCACCTAGTTATTCTAATGATTCTAACACTTTCCACCTATATTTCCATAAACTTTATGGTTCTTTATGTCTTTTTCCTTCTTTTCATTTATCCATATGATTTGATTTCCCTATGTAAGTGCTAAATGGGATGGAGTTGCTACTATATATTTTCAGCTATATAAATTGTTTTGCTATATATTTTCATCTATATAAATTTTGATGCTATATATTTCTAGCTATGCACTTGATATACTAGTTATTTGTACTTTCGTCTTTTCAATGGTTCCTTGACATTATTCTTGAATGGTTGTTGATATCAATTTTGGCGGTCAAGGGATGTGATATTTCCACCTTTCATTAGTATTGTCTCATAAATTGGTGATTGCCACCACTAAAATATTGTTAAATAATTCAAATATTTGTTTAGTTGGTGCACACACATACATATATCTGTGTGTATATATATGTATATATACATATACATACACACACACACATATTTGTGTGTGTGTATACATTTATGTATATATGCATACATACATACATACATACATATATATATATATATATATATATATATATATACATACATATATATATATATATGTATATATGTATGCATATATATATATATATATATATATGCATACATATATACATATACATATATATATGTATGTATGTATATACAAATGTATATGTATATATATGTATGCATGTATGGATATATATACATACATACATATGTATTTATGTATATATATATATACATATACATATATGCATATGTACATATGTACATATATATACATACATGCATACATATATATGTATGTATGTATGTATATATATGTATATATATACATATATACATACATATATACATATATATACACACACACACACATGTACATAAATATGTATATGTATATCTATACATATACATCTACATGTACATGTACATGTGTGTGTGTGGGTTTGTACTATTGGAAATTACAATTGGAACAATTGTTATGTTGTCATTGATGTCAAACCTTAATGGTGGGACAATGGATACCTAGGTAGAGTACCATATCATTTGATTGATAAAAAGGATTTGAAAAGAATAGGTAATAAGAAGACCTAGTGGAAAGGTTGAGTTATGTAGAACTAAAATGGGCACTTGATTAGTTGGCACATTGGCAAGATAATGTGTTGTTTAGTCATTACATTAAGTGAAGAAGATAGTTGAATTGAATCCCAGTAGAGATTATCAATGGAAGACTAAATGCATAGGCTAAAATGAGCAATAGAGTGGAATATTAATGAACTTATAGTTGAAACCAAGCTCTGCTAGTATCGATCGAGTGAACAGTAGAAGCTGAGACAATATAGTGTCGGTCAAGCATTAGTAAAGACTGAGTATTAGAAAGTTAAGATTGAGTGAAGACAAAGCATGCCAAGAAAGAAAGCTAGTATTTATCAAGTTGTGTAATAATGAATAAGGTTGAGGAACACAATATTGACTGAGTGACAACATTTGATAGTTTGTGAAGAAATTCAAATTCCCAAGTGACACAGTTGAATTTTCAGATTAATCAAAGTATGTGAAGGATAAACATTGATGAGATGGATCATTTAATGCACGGTAAACCATGTTTGAGAAATCTTAGGCATGGATTCAAAGATAATTTTTGAGAAGTATCTAGAAAAAGAAGAAGGAAATAAAAAGATTGAAGGATTCAATGAATCTGACCTAACCCTAAGATCATCGGTGATGTTTAAGTGGAAAAAGGTCAAAGCTACCAATTTAAGGAGGCATAAGGATAACCTAAAAAGGTTGGATAAGTTTTTGATTTTGTTGATAGGTGAATTTGAGCAAAAGGTTGTGAAGAGCTGAGAAAAGGTGAAGAATATATACCTTGTCACAACCTACCATAGAAAATATATCATCCTTGTAGTCCTCTACAAGCTTCACATGTATCCTATATCTATTTTTTATCTTCTCTTTGAATGTTTCAAAGTAGTTGTCCATGATACTATCAAAGTTTTCACCCATCTCTACTATATACTCATTTATTTGATATAAAACAAGGACATCTTTTCTCCATACTACTAATCCTTTAGAAGGGAAGGGATTTTGCACACAGAAAAATCAACAAGTCAAGAGTGAACCAAACTTACATGGATTGTTCTTGGAACCTTTGATGCTTTCCATGTTCTTATTGAACTAATTCAATAACAAATCAAAAAGGTCAAATGCCTTGTTATTCTTCACTATTTTGAGAGCCAGATCCACTACTTCACATGAAACACTGTTGAGATGATTGGAGTTGTAGATTTTATGAGAAATGATATGGATGCCAAATTTTAGTTCCATATCAATTACATTGATAATCTTCATTCCTCTGCCATCCCACTCGGCAAGAGTTTCTTTTCCAGTTGCACCTAACCTAGGGTTTTGGTCACTTTGTATTTGTCCAACATTGGAGGATCAATAATTCAGTGAATCATTTTCCTTGTGATAAGAATGGGTTGGTCTAACCATAACTTTCCATTATGAACTTGGCTGAGGATAAATCTTATCCATTTTGATTGAAAGTTCCCTAGCCTATGTGAAATATGCGTTAAGCCCTTAGCTTCCAGATGTTGATGCTTAGGTTTTAAAACACCATTTACACATAACTTGTTCAATGCTTCATTCATCTTGTGAGTGCCTAGTTCTTGGATAGAACATTTATAATATGAATGGATATTGTGTATGAGCAATACCTTGGGTAGAATTTGCAATAGTGCACCAACTGGGTCTAGCGCTTCTGCAATTTTTGGTCTCAATTTGAAGTTTGGTGCCATGTAATCGACTCCTCGAACCAACATTTTAGACATCCTTTTGGTTTTGCTGCTAGAAGATGCCATGCTCAATAGGGTTTTGGAAAACTCAAAATTTCTTCAACAATAAACACTTAAATCATTTTTAAGCTCTAAAATTGCTCTTAACTAGCTCTGGAAATTCACAGTGAAACAATGCATTCACTTTCTTCCTTTTAATGAATTTCCTCTTTACAATCACCATTAATGTTTCATATGTCTATTTACTCAATGACATGCTATCTTCCACTTGGTTCAACTTTTCATGCTCGATAGAAATACATAGCTCAGTAGAGTCATTATCACTCGGTATTCACATACAGTAGTTCAATGTCTCCTAACCTTGCTTAGTAGGGTCTTGCAACTCGACATAGCTCACTAAAGTCTATGATTTCCATGACCACTTAGTGATCCTTGTGCATCTTACATGTTGATATGGATCTCTTTTGCTTGACGACTACAACTAGTGAGAGATGTCTACTTCAGAGTCTTACTTCTAGTTATTCCCATAGGGATTCAAGTTGAGATACTTGAGTCACCCAACTCTTGAGTAACATCTACTTCATGACTTAGACTTGCATTCTTAAGATATTTTGGTATCATTTTTTACTTCAATTTTTTTTTGATATTGTCAACTTTAGCTTTCTTTTCATCTCCGATCCTTCCAATGTTCATATAGTTCTTCACAAGATGTCTAAGTTCTGTACAAATAAAGCATATTTTAGTGGTATCTCTTTTCCTCATATGATGTCTTACACAGTTTGATCCAATGTTCCCAAATTCACCACAATGGTGGCATCTACAACATGTGTTGTAGTCCCATCCAATTATTGCTTTCACAATCTGTTATGATGGATTCAATATCTTGGTTTTGCATTCAGAAGATTTGTGTCCTTGTTTCTTACAACTGTGACATTTACCTTCAAACTTAGGTTTCTCCTTGAATTTACTTGCTCTATGACCAGGCTTATTGTAGTTGTAACACTTTCCATTGAATTTTTCTTTACCATAACTCCAACATTTGTTTGATTTATGACCTATCTTACCACAATTATTGCAAATAGGCCTTTTATTATTTTGAGCTCCTTTCTTGGATGATTCACGTTCCTCTGTGTATCCTATTCCATCTTTGCCTTTGTGTTTGTACTGAGTTTGCTCATTCAACCGATTCATGATTTATTGAGATTTCAATATTCTTTGATTGGTTTTCTTTTTAGTGTTTAGATCATTCTGTAGTCTTTCATTTTTTGATCTTAGATTCACTAGTTCTTCATTTGCATTAGTGAGTTGATCGATGAAGTCTGTTTGCTAAAGGGATAAATGTTGAATTTTATTATTCTTTTCTTCTATCTCTTCTTTGGCTTCGTCTTTTTCTTCGATGACTTCACATAATCTTACTGACTAGATTTCTTGTTCTCTTTTCATCTTTCTAACTTCTTCTTGAAGATTGAAATTCTTTTCTAATAGGTCTTTGATTGCTTCATCAACTTCATCTAAATTTCTTTCTGGATAGATATCTTCAATTCTTTCTTTAGTGTAGAGATTGTTACTCATTTATAGTGCAAGATCTTTTCTTCTTTACAACAATTGAGAGAGTTGCTCCCTTGCTTTCTTTAGTTGACCAATGGCTAATTCAAGATTCAACTTTTCATTTTCAATAGCCTTATCTAGCTTGTATACCTCCATTGCATCTAATCTTTGCTCAAGTTGTTAAACTTCTTCTTTGAGAACCACAATGCTCTGATACCAATTGTTGGAAATATGTGGTAGGCAAGGTTACTGAGAGGGGAGGGGTGAATTAGGAACCTATAAAACTTAATCTTATTCCAGTAATTAGTCCTTCATTTAATATTACGATATAACTACATCTATGAAATAATGAAAGAAAATAAACATTCATAGCAATTTGACATAAGATATGGTGACCCAGAAACCTTCCAAATGAAAGTAAAACTGGGTGGGGATGATACCCACAAGCTATATAGTACTGCAGTATAAAGTTGTTCTATTAAGGCTTACAATCGATCACTTATGATGATTTTTCCTCTTAGGAGCAATGAGGACTATGAGGTCCACCTTGTTAAAGGATTTTACAAAACATACAATGAAGTATGCACTCGAGAAAGAGATTTATCAAAGATTATTAAGTCTCCCATGTTAAAGGATTTGACTAATGCACCTATTAGGATGAACCAATGGCTAATCTATGATCTGCAACTTTGATTTGTTGGTTGAGATTCTTTGAATTGTAATGATCACCTCACTATGATAGATAATATTTTGATGTCCCTTATACTACTTGTAGCCTTCTTGTAGCCAAATCACAACTTACTAGAGTTGACTATAATACAAGTTTCACCAAAATCGCAAAGTCAGCCCAATTGCTATAACTCGAGTTCTAAAGATTGACTCAGTGATGTTCTAATACTCAACAACCAATGTAATACTTGGCATCATCTGGCACTCGGTTGATGAAGAGGCTTAGTTCATACTGATTATTTCCAAGTAGCTTGAACTTTGTTAGCACTGTGTGACTTGGTGAAAAGTGAGAAACTTAGCATATACTGAATCACTCGATTGACACTCCATGGCTTGGTCAACATTGGATTCACATCACTAATGTTGTTGGCTTAGCAGACACTAGAGAACATGGTTAACACTAAGAAACTCAATTAACACTATGGAACTTGATTAACACTAGAGTCTCCATCACTTACACTGAACAACTTGGTGAACACTGCTACACTCGACATAAACTATACATAGGTTTTGAAGCTTGGTAGCAACTGTATATTGACTAACTGTGCGTCACTAATAGAAAAATTGACCTTAATGTCAATACTTTACATGTTCCTTCCACTAAGTATAATTTCCTAATCTATCTAGCATACCTATTCCTACTAGTGTTTCTTCTAATCCTACCATTAGTATATTGGTTCAAACTCTCACTTCGTGACAACAACAACTCTCTCAATTAACTCAATCTAAGAATAATATTCCTACATGTGCTTTTGCTAATCCCCTTTCTTTAAATATCCTTCATGTTATTATTCCACAACATGCTGAGGTACCTCATCTTGATACTTATAATGGTAAGGGAGATTCCATGATTTATGTTAAAACTTTCTAGACTATATTTTAATGATTTTTCTCATGATTATAGGCTCATGGATAAGTTTTTCCCACATACTTTTAAGGATAGAGCCTTGCAATGGTATTTCTCTCTACCTCCTTATTCTATTGATTCTTTTAAAACTCTTGCTAATGATTTCATTCAATAGTTTAAGAATAATATTGGTCCTCAAATTTCTTTAACTAATTTAATGCATTGTAAGAAGAATGTCAAAGAGAAAGTTGTTGAATTTATTGGTAGATTTAAACATTTGTATGCTTATATTTCTTATCTTGTGCTTGATTATGATATATAATGTATCTTTATTTCTAATTTACAAAAAAGACATCAAGGATAAGATTATCCTTACCGAGTATACCTCCTTTTCAAACCTATGTGTAGTGCTTCACCATTACTAGTTACAAGTGAGTCAACTTGAGAGCTCCACTCTGATGGCTCCTGTTTCTAGTGATAAGAGCAATGCCACCAAAAATTTAAACGAGTTTTCTAAATGTAATAATTTCATCAAACTCAAGTCTACAAATACAATTGATGATCAAGTGGCTACTACATCCCAAGATATGACTACTTTTTCCTCCATATTTTGTCCTAATCATCAGTATACTCAACTATTTGAGCCTTTGTCTAAGGCGATGACTAAGTTGATTCATGCTTGTGTTCTTAATAGTCCTCCTATTGATCATAGTAAATCATTTCCTAAGTCTTTTGTCTTAAATTATTTCTTTCAATATCATTGCTAGATCATGATACTCAAAAGTGTTATGTTTTGAAGAATTCTATTCAATACCTTATTATTTCTAGGGCTATATCTGTTGATGCTCAAGTTAATAATGTAGATAAATCTATTGCAACACGTAATCAAAATTTGTAGATTTACACAATCCTTTTCCTTCTCACTCAATCAATTCTATTAATCAACCTTCTTCCAATCACCATATTGAATATGATGAGAAGACACAAGAAGCAAATCATGTGGTTAATCATGATGAGTTCACCAAGAAACCTTTGATTTCTTCTCCACTTGAACCTAAATAGACACCTATTATTATCTTTAGTTAGTCGAATATGTTTAAAGCACCTAATGGTCCTCTTTACATCACTTCTATAGTTTCCCATATTCCTTCTCATGGTTGTTCCTTTTGTTGCTATGAATGTTATCACCAAAGAACACTTTAAAAAAAAGGGTTGAATAGAGATACTTATGATTATACTCCTATATTAATTCAAACTTGCAATGGTCATCTTTATCATTCTTGAGGTTTTATTATTTTGATAGTTACTTTATCAGGGAAATGTATTTTGACTAACTTTGTTGTTATTCCTACTTCTAATCAATTTCAAGTTAAGCTTGGTATTTCATGCTTTCTTCCATGCAAGCTATAGCTTATCCTATTCATAAATGCCCTAAATTTCCTCATGATGGAAATATTATTACTATTAATCATTCTCTTTATAAATCATCACATCCTAGAGATTGTGTTGAGATAAATTTTTATTGGCCATCTCATCTTGAAAAGCCACACACTTGTCTTGATCATCTCTATCTTAAAAGTTGTGAACTTGGGTTTCAGTCTCCTTTATAAGGAAGATCTCTCTTTGTAATTTGTAACCAATTCATTTTGGAATATATCAATTTCTCTTTTTGCTCATCAAGAATGTCTCATATGTGGATCTAGCAATTCCAGCCTCCATAGCTATTGCTTCTCTCTTTCTATGATAGATGTTTTCATGTAGGTGATTCTTGAAAGCTGTGGGGTTGATCTTTCATCAACTTCAACATGTATGTATGTATGTATGTATGCATATCTATATATGTACATTACTTATCCTTAAGAGTTTAACATGTCCTTAAAATAGCTCTGTCATTTATCACCTATGTCAATGATGGTCTCAATCTCTCTTTGCCATGGAACATATTTTTCAACTATTTTGTCATTAATACACATTTATGTTCATTAAATATCAAAATCTTTTCATTTTACTATTTCCCTTTAATAGTAATATTCATAAGATCGTTGATGTATACCCATTCATGTACTTAGTACCATCATATTGACCTTGATTATGTCTTGTGTTTGTATTCAATACTTCACAAGAATCTCTTTATTAATATGTTATAATCTCATTAAAGCTCTAATAAATCATTTAATTCTATTTCAATTAGCATTTGTAATTGATTTACCTCATTCTTCAAAATGAATCACCGCTACTAGCTCATCTTTGTGCATACAAAAACATGCAACTGCTAGTATTAACATATTTCATAATACATTATCTCAAAAGTTAATATTTTACTCATTATAATCCTATAAATGTTTTTATGAATGCATAGAATAAAATAAAATAAAGCAGATCTTTTTTTTTATAATGGACATATTCCTTGATTTACGTGTCTTTCTTTTTTACTTTCAATGTGTATATCATTTTTTTCATGTTTCATTGTTTTCTCCTCATTATTTATCTCCTATTTCTTGTGTAGTGGTTTCTTTGCACTTTAAAAAAAAAAATCCCTTATTGAGGGCGTTGAATTACTTATAAGACTCCTTATTTTATTCCTTATATTATTCAACTTCTTATACATATCTTTCCATGTATCTTTCTATAAACTTTCATATGGCTCTTTAAGTCTTTTTCCTTCTTTTTTATATATATCCATATGAGTTTCTTTTCCCATGTAAGTGCTTAATGGGATGGAATTTTCGCTATATATTTTCAGCTATATAAATTTTGTTGTTATATATTGATAGTTGCTTCTATGTATTTCTAGCTATGCACTTGATATATTAGCTATTTTTACTTCCATCTTTTCAGTGGTCCCTTGGCATTATTCTTAAGTGTTTGTTTATATATATATATATATATATATATATATATATATATATATATATATATATATATATATATATATATATATATATATATATATATATATATATATATATATATATATATATGGAAGTCAAGGGATGTGACATATATTTCCACCTTCCATTAGTATCATTTCATAACTTGGTAATTGCTACCACTAAAAGATATTGTTAATTAAATACTTGGTAATATCAACTATTGTCAACGATTGTATTTTGAAGGTTTTACTTATATGTATTAATCTATAACAATCCAATCTTTGTGACTTTCATATGCATTTTATTATTATTATTATCTTTTTTCATTGTTTATTATTCTAAATTTATCCAAGGAGGGGACTATAGATACACATTCTTAGAGCTTTGAGAAAAACAAGGTTTTTGGGGTTTTCTATTGTGATTGTGAATTTGTGGTTAGAAGTTTCCTCATAGTCACACATTTATTATTTTCAAATTCAAAATGTATATTCCTATTGCCTAGATATAAAAAATTGCTCAGAATTTTCAAAATCGTCGTCATGTCAAACTATGGTTATTCCTTAGATGCACCTCTTTTAAAGGTTGAATGATTTCTTCTCCTCAATCTTTGTAAGCACTTTTGTCTTTTGAATATCTTTGGCTTGTTCCTATCTTCATCTAGCACTTCAAATTTTTAAAATCTGGTTCCTGAGTCCCAAGTTATCAAAGGTTAATGAAGCATCCCAAAACACGTGTTTCATTTCAAAATCTTAACCTCTCCATCAAAAAGGTTAAGATAAATTTTCCAAAATATGTGTTTTAATTTCAATCATTAACCATTAACCTTTAAAAAGGTTAAGTATCGGGGTCCAAAATACGTGTTTTAGTTTAAAATCTTAACCTCTCCATCAAAAAAAGGGTTAAGATAAATTTTCAAAACACGTATTCCGAACCATTAACCTTGACCTCTCATCCAAAAAGGTTAAGGTTAGAGGCTCAAAATAGGTATCTCTGAGACGGTTATTAACCTCTTCATTTAGCTAATAAAGGTCAAGAACTAGAAGGAAGATGATCTCAAAGGCAGGTGTAAGATGGAAAATTACATAACAGACATGAGAGCATAAAATTGATAGTTCAAAGATTGGAAGTTGTGGCATCAGAAGATGTTATGAAAGATTTTCAAAAGTGAAACTACCTCGAACAAATGGACAAGTAAATTTAAAGCACCTTCCAATCTCCGGATGATTGTAGTGACCTCACAAGATTGGAACACATTCTTACTAAATTTGATACTCCACATAGTCAAAAGATTGTTCCAATACAAACATTGAATAGTCTCAATGCATTTGTGGGTTGTCTTTATGGTATGTGTCCAAATAGTGGTTACTGTTAAAGAATTTTGGGATCTTGGGGGGTATAAGTAATTATTCCAGCCTATGATATTATGTGCTATAGATAATCGAAAATCCACATTTGTGATGGTTTTGGTGCATTAGAATATTTCTCTATAAAGAATTCACAAAGTAGAGTGAATGATGAAGCATACAATCTATTTGAGGAAATTACATTTTATTGGTTTGTAATTGCTTGACAAATTGCTTGTAGTTGTAAATGCGAGATCTGGAAGCATAGGCAAGCATGTGAGTTGTTTGGTGAAAAATCTCAATTGATCTAGTTAGCAACATAATACTCTCTAGCATACTTAGACACTCCACATGGGTAAGAATGATGGTATAATAATATCCATAAGGGAAAGATAGGCATGTGTGCAGATTGTTGAAGCAGCAAGCATGATATGCTCGATAATTGTTTGATAAAATATGCCACATCTAGCTCATTGTGCACAATGATCACCATAGAGTCAAATATTAGAGCAATCATAGGAGAATTGAGAGTGTCAGAAAGTGTGAGGTGAGTCACACCCTACCTCTAGCCATGTCATAATATTTTCTCATGGTTTAGACATGTTGCATGAGAAGATGATGAAAGGGGTATTGTGCACCATTTATTTTACATAATCTTCACCTCATGACTTATTAAGCATAGATTGAAGGAAGAATCCAAGGCCCATGTTTGTGAGAATTCATTGACTCTATTCACAATGAGTAATGAAATTTTTGAAGGCTAAAACCATAAGAAGAACATCAACTGCAAATTGTTTGTCATAATACCCCATGAGTAGATCACTTCTTGGAAGTGCAATGATTTGGTCGCAGAAGCATATGCCATAGATCACTTTAAAATGATCCAATTGCTGTAAATCTCTTAAAGATTGCTTTTGAGTTCAATGGAAAGGTTTGAGGAAATTCACAGGTGGATAATTGGATTTGAAGATGCAGTTTCCATTAAGTTGAAGATCTTGTGATCCATCATTATGACATGGGAAATATCTTATTCTTCATGTGATGTAATGGTTCTAATTTTCTATCTTTGGCAATAGTGACTTTTATCATTTTGGGTTAATTTTTGTGAGGTTAATTAACCTCTCCGAAATTACGTATTTTGGAGGTAGTTATTAACCACGAAGGAGTAGTTCTTAACCTCCATGTCTATATAAGGAATCATCTTAGCTTTATAAAGGGACTTTTTGGACTTTTGAATAGGAGAAGACCTAGGTTGAATTTTGGTGATAAGATAATATTTGGAAAGTGTGTACAAATTTTATCTTTATAATTGAAAAATCCTCTTAGGTTATTGGTGCAAGAAAATAAAAGAAAATGCTATTTGAGTTCTCTTCTTTCAAAATCTAAATTGTTAAAAATGTTGATTCTCTTTGCAGTGAGCATTTTCATGGTATTGTTTAGATGTTTATGAATCTTTGGATCAACATTGTGCTAGTGGTAATTCTCAAGCGTAGATCTTGATTGTTGTTATTAGCGGTTTAAGTTAGTCCAGGAAAGCTTTGAAGTCGTGTATTTGTTATAAATGGATTTCTATTGATCTTTTAAAGTTTGATTCATCTTTATTTGAAAAAATTCAAAAGTATATCATACGAGGGATCTGCCCCTCTAAATGCAAAGGAAGGCTGCATATCAAGGGCCTATCCAATTGTTGTGGACAGTTTGCCACATACACTCTATTGGGCCATTTTCAAGTGATAAATATGTTTGCCAACAATTCCTCAACACTTTTCAAGGTGAGTACTTTATCATTTATTTCATCTTTTAGCCCAGACCTATTTTCATATCTTAATTAGGATGATCACTTACACTTAGCACCTAGACCTATCTTACACTTCTCATTTTTATCAATTACTTTAATTACACTTTCACATTTACACATCTTTAATCAAACCTTAGATTGATGGGAGAGGAAATCTTGCATACTTCCTTGATATAATTTGGGTTTAGCATTAGCATCCTTTTATCCCTTTGGGTCTTCCTAATCAAAGTTGGGTTATATTGAGAATTATGTTTGGAAGCCTCTCTTTCTCTTATATTGTGCTCTTTCATTTTAACATTAAACAACATTATGATGTATTTGGATCCCCTTTCATATCACAAAGTGGATGACATTTACCATTATAGAACTTGGTGACCATCTTGGATTGAATTATGTTGTTCAATTTGTGAATGACTTTGTTAATAGTTTTGATGTATAAGTGACTATATGTCAGAGATCATTTCAATGTGTTCGTGTTTCAAATGAGTGCATAAATGATGTGGAAGAGTATGTAGTGAACAAGTGAGACAATCAACTTGTGATGTGCTTCCATGATCTTATCATCTAAAAAGTTATTGTTCAAGGTAACAAATGTGAGTGTGATGTTTGTTAGAAAATAAAGCTTAGCATGTTTTTTCTTTTTATCCATGCTTTTTGGGATAAAGCTTCTTTTCTTAGTGTGTAAGCTAACTAAGGAATACTTCTAATTTTTTTTAGTTTTATTCCTATTTTCCCTCTGCTTTATGCTTTGAGGAAGCCTATATTATTGTAATTCTTTCATTGTAATTAATGAGAAGTTTCATCTTTCATCTTTTATTTTGAATTTTTTCTTTCTATGGTTGCATATTTTGTTCTATCATTCTAGCTAGATTATTTGCTGGTTAAGCTAAAATTTTACATGTTTGTCATGAACTCAGTTGCTTTAGAAAGTGATGCACACACAATTTCATGCTCAAAGATTAGTTCATTTCAATTCATGTCAATCTTGTGCCTACCATAAACAATGTCCTTCTTGGTAGCTTTGTATATTTGTATCTTTCCTTAAAACAATAAGCTTTAGTGCGCAAGTCATTTTGTAGCTTGCCTTGGAATCGTGCATATTAGCTTACAAGTTCCTTTCATCTTTCACTAAGGTTGTGCACCTTAGCCTGCATGTCAAATGAAGAGAAATGAGGGATATTGGTCCCTTTAATCTAAAACAACATTATAATCAATTATTCACATAGTGAGTTATTCTTATCATGTCCAATATTTTATCTTTCCTTGATGTTGAGATGATTAAAGATAATTCATCCAAGTTCGTGATTGAAAAGGTTTAAGTATAGTCTTGAGGCTTATTAAACCTTGCAAGCCCCTAGTCATGTGGTGTGAACACTTCACTTATGCCATAATCAATTGCCCCTAATGGTTCTGTTTTTTCCCCCTTTCTTGACTTTTTGCATTCTCTAATGCTTGTATTTTGTTATCTTTAGTCAATGTCCTTACTACTCAAATCAGTTGGGTTTTTAATTGCTAAAGTTCAAGAATTGAAGCCTTTTGAGTTATTTTGCATATCATTTGAGCTTTCTTGCTATAGGAATCAAGCCCACGTTTGATCTTTGTTGTAAGGATTTTTATGCTTACTTCATTTATTGTCATTCAATTTGACTTGCTTTTGTAACCTTTTATAATATTGAGATCTATTTGTTTTTTACTTAAGTCTTTTTTCTTCCACTTAACCTTTTTAAGCTAACTTGTTTCCAAATGTGTGGGCCAATTTAAAGAAGCACAATTTTTATTTTTTCTTTGATTTGTTTCCTTAACTCCAATTGTTTGATTTTCAAGGTCCAACCATGTATGTTGTATGCTATCCATTAAAGAGACCAAAAAAAGATGTGCAATTTTTTTGTAGCATAAATGAAAATAATTTGAATTTTCTATTTTTCTTTGATTATGAGAGATTAAATTAGTTGTAGGTGATTTCTAGTTCATTCAACACCACTATCATATTATTTTTTAAATTAAATCAAATGATCCTAACAAGAATATAATTACACTTTTATATAACTAAAATTAGAGTGCACCAATATTAAATGAATCAACACCTAAAAAAATTCCAACAACTCATCAATATTAGGGATAATTTTAAGAAACCCCCCTTTGGAAAGAAGTATAGCGATCCTTGATCAATATATTTTGTTTTTTAAATTTATTAATAGAGTTCTTTATAAACTCAAACCAAAAAAGTGAAGTAAAAATAGAGTTCATCATGTTAAATTGTTAACTGGTCCTACTTTGACTAATGCGAATATTGTCAGTCAAATTGTTGATATCAATTGTAAGCCCCAAGGTAGTGAGTCCTCTCGAAAATTCCCCCAAAAAATCTTCCAAGAGATTGGGGAGGATTATGAATTTGAAATTATTCCAGCTGCCCCTGTTCCCCTGAAGTCTAATCATGGGCAGTGCATGGATGTGGATTCTCTAGCAAATATTGAAGACGATGTTAGTACCTACTCTCCTACTGCCAGGTGAAGAGGAAGACCACTTGGCTCAAAAAATAAGCCATCTGTGACTAAACCAGGGGATTCCTCAAATAATTTTTTGGTCCTAGCTGATCAAGAGGGTATTGCGTGCTCCACTTCTAACATATTGTCTCAATGAATTGCCTATCTTGGAATGTGAGGGGTTTAGAGGCCCCTGATAGAAAGTTTGTTATCAAGCAATTGTTAAACTCTCTGCATTCTATAGACTTCTTTATGATGCAAGAAGTTAAATCTATGGGATTCACTTTGGATCCCAATCTCAATTTTATTTGGAAAGATGCTATTAAGTTTTGCACTAACCATGAGAGAGGTAGAGGGGGAATTGCCCTACTTATTAGTAATAAATGGGAAAAACATATTACTAATAATGGATGTTCTCCTTGTCAAAGAGCGGTGTGGGTTACTTTGCAATATGATGACAAAACCTTCGAGGTCTGTGCTATTTATACTTCAAATGACCCTAAGGAAAGAATTGAGCTCTGGAAATGGCTTATAGACCTCCTAGATATGCCTTGGCTTTTCGGTGGAGATTTCAACATGATTGAATCTCAGGATGACAAGTCGGGGGACATTCCCTTTCATTGGAAGGATAATGAAAAATTCTATTGGAATAGATTTTTAAATTCTAACTATCTTTTTGATCCTATTGCTGGTAACTTGAAAACCAACCCTAGATTATGGCACACTTGGTGCAACTTTCAATAGGGAAATGCTAGGATTTATTCCAGGCTTGACAAGTTTTATGCCAATAAGTATTTTTTCTCTTTTCCTCCAGACATCTCTGGAAATATTGTTCAGGTTATTGCCACCACTTTGTCTGATCATCACCCTATTTTGTCTAAGGTTAATTTTAATAGTAGTCCGCTTCAACACAAGTCTAGAAGTAGTAAATTCATCTTAAACACTAGTCTCCTCATGGATGAGGATGTTCTTGCTGCTATGCAGATTATTAGAGGTATCAATAAAATTAACCTTCAACACCTTTCCCATCTTGATAGATGGAAAACTAACCTTTCTTCATGGAGGATTTTTCTTCAAACCATTGGTCAAAAAAAGGCTAAGGATTACAAGTTTGTTGAAAAATAATTATCTTTTGAATTGCAAATAGTTGAGAACAACATCCAAAGGGATTCCTCCAATTTGGATCTTCTCTCCCGTGTTATGGCTGCCAAAGATGCTCTTAGGAAGCATCAACAAGTTAGGATTCGTGGAGCCAAGATCAGATCTAGAGCCCACTAGCTCCAACATGGGGATAGGGGTTCAAAATTTTTCTTCAATCTTCTTAAACATAAACATATTGAAGAGTCCATTAATAGACGCTCGATTGATAATCAAGACATTTTAGACCTTGAGATTATTATTCAGGCTTTTGTTGATTATTACAAGACTCTTTTTACTTCAGAGGACTTCTCTGAGGCTGAGTCTTCAAGAAATAAATGCAAAATGCTTATTCCTAAAAAGTTGGACTCGGAGGATATTGCTGTGCTTGCTAAAGATATCTCTATTGAGGAGATTGAGGGAGCTATCAAGGCTCTCAATGATGATAAGGCCCCGAGCCCTGATGGTTTTCCTGTTGAGTTCTATAAATCCAATATCAGTTGGATCTGTAAGGATCTCCATGACTTATACTCTAAAGCTTTGTTTATTGGCTCCTTGGGACAGGATGTTAATAGAGGGATCATTAAGCTCCTCCCCAAGGATGGAGATAAGACTCTCATTAGGAATCGGAGGCCGATTACCCTTCTTAATGTGTCATATAAGATTTTAGCTAAAATTATGGCTCTTAGGTTAGTCAATATTCTTCCTAAATTTGTTAACTCTACCCAAACTGGTTTCATCAAGGGTAGATATATTCTTGAGAATCTCATAACTAGTTGGGAAGCCATGGAGTGGTCTAAATGCTCACACCAAAACTTGGCCATGCTTCTTTTGGATTTTGAAAAAGCTTATGATAGGGTTGAATGGAGGTTTATTCTTATGATGTTAGAGGCCTTCGGTTTCCCTCCCTCCTTTTGTAATACTATGCAGGTGCTTCTTAGTGATGCTTGTGCTCAAGTTGAAGTTAATGATGTTCTTTCTGCTCCTTTTCTCTAGGGAGATCCATTAGACAAGGGTGCCCTCTGGCACCATCTCTTTTTGTGATTGCTTCGGAGGCTCTCTTCTATATTCTCAGAGATAATTCTTTATCTTCTGATGTCAGAGGTATCTATTTGCCTAATGATGAAGAGCTCATCAATTGCCAGTTTGCGGATGATACCGCGTTGTTCTTTGAGCTTTCAGAAAGCAATTTTAAGGCTTTGCAATATAAACTTAGTTTCTTTTGTTCTATATCTGGGGCTAAAATATCTCAAGCCAAATTAGTTTGTTTGGGGTGGGATGTGCAGCCCCCGGATTGGTTTCCTCAATACAATTTTCTTTGGGGAGGCCCCAATAAGATCACTAGATATCTTGGTATAGCTTTCTCAGTGGATCCTGCCCTGAAGGACATGTAGTCATGAGTTAAAGAGAAGATTGATAAGAAACTTAACAAATGGCATAATAGGGTATTATCTCTGGCAGGCAGAATTCAAGTTTGCCAGAAGATGTTGTCCTCCTACACCATTTACTATTCCTCTACATGGTTTTTTAACAATTATCAGATTGCTGAAATTTAGAAGTCCATCAGACAATTTCTTTGGTCCGATGGAAAGGGTAATAATAAAATTCATTCTATTAGGTGGGCTTGGTGCCACACTGACAAGGCCCTTGGGGGACTTGGGCTGAAGGACTTAAGAATTCAGGGTATTGCCCTATCTGTCAAATGGATTTTTCAATCCATGGAGGGTGACTGTCCTTGGAAAGTGTTAGTTAGAAATAACATTGAAAGGGGTGTGCCTAAGAAAGCCAAATCTTGGACTAATCTCCCCTTTTGTGACCTCATTATTAGTAAGTTTCCTATCATGGTCCAAGGTTCCATAGTTTTTAGATCTATTTGGAAGGCTTGGGACCATGTTAGGAAATTCATCACTAACAAGGATTTTCATTGTAATGATCAACTCCATGGTGAAAGATCAATTTGGTGGAATCTTCACCTAAATGGTAAACCTTTGGCCCTTACCCAAGGGTGTTCTGCCAGATTGTGGGCTAAGAAAGGTATTAAACAGTTCATAGATCTCTTTGAGCAGAACCAAATCACTCCTTGGGATGAGCTTAAAAATAAATATGATATCCCTGATTCCCATAAAAGAACTTATAACATGATTGTGCAAGCTGTCAATGGTCTTCCCACTATATGCCATGTTGATTCTCAAAGGCACCTAAAGTGTAAATGGCCTAGTGGAGTTGTTACGAATCTGCTTAAGGCCAAGAATATATACAGAATCCTAGATTGTAATACTAATATTATTGATTATGTCAATGTTGTTTGGTACTCTTCTTATGATGCTGATGTTTGGAAAAAATACTTTGATATCTTGTGGAAGAATTCTGTTGAGCCTAAAATTAGATGCTTTAGATGGTTAGTCATGTTGGACAAGCTACCTATTAAGAGAGATTTATCTAATTCTGATTTTTGTAATTTATGCAGAGTTCCTGAAACTGGTAGACATATTCTTTTAGATTGTACTTTTGCTAAAGAAATATGGAGAATTTTTGGCATTGTTTATCCTATTGATGTTAATATTCTTGATATTATCACTGGTCATATTAATGGTCTTCCTAAAGATGCCAATTTATTTTGGAATATATTGTCATCTAACATTCTCTGGCAGATCTGGAAATGCAGGAACGAGGAAAGATACCAAGGTAAGCCAAAGGACCTTACTGAATTTTTTCGAAAGCTCACTTATTTTAAAATTTCTTTGCAGGTGCAAGCTACTATGCTGATCGAGCGAGACAAGATGAGACGGTTCCTTCATGATGGGCATGCTGCTTTTAAGCATGGATACCAATGGCGTAGAACCTTGGATGATCTGCAAGTTTTTGAGCAAGCTTGCATTGGGCTAAATAGAGAAATCCGTAAGAAAGTGAATGCTAGAAAGAATGATTTATTCAGACTGATGCAGATTCAAGAACGTAAAAGCGTTGTTTGGATGGAGGGTCTCTTAGGTTGGACTGCCTGGGTGTTCAATTACTATGATGTTCTTAGTTAGCTAGTCTTTCTCCTCTTTTTGTTATGTTGTATAGCTGAATCTGTTCTTCCTTAGTGAGGCTTGGCCTCTTTGTTGATTTTTGTGGTGGTACTTTGGTTGCTCTTTTTGTTCTGAAACTCTTATATCTAATAGAAAAAAAAAAAAGTAAAAATAGACCAATGATAAATAATAACAACCATAATTTTTATTTTTGAATAAGAAGATCATTACATTTTATAAAAATATATAACAAAACCCCTAAATAAAGCCCAAATATACATAGATCTATTAGTTTGTTTATAATTATTAACCCAATTCTTGATAGATTCAAATCAACAAAATCATTTGGAAACAAAAACCAATGATGAGTAATAAGTATAATTTTAATTTTTGAACTTCAAAGTGAAAATAAAATAAAATGTCACAAAAAAAAATATAAAAATTATAATTACAACCAAAAAAAAAAATATAAAAATTATAATTACAACCAAAAAGCATTTACGTCTGAATAAATTAATCAAAATTTTAACAATTTGTCTTTTTATAGAATGAATTAAAAGACAAATTTTAAAACATATTAAAAGAAAATAAATGAGATAAACAAGGGTGCAACTCAAACTTTCCGCCAACATCTATTCAGCACCCAAAACAAAATGTCCACGGTCACCGATGGCAAAACTCCGCATTTAAATGATAAGTAAAATGCGCTGGCTTTAATTTCAATTTGTGCGGAACCATGCGAAGGTCACGAACCCGTGTGCAGAAGTCCATCGAACTCCGTCTGGTCATCGGCTCGATTCTTATTCCCACCCTCACCGACTCTCTCAATCCAATTCCTCTGCTTGCAGGCATTCATGAGGAAATACCCGAGAATGCCAACGAATGTAACAGAAACGCTGAGTACATAGACAGCCAAATCCGCTAGAGTCATGACAAAGATGAGAAATGCAACGGGAACAACAAACATGCAGATCAAGCCTGCTATACCCACTGGAACCCTGTAGGGCCTCTTCAGATCCGGAGATTTCCGCCTCAGCCACAAGAAAGACGCAAATTCTAGCAGCATCCCGCAGCTGTAGAGAAAATTGGCGGCCGAGATGATTGTGGTAAAGCTCAAGCACGATAAGAGGAGCGTAGATCCGCCCGAGATCAAAATCCCTAACAACGGCGTATTGAAAGATGAGCGCTTGGCCATGGCGGACGGAAGAAGCCCTATTTCCGCCATTCCCAGAAGCTGAAACGACGCGCTGCTCAGCTGAGCTTCAAAAAGCCCGATTGTGGATAAAACGGCCCCCAGCTCGATCCAGTATTTAAGCCACGATCCAGCAATCAGCCCTGCTGCTTCGGCCAAGTAGCCGTCGGTCCAAAACCCTCGATTCAACTCCAACGCCCCCGTGGCCGCCATTAATGGCAGTATATAACCCAGGCAGGCCAAAACCCCTGCGCAGAACAACGCTTTTGGGAAAGTCCGCTGCGGATTCTCGACCTCACCGGCTAAGGTGCTCGCATTGTCCCAGAAATTGAGGTTCCAGAAGAGCGTATTGAAGAAGAGCGACCAGTCCATGTGACCCTGTGGCGAAACCCTCCACCGCGAGGGTTTCAGCTTCGAGATGGAGAAAAAAAACATTAGGGCAAACGGCGCCAGCGATACTAACCCTAGCGTGACGGCCGTCCAGCCGACGATGCTAAGCCCCCTGAAATTCAAGTAGCTTAGGGCAACTGTGTAAAGCAAGATGGAAACGATTCTGACGGGACCGCCATTAAAGGCCGTGAAGATGATCCTGAGGTAATCGACGCAGAGGGCAGGGTAAGCGGCGTTGTTGATGACGCCGCTGATCCATTTCCACCATCCCATCAGAAACCCCCAAAACGGCCCGAACGCCGCCCATGCCCAGACTACGTATCCGCCATTGCCGGGGTAAGCTGTTGCCAGCTCCGCCGTTACCAGAGCCTCCGGTATGCTCCATACAAACGGGAAGATTACAAACCCTAGCAAGGCTAACAGAGGCCCTGCTGCTTTCACGGCCGGCTCCTCGCCAAAGGGGCCGCCTGATACTTCAAAATAGATCAGGAATATCAACGGAACGAGCTTCAGTTTCTTCGATTTCGAAGAACTCGATTCGATCTGCAGAGCATTGGATGCGCCGCCGCTTGATTCAAATTCGTCGCTGTCTTTTACAGTTTGCGACGATTCGCCCATTCATTCATTCAGGGACGTTTCTCGGCAATTTGAGTGGACAGAAAAGTTTTTGCCCAAATCAGATCTGGATGATGAACATGCGGATGTTAAGCTCCATTGTTTGTTGAATACGAGAAACTAAAGATTCGATCTTGCGGATTGGCTAGCGTGACGATGCAATCAACGCACGTCTCACGTCGTGCCTCAGAAATTATGGGATTGGAATTAATCTTTGACGATGAGAATCTGAATTGGTCCAAATTTCCAATTTAGGTGTAAAAAAATAAGATAAAATTTTAACGTCTACGAGGCTAAAAATAGTCTATGGGACAGCAAGACAACTCAAGCAGATTTGAGTAGCAATGTTCGTTGCTTGTGCAGGATGATGATGAGTCCACTCAATTGCTCAATGTACTCATAGTTGAATAAGTTATGCCAAGAACTGTCACATATAGTGTTCGCAAATTTATCTCTACTACTCTTGTAGGCCTCACATTCTAAAATAAAGAGCTGTTCAGTTTCCACTTTCCTAGAATTGCAGAATCTGCAAATTCTCTCTTCCGAAGCCTCCTTTGGCCTCTTCTGATGTCCGGTCTTGCAACGAAGTTGGTGAGAGTTGGTTCTCAACTGAGCAATAAGAATTTTAGCTCTCCAAGAAATGTTGGCTCCTATGTATGCTTTTTGGAGTTGATCACAAGCGGGGTTGAACTCATTTATATAATATAATTTCTTCTTTCCAATTTCGCTTCCCCAATTTCTCTTGTAGAATTTCTCCATGACAAAGACCTTTATTTCTTTATTATTTGTGGGGCAGATATTGAATTGAATATTCCATTTACTCATCCATTTGATGTTTTGTTGCATCCATGTCCTTTTTCATTTACATAGTGTGTCATTAAAGACAACTTTAGGCCATCTATCCTCTTCCATTTTTTCGATTCTTTTTAAATAGTGTAGAAGGTGAACCATAGCAAGTGCCTCAATAGGAGCAGCCCCCATTTCACTTAGCATGATATCATATGGAACAATGCTTTTGATTTTAAACTTGCTTGTGATCAAGCGCTTTTGGATTCCTTTGATTTGTTTCTATTGTGTTATAGTAGTGTTACTGGCCCATAATTTACACCCGTAAAGAACAACTAGCAGCACAAGAAGACCGAACAAGGTTTGAATAGTTTTCCAATCCCACAACTCTGCTTCACGACATCTATTCTGAAGAGCATAAAAAGCCTTCCACCCACCTAATATCCTTTTATACCTGCAGCTAGACCGGCTTAGTTTTTTGTTGAAATCGATGCCAAGGTATTTATACTCCGCAACTTCTTCAAGAACACTTCCATTGTAATAAATTCATGTTGGTGTTGTTTTTTATTATTAGAGAAAATCATTACCTTAGTCTTGCTGATATTGACTTGCATCCCCACCATTTCGCAAAAGCGCTCAAGAGAAGATAGATGATCTTGCAAACCACAGACAGATTTGACAATTAAAATGAGATCGTCCGCATATAGGAGCAGCGTTATAACAAATTCACTTAGCTGAATGCCTTCACCCTTTTGCATGTTTAACCACTCTTCCAGTTTGTCAATATATAAACCAAATAAAGTAGGAGATAAAGGGCAGCCTTGTTTGACCTCGATATCGCTCCTAAAACATTCTGGTAGACGGAGTAGCCTACCACGAAAGATAGTCACCGATTTTCGATGCATTTGCTCAAAGTGCAGGTAGGCCTGAAATGTGAGGTTCACCTTTGTTTGTCTCATTTAGTGTCTTTTAAGATGATTTTTAATAACAGTTTTTTTGTTTTTTAATTGCTGTTGTTTTGTTGTTGGTAGTCTGCTAATAGTCTTCTTTGTTTTTTTTAAGTCTATTACCTGTAGTTCTCTATTTGTAATTTATTAGCTTTCTTCAATTAAAAAAAAAATAACAATAACAATTTTTAAATGATGTTTTACTAAATGTCTTTTAATTCATATTTTCAGTTAATAATCGTCTTTTCACCTATATGATCTGGGGATTTGGGGTTGTTCATTTTACAATCCCTGCAACTTTATTTATCTTGATGATGGATTACAAAGTGTGATCTTAAACATCCATTAAAAAATGTTATATAGTCCATATCAAAAATATTATTGATAACATATAAATTTTAAAATTCTATTTTATTTATGAAAACTAATGTAAACAAGCGCTGTGATACAACTAAAGTCCTTACCTTTTACAAATAGAAAAAAATTCCAAACAATGTTTCATGAAGATGTGAGATGATAATTGGTGTTATTTTGAAATTGATCAAACATAATTTTGAATCTTATTTTAGACTATATTACCACAGACTCCTACTTAATTTATATTAATTTATATTGAAATAAACTTAATTTTGATGACTCTCAGAATTACTAAAATAAAATGTACACCTATTAAAAACTTTATTTCATCATTAACATTAATTATAAACTTGTACCACATTAAACACATTAACATTAGTATTATAACAAAAAGAGAGATTAAACTAGCACTTCAAAAAATAAATATTACAAACAATCATTAATTTAATAACATAACAAAATTCAATTAAAGCTTATAGTTAGTGAGAAAAAAAATGTTAAAAAAAATCATTAATTTAATAACATTAAAAAATTCAAATAAAGCTTATAGCTAGTGAGAAGCCTATCTCATTAGTCAAATCACTTTACTTGAATTGATCAATATGTATTATGAATGCTTTGGTTAAGGACAAAACAATTTCTAAAGGCCTATCTTTTGTATACATTTATTACTAAACAAAGTTGTGTTGTTTACTTGAAGGCTTTAAAGTCAGTGGATTGGTTGTGAATCATTATAGAAACTGATTTAAGGGAAGAATAGTTTTTATCCCCACCATGACCTATGCCTGAAATCCAATTACTATGCCAAAAACAAATTTTGTGAAATGCAATAAGAAAAACACAGAAGTTTTCAAATCATATTGTTTTGCACACCTTATTTGGAGGAAAATTTCCATATATATAAACCATATATGTTAAATTAAATGATGTTATCACAAACAGGAACAAAATATTTAATCCATAAGCAAAAATTTGATGCACAAAATGAAGCACAATAGTACAAAAACGGACGAATGGAAAAAAATGTTAAAAATCTGAGGATAAAACCTATAACAAGTGAAATAATCAGTTTTGTTGAATTGAATGAAGTCAATAGAAACACGAACAAAGAATTATTTTGGAAGAATCTAATTATTGTACAGAAAGCATCATAAAAAACACAAAGAGTGTAGCATAATTTGAACTTCTCCCAATAATTGTTGAACTTCTCACAATAATTGTTCTCCCATTTTGCAGTCATCCTTGTCAATTTTTCAAACAATTCACATCGTGGTTACATTTGAGCAAGGGTTTTGAGCTAGGATTTCATTATGAATAAAGGACTATTATATACGTTTAAGACTTGGTCGAAGCTCATTTAACTAATCTTGTTCTTGAAATCTATAATATCAGTTGCCTCTCTAAGATATTCATAGTCAAGCCGCCAGACTCTTTCCCTCAATTCCAATTCCTTGACTACAGGGAAATTGATCAAGATATAGCATTAAAAGCAAAATCAAAGCTCTCTTATAGAATTGACAAACTTGTATGGAACTCACCCAACGGATCTCTATAAAGGAGAAAAGAAAACTGACATTAGAACTACGCTCCCTTGTGATCCCCCATTTCCCACCCAATTTGTCGCTATAGGAATTTTTGCATGCAAACCTTAGAATTCAACAATGAAACCATATAACTAAATCACTACTAAGATTTCAGGCTTAGTAATTAAGTTACCACTTAAGACAAGGTAACTAAATCAATATTCAAATTGCAAATTTAAAAATTAAATTACCTGTTAAAACAATTGGACAAAACTGCTACTAAGATTTCAAATTTAGAAATTAAACTATCAGTTAAAACTTTGGTTAAAAATTACAAATATTCTTGATATTATGATAGGAAAAATAAGCTTATACAAAAGTTTTTAGCAAAGGCTTGGAAGAAAATGATTTCAGTCACTATTTAATTGTTGTGTCGTAGCCTTTATAAATGTGAGAATCAAAGGAAATTTCACAAATCTCAATATGGAAGGCCTGGTGCAATAATATCCTATCAGTGATTCACCATATTTTTCTACCCTTACAATTAGCAACATCCTTTTGGCATACATGCATGTAGACCAAAGCCCAAAAATGAAAAGCAAAGCCAAAGAAAGCACACAACTCATAACGAGGAAAATGCCACAAGCAAATAAAATAGATTTTACCAAACAATTTTTTTTTTCAAAACTCCATTTAAAATAATTGTGTTACAAAAAAGAGTAGCGAAATATGTAATGAGGAGATTTATGGGCATGGCTACACTTCTTCATAACTTTTTTCATTTCTTTGTCCTCAAGATGGTTGTATTTAATAGGTTTTACATTATCAGCATCCAAATACTCAGAATAAACTTTGTCCAAAATCTTCTTCATTATCCTGTATGAGCCATTCTAAACTTTGTCCAACATCATCTTCTTCATCCTCTATGAGCCACTCTGGAAACTTCCATTGGAAACAAATGTCGCTCTCATAGCTTCATTGGAGAAACGAGACAAAGCTTCACTAAAGAAAAAGATTTTCATGATTTCAAATGAAGCTTAATTAGAGAAAAAGATTTTCATTATTTTAAATGAAATTTTTTCCTACATATTACTATTCCGTTGAATCGTCAAAGGAGTTATAAAAACATCTACTATAAGAGAAGGCAGTTCAATAAACTATATTTCTGCATGCATGAACTACTCAATACATATAATTTAACAATTTTTTTATAGAAATAATTTAAAACTATCGAAAAAAAGAACCAATCAAAAATTATTAAATCCTAAACAAATTGAATTTAATCAAAATATTGGCATGCATTATATATCAACTACGTATTCACCTTTGAAAAAATTAAAAATTAATAACCATAATGAAGAGAAAACATTACTCCAGGGAGTCATGCACTTGGTGGCAAGGACACTTTATCTCATGTAGCTTAATAAAGATGAAGCGAAGGCTACACTACTCACTATATAGCTCTATATAGCTTCCTGACAGAAGACTGGTCTGGTTCAAGACCTTGCTGGACAAACATGAGAAGGAAGATGGAGAGAAATGAAGAAGCCTTTGTGACGAAAGGCCTAGAAGTTCTTCAAAACCTGCCCATTCCTCTTGTAAAGTGAGTTGTAGTTCTAGAATAGACTCTCCCTTATCAACCAACATCAAACATAGGACTTGTCTAGGACTGGACAATTCTTCATTCATTACATATTATTCACAATAGATGATTTCATATACACTTTTGATGTTAAAAGGGAGATAAAACTTCTACAAAAAGTGAATGTAGCTGTTATCTCACACCTGTCTTGTTATCTCACACTTGTCTTTCTCTCCAAGCAAAATGTAGAAACAAAGATAATATAGTCTATTTTATAAATGACACTTGTACAACACATGCAATATTTTACCAATTTTATCAATTAATTAGAAAAAGACTACCTAGAAAAATAATCTTAGCCTGAAAAATTAACTAATATAATGAAATGACCAAAACTATAGGCTAAAAATTTCCCACACAGTTTTTTAGAAAAGATTAATTGAAAAGTGAGGCATGAAAACTACCAATAACTTTTAAATTATTGTCTCTAATCATTTTGTACGAATTAATTATTTTAGCAATTTTTCTTATATAATTCTCTTGTGACATGAAAACATGTTCCATTATTGTATTAGCCTCATGCTACTGTTATCGCATTATCTGGTAATTATTTTTTTCTACTTCAAGATGTAAGTATTCCTGATGCTAAGGTTGTATTATCATTATTTTTCTATATTCATGTGTTTAAACTAGTGATTAATCTTTGCTATTTCAACTATAAGCATTTTTATTTTTAAATTTTTATTTTTGTAATTATTATTTTTCTATGTTCATGTGTTTAAACTAGTGATTAATCTTTACTATTTCAACTATAAGCATTTTTATTTTTATTTATAAGTTTTGATTTTTTAATGTTTACTTCAATTTTCATAAATTAGAATTTATTTTTAATTATAAATATTTTTATATTAAAAATATATATTTTCAAATATTTAAATATATATGTAGTTTAATTTCTAATGTTAATCAAATATTGATTAAATTATATTAAATATTTTCATTAAAACTTCTATTTAACTTTTAAATTATTTTTTTGCTATTCATTGGTTTAATTTTTTAAAAAAGAATTTGAGACCATTTACATTGTTAGAAAGGCTTCAAAGAGATCTAGTTACATTCTCTCAAAATTATACCTCCAATAATTTATTTAAGTGACTAAATGGGCACTAACACGTTAGCTCAAAGTTCTATTCTAAAGGCTCAAAATTACCAATTATAAGTTGCCGGTCTAATCTTCATTATTATTTTTGTTCCAAGGTTTTGAACAATTTTACAGAGATGTAAAGATGTATGCCAATATTAGTAATTAAATTATCACCATGTTTTCAAAAAAAAGAATTGGCTTTAATTTATATTTTGAAGGTAATATCCTAGAAGAAGTAACAGAGTATAATTGCATGGAAATTCATTTCAACATTAGGTTCAATTGAAAAACTTGTGGAAGGAAAACAAGTGTAGGAGGTTTTAGAATATTTTCTCTTTAAAATATAGATGTAAACAAGAATTCCAATGAGATTGAGAAACTACTCATACTATTTGGTATTTTAATTTTTATTGTGCTTTATGGGTGTGAATTTTGGAATGGTAGTCTTTTGACAACAAATTTTGGTAAACAAAGAAGATTCAGAAGCATTTTATCATGCAAAAGTTCAATTTAAAAGCAATGGATAAGAGTTATTCCTTTTAAAGGCATTGTTATGGTGAGTCTATACATCTAAAAAAATTGAGTTATTACATTTAAAGTGACTTTAGGATCTATCTCGATGAAACCAAATTATAAGTGACTTAAGGGCATTGATATGGTGAAATAGAGAAGACATGGATGAAGCCAAAATATTAAGTAAGCAAACAAGTATCACATTTAATACTTTAATGTTTGTCTTGATAAGTATGTAAAGGCTCGTGGTTGAGAAAATTTGCAAGGTTATGTGGGAAAAGATAGTTTGAAGAAAGAATAAGTATCACCTTGGAGAACCACTACAAAAGAACTATATAGAGGCCAATATCCATTGGAGGAGAAAACACAGTAATTTCCCAATTATGTACTAACTCACATCATCTTTGATGTGAAACAACATGAAGAAGGCAAAAAGATTTTTTAAGAAGAGGGGATTTGTATGTTGTGTGCAAAAGAAAGCATGGAAACAAAAACACATCTTATTTTACATTGCAAGGAACCTTTTTTTCAATAACTATTCAATGTTGAATGGGCAATGAGGATGAGAGAACTCATTTTAAGTTAATTTATAAAAGATCAACACTTCATTCAATGTTAAACAAAAGGTTGTACTATCTTGTATGTTAATGGCATGGATGTTAAGAGTCTTCTAATAAATTATATATAACTTGTTAACTTGAAAAACTAAAGTTCAATCTTTTGAATTGGGCAAGATTTCAGTGTGATGTATGCAAGTCTACACATTGTGAAGGAAATACTTGAGTATTGAAAATCTAAATCGTAAAATGTGAAGGGACATCCAAAATATTATACATGCTTGTTCTAAATTTTAAATTAAACTCTAAATAGTGTAGACTTTAATTAATTTAGAAAAGGATTTATACATATAGTTTAAAAAATTGATTATTTCATAACTGAACTATATACTACTTTTTCAATTATCTATAATAATTGAATATGATTTGAGTTCTATTATCAATAGCCATATAGGTGCTTAATCTTTATTATATAACATTTTTGGAGGTTATAGACACTTAAAAATGGTAAACGCTTGTAATTTAGCTTTTTAATGCGTTGTTGGTCTAGTATTGGTCACTCATTTGCAACATTAAATATATTTTTTGATTTAAAAAAGCATCATCTTTCTTATTATTTACCATGGCCTCATTCCTTCTTTGTTGATCTTTATCATTTAGCTCGATTAATTTAATTTTGACAATTATTCAGGCACTAATTGGTCCTTAGGGGAATCATTATTTAATTATTTATCCATTTTTCCTAACACATCCCTTTGGCAATAATCAATTACCCTTTTTACTTTTTTGTTACAATTAAGTATAAAATATTTAATTATTTTATGTATTTAGAGGAAACTAATGGATGGGTTTTTATTAATTCCACTTTTAATTTTATTTTTGAGTTTTTTAACCTTTCCTTTCCCATTTGTCCCCTCCACTTTCTTTGTTTGGCCTTCTCATTCAAGTCCGAATGTTCATTGTCTTCAATCCTTTAAATTGTTCAATTCAAATTAAAATTCTATAAATTGGGCTCATTTCTTAGTTTGGCAAACAACGATTTTCTAGTATTCTTGCTTATACTTTGTTGAATTATCCTTTCTTTTTCTATATTCATACACTTGTCAATACAAAGAGAGCATCTAGTTAATTGAGAAGGAAAAATAATGGAGTAGAATGAAGAGTTTGCATATAATTTATTTATGTTTTGTGTTAATTTTATGTGATTTAATTTCATAGCTTCATTAAGAGATTTAGATTTAGATTTGTATTATAGAACATCTTTTTATGATTAGCTTATCATATTTTTTTTTATTATCTAACCCCTCATTTTCCTAATCTATATTTGGTGAACCAAATACATACAAACCAATTTAGCATCTCCTAAATGTAGGTTCCAATTTAAGTTTGTGTGTATGAGCTAAATTTGATCAAGCATCATTGTCATCACATGTTTCACCCATTGTTGTTTGTCAAAGAAATTGCAGGAGTAATTCTATTCTCTAAATGATAAGACCATTGAGATGTGTACCATCTCAAATCTGAAGCACTTCAATCTAATGATGATTTAACACCTATTTAGTGATCAAGATTTAATGCTAGACTTGCATTTCCCTCTTTCTTCTTATCTTTCTTTAGTCCTCCTAGAGAAAATTGGGGTAGGACCTAATAGATCCTCCTGGTATTCCTATTTTATGATACAAATATTGAGGTCTTTTTCACACTAAAACTAGGTTTTCTCAGAATCTACACCTAGATTCCAAAAACTAAGACCCATTTTGGAATCCTGGGGATTTTTGGACCCAGTTAGCAAACATGTAGTGTATCCCTACATGGCCAATTAGGGATGTAGTGTGTCCCTTCTTGGGTCCTATTTTGGTTTTCCTTGTCGGGCCCTATTCTAAGGTTGGTCTAAGGTGTTAATTTTGATGCTCGATTGGTTAATTGGAGAAAGGTATTCCAAGTTCTATATAACCCCATCCATTTTTCCTCATTCTACATCTATCAATAAAGTGCACAGATCATCTTGATGTAGGAGCTTTTAGTGGCTTTCTAAGCAGGAGCTTTTAGTAGTTTTAAAAAGCTTTTAATGTTTTTCATAGTTTTTAGAAAGTTTGTTTTTATTAATAACCTCGAAATGCTACTTCCAATTTAGAAAGTTAGTTGTCACTTCATCTTATCTCAGTTTTAGGAAGCTTCACAAAAAAATCAGCTTTTTTCAAGTTGTTTTAAAAATTACCAAAAATGGCCAAAAAATAGTTTTATAAAAAAATGCCAAAAATGGTAATTTTAGATTTGTATTTAAAATTGTAATTCCTCTCATTGTAGGAGGAGGATTTGGAAGAAATAATAAAGAAAAATTTGTAGTTCAAATTTTTATTTTTGTGTGTTTTCTCTCTCTTTTTTTTTTTGTTAATTATTTGAGAAATCTTGGCTGCATCATTTGGTATCAGAGCACGGAAGGTCTGGGAAAAGGAGATTTTTGTATTTGTGTAGTTGTGAGTTTATGTTTATGCAGGTTGAGAAGAGGAACTAGTTTCCAAAAATCAAGGTAGAAAAGAAAAGATCCAGTTGTGACAAAGGATGAACTCATTTGAAGAGCTAGATTTGTTGATGAAGTATTTGCATAAGAGGAAAGAAGAAAAGAAAATAAAAGAGAAAGAGAGGAAGAGGAAGGAGGAAGAGATGAAGAAATGGTAAGAAAATTACAAGAAAGTTGGCAATAATTAAGAAAGCTAATGGAATTAGAAATGCAAAAATGGTACCTACCAGTCAAGAAGAAGATCACATGGCCTGTTCAGAAGATTATTCAGAAGAAGAAAAGGAAAGAAGAGAAATAGAAAATAAAGGAAGAGGTAGAAAATGAAATGGTGAGTATAGATACAACTATTTTGACAACAATAATTGAGAAGACAAGGTATATATAATTCCAGAAGAGTCTTGTTGTCATTTTCAATTACCTGAATATGACATTTTAACTAAGCAAGTGGAGATGCATGATGACAATAAGGTTTCTAATGAATACTTTTCAGATTTATTTTTTAATGTAGTAGATTCAAGGTTGCAAGGGTATTATTTGAATTGTGGTAATGATCAATATGTTGATATATTATATGTTGAAGACATAAATGATTATGGTACAAAAATTTATGCATAAGTAGTGGAATTTTTTTATTTTAAAGGATGAGAAGATGTTGAGTAGATTATGGGTTAAGAAAAATAAGAGGAAGAGGGATCTAGTGACAGTTGCAAAGATGAATGATAAAATGTCAAAAAATTGGAAGACTAGGAAGAAGGAATAAACTTGCATTCCTCTAAGTCAATAAAATCAATGTTTGATACAATGGATGGAAAAGTTCTAGAAAATAAGCTATACACATTCAAAAAACAACTTGCAGGAGTTGTGTTCTTTCAACCAGAGGAGAATGATGTAGGAGCTTTTAATGGCTTTCCAAGCAGGAGCTTTTAGTAGTTTTTAAAAGCTTTTAATGTTTTTCTTAGTTTTCAGAAAGTTTTTTTTTATTAATAACCTCGAGATACTACTTCCAATTTCGAAAGTTAGTTGGCACTTCATCTTATCTCAGTTTTAGGAAGCTTCACAAAAAAATCATCTTTTTTCAAGTTGTTTTAAAAATTACCAAAAATGGCAAAAAAATAGTTTTATGATTGCCAAAAATGGTAATTTCATATTTTTATTTAAAATGTAATTTCTCTCATTGTAGGAGGAGGAGGATTTGGAAGAAATAATAAAGAAGAATTTGGAGTTCTAAATTTTTTTTTAGTGTGTTTTCTCTCTATCTTATGTTTTTGTTAATTATTTAAGGAATCTTGGCTACATCACATCCACAAGTATCTCATATCATACACAAGCAAGTAGCCATCACAACTTCATCAAGCATTGAAGTGTTCAAGCATTCAAGTAATCTTCATAGGAGATCCTTTTTCAAGCCATTGGAGAGGAGATCTCTTTCATGCAAAGTGTGTAGTGCCTACCCCTAGTTTTCTTTTTGTTATACTGTTGAATTTTTTAAGGCTAGTTTTCATGGTTATGTGATTTGATTTAGTGGTACTTGGTTACCTGATTTGGTTGATACTATTTACATGTTTGGATTATATATTTGATGAGATAATTTATGCTAAGATATTTGATGTGTTCATGGTTATTCTTTTGATGATGATATTTTTCATATTTCAAATAGTGATTTTAGTTTCTTTCATGATGACATTTATATAGATGATTTATATATGATTTTATGGTTACTTACCCCATACTTGCATCTGTATGGTGTACATGTATGTTTTACTTTATGTTTGATGTATCCGATGTGGTTGAGGGAGGGAGTCATAGTCACATGTGAGTCAGGACCTACATGATGTACCACTCTCCACCATTGTCTATTTAGTTATATATATATATATATATTTTATACGGATTACATGTATCGAGCATCAACTTCCCTAAATTCCTAAGATGAGCATGCCTTATTGTTAGAATGTTTAGAATAACTAAGAGGGGGAGGGGGGTTGAATTAGTTACTAAAGGTCCATAAGTACCATTTGAAGAATCAAACCTTTTAACATTATTTGTTTTGCTTATCCTATTGTAACTCAATTTCTACTATAATCTAGATTACAATGTTAACTATTAGTTCACTATCCTAATATAACATACTTGTTGAATAATTAAACATTTGAAATGTAAAACACCATAAAACATATAATATAAGTTTGACACTAGGATTTAACATGGAATCCCAACATGTCACCACTTTTTCACTCTTCTGAACTGAGCCCTATTATGAGCCAACCCTATTAAAAGTTACAATACACAATATTAAATGTGATCTAGTTAGAGGATTTAATAACCCTATTAAGAGTGGCCTTGTCAAAGGAATTTAGAACATTCCATTTGAATGTCACTGATTTAAAGGATTTACTCAGACTATCAAGTCCTTCAATGATTGTTCATTCAACCTTTGATTAAAAAGATTTCAATACAAATTATTTACAATGATTAGAAAGAAAACAATAGGGTTTGATCTGTATAATTACAACTCACTTTATAGTTTTAGATCTCTATTCAATTCATGTGTTGATTCCTTAATAATCCTTCCTTGTCATAAATGTCCTCAATTTTCTCGGCAACGCTTCAAGCAATCACCCTTCTCTTCACAAAAAACTTAAGCCTTCTACTTATATTTGGTTATCAAACTCAACATCGTTGTTCCATCTTTCTGAAAAAACACATAACTTCTCTGTTTTGTTCTCTTCTCTACATGTGCTCTCCTTGCACTCTTCTCTCCCCCTTTATTGTGCATACATTAAAGCTCATCTCCGTAGATCTTAGGGTTCTTGATTCAATACATCAAGTTCATTGTACCTGTTCATCCTCCTTTTCTAGAAACTTCTCAAAGAATTCATCTCTTAGATTTTTTACCTAATCCTCTCCTTGAATTAAATGATCCAACTCATCAATCCTTATCTTCAACCCACTTTCCTTATCCCAATAAATTAATTAAGTCAGCTAGAAATCATGATTTCTCATACACATTCAAAATATTGTCCTCAACAATTACTAAGTGCCGACACTCGACCATCACTGAATTGCTTGGTCACTATAGAGATTCTAACTCGGCATCAATACAATTCTCTTAGTCGATACTAATGCTTGGTCAATAATGAATTTTATTGACACTTACTATGGCTCGATTGACACTAGCATCACTTGGTATGAACTTCAAAATTTACATGACATAACCTTTTGTGTCATATCCAAACATCTTCTTGTTGTGAAAACAAACATGTCTCATTAGATACATATAGATAGAACAAGTTACCTCTTGTTTGATCAACACTTCTAATCAACTTGCCATCAACATCATATATCTTGGCCTTTCTAGGATGAAATTCAACTCTATATCCTAATTTTTTTAGTTGTGAAATATTTAATAGATTATAGTTAAGTCCTTCTACCCAGTAAACATTCTCACACTTGATTTTGTCAACCAACTGAATTGTATCTTTACCTTTTACAACACATGGAATATCATTACCAAATTTAATACAGCCACCCTTATATAGTCCAATGTCCTCAAGTTTGTTTCTATCACCAGTCATATGATTAGAGAAACCAATATCAATTGTCCATTTGTCACTTTTGTTCACATAAGAAATCAAAGCAATTTTCTCATCTTCATCGGAATCCTCTTTCATAGAAACATAAACAACTTCATCATCATTACTTTTAGATTCAATGTTAGTTTATTCTTCAATAATATAACAAGATTTCTTACCTTTTTCATCCTTGTTCTTCTTGTAATCTTGGTCATCTATCCTTCCTTTATATTTGCTTTCCTTTCTCTCATCCTTGTATTCCTTGTCAGAATATCTTGGATCAATATGACCAACCTTGTTGCATGAGAAATAAATAATAGGTAATTTACCCTTGTATTTACCTCTACATCTTCCAAATATTTTTGCAATAAGTGCTTCAAGTTCATCAAATTCATAATCATAAGTGTCACTGCCACTCTTCACATGTTTTCCTTTTCTCTTGCTAAGAACCAATTGTGACTTAAAAGCATATTCAATAGTAGCAAGTATGTAATTATCAAAATTAGACATCTCAAAAGTAGTAAGTCTACCAATTACACCTTCCAAAGCCAAATTGTTACTTGGAGTGCATCTCAGCTCTTGTATTGCAGAAAATCGAATGGCATATATATGAAGTAGAGTTCTCAATACCTTTCTTATCATTGTTTCATTTTTAATTTCTCCATTTGCACCTCAAATAGCATTGACAACTTCCTTGATTCTTTTACAATATTGCACTATGTTCTCACCTTCCATCATTCTCATTTCATTAAATTTTCCTCTCAGGCTTTCTAATTTGGCTCTTAAAATATTGTCATCTCCTCCATATATGGTCTTTAGTTTGTGCCACATTTTTTTTGCACTCTCATGATCTTTTATGTCATCAAACTTGATATAGCTTAGGAATGAAGTAATCTCCAACATTGCTTGATTATGTTCTTGATTTTCTTTCAGTTGTTGAATAGCTAGAGGAATAATTAATATCTTCACATATTCATTGTCCACAAATTTTATTGCAACATCACTAATACTAAATATATGTAGCCTCGTCAATTTTTTCCATGCAAGAAAGTTCTCCTTGTTAAGCTTTGGTACCTCCCTTTTGTGAGTCATGATCTTTAGCTTTAAGTACCTTCAAACTTCTTGTGATAAGCACCAATTTCTTTGATACCAATTGTTACAATGTTTAGAATAACTGAGAGGGGAGAGGGGGCCTAAATTAGTTACTCAAGGTCCATAAGTACCATATGAACAATCAAACCATTTAACATTATATGTTCTACTTACCCCACTATAACTCGGTCTCTACTATAAACTGAATAATAATGTTAACTAGTCATTCACTATCCTAATATAACATACTTGTTGAATGCAAATATTTGAAATGTAAAACACCATAAAACATTCAATACAAGTTTGATACTAGGATTTAACATGGAAACCCAATTTGGGAAAAAACTCCAGCAACATGTCACCAGTTTTTCACTCTTCTGAAGTGAGCCCTATTAAGAACCTGTTAGTTTAGGATATTTTAGAGTCACCAATTCTTTTGATATATTTTTATAATTCACTTCTACTTGAATTATTTATTTTTGAACCATCAATTATGCCTTTCATCAATCCTTTAAATTGAGAAGCAATAAAAAAATTACAATAGCTCTTTTGTAGACCTTGTCCTAGCGGTATCCTTCTCTATTTATTTTCCCATTATTGACCAAGTTTTACCCATGAAACCTCATGCCAAGTATGTTATTTTTATCAAGCTAAAAGGTTTGGAGTTTCTGTAAGTAATATCAAACCCCTTTGTACCACTCTCAAATGGTACAAATGAGTCCTTATATCTAATTCGACTATTCAATGATTCCTTTTGTTCAACTCATTTTTGATTCTCATACAACACTTTATGGTGGGCCCTAGCTAGACACACTATGAAGTTCAATGAGAAATTGTGCTGCAACTGGACACCATTCTGGAACTAACACACTTGTGTGCAATTTAGTCATTTATGAGAAGGTGACAAATGGTTAATATTTTGAGATAGGGTCATCATTAATAATCACATTGAGATATTGTTTTTTGGATCAAAGTTAAAGATTTGGCATGTGCGAAGGTAAAATATCACTTGAATTTCTTTCTTGGTAATTAATGCCAGATGCCATAATAGTCCCATCTCCCCTTTTTCATAGCATGTAAGAATTCATTATTCCCATTTCATAATTAATGCCTTGTCCTTGCCTCGAAGTCTATATGAGGTAAACTATCCTTTGTAAAAAGAAACATAAGTTCCCTCAAGTGATTTAAATGTTAGCTATAGAAGTTTGGAAAAAGAATCAACTTTCATAGTTGCCATAGTTGTTGTTCATCAGGTAACTTTCATACTCCTCATTCCTGTATTTCATCTTTTGATAAACAGGGTAGTGATTGCTTCTTTTGTTTCCAATAAGCAAGGTTCTGAGTCATAAGATCTACTTTGCATATGTTTGGAAATACTTGTAGTATATATAGTAAGCCACCTATCACATCAGATACAAACCTCCTAGGGGTTAATTTAGAGGGAATAATAGAGAGGCTATGTGAAAGGCTATCAGAGCCCTTTTCCACCAAAGTCTTGGATTGTAATTTTCTTATGGCTTCTACTTTCCCTCCTGGATATCCCTATCCAAAATTGATCCAAGAATTCATTCAAATGTATGATGTACACAACAATAATATACTACAAAAGGATGGAAGTGTGTTGCTAAGCATTACTAGAGAATATGAATCTAAATTGTTCTACCTTGAAGAACAAGCATTTGTCGACATGATTCCTACATCATCTTTGGTGAATTTCTTGGGACATCTGTAGGAACGTCATCGCAATGATCTAGACTGTCATTTTACAAAGGTGGTTCTAGGTTGTCAAAAACCCTTAAGAAAGATCATAATAGTTTTGCTGCACAAAATATGTGGTTCTCGAGATGTGACTCTATTTTATGATTGGATGTATTTTTACATGTAGATTATGTTGGAGGGTCATAGTTTTTGGATTGGGTTGAGATTACTAGCTCTTTGAGGAGCTAGCTCAAGTGGGCCCTGAACCTAAAGAAAGATTTTCATATGTTCACATATTTGATGTATATGTTAGCTAGTACCCAAGATTTGCAATATTTACCTCATGAACCCTAGACTGAGAACACACTATAGATAATTACTACCCTATGTTGTGTAAAGTGGCCTTGGAAATTTTAGAAAAGTCCATGATATTTTCTCTGGGAAGCTATGTTTTGAAATGAAGGGTTCTCCTCATTGCAGATTCTCTCATGATTCTCAGAAACTTGTTCAATCCTATAGGAGGATATACATTTAATATCCTAAATTTACTTATTTGAGGATAGGTGGTTTTGATGATGTACCCATGCGACTCCCTAGATATGCTCTTGATTATTTCATCCTAGTAGAGGTGTCTCGACAACTAGTTGCTATCATGAACACATTTTCCACTGAAGAAGCATAAGATGTTATCTTCCCACTTAAATTAGGCAAGATAACCTGTAGAAGTATGGAGGATGCCATATGTATAAGTTCAAACTTAGTCAATTTCTATTTTGGCTTCTATCATGCTAGGCATGATTTTGATAGTAAGGGGATATTTCATAGCTTATTCAAAACCCAAGTCAACTTTTTTGTCTATTCATAATGCTGAAGATTTTTGAGAGGATTGTGCAGATGAACTAGAAGTATGGAAAAGAGAATCCTCTAGGTTTACTATTTCTTAGATTAAGTTGTATCAATTGAGTATGGATGTGGACATCACAAGTGTCGAGGAGGATAAGACAAATCTGATTGGCACTCAAATAGCTAAGTCCTTGGTTTCCAAACAAGCTATCATAAACTGGGATTTTGAAGAGGAAGATAATATTCTTGAAGAGACCAAATTCATCTTTGAAAGAGAAAATTCTTGGCTAAAGATAAAAAGAGAAAATGTGTTAAAAAATTAGCTAATCCCAAATGTTCTAATGCTACCCTTAAACTTGCAGGTAATAGGAGATCTTCAAGAAATAGCAGTGTAAAGGGTAATGATACATCCTCAGTGCAAAAAACTTGCTCCAAGAGAAAAGCTGAGATGTCAACACCATTAGGACCTAATGAAGCTATCCAGGTCGATAGTGAACCTAAAAAAGAGCAGGTTGGTGAAATTATTGATAACTATCAAGGAGTCCAAATGACAGTGGACAGATCTCCTCATAAAATAGAAGTTATGAACAGTCTAGCCAAGAGCAATGGATCTCAAAAAGTTGTTGTTTCCACCCTGAATTGGTTAGTTTCTTTGGTTAATAAGAAGTGAAGCTTGCTACCTATTTGATTTCTAGTAGATGATTTTGTGAGAAAGTACACTACCAGGGCTCCAAAACCTAAGAGAACTAAGAGCACAACAAAGATAGTGTTTGACAATGTGACAAGTAGGAGCATTGCTGGAGTAGCTACATATAATCACAAGGAGGGTACAAATGAGCTTGATCTAAGTAATGTTAAAGTTACTCACATGAACATGGGAGTAATCAACCATTCAATGAAAGAGAATTGGGTGGAAGCATCAACTAAACAAATTGTTTTGCAATCTCAAAAAGGTGGAATCGAGAAGAAAAAGTTGAAGGCAGAAATAAATGCAATGCCTAAATATATAAGCTCACTAAAAGGATAGAGTTCGACATCAAGAAACTCACATTTGATTTGAGTGCACCTGAGAATCAGTAATTGATGGATGATTTGGAAAAGGGAAATATGTGATCATCATTGTCTACAATTGGATTGATCAATTGGTAAACTTGGTTGCTAAGCTCATACAAGATGTACACAAAATCTTCACTCTTGCTGAGGTCATACTCAATGAATCTTGCCTTCAAGTCACATGTAGAAAGAAGAAGTTGAAAGGTTGTCAGCCATGATCACTCAATTGGTAGAAGTAGAAGATTATAATTCAAATAAATTCTTGGAGGAAAATCCATTGCAACATGTTGATGTAGGGTTGATTCATGTTTTGTGGAAAAGAATTAGCTTAGAGGGTTTCTAATTATGGTTTAGCCATCTCATGTATGCAGTCCTTTAAGAAAGAGTCCAAAGCTGTACTAGAGAGTGTGAACAAGGAATTTTAGATAATCAGTGCAATCCATTCCACATTGTTCAAAGAAGTTGGTGTTGATGTTGAGACATTAGTCAAACAGTATGGAGAATACTTAAACCTGATTAAAAGAAAAGATGATCTAACCACACCCAATTGAAAACTTCTTGAGTACCTCAATATTGTGACTAAGATGAAACAGGATAAAGACATGTGGAAGAATCAACTTTAGAGTATAAAGAGTCTGAATACAACTATGATGTTTGAGTTCATGGGTGCATTCAGGGGATGAAAATTGGCATGAGGACCAATTAACATAGAAGATGACAATAACAAAGAGGAGTCACTTAAGCAACAAGAAGATAATTAGCTTTAGAAAGTTTATTGCTTTAAATTTTTTAGTTAAACTTTTAATAGTTAGTTTTTGGGTCTGCATACCCATGGATTGGTTATTTCAACTACTTTCTTAAACTGTCTGAGAATTGAGTTTTAATGGAGATTCTTGGACATAGCTCTATATACGCATGAAACTCAGTAGTAGTAAGGATTGACAGTTTTTGATTGAGATCAAAATTGAAGACTTTAGTTTAGTATTTCCTTTTGATTTCTTTACAAGTATTTTGAATTGTTAGTAGCATACAAAAACAAAATGATTTTTGAATGAATGAAAGGTCACATAAACTATTCAAAGACTTTGTGCTTTGGGTTATTTGTTGTTGGTTTATTTTTTAATCAATTTTGAATTATGAAGCTATTTTTTATTACTGGATACATATACAATACATGTTCTAAATATTTAAGTTGACCAGTTCTTGTCCTTCTTCCATGCATGTACTAATGGAAAAATTGTGTATGTCCATTATTACATATTGTGTTTGCATTATTTAATTTGTATTCATTTGATTTCTCTTCCTATTCAATAATATATGAGATGCCTTATTGCTTTTTGGTTAAAAGTATTTCACATTTAAAAGTGATTTTGTTGAACATTTGGTAAGGGAGCTAAACCTTAGTGAAATTCAAAAGAATTAAAGAATAACAATTCTTCAACTATTGGAAAATTGTGTTAGTCTTAAGAGATTGGGCATAAAGAGTTTTAAGTATTTATTTTATTGAAAAGACAAATCCATTTACCAATAGATTTTTCGCAAATTTTCTAGGGATCAAACAAATAAGATTCAATGTTTCATTAAGCTTGCAAAGGAGATCATGAGCCAACATGGTACTCCCACATTATGATATTTTCCCCATTCTACAACACAATATCGGGTTTAATAATACCCAAGAAGATATCATATCTAATTTGAATGTAGTAGCTTGGAGAGAGAGAGTAAGTAATCAACAATACTCACAAGTTGCTAAAATCTTAGAAAGGGAAGAATAAATTGGTGAGCGACTTAGAGAGATTCCTGTAGTTCAAGAAGTTGTTGTGGTAAATAGATTAGCCCAATAACCAGTAAGAAATTGATTAGAAAAGATTGAAAAAGTTGGCTGAGAGAAGATACACAAGGATAGACAAGGATAAGGGTTTAACTGATGATGACTTCAAAGCTTTGAGATTGATCGATTTCAAACCCAATCATACTCTAAGAAGAAAAAATAAAGTTTAGTGAGTTAGCAGACTTGCATCTCCACCACCTTCAGTACAACCTTCTCTTATTTTATAAGCTCTTGTTGTCCTTGGCACTGTCACTTCTTCCTTCCTAAATATTGAACCTTTGAATATTCTCAACCCAAACATGGTCTTTTGGGGTCATCAAAATGGACCTCTCTATCTTGGAGCAAATCTTGAAGACATGCCTAAGCGCACTAGGGACTTCTTGCCCAAATTTAATGGCTCTAGATGATAAAACCCTAGCTGAAGATCATCTCGCCAATAGTGGCATGTTGTGATGGTTAAGTTGTTGAGTTGTTATCCTTGCCATCAAGGTTCAAATCTAATGGGGACGAGGTCCCCTATTTGCAGCCTCACTGGTTCATAGCTAAAGATCATTTGATTTTCTTCAAAGTAGCATGCAGAATAGTAGATGTTCCTATTGAAGATATCGTTGTTCAACTCTTTGTTCAAAATTTTATTGATTTAGTAGTTGATTAGTTTAATCATCTACCACATGCCTCCATAATAGATTGGAATACCATGATTTGTACATTTGAAGCCTAGTTCAAAATGCCTAGCGATGGCAAATCTTTTTTCATGCAATTAGCACAACTAAAAAAAGAAGTGCATGAACCAATGAGAGAATTTGTGGCTAAATACAATAAGCTTTTGGAAATAATTCCTACAACCTCAAGACCTAATGCCAAGAATCATAAAGGATTCTTATTAGGTGCAATGCCCCCATATATTGCTTTTCAAATGAGGTGGAATGCACCTGCTGATTTGGAAACAACTTAAAGGTTAGCCATTGAATTAGAGGATGATCTAATAATTGTAGGAAAGTACAGGAAAGATATGCAAACATCCAGTTCTCAAACCTCTATGAGCACAAATCATGTGGTTCAAAGGTTAATAAATGATGTTATCACCCTAAAGAGACAACAAGGTAGAGCTAATGTTATTCAAACTAATATCAAAATCAACCTGTATAGAATAACTTTCCTACACAACAAGGAAGAGGTTCTTATCAGTTGCTTGGACCATAAAATAAGTTACAAATAGAATCTCCTTCTAGGAAAGAGCTAATATTTTCTTTTCACCTTACGACAGATCATGATGGTGAAACATGCATTGAATAGCTGAGGTATTTAAAAATGAAAGAAAATGAAGGTTAGTATGAGATTATCATTAAAGAGGAATCTAGTCCATCTGACGCAAGCACCCCAATGACTTTCTTTCTCAAGTATGAGTCAGAATCTAACGAATGAAGGGATATCCTATTAGCCATGAATCGCTCATCCTATTTTGTATTAACAAGAAGTCAAAGAACTCTAAAGTTCACCCCTAGAGAAAGTTCAAGTCCACAAGGTGCAAAGGGAAAAGACCCATCCCAATCAAATAAAGATACCCCTAAAGGTACTGAAAATACTTTTCCAAAAATAACATTGTAAATTGAAATTCTTCTTCTTCTTTTGATATAGTTCAATTTTGTAAATCTTCTTTTGTTACTATATCTACCACTAATTATTTGAAATCCAATCTCAAAGAATTAGATAGAGTGGTTGAATTTATTAAAGGCAAACCATGTGATAATTCCAAACTTGTAGGAGACACCTATAATTTTGTTGAACCTCCCACTCCAACTCTTGAAAATGCCTCAAAGAAACTCATAGATGATTAAAGTTTAATGGTTCTTGAATCTAACAAGAAAGATAAAAAACCCAATCCATTCTACATCTCATTATTACTAAATGGATGAAAACTTAGCAATTGCATTATTTAAAGTAGGTGAGGATATGATTTTTCCAAATAACTTAGTAGGGCCTTTATTTCTTGAAATTTCCACAATATGGATTAACTCAAGAAAAGAGGAAGGTTCAAAGATGATGCAACTTTATTGGAGGGAAACAACAAGCCAAACAAAAACAAAAACAAACTCAAGAAAAAATTGCAAAAGGGGGCAGTTATTTACAATGAGAGGGGAAAACCCTAAAAACTAATTGTGACCATTTATAGGATGGAAAAAGTATGAGCCTTTTCGAATCATTTTTTTGGTAAAATGGAGGAAGGTTTTGCAAAGAAGTAAGCAACATGGCCAATATGGTTTTTAACTCATGCATGGAAAATGTATGCAGAGGAGGGAAAATAAAAACATCTTCAAGATTTTCTTCAAAATTTTTCAAATCAGCATTATCTTTTAAAAAGATAGATGAAATGTCAACTACTTTTTCCATACCTTGAGTCTTTTGATCTTTGGATTGCTCATGTGATTTTTCTATTGTAATTTTCTACATTAATTCCTCCAAAGGAAGAGGGTAGAAAAGAATTGTAAGAGATTGAAAAATGTGTGAATCTTTTTCTTCCTCTTGATTGTCCCCTGATTCCTCTTCAAGAGCATTTTCTTTTTCATGTATCACTCCACCAATTTATTTAACTTCACCCATTTCCTCTACTTTTTCTAGCTCTCTCAATGGAGATCTTCTTTAGATGAGGATAACACCATAAAAAGACATTAGAAATGCTACTTGGTTTGTCAAATCCCCTGCAACTGCTTCGATTGGATTCTCTTTAAATGGAGGTATAAAAATAAAGATATCCACATCATTTTCATTTCTTGTAGGAATCTAATCCTTCAAGATTTTTGGATATCTTTGAAATACTTTCTGGTATTCAACTTCATTAGAGTCACCAACCTCCATCCTTAGGGAGGTACCTCAATTTTTTTAAAAATCAACTGCACAATGCACTCTAGTTTGTTTCCCCAGTAGTGTTGCCAAAATTTTTTTAGGAAACAATTTTTCCTTCTTTGAAAATCCTTTACAAACAACTCTGAAATGCTCAAATTGAAAGACAAACTTTGTAGTTGAGTCAATTGCAATTATTTTCTCAAGTGCTCTCTGAATTTTGAGATGAAGGTACAACTCTCTCCTTTTGATTTATAATAAATAATTTTCTAATATGCCTTTAACCAAAAGAAATGAAGGAACACTAACATTCATTTATCAACATAATATGAATGTAAAACTTTGATTTAAATAACTTAAGAAAAAAATCAACTATATAGCACATAGGCTATCTAATCAATCTTCCCATTTACAAAGAAACAAATAGGGAGACTTGAAACTCACTGCACATATGATGCATAAAATCATAAGACTTCATGACACACAATAATCTTGATAAATGAGAGCAAGATGATATTTTGAATATGATGAGAATGATCACAAGATCATTTTCAACTAGAGAAACATACGTTCAAACCATAGGATCTAAAAGTAAATCTCTCTTCATTCCAAATATACAAGCAAACAACCATATACTTATTTTCCCTTACACCATAAACAAGTTGCAAAACAAATACAATCTCCTTCCTTCCCTTCTCTGTTGCTAATTTTAACACTAAAAATGCCTTCCCCCTCTTGAAAAATGCATAGACATGTCAAAACTAGAGAAGAACAATTTACAATTGATTTCCCCCCATTAAATAATTCCCCAAAGAAGTTAGGCAACCACCACAACTTCTTACTGAACCAATTTTTAATTTTATCTCTTTACCTTCTCTTCCACTTCGATTTCAAAAATCTTTATGCACATTACAATAATAATTAATTCTATTAAGAATTAATTATTTTACATTCCTCTTCAAATTTAATCCTCCTGTTAACTCACCTAATTTACTTCTTTTCACATCATGATAATAACTAATTCTCATAGAATTAATTATGCGAGGGATTAATTTTATTTAAATTATTTTGATACTTAATTATTTTGCATTTGAATATTTAAATATTTAATTATTTTAAAGAATTAAATATTGTATAATGCAAAATAATTTATAAATGAACTTTAAAAGCTTACCTTTTGCTAATCTCCCACATTCTTGAATGTGAGGGAAATATTTAGGGGTCCAAAACCCTAGGTAACAAACCCAATACACAAAGCAATTATCATCATGAGTAGACTCATTCTCCTCAAACAAATTTAATCGAAATTATTTATACCAAACTAACTATGTAGAAATATGTACTTATAGATTATATTATCTCTTGGTGACTGAGTAAAGATCAAATACAATTTTCCAAGGTGATAAAATTGTATATACAAGTGTATATATGTATGTGTATATGTATGTATGTATGTATATATATATATATATATATATATATATATATATATATGTATGTATGTATGTATCTCTACATTTCCTTGTCGTACCCTTGTGATCTTTGCATTTTATTGTCCTGCTCTTGTGATCTTTGTATCTCGTTGTCATGCCCTTGTGATCTCTGTATATGTATGTACATATATACATATATATACATATGTATATGTATATATATGTGTATATATACATACACACACATATGCGTGTGTCTATGTATGTATGTATGCATATAAATAGAGAGATCATTGTATACATACATACATACATAGATACACACACGTGTGTGTATGTATGTATATATACACATACATATACATAAAAAGAAGCTTCTCTAATCACTTGCTCAGGGAAATATAAAGAGATACATGTTTAGAAGGAAAAGAAAAGAACATTTGCATTGGTACCTCTTCTCCCCTTGAAGAAAATCACAGAGCAAGGGCATAGATATCACAAATGTATGGCACGACAATGAAGTCATAGAGTAAGGGCACAAAGATCACATGGACACTGTTAGGAATAAGGTGTCTCAAACTTGGATAATTTCTATTTTTATTATTTGTTTTGTAAATGTATTTTTCATAAATAATGTAATTAAGTGTGAGTGTACACGTTGATGTGTCACTCCACTTGTATGTGTCGACATCTTGAATTGTGAAGATAATGGTTGAAATAGTTATGATAGATTCCTATGATGTGTAAGAGATATCTTTGGAAGATTCTATGATGGGTGAAGATGTGAAGACATGTGGCAATTGATACTATACACTCGAGTCTCCAAATCACGTGTGGGGTTCGGGACATCGCTTCAAAAAAAATTGGGGTTCTTTTTTTTTTTTGGAGAATAGTAAAACCCTAACACGGTTGTTCTTTAGAAGTTTCCCTAAAAGGAAAGTGCATGATATAGGTATTTTTAGGGTTGCAGTTTGGAGAGTGAGAAAGTGTGTTGTTGGTATGGTATGTTGCTACTAGATTGGTCTTTTGTGTCATTTTTCTCCTGAAAGAACTTGCATTGCAAGTGTGTTTATTGTGTAGGTTTTGGAGGGGTGGGGTTGTTTTACCAAAAAGTTTTTCGCCACCGGCATATCTTTGTGTTTATGTGTTTTTTTTTTCTCTATCTATTTTCTATATCCATGGTTGACTGTAATATTATTGTTTACATAATATTGAATCTGAAATTGTAAGTCTTTACTAGGAATTTGCACAATATTTTTCTTAATGGATTAGTTTAGGAAGTTGTTTCCACATCTGAATTTCCTTATAGGCACGACAATGAAATGTAGAGATCAAAAGGGCATGACAATGAAATGCAGTGATCACAAGGGCACATCAACAAAATCCTAGATCTCCACTAATCTCCACCAAGGGTATGACAAAAAATACATAGATCATAACGACATGATAATGAAATGCATCGATCACAAGGGCATGACAATGAAATCTCCTCCAATGTTCAGAGCTCAGAGCTCTCTACCCTCATTCAAAGCTCTCCACCCTCTTTCACGCACAACTTTCCACGATAAGAAAATAAGGGAACGATTTATGTTGTATATATATATATATATATTTGTTTATATATAAAATTGACTTCACATTGTGTTGTGACTCTGGCATAGGTGTTTGATCCTCGTAGCTTTCATTTCAACACTTCAGCATTCAAGTTTCCTCTTCATTATATGTTTGGTTTATCAATGATTTCCTTTAGTTCGATTACAATACATCTCAACTAGCTACTCCAATGATGTAATCACCCATCTATCTCTAGATTATTTAAGCATTTATTGTTTTACAGAATCTAGATAGATACTGAGAATTCTAAAGCCATAATCTTGAAGACCATCACATGTGTGTCCCACTTTAGGGAAAAAATTGGATGTCATGTTCTTGTGCATATATTTCAATCACTTCCTTCAAAGTCAACTAAGGTGCACCCATGGAATTATTTAGGTGACTCACACTTCCCATTGGAGTTGAGGCTTGATGTTGAGCATTTGCTGTTGTTGCTTGTTGCTGGAGAAGTGCCTCAAATTGGAGCTGATCCATCACCCAAAGATAACTTACATTCTCTCTAGCCTCAGGTTGTTCCATAGTTGTACCCTTTATAGCTTCATTTATCATTTCAAGAGCTACATTTAGCTAACTTCTTATCCTCTCATAACATAGAAACTCAGGGTGAAATAGCCTTTTCCACCCTAAAAACCACTTTGTTACTTCATTAAAATGGAGACTTGAACAAAGCCAATGATACAAAACTTGCTGCCACTTTGGAAAAAATTGTTGCCTCCAATATTGCAACCATATGATAAATGGGAATAACACATTCCCAAGCCATAACCCAATTAAATTGGTCTAGTTGCTAATTAGCTGGGTTTATTACAAATTACTATAGATTTATCATCAGATTAGGTATGATCAAATGAACAATCAGTTGTTCCCAACTAGTAAGGTCAAATACAATTTTCCAAGGTGATAAAATTGCATATGCAGATGCATCACTTGCATGTCAGTCATGAAGCACATTCCCTAATTTATAACGAATGGTTGGATATAAAGGCTCCATACATTGGCCCAACAATGGAAGCTAAGGATGTAACCATGCATGTATTGGCACAGTTTCCCTACGAGGATTGCAAGTATCTATTGATGCTATTAATTTGGGCATAACTATATGATCTAGAATGTTATGAAGTACTGAAGTTGGTAGTAACTTCTCCCATGTCTCTAGAAAAAGTAGAATAGGTTTATGATCCCTTGTCTTGTAGGAATTTGTAGAATACGTTTAGGGTCCCTTGGCTCCCAGGAATTTGTAGCATAGGTTTAGGGTAGTAACTCCTTACACTCAACTCTTTACTGAAGTTATTCTCACTACTACAATGACATTACCTCTAAATCATGCAAAGGATGTTGAAGTGGTTCCCAACCTTGAAACACTCTTATAGGCAATGGAAAAGAAAATGAAGATGCAATAAATATATTACTATTATTTATGTATATGTGTGTGTGTGTGTGTGTGTGTGTGTGTGTTTGTACATACATACACATATGTGTGCGCCTATGTATGTATATATATAGAGAGAGAGATCTTGGCACAACATAAAAATTGATCTAGTTGCATACATATTCCAGAATCCAAATAATAAAACAATAAAAATCACTCAACTCGTGCTAAGTGACTTACCTCAAGATCTTGCACAAAAATAATGCAGACCAAGAAAAATGGGAAGAGTTCATAATAAATTTTACAAAAAACATATCATAGTAGGAACAATCAATTGTTCCCAACTAGCAGGATCAAATACAGTTTTCCAAGGTGGTAAACTTGCATATGTAGATGTATGTATGTATGTATATATGCATATATGTATGTATGTATATATGTGTATATGTATGTGTGTATGTATGTATGTATATATGTATGTATGCATGTATGTATATACATATATATGTATATATATGTGTGTGTGTGTATGTCTATGTATATATATGTGTATATATGTGTGTCTATGTGTGTGTCTATGTATGTATGTATGTATGTATAGAGAGAGATTTTGTGGATTATGGAGATCAATGGAGATCTAGGATTTCATTGTTGTGCCCTTGTGATCACTGCATTTCGTTATCATGCCCTTGTGATCTTCGCGTCTCGTTGTTGTGCCCTTGTGATCTCTCAATATGCATGTATATGTGTATGTGTATAACTATATATATATATATATGTAAACATACATACATACATGAACACACACATATGTATGTATATGTATATATATGTGTATATATATACATACACATACATATGTGTGTGTTCATGTATGTATGTATGTTTATAAACAAAGAGATCTTGGCACAACAAAAAAACAAAAAACTCACTCAACACGTAGCATGGCCACAGATGCAATGGAAACACCTATTGGTAAGTAGATTCCTCTTTTTATCTCTCATTTTTCCTGTGTTTATTTCAATTGAATTATTATTTCTTAAGGAATATTTTGTAATATTGGATTCATTTTATGCAAGACATGGTGAGGACATTCTTGGATGTACCCGTGTTAGATGTACGAGAATCACTAAAGAATTGTGATGAATTGCTCGTGAACAATGAAGATGGATTTTTCCTAAGAGTAGCAAGAGGTGACAAGGACATTCTAGGTACTTTGGGGGCAAAGGAGCTTTCACCTTCACATGGTTGGCCTTGATTAGTAGAGAATATTAAACTATTCTCAAAACCAAGTGAACCTCAACATTAACCTATGATTGCATGACAACTAACTATGCGAATATCTTGATTTTAGGCAATGCAAAGGACACCATAATTCAATATGCGATCTTAATTCATATGCATACAACATCAGGTGGAGCTAAAAAAACCCAACAAGTTTGCATTTTTATTGGAGGTTTGCATAGACCTATTAAATAAATGTAAACATGGTGGGTTTTTTTAGCTCCCCCTGTTATCCATGTAAAAAGAAAGAAGTTGCATGTGCATTCTCAATTCAGAGTGGAATTCACAAGTTTATCAAATCAATAGTATGATATTAACTAGGAATTTATTAAGGAATGAATGAATTTTATTAATGAATAAATGAATTTTAGATGTTACCGAGAAATTTAGATGTTGGGGGGGTGGGGCCAAATGAGTTTCCAACTTCATGTGATTGGCCTTGATTAGTAGAGAATATTGAACTTTTCTTGAAACCAAGTGAAGCTCAACATTAACCTATGATTTCATGAAAACTAACAGTGTGAATCTATTGTTATTCTTCAAATTCATATTGCTTCCTGAATTATCAAAATAAACATAAGAAATATTTTAGAGCTCATTGTAAATGGAGAAGTTGGTTGCCCTATCCGTGATTATTAAAACCATAAAAAGAAGGCATTGACGTCACTTATTCGAGAGGAATATCTCGAGACCAAAGGTAGAACCATGCCATGAATAATAAATCCATACAAGAAGGCATTGACTTCACATGTTCTTTGTGATGTCCTCGTGGGGAATTTGGGAATACTCATTCAATGTTTGCTGCCAATTTTTTTTAAAAATAATTAAGCAAGTCATCACAATTGCGACCTATTTTGACAGACAGCTTTCGCTTCCACAACATCATTGTCACATACCCATCGCTCTTCTGACGGCTTGCTCTAATTAATAGCCACCGTATTTGCAATGTTTTGCTATCGCAATTATGACAACGTGAAGATGAACCCTTGCCATTCTCATCTTCCAAGTTACAACAACTTCTTTCATCGCAATTAAGATGAATGCACTTGTGGTTGTAATTTGTGACAACAAAAATCTAACACCTATTCAAGAATAGCCAATTCGTGGTACTGTCGCTTGGGCAATGGGTGTCAGTCGCAATTGCAATAGCCCGTTGTCACAATTTGGGCCCAAATGTAGTAGTGCCTAAACTCAAACTTAATTATCCTAGAATAAAGGACAAGTACTTGAGTTCTTTACCTTTCCTAATTCATCAAAGTGACATGAATTCAAGATTTTATGCTTTGAATTTGATTTGTACTTTATCATTTTAGTTGAGTTTTATCTTATTGAGTTTGTGGGTATGTTACAATTTTTGAGTATATTTAAATCAACCAAATATATTATTAAATGATTTAATTAAACATAAATTTTATAAATAAAAAACAATTTTATATATTTAATTAACTGAGAAATTAATTAAATAGAATAAACAATTTAAAGATTTAATTAAATGACTAAATTTGGCGCAATTATATTTATTTAATTTAATAATAATAAATTTAGAAGTTGCATTTAAATAATGGACTTTAAATATTATTAGTTAAATTAATATGTATATATATTTTAAAATGTCTTTACTATTAAAAAATGAAGTGGGGATAATCTAGATATAGTTTACTATAATTAAATGCAAAAAGCATGCATAATGGAATTAAATAAGTTAAAATAATAAAAGTTTATTTTAAGGAGAGGCCTTTACATGTTCAAAAACTAGAAATCCTAGGTAGAGTTAAACACTTTATTAAGAGATTCGAGCTCATTCTACATGCAGGTTTTGGGGAACAAAATTTTTGATGAATAGACCTTTTTAATTAATAAAATTTACTAAGATTACAACTCACAAAAAAGGGGCCGGGGGATACAGGATCACCCCGCGAATGAGTTCAAATGGCTGAAGCCAGAATAAACAACATGACCTCAGCCAGAAACTATAAACTATTCATCAAAAAAACTTTTAACAACCTCAGGCTGCCAAGACAGTACCAGCAGAGGGAGGAGGATCATCTTTATTAGAAAATCCCCATGCATCAGTGAGATTGTGAGGTGGACTGGGAACAGTCCAGCTGTCAGCAGCATTAGTAGGATCTAGGGTAGTTGCAGTCTCCGCATCCTTCTTGTCTGGCCGTGGAGGAGAAATTGCCAAGGCCAGCCGAGGAAACTTGCCAGAGTGCGCCCGTCCAGAAGCCCGCCCAGGGGGGGAGCCAGGGACCAGCCAGAATCACCATGCAGTGGGGAAGCGGAGCAACACCTCCAATCGCCATGACCACCGTTGGGAGAGTGGTGGCGGGGACCTTGGGAGCGCGGCGTGTGTAAATGGCGGCCAAAGGACTGGCTTTGGGAACGGTGACCACGAGACGAGGAGGCATCGACCGAGGCATCTGGAGGCACTCTCGCAATGGTGCAAGAAGCATTGCCCCAATGATTTAACAATTCTTGTAAGTGTGCAACCTCCAGGGCAACTTTATTAGCTTGCACCTGTATCTGCATAATGACATTGTTACAAATGCATGCCTTAGTGTACATTGCAATGTTAACATCCAAAAAATTGTGAGTGAATAAAACTACATTCCTATCTTTCCATAGAGAAAACAAAATTTCCATCCTAAAAGTATGCCAAATCTGGGAGAACTTTCAAGAAAATCTGGGAGAATCACCCAACAGGATCATGTGCCATGAAAAAGGTTCGGGCTTGAAAGGCTTGAAAAAATCATGAATCCAGTGCCAATAATTCTGAGCATGCTTGCAAAACCAAAAAATATGCAAAAAGGACTCAGGTTGGTCACAGAAGGGGCATATGGGATCAAGAACCCCAATGTGCTTGAGCCAAGGCCCCAGGGGAAGACCTTGGAAGGCAAGGCACCAAGCAAAGTCTGCAATCTTAGGTTCTGTAATGGCACTCCAAATGGTGTCGAACCATTTTTTCCATTGAGAAAGCGAAGAATGTAAATGCCACCGTTGATTAAGCGTGTCCACCATCGGAAGGTGGGGCGAAAGCCATCTGTATCCCATATTGAGCTTATAATTGGTAAATGGAGTGGTAGGAAACCACTTCCAATCATACCACCAAGGACGAATAGACTAAATCTCCACTTTATGAAGTAAGTGCACAGGGATGGAAGACAACAGAAGGTCATAAGTCTGGCGATCTGCACGAACAAGGCGGTATTGAACTTGCATATCCTCCCATGACCTAAAATTCATGGTGACTCTTGAAAAAATGTCCTTGGTATTGCGGATGCCATGTTTAAAGAAATGCAGAGCACTAGCACCTTGCATCTTGGCAAGAGGAGTACCCTGGAAGGCAAACAAGGGAGACCACCAAATGTTCTATTGATTTAAGGACAGCCCATTGTGAAACTCATCACCAGCTCAATGAAGCCAAGGTTTAACAACTTCCTAGGCTTTCTAGATGCTCTTTATAACAAAAGAGCCCTGTATGACCACTGGTTCACGCATAGTGAGAAGGGTCTGAAAACCAATCCCCTTCCACGTTGGTCTGTTAGCAGGGAAGCTTGAAGAGATGCAATGCCTAACAAGAATTTTTCAAGCTTCATCTCCAGAAATAGCTCTGATAATCCATTTAGCATAGAGGGCAAGGCCCTACTTTCAAGTGGAAAGCAGGCCGAAACCCCCAGATTCCCTTGGGAGACAACAAAAATCCCAAGCAACTCTGTGAAAACCATGATGGTCAGAACCAGAGGCCCAAAGAAAATCTTTGAAAAAACGTTCTAATTTGAGATATGAAGCTTTGGAGGGAGCTCAACAAGAAGAATAATACACATGGGTGGCAGCCAAAATCTTAGAACAAATCTAAAATTTACTAGCAAGAGAAAGCAACTTAGTGATCCAATAATCAAGCTTTTTGCTAATCTTTGTAAGTACAACATTCCAAAGTTCCACAGGGGAAGCCTGGAAAGCAAAGGGAATGCCAAGAAAGTGGAATATTTCTCCATGAGTAACCCATTTCCATTGGAATTGGCTGAGCCAAGGTGGAGCTGGCAAAAAAGACTGTCGGTAGCAGAGCGTTTTATGCCATTGAATGGCAAAGCTAGAGGCTCGACAAAAAGTGTCCAGACAATTTAAAGCATTTTTGATGTTTTCTTCATCTTCAAGAAGAGCAAGAAAAGAATCATCAGAAAAATGACCATTGACTAACTGGGAGGAAGAATCAGGCAAGGAAATGCCACGGACCAGTCCTGAAGACACACAGTGAGGAAGTAAATAACCAAAACCTTCAGCAGCAAGGACATAAAGCACTGGAGCTAGCGGACAACCTTGTTTGATGGAACAAAAAATTCTAAAAGCTTTAGATTGCAAATTATTGATGGTGATGCAAGCATTAGCATCACCAAAGAGCATCTCCACGGACTGAAGGAAATTGGGACCAAAACCCAGAGCCTGAAGCATAGCCAAAATGAAAGGCCATTCAATGCAATCATAGGCTTTAGCAAAATCTATCTTTAAAAAGATAGCCCACTGCTTGGACTTACGGGTCCATTCCATACCTTCCCAGACAGCAATGATGTTGTCAAGAATATACCTGGATTTGATGAAGCCAGTTTGTTTAGGCCACACAATTAGAGGAAGCATATGGCGGATTTTGAGAGAGAGCGCCTTAGCAATGATCTTATAAGACACATTCAGGAGGGTGACGGGCCTCCAATTATAGATGTCCTCAGGATCACCAGCTTTAGGTATGAATTTAATATTGCCTTTATTTATGATCGCTCCTAAGCTTTTAGAATGCTATGCTTCAAGATAGACTTTGTGCAGATTAGGACCAATTTGCTCCCAAAGATGTTTGTAAAATTCATAGGGAAATCCATCACACCCAAGGGATTTGTCATCCACCATGGAGTAAACTGCCTCTTTAAGGTCTCGGAGGGCAAGAAGTTGCTCACAGAAAGCACATTGCTCAACTATTAGGCGGTTTGGAGTAACAGTAATACACTTTTTGAGAGCCTCCTCTTGAGCAACCGAATGGCCTTGCGAAGAAAAGATGTTCTCATAGTGAAGAACAAAAGCTTGTAGGATGTCAGGTAGACTGGAAAGAACATCACTTCCCTATTTTATCTTTTTAATCCCAACATTGGTATGACGGGCTCGAAGAGCTTGGAAGAACTCCTTCGAGACTTTGTTGCCAACCTCCAACCAGTGGAGACGAGCTTTGATTTGAGCTCCTCGGGTAGCATAGTTATCAACAATTTTCTTTTCATGGTGAAGCTTGGCAAGCTGAATTTGTAGATTCACATCAAAGGGGTTGAAGGTGAGAGCTTCAGAGGCTTTTTTGAGCGCAAGGGTGTTGGCTTCATAAGATCATTTTTTGAAAATTGCCAGTTGACGCCTGTAGATGCACAAAAATTGAGCTATTTTGTTAATGGCGTCATTCCACCATTGAATCCAACCTCGATGGGAATGTGGACATGGTTCCAAATTCTAGACACGTTGTATGTGGGAGATGGTGGAAGCATGCAACAAAACAGGAAGAATTGAGACTTGGTCACTTTGGGGACAACTGTTTGCCAAAAAATGCCAAAATAAATGGGATAGTGGTTTGACAATTTCACATCTATCAGGGTAATGACAGGTAGATCACGATCTTCAGAAAAGGAAAAAAAAGATTGCGCCAAGATCATAGCACGATCAAGACGTTTCAATATGCGGTCAAGACTGGCTCGAAAATTGGACCAAGTGTGCCAGGCCCCACTATCATGGTGGCGGCTAGTATTGGGATCAAAAAGGCCCAATTTATGATGCATGTAAAACTAGGCTTCTCTTTCCCCAGCTGTCCAACGGAAAGGCAGAATGCCATCTTTGTCAGAGGCCACTTCAACCATATTGAAGTGCCCACACAGGACCCAAGTAGCTAGCGGCAAGTTGTCAGCAAGCCAAACCCACATTTGTGCCCTTTCCACAGAATCATTGGAGGCATAAACATTAATGACTCCAAAAGAATGATTGTTAATGGGAAGTAAAAGCCAAATAATACGGTGTGTGGGGTCAGAACCGTGTGAGATAATATCAGAATGAAGGCGAGGTGATAGGAGAGTAACTACACCACCTCGACCAGCTTCATGATGAGAAGAAAACATGACTCTATCCTGCAAAATGACACGGCATGCAGTAGAAAGCATGAAACCATAAATCTTAACTTCTTGCAGGCAAAGAAAATCTAAATTCCCAAGTCTATACGGGTATCCTAGACATAGAACTTTCTAGGGAGGTCTGTAAGACCTCAAACATTCCAAGAGAGGAAGTTCATGAGAACTCTTCCATATCATCCTCGTCCTCCAAAGAGGAGTAACTATTCTGCAAAAAGGTAGAAACTGGGTGGAAGTTAGACAGGAAATCCTCTGGACTTACAGCCTATCGTTTTACCCCTGATATCTCCGCACGTCCAGGAGGACTGCGAGAACGCCTTATTGCTGGTGCTACTATGGAAGAGACTACAAGAGGAGAATGAGCCCCAGCCAAGGACGAGGACCTGGTGGCCACCTTAATCCCCTGTGAACTAGCAGGGTTTGAAACCTGCAAAATTAGAACAAATGCAATGGAAGTCACTGGCGTCTCCATATTAGCAGGCGCTGACACTTTGGTGGAAGTAGGAGGAATCGCAATAACTGCCGCATAGGATGGCTTAGGGGCCAAAGGATTCAAGGCAGGCTTTCCCTTACGCCCAACAGTAACCCATTCTTCTTTTTTTCCTTCGACCTGTTTGACAGGCGTCGCTTTAGGCTGGGGTTTGACCCTAGGCATAGCCAAAGGGAAATCCTTGATCTTGTGTTCCGTAGACTGGCACCTATAACAGGTGTTAGGTAGGTTCAAGTAAAGCACCTTCTATGAGAAGGTTTGAGTGCCAATCTGGATTTCCACAGAATCCTTGAGATCTTTAGAAAGATCAACTTCAATGCAAACATGCCGCTGAGGGTGAGCATTAAATTTTTTTTCTGGCTCCTTGGTAACAACTTTGCCAAGGGCTTGGGCAATAGACTCAGTAAAAGGCTAGCAGGGCAAGGGCAGACTTGGGAATTTGACCCAAATAGGAACCCTAAGCTTTTTATCATCCAAGATAGAGAAGTCTCGAGACCATTTCTGAAAAACAAGTAGAGAGGAATGCACAGACCAAGGGCCGTTGGTAAAAATTGCGTCTGCTTGCGACGAGTTAGCAAAGAGAAATAGAAAAAAACTTTTGGTAAGGTTTTGCACAGCGTTAAGGCAGACTCCATGAGGAGTCTAGCTTTTGTTGACCCATTCTCTGAGCATAGTTTCAGGGGGAGTCCTACCAACAAAATACCCTATGAAGGTATGTTTTTCTAACCAGTCACATGCAGCATCAAATTCTTGCAAAGGAAGGACAATATCAGGATTACCTCATGAAAAACCTTCGGGACAAACTTGCGTGGGCATTTGTTCGGTGGCGGCGCCATGGCAGTCCAAAGCGCTAGCGTGAACACCAGAAACAACTGGTTCACTGCTGGTCAGAGCCATTATATCCTAACTTAAAGCTCTCGCAGTAAATGTGGTATGACAAGTGCCGACAGAAGGGGAGTGCAGGGGAAAGGCCGTATGCAAAAAAAATTGAAAGTTTGCATGAAGTAAGAAAACCCTAGTAGAGCAAAAAAAGCGGTTCGGGGAACAAAATTTGAAATTATAGCAAAATAATTGTTCAAAGTTTCAAAGGTTTTTGATTTGCATGCATTCATAGGTTGTCTTAGATTTTAGCTATTGTTTGAGGTAGGGTTTGAAAACTCTACCTACTTTGTAGTCCTAGTTGTTTGCATAATGCTTATTAATTTTTGGATAACGAATTATATTATAGATTTTGAAAAGGAAAACTTATTAATCAAGAAAACGTGACTAAAGAAAACTATAGAAAAAATCTGAAATATGACTCCATTCTCTTAAAACCTTTTCTAATCTAGGGAAAAATTGATTACAGAAAATTGGAAGAAAATAATAAATTGAATGGCTTGAGTTTGAACTTTAAATTTTTCATGTGAGTACCATGAATCTTCCAAATAAAGATAAATATTCTTCTTATATGTAAAATAATTTTATTGCAAATTTTATTGGAAAAATAGAAGATTAATTAAGAGGAAAGCATGTTGTAGCTAAACTTATATATGCATGTGAAAATAAATATACTAAATATAGAAAACTAAGTATATTAAGGTTGCATGATTTGAGAGAATAAAAGCATGCAAAAATACTAATTGAATGTTTATTATTCTTTTATAAAAATATAATATGATTTTCAAATTTATTTTAAAAATACCTTTTTTAATGATTAATGATTAATTATTAATTTTAGAATTTTAAAAAATTATTAAAAATAAATATTATTTTAATTTTTTTTATTGATTTATTTTAAAAATCAAATAAATAAATATACTTATTTTCGTATAAGTAGATTTTTAATATTAATTTAAAAAAAAAACTCTGAGTGGGTTATAACTTATTATATATTTATTAATGCAAGTGGAGTTATAAATTAATAAATATATATTGGTGACGTAGCTATATTTTAAGGAGAGTTATAGTTGAGTTAACTATACAATCATCTAGCTATGAATATTTAAATATTATGAGAGAATTTGTAAATAGTTTAATTATAATTATAATTTCAAGTTTGAGTTATCTCGAGTTGCATTATAAATTAAAGGAAAAGTAAATATTAATATTAGACTTAAATATAAGTCAAATTAATATTTTAGAAATGAAATTGATATGAAGATTTAATCCAATAATATACATTTGCGTTATTAATTAAATAATTCATGATTTAAGATTTTTAAAATTAATAACATGATAATATTGCATGATTGATAACCTTTATCCAACTGTGAATGATTATGAAATGAAGATTTGAATTTGATGCAAAAAAAAAGTTATATAGGAAATTATATCAAAAACTAAAAATGACTAAATAACTACGCTTGTTTTAAATGTATGTCAAAATTTCATGTTTTATCTTGTGATATTTTTTTTGGAAACCTAGTAGTACGACCAAATAGGATTGTTTTCCAGAGGCTTAGGAAGTGATGATTTAATGATGTTGCTATGCGATGTCATTTTGTCATGATTATTTCATTCCTAACCAATGTACTATATTCACTTGTTTCTGTGATGATATCGAACTCTTTTTTGTAAGCTCATCTATTGTGATTTTCTTAGTGTAACCTATGAGGTTTTTGATCAATTATCTATTGTTGCTTTCCAGTTGCTTGTATAGGACTAAGGTGAATACTATAATTTGATGAGATATACTTGTTATGAGCTTAGGATAGGTTATATATGTGTATGTTGGGAAGTGACTTGCAATAGAGGTCGAGGCCCTAAAGAGACTACCTAGGTAACCCATTATAAGTTGTATTAATAAGTGATAACATTTTATTAATGGGGTTGAAATGAATTAACAAGAGTAAGTGTATTACCTCGCCCATGCCTTGAGTGCTAGTACAAGATAGGATGGGAGTAGAGAGGATGCTTGGTTGTGACCTTGCATCATTAGTATGCCTTATCTGTAAGAAAGGATACTGATGTTGCATAGAGTCACTAGGGGGGCTAGAGTCTGCAGAGACTATCAGGGTAACCTTAGAGTTGACTCATGTAATGACACTTTCCCACATGCATATTAGGTTTCCTACGTGTCTTTGTTTCCTCTGGGATTAGATGTTACTTGTGTACTTGGTACCTTTGAGATAGATTGCTATCATGGTTCCTTGACCTAAATTCTTGTTATGACTTTTTGATTGTTATCCATTCGAGACTGGGATTATCTCCCCAACACGATAGGAGTGGGCCATTTAGGTTCTATGATATACCATTGAGATCTGACAATTGGATGCATTTTATGCAGTTGATCTATTCTTCTTGTCTTTTGATTATATTCTATGGTCATATTTTGGTATATTGTGCTTTGGTTATTTGAGATCCTATGGGATGTTGTATCTTATCATGATGTATATTATTTTAGCATTTCATACCTTGTGACGTGTATAGAGGATGAGTATGCATTCTAGTTGTGCCATGTGACATCTTATGTACTTTTATATTATTTCATGTGATTTTGTACCTATGGTTATTCTATAGCATGGAATTTGTTTACTTATCAGATTTAATCTTATTAAAACTAATTTGTGTGATTCAACATCATGGAACCCTTGAGAGATGTAACTATTATGGTATTTCTTATGTATGTATGTAAATGATTTATTGCTTCCACTATGTTATCTCTTATTTGTACTAATCAAGTTTTAAAAAAATGTTTAGCAAACTGAGTAACATTATATGTTAATTTCTGTTGGGTTCCTTGGCGGGACATTAGTACAAGGATAACTTTAAGAAACCCTTCTTGAAAAAAATGCCTAAAATGCTGGTGAATCCAACAGTTTGTGGGTAGGAAATTTTTAATGTCGAGGGCAATTTTTTTATTCCATATAGGGAAATAAAATATTATATGTTGGCAATTTTTTTCTTGCCCTAGCAAAAATCATTTTAAACGTGGTGAATTAATGTTTTTTCTTGCTGATAGATAAATAAATGATGGCTATTTTTCCCTTTGTCAAAAATGAATTAATATTGTCAAAGGAAAATTACATGTTTTGTAGAAAAATGAATAATAATGGTCTCGGCTAAACTTTTGTGGTAAACTGAAAAATTGTTTAATTTGAAAGCAAAATATGCACATGTATTGGCTAGTGACTATACTGACTGCTGAGTAGTCACTTGAAGTTTTAACTTGTGTACTGTCTTAGGTCTATTATTAATAATTTTGTAACATCGTTACATCAATGTCACTATTACCAAGTTGGCTACAATCACTTTCGTATTGTTAATAGTAAATACAATAGTTTTATTGACTGTTGATTAATTAGAAATCAACAACAGAAGATGCATTTCAGGGCCACTCACTTGAAAAGACTTGGAGTCGCATGAAATTCTCTAGAATGGAGACACGTGGAAAGGTTTGCACAGAAATCATTACTTAATGTTAGGCACTAACGATTGTCCGACATTAATGCTAGTACATTTTAGTGTTTTGCACACTTGAAAATTAATAGGAATACAAAAAATACGATATGAAAAATTGCAAATGCCAAAGAATTTAATGCAATTTCCATTAAATAGCCTCTTCAAATCCTCTTTCATTATCATTTCTCATATTCTTCAATCTGAATTTGGTTTGTAGTTGCACTTTGCAGAGTTTCTTGAATCCTAGTCATGGATATGCCAATTCACCTAAAATGCACTACAATAGCTCTGCAAAAGCCCTTTTTGGGCAGGATTCCTAATGATGTCCTTGTCATGGTCTGCAAACCAGATGCCTAAAGTCCTTTTATCTTCCATGCTATATTCATGGTCCTCAACCATGAATTCTTGAGAAATGATAAGAGGTATCATGCATCCATGGATATTACCTCCCACTTCCTTGCATCTCTTCTCAACCTTGGAGGTAGTCAAATAGACATTCTGATGCTTCTACGCAATGTTTTTAAGGAAACATTTTTAGAAGATGATTTCAAAATTCTTGTATTGGCCAAGCGGGTACCAAGGTTGGGCATTAGCATCCCTTTTGTAGACATAACAAATAAGTGTTGGGAGGAAGGAGTAGGGTGCATTATACATAAGTATCCTTTCCTGCTCAGCATGAATGAATGCCAATTGACTCGCTATCATAAGTGTGCGTGGCTCGGAACAAATTTTCTACAGAAATGGTTGTTGTTGGATGATGTCAGTGAGACTAATTTCACATGGTTGGACGAGTTCAGTGACATCATATTCTCTAATAGATTCCTCGCAAAGGGACTTGAAGACCTTTATGGTTGAAGGCTTCAAGCCCTCGATCCCTCAGCCCGACAGTGCTGCTAGCTTCCTTGGTTCCCTGGTTCCCTATTCCCTGTTTCTTGAATATTGTTTCCTTAACCGTTGCCCTTTGGGCAAAAACTGTTTTTAAAATATCTATATTTTTCTTTGGATTGGGTCTTGCCCATTTTTGTAAATTACAAAATAGCAAAATTAGGCTAATTTAATCAACTATTTTGAATATCTATGGTATGAATTAGTATTATGTACATTGTACAGTCTAAAATATTATCAATGAAAATAATAGTTTTTGGCTTCTCAAATCGTTGTTCTTGTTAGTCTACAACTTAGTTTTTGGCGTCTCGATTCTCAATGTACTGTTGAAATGTTAGTCTACGACTTTGTTAAAAATAATTAACTATTTTGATTAAGTCAAAACAAGTTTTAAAGGACCCAAAACCTTATACATAAAACCAAAAGTCTAGAGATATACAAGAGAAGTAAACATCAAAGAAAAGAAGCACAGGATAACATGAGACAAACCTCTAAAAAGAACATCCATGAGGTCACTCAAGACAAAGCTGGAAAAGACAACAAAAGAATAGTAAAAGAACAACAACCGACCAACTAAGAAGTTTTTATCAAGTCAACAACTTGATCCACCATAGTATGCATATTTTCAACAATGGCTTTCACCTTGTCCTTTTTACTCACATCCTCATTCTTCTTAGAATGAGCTTGGGTGCATTTGCTAGGTCATTGAATCTCTACCACTGGAGGGGAGTCCTTCCCTTTATCATTCTCAAGCCACTTCAAGAGGTTACCCACATTATCATCCATCTGTTTGAACAACTTTTCCAAATTGCCTAGCTTAGCATCCATTTTAGACACCTTCCCCTGAATACCACTAATCGCTTTATCCATCACCCTATGTTTGGCCTTGAGCTATGGTGTCTTATGCATGAGGTTTTTAACTTCTTCTACATTCCCAATAACCTCTAAAAGTCTGTATATGTGTTGGCCCAGTGTATGCTCACCTCTGGTAGTTTTACTGACTTGCTCCATTTCCTTGGAAAGCATTTGTATTTGTTGCTTGAGGAAGCCAATCTCCTTCAAGATTATACCAGGGTTACCAAAAAGACCCTTGGACAACCTGAGCCCACCATCAATATTATCACCCAAATCTGGAAGATGCCCATGTTCCCCAACATCCTCATTTTCTGAATCCCCATTCTTCATAGTCTGTAACCTCTCATCTTGTCACCTTGAAGATTTTATTTTCCTTTCCAACTAGTGACCCAGAGGCTCATCATCAAAATGGGGAGAGGCTCGGTCATCTTGAAAGCCCTTAATACCCTTTCCTTTACCTCTACTCCTCTTATTATAGTGATCTCTCACTAATTCCTCCATGAAATCACTTTCCCTGTTAGAATCATAGTCAACAACCATCTTTTTCTTCTTTTTAGAACTATAACCAGAGCCCTTTTTCAAACTCCTCATACCCCCCTCAGCTTCATCTTGGGTATCTGAATCATAACCCTTATCTAGGAGACTCCCTTCCGTATCATGGTCTACCCCTTTCAAACTACCCCTGGGTTTCACAATCTTCTTGGAACTTAGAACTATAAAGTTAGAACTTAGAACTTGGAAACAAAAAAAGGGTTTCAACAATCCTGATTGACACGTGTCATGATTTCGAATGACTCTTGACAATAGTGATAACATTTCACAAATTGACCCTAAAATCATATCGATAATTAAGTTCAAATTTTATTAATTAATTAATTTAAAATGAACAAATTTATTCAAATATATATCAATGTAATAAATTTTTGCTTTTTTAAATTATTGTTATGTACATTACTACATTATTGAGTCTTGACTCTTCATGTCATTTACATATACATTGTACATACTACTAGTAAAGTACCTAAAACAATTAATTACTTAATACTTTTGTTTTATCTTTTAACTATTAACCTTTTATGTTTTTGGAGTATGAAGTTGAAAGTTCTCCAAGTTGAGTCCAATACGATAGGATTTTCAAATTTCAAATTTTCAAAGACTGGCAGAATTCCATTTTGTGTTCTGAAGACTGAAAGTGTGAAACTTGAGTATTAGATGACAACACCAATTATCCAATCTCAATTATGGGTATTTCATTTTTTAATTTTTTTTGTTGCAATTTGTAGCAATAGAAATCTTGATTTTAATTGTCTTAGGTTTACACTTTATAATTATTTTAAATAGGGTCTGAAGAAGAATTTTGTGTAATAACCAGTAGTAGGAATGGGAAAAACAAAGTCAAAAAGCTCCCATATGAGTGCAAGCATGAAGGAAAAGAAAGACATTAAAGAACTTAGGCAAGTGCTACAAACCCCAGGTTTCACCGATGAATGTCATGATATTTTTGATCTTGTTATCCATGGAGATTTTGGAATCATAGGAATTAGACATTCATTGTTTAATAAGTGGAAAGATTCATAGAAGGGGAGAATTTGTTACAAACATAACAACAGTATTTGTGCACATACAAATAAACTAGTTACTCTAGTTATTGGATTAGCAAACTTCACTGTACCTGAAGTATTCCCTTGCCTTGAAATTGTAATGCTATGCACTCAGAATTATGATGAAAATAAAAAGTCAATTGTAAACCAAAACACTCAGGAGGGAATTTTATCCATAACTGAGAGTGAATTTTTCACTCTGTTAGACCTAGGGCTAGGGTTTAAACTAGAAAGCTTTAATGAGTGCATTGACTTGGATAAACTAGCACATGCTTATGACAAACTAAAAATAGTTTTTCAAGATTTATATATTAAGGATTTAATAAACTCAGAGTTCTCTGCTAGTGTTACATTGGACATAGACCATAAGCCTCCTTATTAGTATGATATTTTTGTGCCATGGGTTTAGAATACTATTTCTTTGTTATCATTTTGTCTAGGATTGGACAGTAACAAGGAAGTGGGGGCTAGTGTTCTTGAAATGATTTATAATATCCATTGTTGAGGTTAGTTAGTTGAGAAGGTAGATGTAAGATATAATTTTGTTCAGCACATTGTTGAATCTATGCAACAATAATTACTAATGATTAAAAAAAGTACAACTACAGGCAAGACGAAGACATTTAGTTTCACAAGTTACTTGTGATACCTTCTTTTAGCAAAGCATCACCCAATATTTGAGACAGAGAATAACAAGCTTGATATTGAGGTTTATAAGTTTGATGAGAAAACCCAGAAGAAATCAAAGACTCTAAGTACAGTATATGAGTGGACACATAAGATGAGGATGATTGCTACAAATAAAAACTACAACCATTTTGTAGACTTCTTTTTGGCACCTATTTACCAAAAAATCACAGCCAGTTTGATGCCTAGATTGTCTGTGTCTTGTAAATATTGCATTCAATTGGGAAGTCAGATTCAATTGGTTGATTGGTTCTTCATGGAAGAGTACACTGTCTTAAGGTTTTATGATTTAGTGGTTGAACCCTACAAACTTCCAATGCATGTTAAATAAAGGGTTTTTGCACTAGAATATGTATGGAAAATGGAGAGAGTAGATGAAATTTTTAGTGGACAACAAAAGAAAATAATATTTCCTTCCTTGTCTTTTGCAATTGGAGGCTTCACATTTGAGAGAAAGGCTTTCAAAGTGGCAAATGAATTGGTAACTTTTTTTGGCTTTGATTTTGTTGGTTACTAGAATTATGATCCACTGAACATAATAAAAATGAGACTTCTTGCCAATGAAAACTCTACGAGAAAATATCAACATTAGGAGATGCCATTGATAGAAAAGTTAAAAAACAAGGATTCAGGGGATGAGGTTAAGAAAGAGATGGAGAAACATGCAACAAAGAATAATATTTCAATGCAAGAATTATCATCCCAAATTAAAACATTGCACATATCTGAGTCACACAAATCAGAGCCTTTGACATACTTAAATTTCTACTAGAAAGCATTTGAACCTTCTAAGAGAGCTATGTCGAAAGCAATTAAAGAGGCATGAACATCTGCTTTGTGATGTCAAACCAAGATGACTTATTTTTGGAAAATGAGGAAAAATTTGGGTGAACCAAGGACATCAACAGGTTTTGAGGAAATTGAGGAGGATGAACTTTTTAGCAATTATTGGAATAAAGAGCATCCAATTGTACTATATGATTTTGGCAGTGATAGTGATAATGCAAGACAAAAGGACCTCAAGTCTGATGTCAACATTCAAGGTATTCAGGATTCTGGTTTAATCGGGGATAGAGATATTGTTAAACTTCAAATGAGTGATTCTATTAAACAAATGTATAGTAAAGGGGAAACTATGGGGTTAGCAGGTATAGGGCCCATTGGTGCAAGTGGTGAAGGGATTTGGAATCCAGTTTTAGTACCAGACCCACCCAAAAGAGGATGTAAACCAATCATTGGACTCTTTGAGATTGAAAATGATTCATCTAGAAAGGGAAAAATACATTATACTTCTGCTTTTGAAGGTCATCCCAACACATTATTTGTTAAATCTTCAAATCCAGTTGTAGTTGATCCCACTGGCACTGGCATTGGCACGAGCATGGATGAACCTTGTGCTAAAAAGAAAAAAGTTATGATAATTACATCGCAAGCAATGTCAGCAATTACTTCACCAATGTATGCACTAGTAGCTTCTATACAAAACCCAGAAAATAGTCCTAAAACACCATGATTTGGAATGGGCCATCTTCAGTTTGTTGGCAATCCTCAAAATACAATTGTAGGTGGAGTAATTTTAACTAGAGTTAGAGGAGCATACAATGATACAACTGATAATTCACCTTTCAAACACTCAATTGTGTCAGCAAACCCAGATTTTAGTTTGAACAAGTTTGCATCAAAGTTTGAATAGACAAGGGAAAGAAATAAGCAAATTATGAAGACTTTGAAAAGTGATGCAGTTGATGAATTTCAGGGATCTACTAACAGAATATTTCCAACATATGATCCAAATAATGAAATGATGAACTTCATGACTGTTATGCCCCTGGGTAGAGATGAATAAGCAATTAGAGAATATGAAAAAAAGAGAAGATTCAACTGTAAAAACAACCCTTGATTTGAAGAAGGAATTGGAGAATGCAAAGAAAATTGAGTCTAGTGCTACTACAAGCACTAACACAATCCACCATATGAGGAGGGAATCGGAGATTGCAAAGAAAAAAAAAGATTCAATTACAAAGAAAATTCTCAATTTGACAAAGGAATTGGAGAATGTGAAGAAAGAGGAGTCTACTTAAAGACTCCATGATTTGAAGAAGGAATTGGACAATGCAAAGAAAAAGGAGAAGTCCACTGCAAAGACAATCCATGATTTGAAAAGGGAACTCAAGGATGAGAAGAAAAAAGATGTAACTACTGCAAATACAATCTAAGATTTGAAGAAGCAATTGGAGGATGAGAGGAAGAGAGCAACTAATTGGCAAGGGCAACTAGAGGAAATACAAAAAAAGAGTGAAAAAGAGATATCTAAAATGAAGCAAAAGATGGAGAATATAATTGCACAAAATATAATGACCTCTTCCGAAGACCATCATGTGAAGGATACTATAATAAACATAGTTAAGCTTATCAAACAAGAAAATTGGGACAAAATAATGAAGAATAGTGATAGTTTGTTTGAATGACTTGATTTAAATAGCAATCTCAGACTTCTCTTTTAAAATGTAAAAAAGGATGTTCAGGGTAAAAGATGAATCTTCACCACTTCCTTAAAAAATCTTGCTAACCAAATTTTAATAAAGTATAGAGATCCAATGATAGAGATTTGGCAAACCATGGAATAAATACCCACTCGGATGCCTCTGTAATGATCATTGATGTCTGTCACAATTATGAACAAGTAAAGGAAATAGATGAAGCACTCAAATATGCTTCCAAAGGCTTGATGAAGATGAATCACATCATACTGAACTTGCTAAATGTTGGATTACAAAATCTAGCTAACTTAGACGACAGATTCATTGGAAAAGAAGATTACATGAAAAAGTTGCAGGACAACATGAATTCTAATTTAGGAAACTTGCCTGAGGAAATCACTCTAGAAATAATTGCAAGTTGCATCAAACCACTATCAATAATGAATGAAGTTATAGATAAATTCCTTGATTCATGTAAAACTATATCTCTGAAGTATTCATTGTTGATGAGGTTACAACTATTTGGCTACAACCTCAAACAAATGGAGCTTCCAAATGATTTAGAATGGAGTGCCCTAAAGAAATTCATTGGAGCTGGGTCATCTTCTCAAACTATTACTATTGCTATCAGTGGCAGTCATAGTTGATAGCACTAAGAAGTAACAACTTAGTAAGTGATAGTACTATAATCATTTTGTTACTTGTTGCTCTTTAATTTCAAATTTTGGATTTAATTTCAACTTTGTTTAATGTTAATTGTTACAAGAATCAAGAGCCAACATTTCAGGATAGTTGGGCAGAGGCATTGGCATACTATTACTACATTGAGTAGATGGAAAAAATTTGCCTACTACTTGAAAAAATTGTACAATTGGCAATGTGGAAAATTAGAAATGTTATTGTACACACATAATGTATTATGTAGTAATAATTTGATTATATATACAATTACAAACTGACCTACAACAATTGTTGCTCCCTTGTATCTGTAAAAGAGAATTCAGGGTCATTTCAATTTGACATCGAGTCATTTGCAAAGGGTTGTAATTGTTTGTAATTGTTAAATGTATTATGCTATAGGCTGATTTATAATTATACATTATAATACAATTTTTTTAAAAATAGAACTTATTCTATTAAATGCATTATGTTACAATTTCTTAAAGAAACTAGAATCAGTGAAAATCTCAACATGTAAGTTTGTAACATCAACATGTTCAAAAAAAAATTAAGCATCTATAAAAGGATAGTTAATGAAGTCTATAAATTGACTTCTACAAACATAATTAATTAGTAGATAGAGTCTTAGATCAGAGCTACTACTACTAGCCTACTACTTGTCTCATGTAGAAGTTAGAACTTGACATTGAGAAGATGCTATAGTTGCCACTCCACTTGGACCAACTCACCATCACTATCATTAGAATCCTCATCATTTATTGCATATAAGATTCCATTGTTCGTTGTGTTTTCTTTAGATTCACTGTTAGCATCAATACACATGCCAAAGTTAACATCATCTTCATTGCTTCCAATATCAAGACATGAACCATTGCCACCGCCACTGCCATTGCCATCGCCACTACCACTTGGGTTTGAAATGTTGGCAATCCCTCTTCTTTGACATTGGTTTCTCCAAATGCTGAGAGCCCTGTCATAAGGGAAACTATCTACCTCATACCTAGAATTATAGAGCCTCAAGCAATTATCCAAATTTTTGTCTAATTTGTTTCTAACCTTTGACTTCAGGAAGCCCAAAGTACTAAAAACTCTCTCATCCTCCACTAAACCTAATATCATTGTCAAACATAAATTGGTAAGCTTGAAATATTAGGGTATTGATTCTCTCAACTGATTTCTTTCACCAAGATTTTTTCAAAGCTTTGTTACCACTCCCTCTTCATTTGGGTTCTCCATAAGATCATATTGTTCCCTCATTATGTTTGCAAAAGAATATGATTGATCTCTCAGTCAAGATTCATCTAAAATTCCATTTATAGTTAATCCATTGGTTACTTTAGGTTTGCAAAAATGTTGAATCAAACTCATCATCATTCTTCAAAAATTAGTCGGATAGTTTAGAGACCAATATTGTGGAAAAATAATTGACATTGCTTTGAGTAGTTCCTTTGGGGGGAATCTAAATCTAATTTTTGACGATATATTGTAGCAAACTCACTTGATAGAGTCAAGCATAGAGTCTTTGATCTTCTTGAAGTCTTCACTTATAACACGTGAAAGTACCTTATCTAATTTTGATTCAACTTCGCTTCCTACTTTGTTAGGGTTGGAGTCAGGGTTGACATGGGCATAGTACTGCATTGGTATGTCAACTCCATGTACCCTGGCATAAACCTCATTGTTTGCACCAATATGTGAAAACTTCCCAAGTTTGTTCAAATTTGTGATTTCTATCCACTTTGCAAACTTTGATTCATCTAATGGTAGTAATCAATACAAAGTATCTAGGCTATTACATGTCATTTTATGCAGCTTATTATATTCTGCAATGTACATAGCTCTTTGCTGAACCTTTTTTATAATATTTCTCATAGGGGAGAATAACTGCTAAAGTTAAGAGTATCTTAAAATTTGTTAGACTTGAATATAGCCGAGAGAATTTATCTGGCATAGAGTGGATTAGTCCAAGAAATGATGGATATTCAGAGATTACTTGATGCGTTGGTCCATCTAAAGAGATCCATCTGGTACTATTTTCTTTAAGAAGCTTCCTTCCATTAGTAAGTCCTTGAGCAAAGTGTTGAAATTCTCGGACTCATTTTGGACTTTGACAAAAGTATTGGTAAATCTCTTTGATTAGAGATTCCACTTTACTTACACAACCAAAATTGCTGATAATTCCAAAAGCTAGATTCATTTGATCGGCCATGTAATGAATGGGAATAGCGTAGGGTGCCAAATCATTTTTGATCTTTTTGCAAAGACCGCTTTTATGACCTTGCATAATTGAGGCTCCATCTGCTCCAATACACACCATCTTTTTGGCAATCTCCATTTTATCCAAACCTCCACATTCAATTAAAGTACTCTTTAATAAATCATAGTACTCTTTAATAAATCATATAAATTTTTAGTTTTCACACTACAATTCAATTTAGCAATAGATAGTAGAAAGGGTTGACGAAAAAATTGTTTACAGTATAAACATGCATACACACCCAGGAAGTATTATCAATTGTTGTAACTTCATCGAGAGACAGTGCAATGAAATTTGAGTGTTTTATTTTTTCCTTCATATCTTCTTTTTCAACCTATGCAAGACATCTAGCCCATTCCCACCCTCTTTTTACTAAACAGTGACTGTTCAGATAGTTTCAAAGTTTGAAAAAGCACAATAAGGTAATAATTGAAGGGTAGTCTGTCATAGGAAATCCTCTACTCAAAATATAAAATACCACACTTAAAATTGAACTACTTTTCCCATATTTTGCACTTCCATTGCTTTCCCAATGAAATCTTTGATGGAACCTTTTATTGCAAAACACTTCTCCCATAATTGCTAGTGTAACTTGTATATTTTGGCATTCCTGATATGTAGACAATTGTCCTTTTTTTTCCAAGTTAGCATAGATTTTTCAACTCCATCTATAGTTTCCTTTTTTGTAAACTTTATCGAAATGCTTTTCTATGGTATCAAGTTTAAGCTACAATCTCTTCTCCTTTGTTATCTCTGTACAAATCTTACATTTGCATTCTACAGGAGGCTCACCATCAATTGGATTTGCCACTAGTTTAATGAAATAGTACTTTTCCACCCATTCTAACTAAAAATTCCTTTTGGATAGATCCCAACAAGATCAATCTTTCTTTGATTCCAACTTTTTTTCCCCTTTTGTGCATGAAGATGATTTATGGAATCACTTTTGGTTTTCTCACCCGACTAGTCCAGGATCGACTCAAACTCTATAATATTAGCTTTTGACTCCCTACTCAGGCGAGATGCCTCCAAATCATGTTCAAGTTTGTCCTTGACTGAGATATCAGGTTCACCAACTTGAACTTCAATATGGTCTAAGTCTCCAACTTGTAATGAATCTCCTTTTTCAATAAGCACTGGAGATCTAACTTGTGAATCTTGTAGGTTGCTAACATTTCCACCACCAAAATATGTTGCTATGCTTCTACGGTTTGGTAATGGTGGCCTCTCTTCACTTTCAAGGATCCTACTGAAACCCTTGTGACCCCTCTTGTTTGACATTCAAAACCGATAAAGGCTGCAAAAAATAAATCAACTTAGTTGTTGAACAAAAGACTCAAATAGTGATGATTAAAAGACTGTGAATAGAGACAGTAGACTACTTAGACTACATATAATAATAATAATAATATGATTCATTCTCCAAAAAATGGTACTATTGCTATGGTACTATCCAATATAATTTGTAAAGCTATAGGCTATCTTAGCATGTGAGATGTCTAGTCACTAGTGAACACTAGATAGTAAAACTTAAAAATAACTAGTACCATTGTACTAGTACGGTAGTACCACTGTCAACATAAAAAAAAAGTAAAAATCACTTGCCTTTTACGAAAATAGGGTCCATGAGTCAATGGGCAATGCACTTAGCACTTTGAAACTTTGGCAGCAATAAGAAATGCTAGTCTCCAAACCATAAAAGAGCTAATTGCCGAATTGTGTAGAAAAATAATATCTTATATTCCAATATAGGTTGGCGAGTTATGCGAGATTAACAAGCGGGAATGTCAAATGTAGGCAACGCACACCTTCCTATGCAAGCCCACAGTACAAAACATTTGGCTAAACAATGCTAGTGGTCGACACATGTTGAGAAAATGGTATATGACACCTAACCCAAGGGAAAATTATTTGGTTGTAGTAATGGCAAAATAATGTGGGCCAATAAGAAACACACATGCAAAGGCTGGTGAAATGTTTAAAATAAATGTATCCAAAATGTATATTGCATTGGTGGTTGGACTGATATTTTTGACCAATCATGTGATAACTAATGGGCAACTACCATGGGTGTTGAACCCAAATCTAATAAATATTTGGTGACATAGTTGGCCTATGTTGCACGTGCTATTCGCTAAATGACGATCAACCCATGAGATGGGATTGCCAAAAGGAAAATATTCCACTAAAGTAATCTCCGCATTACAAAGTGCTTCTAAGGAACTTCAAGGAGTTTATCTTGTCTTCTCTTCTACATCCATCCTTCTTTTTCTTGATCCATTCAATTGATAAAATGAGCTTATTACATTCAATTTGATAAATTATATTATTGTAAGGTGAATTCATGCATGTACTTTAGATTTTTAGCATTTCAATTATTTCAATTTCAAGGTTAGTTCCTAAACTAGGTTTGAGTAAGGAAAAGCCCCTATTAGCAAACAAAAACTCTTTTTCTTGCAGGTTGTAGATCACGAAAGGAAAAACAAAGTACATATTCAAATACCTTTTTGCAAAACTTCAGCTTGATTTAGAAATTGTTTCACAATAAGACACTACTGAGCAAGGGTGTATTATGGTCTTGATAAGTTGAATCTACTACCTTAGGTGGACTTGTCAAGAAAATTGAACTATTTCTTGGTTTGGAAGATTTGTTTTAGGTTTGGAACTAGATTTTCTCAAGTTGGCAGACATTAGAAAACTAGATCCAATATTCCTTCTCATTCTCAAGGTAAGTCACTTAATTTCTTTCTTTTATTTTAACACATATACTTTATATAGTCTTAATTTAACTTTATAGCTCTTGATATATTATGGTTTTAAAGATCTTGCATTATTTCTCTAATTCTCTAATCATTAGATCTCTAATTGCATTAATGATCCATCATTTAGACCACACTAATCTTCTTACATCTAATTATCTTAGAGTTGAAATTGAAAGGATCAATTTCTCCTTAACTTCTCTTTGAGGTGCAAGGTTAATCCCAAAATGTGGAGTAATTGAGCCCTTTCATGATTTCTTCACATTTAACCTTGCACAAGATGATGTTGCACTTATGCCTCTTTCAAAAGAAATAATCCTTTGTATTTGTGATAGACTTGAGAAATGGAAGATATGTTCAGACATTCATATTCATCCCCCCCTTCCTCTCTCACCCCCATAAGTACTTACGTTAAATTTTAGGGACCAAAAACATGAATGGGTAAAGGAAACTTAACTTGTTTATATCTTGCATCCCTAGAATTGAGCATGCAATTGTACTAAATTTTAGAAATGTCTACATAGTTATATGTTAGAGTTAATTTTCCAACAATAGTAAATAAATAATTTTCACACATGTGGAAAACCTTGTTTGAGTTGCTGGCAACATAAGTTTTGTTCAAGTATGAGTCATAGAGTTTTAGTTTAAATCAATAACTAGTTGTAGATGTGTTTTCAAGTCATGTGTTCATAAGTTCTAGTTAGCTATCAAGTTTATGTGTGTGTGTTTTCAATCATAAAGTAGTTTTTTGTTAATCTAATTAGTAGTCATTTAGGAATGTTGGTGAGTCAAACTATTGTATAAAATTGTATCTATTATTGTATAAAATTAAACAACAAGTTTAGTTTTAGTTGCTCTGTTTCTGTTGTTCTATTTTTTTAATATGGTATTAGAGCCATATTCCTATTAAATTTTGTGTTAGAGAAGAATCTATCAAGGAGATGAAGCCTGGGGAAGAACCACTGGATCTTGATGGTGATTATGATTTCATTGGAAAAATTGTTTGATTTTGAAGAGTCTATGCTCTAAAAATAAGAAAGGATGTAGTAGAGGCTAGATATATGCTCAATAGTCTGAGGTGCTAGTGGATAAGAGAAACTATACCTCATTGGGGTTATGAGACACACATGTGTAGATTCATGTCCAATAGTTAAAGGATATATAAAAATCTAGATGCTTGGTATCATACCTTTATGAGGGTTATGAGACATTTCATGTGGAGATGGTGTGTCCAATGGTGTTTCAAACCTAGATGATAGTTGCATGACTATACCAATAGTTGGGAGGAACTTGAGGAATTCCTACTCCTCTATGACCTATTTTCAAAGTATAATTTCTTCATGATATTTTCTTTAGTTGTTACATTAAGTGGGGTTGTTGGATTTAATAGGTCAAAGCATGGATCAATGTCACCTTTCGGGCTAACTTTATAGATTCGACAAGACTGAATCTGGCTAGACACCTTTCGGCAAGATCAAATCCAACTAAACCCATGTGACATTGAGTGGATGCCACATGGAATATACACCTCTACAAGGTTTCAGCCAAAATTGATTTGGCCAGATTGATTTTGGACATAACCCAAAAAATTATATAACCCTCAAAAAATCAAATTTGTTGCTAATTTTCATGAAATGAGCTTGCTGGAATTGCAGAGCGAGAAGGGCTATAGGAGTAATTAGCTGAATTGGGTATGTCAGTGATTTTTTCCAATTTTTAAATATGTTTTAAGTTTTATTTTATGTTTCCTTAGGTAAAAATATAGTTTTTAATATGTTTTTTTAATGTTTATAATTTTAAATAGTTCAAATATTTATTATTATTATATGTATGTATTTTTGAGTAGTGTATTCATTTTTAAATAGTGTACTATTAGATAAATTAAAAAATAATGAAATTTAGTAAAGTTTAGACATTATTAGATAACTTAGATAAATTGTAAAACATTATTTAGATAAAATAGTAGAAAACTATATTAAAAAATATTAGAAAATTTAGAAAATATTGGAATAACTATTTGCATAATTTCATCTACATTGAGATGTTGATTACATTGATATCCCTAGGCATGTTGGGAAGGGCCGGGGTAGGTTCTCAGATAAGTTCAGACACCCAGATGCTCCTGCGCTCGTTAATAAATGGGCATTGATTGGTCCAAACATTTTGGTGATGCTAAAATGTTTGGAGTTAGCTGTAGTTGAAGATAGAGTGACAGATAATACATGTAAAGATGTGTATGAGAGGATTGCCACTATTGCTACCCAGGTGCATGAGATGTCTTCTGATTGAGTGCACAAATACATGACATGCTCACGATCTGCATCTATATATAGTCATATTATTGCATCATCTTCAGCTGATGATATGCATCATGAGGTTGACATCCCATCTCTAGTAGATGTCTTTGTGGAGTCTTTAGAAAACCATTTGAGGGCTATCAATACATGTTTGTCTACTGATCTTCTTTTGGCCTATCAAGCTATTTAGTTATTGACTGGCAACCTCTTAGTGCGGTGTCATAATATTTGAGTGTTATCATTAGAGGTACATCAGAGGCATAGGGTGGTTAGGGGCAAGAGGACATACATGTTGTAGCTATAGCTCCATTGTAGACCATAGTTGAGGAGGATGCAACCCCCCTACCGAAGTAGGTTCTTACCCACCACGATGTTCAATATTCATAGATATGCTCACGGATCCTACGCTTGACATTGGAGATATGACCTTTAGTGATATAGACTCAAGTGAAATAGGTAGACATATATTTGTGATGATGATGTCATATGGGGACTTGCAAACACCTACACATCCTGTGTAGTAGGAGACACAAGTAAAACTTTACAAAAATGTCTATTTAATTCTCTATATATCTTCTATTTATTTTTAAATATAATATAATATTAAATTCAATTTAAGGTAAGAGCCTACAACACAATGATAACTTGTGTTCTTGGGTTCAAATTCCCTTAACACATAAAAATAATTAATTACAAAAAATAACAATAATTAATCTAGGCTTCGACTGTTTACCAATAAAATAAAAATATTAATTAATTTAGTTAAGTATAACTTGTGACATATTTGTTTCTTCTATTGCATGTAGACTACATCTACAACTCTTGAGGGTGGAGATGGAGAGATAGCTATCGACCCTTGTCATCCCGAGTTGCAAGTAAATTTAATTGTACGTATATTATTATTTATTCAATATATACACATGGTCATGATACATTTGTTCATATATTGGACACATGGTTCAAGATCTCATGTCTGATCACATCATGAAGCGTGGCATGCTCATGTTTGATAATTTATATATGTCATATACGTCAGTTTGGCTCATATATTTTAGATGTTGGATATTGATTTACAATGATATTGTTCGGAATAAGGTGTCTCAACCTTAGATGATTCCTATTCTTATTATTTGTTTTGTAAATGTATTTTTTGCAAATAATGTAATTAAGTGTGAGTGTACATGTCTAGTTGGCATGTTGATGTGTCACTCCCCTTGTATGTGTTGGCATCTTGAATTGTGTGTAAGGAGATTGTGGTTGAAATGGTTATGATAGATTCCTATGATGCGTAAGAGCTATCTCTGGAATATTTGATGATGGGTGAAGACATGGAGACATGTAGCAATTGATCATTTCATACTATACACTTGAGTCTCCATCTAGCACATGAGGTTCAGGGCATCGGCCCAAATTTTTTTTTTGGGTTCCTACTTTTCCAGAGAATGGCAAAACCCTAATACAGTTGTTCTTTGGAAGTTGCCCTAAAAATGGAAAGCACATGATATAAGTGTTTTTAGGGTTGTAGTTAGGAGAGAGTGAAAAAAGTGTATTGTTGGTTGGTTCTGGATTTGTCTTCCATGTAGTGAAAGAACTTGCATTATAAGTGTGTTGTAACCTTTGTGTTGAAGATAATACATTGTGCAGGTTTTGGAGGGGTGGGGTTGTTTTACCGAAAGGTTTTTCCCCACCGACGTATCTTTGTGTTTATGTGTTTTCTTTCTCTATCTATTTTCTGTATTCATGGTTGACTGCAATATTATTTTTTACATAATATCGAATCTGAAATTGTAAGGATTTAATAGGAATTTGCACAATACTTTTCTTAAGGGATTAGTGTAGGAAGTTGTTTCCACACCTGAGTTTCTTTATAGATATCATTTAGATTTATAGTCATGGGACATTTTATATTTACATCATGCTCATATTTGACATATTTGATATTTTCATGAGTTATCTGACCATTTGCATTAATAGTAGACATATTTGATCTTTTCATGAGTTATGTGACCATTTACATTCATAGTTGACATATTTGATATTTTCATGAGTTATGTGACCATTTACATTTATAATTGACATATTTGATATTTTCATGAGTTATGTGACCATGTTTATAGGTAGTTGATATATGTGATATTTACATTTATAGAATATCTTTTACGTAAATGTGGAAATATGTGTTTGAAATCTCTATATATTATTTTCTAGATAATTGTTAATTTGTGAGAAATTTACATGTTCTATAAATTAATGAAAATATGTCTTATATAATTTTACAGTTGTGTTGTAAATGTGTATAGAAAATGTAAATGTAAATAGAAATAATTAAATTATTTTAATTTAGACACTTAGCAATGCAAAAACAAAAACATGTATAAATATTGAAAAATACTTAAAGCAATGTAAACAAAAAAATAAATTATGTATATATAAATTTGAAATATTTTTATGGATCACTAAACCTATCTATCAATCAAAAAGTTGTTGATACATATGGTCAGGATCCTCTCTATCTTTAATAATCTCCAACAATTTTTCATGCTCCTTGATATCTAACCTCCACTTTGGTTTGCTACGTCCTTTTTTTGGCAGAATGTCAAACTGAATCTTTGTGGCTAAAATCAAGTAGCTGTAATGCAAATTTTTTTGGCTAGACATGTATTCAACAAATTGAACACCATTGTGGTCAATCTTCATTTGCTGATAATAGGTACCTATAAAATAAGATTTGTACTTCATTGAGTATTCTTAATAATATAGAAAAGAAATAAATTTTTACAATTAATCTCTCACTCTCTAATTACTTGTATAGATCTCATAAGGGGATAATCTATACTTTCTATAACAACTAAACTAGTTGGATATGACTGGTTATCATCATCTGTACTTGGCTAAGTCAAATTGATTTTTGCTTGTGTGTATATAAGTAAATAGTAATATACATCTTCCACATTTTGAGGATTTGTATACACATCAAAGATGTCACCTACAAATGTACAAATATAATGAAAACTGTAAATAAATAAATTTAAAGACAATTGATTATGAAAATGAAACATGTTTGTAGAAACTCAACTGGAACAACTAAATCAAAAACACATTCATAATCAGTTGAATACATAGGATTATGAATGTCTATGTCATTTGCATGTTCTTCATAAGAGGTACTTCTGATTATGTGTTTTCACGTCCATTCAGAGACATACCCATTCACAATATTCTCACATTGACCCATTGCATTGTTTTGAATGTAGACATAACAAAAACATGATTTTTCTCTTACTTGAATCACTCGAGGTTTGTGTTGTCCAGTAGTCATTAGTTGATGCAATTTTCTAATTCCAAAAATGAGTTGACAATTGTAAGGATTTCATTGATCAATATTTGTAACACATTAAATTGGCAACTTTCTATGTCAATAATCAAAATATAAAAGGAATCATATCAAAGCAAAATGGAAAACTTACCTTTCACTTCCCAAAAAAAGCATTTATTATATGTTGTATCATGAGAAGAAAAATGATATTTGCACCATTCAACACCTTGATATGATTTTTCTATATTTGCACCTATATATGAAATAAATTTGTACAAATTTTAACAAAATATAGAAGAATTATATAGTAGATGGTCATATACATCAAATTTGATTAGTACATAACAATATTATACTTAAAATCTCATGTTGGAAAAGTGCATGATTTACATATGCTCCTGCTCCATCATGCTCTCCTTTTCCATGACCAATTTCAAAGAAGTTCCAAAGAAACTTAACATTTCGTCTTGTATGTTGTGTTGCAAGCCAATTCAACAGTTTTGTAGACTTAAATTGACCTACGAAAAAAAGTAAAAGAAATTTATGAATAATCAAATCTCTATATACATAATTGTTTAGTTAATTAAATATGTACATGAAATTTTAAAGTTTAACTTTCAAATACATGTACCAGCACAACCATTAGACCCAATCCAATGTTCTGAAGTATGTATCCCATGGCTCGCAAGATCATCAAAGAAAATTCCAAAACAATGAGCTACATAGCTCCTATTGTGAACCCTATCATCACTAAGATAAAAATAGACCTTTTTGATGATAATGCGTTCATCTGGATTGATACTTTCTACCCCATCCTCCTCAAATTGCGCATGTCTATAGGAAACTTGTATCAAAATCGCAACTTGATCTAAGTGATAATATTTAGCTTGAATTTCAGATTGAGAGAAAAATGTATAGTTTTTAGAGAAGTCTACAATTGACAAAATACATCCTAGTGGGAAACAAATTTTTGAATCTTGAAATTGTTTCGCTTGCCATCTTGCACCATGACAATGTTGGATGTGTGGATAAATCACAGTTCTAAATTTGTCCATAAACTCACCATATGAAAAATTGCTCTCCTTCGATGCTATTTTTTTATTCTTCTCCACTCTTTATTCAATATATCTCATACTCAAATCTATTCCACACAACTGGTGTTGAAACATCAATGTTATCCACTTCATATGGAAATTTATGCAACTCTCCACAATTTGTACATGCATTTTTTACGCATCGTACATTGAATTTATATGACTCTTTAGAATTATCACATAACAAAGACTTGACAAATTGTGTTTTGCTTCTAGGAACTATCACATTTGGCTTAAGTGTTGCCATAACTTTTCTAAAAGATTGCAAATAAAGATGAAACTCAACATGATTTTGACAACAACAAGTTGCATGTACCTTATTTATGCGTACAAAACATAGGTGCAACCTCTCAAACATTCTTTAAAAATTTTCACATTTGGAAATTCTTTTTTGAAAGCTTCAAATAATTCACTTTGTGTTGTATCTAAAAATTGTTTTACATGTGCTATTTTCATACTCATCTCTTCATCTTTGATTGGTATAGTGTCTCTTCTATTGGAAGAAACACGTGACTGGCTAGTCTAATATTCAACAACCTCTCTTCTAACATCTTCAAAAATTCTATCCTTTCAAGGAAGCTTGCAAATTTAACCCAATTCTTTTCAATGTTCTCATCAAGAAAATTTCTCCTTTTTATGTATCTTTGAACAATTCTTCTAGATAGATTGAGCATTTTAGAAATTGTTCAAACTTGTTTTTTCTGCGACAAGTCCTTTTTTGTACAATCATAGTCATCAATGCTTTCCATGTAACACTTAAATCAACTACTCGACTTTTGTTATCAATAATATAAAATGTATCTGTCAAATTCTAAACATTTTTTGCCTTGATATTATCTTCTAAGCTTTTCTTATTGTTCACACCTGGCAACTCTAGAACAAGACTCATTTCTCTTTTCCTAAATAATCTGGGAAATAATTGTGCTTTACCAATTAGAGACTTATTTTCAAAAAATTCATCCCACATATTTTTCAATTGTAGCTTAATTGTACTTTCATGCATCATGTGTTCCAATCATTCAATTTCTCTAAAAAGAGAGTCTTCGTCCATCTCTAGCAAAATTTCCAACTGTAAAGCATATTTTCGAAATGTCCTACTACTTTCTAGAACTTCAACATGTTCTTCAAATTCAATCAATGGATCTTCAATTGGTGGTTCTATATTACATTTTGTTCATCCTTTGTTCTGGTCAACTCTTACTAGATCATATATTTTTACTCTTTTTGCTTTATTCCCCATTGCACAAAAACCTGAATAGAGGGCTTGAAATCATTTACATACAAAAGACTTCCAAATTCAATTACATAAATATTAGTAGATCATAGAAAATTTAGAAAAAGCTTTCAAGTTTAGAAGCTTATTATATTTGGTTGTCTGTAAGACTAGAAAATCTTAAGACAACTAGTTGCATTAAAGAGTTGCTAAATTTAGATTAAGTAATTTATTAAATATATTATTTATAATTTAACTATTTAATAATTTTAATAGTTTTCATAATTTTTTAAAACATCTAAATTAATTCTAATAATTAATTTAAATCAAATTAATTCTAATAATTGATTTAAATCAAATTAATTAATAAATTTTATTCATTGATTTCAATGTAGAAATAACTAAAAAAACTAATTTCCAAATATTTCTACAATAAAATTTATTTAATTCGATTAAATTTAATAAAATTTAACATTTTTAATACTACAACTGCAAATATGAATTAAATAATAACATTTTAAAAATAAAACTTTAACTTTAAAATAAAAAACTTATTTTATTGTTTAAACCAAATAAAAATTGTACGGCTAGTGCATGTAATCTTGTGCGAGCGACTTTTGGGTCATACTAATCCAACCAGATCCAATCTGGTTGGATCAAATATGACTAGATCAAATCCAACCAAAATGGTCTATGTGTCATCCAATGTGGCACTTTGTTTCATAATTTTTGCAATTATGAAGAACTTAACACTCCAGAGGCCAAATTTCATCATTAAAATTAGGGTTTCAAAAAAATAAAAAATACCACTAGATAGAGCTTGTAGTCCGAATTATGCCAATATAATTTATTTTTTATAGGTGATACAATATCAATTACAATAATTGTAAAATAATGCAAGTAGGTATTTCAACATTGAAGATGGTGCACATTTGGAAAAATTTAAAAATTAGTAGATGGTACCAAATTTTATTCTAAATGATGAATTGTTCTAGAGGAGAGAGTCATCTTTGATTATATATAACATTTGTAATGATTAACATGGATTTACTAGGAAAAATATGGTGAGAATGAAAAATTGTTAAATTATGAAAAGTTCAACTTAAAATAGCTATAATAGACAAAATATATAATATTTTTCAATTTTTTTTATAGTTCTAGGTACATATGTCATCAACAACATACTTTAAATTTAGATGGAAAAACCTTTATTTGTAGTTATTTCTTTGGTGGGAACTATAACCCTTAATTTGCCTGATTTTTAACACTATCAAAAAAGGTCATTGAAAATTATAAAAACATACTATTTTTAATTTAAAAAAAAAACAAACATAAACTTCATCCTTTTATATACATTTCATCAATTTACACCACCTTAAAATTCAAAACAGAAATATAACTTTAACGTTGTTGAAGTTTAACACTTTTTTTTGATGTTAGCCTTTTCCTTTATAAAAGGGTGACATATGTCTGTACTTTTATCCTAATGTTCGAACAATACTAGTAAATAAATGATTGGTGCACATATGGAAAATCTTGTTTGAGTTGCTAGAAACATAAGGTTAGTTCAGGTGTGAGTCATAGAGTTTTAGTTAGAATCAATAACTAGCTGCAAATGTGTTTGAGTTAGGTGTCCATTGTTAAAGTAACTAAGATCGTTTCTACAAATGTAGAATCATGGCCATTTCTATTTGATGATTTCCAAATGCAGATTTGGATCTCATATAATAGTTAATCATCTTTAGTTAACTATATGTATAACTCACCTTGAAGCATATATATATATATATATATATATATAAACCATATATGTATTATATTATTATATAATAATATACAATGCATAATATATAATATAATATATAAGATATATAATGCATAATATATATAATATATATTAAATTACATATATAATATATATTATATATACAAGATATTGATCTTAAAGAAAATTTACCATCAACGAGGTATCTCATGATAAAATCAATCCGATAGAAGCTACAACAAAGTCATGTCCTGTAGAGACATGACTCTACTTGGCCAAAGGCCACATAGGTTCATGTCCCTACTTGATCACCGTTGGTGTATAAGAAAATACAATTAGTTTTCTTCTCAATCAACAATCATGTGGTGGTAAAACAATTACATTTAGAAACTTCATAACATAATAGTCTCTTATGATTATAAGAGCCTGATTAGTTAAGTAAAGTCATTTATAAATAAATAGACACACACACATATTCTTATCAATAATATGAGACATAAAACAATGTTCATATAAATCATGAAAATAAGTACTCAATGTAATGAGTATATCACTTCAACTAATTTTATACTTCAACAATCCCTCTTAGCAAAGGAGAAGTGAAAAAAAACATTTTATGAGATATCAGTATCAAGGATATCTATACACAACATATTATCTGACTTTAACACTATGAAATAGTGACTTGTCAAATAACTACAATCACAATGTTATGAACACTATCATAACATATATTATGATCTCTAATTGTCTAAAATAATATCTAGACTAATCTTAATGCTTTCATTATTAATGAATTCCAGTGTATCTGAAACAAAACTGTCATAATAGCAAGCCTATCATTTGCAAGATCGTCATCTAAAAAAGATTACCTTATGTCTATTTGTTATCATGGTGTCTGACAAAATCTAGCCCAAAGGACCATTACAATAGGTCTACCATTTATAAGATCGTCATCTTATAATGGTTACCTTCTATTTTATATATGTTAATGAAAGATCGTCACAAATCATTACATATCATATGTGAAATAGTAATCACCATGAACCCAGTCATAGGGTGGTACAAAGAGTTTTAACCTTAAATTTCTCTCCCATAGAGGAGAGCACATTATAAAGAATTTCTCCTCATGGAGAAGATATCATTCACAAAGGATTGCATCTCAAAATTTCTCTCTCTGAATATCGATCTTGGGAAGTCAGGTCCTCTTGTTACTTCCTCAGAAAATCTCTTTACCCAAGGATGCATGTTGAACTGATCATTCCCTAATGATATACACAGGAGTAGGCCCATCAACATCATATAGTCACCCACATGTATTTCTAAACTCTCTCTGAATATAAATCTTTTAAGTTCCTACATTGCATATAGTCATACTCCCTCTTAATGTAGAAAAGCTCATAATCTTAATCATCATACTCCCTCTTAATGTAGAAGAATCTCATAATCTTAATCATCAAAGATGAGAGCCTTATTTTATCCATCTTGATCATTAGGTTTGAGTTTTCTCAATATTTGGTAGCATGTGTAAAGCACCAACTTTCTTTTCTTGTAAGAACATCCTCAGACAAAAAGGAAAAGATCAAGGAAAATAACCCTTATAGTATGTATAGAATTACAAATAAAAGAGACTACAAAGATAAATGTAAAAGATGAGAATACTACTTATATGCACATGAAGATTTAGAAATTATCTTTTTGAATTATTTGAGAATGGAACATCTCCCCTCTAAATAAGGTTCAAGTGGGAATGGAACATTGACTATTATTCCCCCCACAATGTAAAATTTCCACTCATTCTTATATTGTTGAACAATTTTGTATCAAATATGACAAATCCTTTCTAAGTTCCAACTTGCTATTTTCATCCATTGAAGCTCCAAACATTCATTAAGCTTAATAGTAGAATCGAACATAAACCCATCCACAATACACAAATATCTTGATTGAGTATGATTGTGCCACTTGAATGACTTACATCTCATACGTCAAGTTTCATTTATCAAAGAGAGACTTTTAGATAGTTTAATTAAAGTCACAACTTTCTTATGATGTAAACAAGGGTTAGGCACATTCACATAGTTGCATGAATTGCAATCCTCTTGATTGTTACAATTTATTGATCACTGGATAGTCCATCAAAACATAGTTTACTCCCTTTGAATCTCAATCTCCTCTTCTTGCAATAACATTCTCGAAGAAAAAGATAAAAACAAATAGCTCTAACAGTATGTATAAAAATACAAATAAAAGAGACTAATTATTCTTTAATAAACATATATGCATAATAATAATCTAAGATCAATTCCTTAATATCGAAAGTACCAAGCTAGTTTCGAGATTAAATCATATATATATATATATATATATATATATATATATATATATATATATATATATATATATATATATATATATATATATATAATGACATATTTTATTTTTATAAGGTAAGGTGTATAAATAAATATAATTGCATGTGCATTATATGCAATTATAGTATACTCTTAACATTAGAAAGAACAAGTTGTAATCACATTAGATAGACATCATATAATCACTATATAGTTAGATGAAATCCTATTCTTATAATTATATTTCACAAAAACATTACAAGTTATTGTTACCAACTCCACAATTATAATACCAACTACATTTTACAACTAAGAATTGTTAGTGAACTATATATCCCTTCCTTACATATATGTTTGTTCCTATTATCATGTCTAATCATATCTTATAACATATATTATATTACTAATATAAAAATCACCATAACTCTTTCCATTAATGGTGGGACCCTTGCATGTATAACCTATACTTGTTAATCTCATATTGGTTTTGACATATGAGTGACAATATACTTAAGCCATTTACTTAGTTCATACTAAACAAGTAACATATGTTGAGCATACGTTGTTAGATAGTATATGCCAAGCGATAGATATTTAGTATAAGCTGAGTAACTAGTAAGTGTCGAGTCACTCAAGTGTCAAGCAGATGGTATGTGCCAAGCTATTCAAATGCCAAGTGATCAGTGGATGCAGAGTCATTCAAAGGCTAAGTTACAACATTGAAGTTATAGTTGAAGTTGAGCATGAGGGACTTCAAGTGCAGAGTTACACAGTTTTGACATAGATGTTTATTTGTATGTAAACTATTTTTGGGCTTACTTAAGGAGTGTTTTATGATCTTTGATGATAATGATGAATCTTAATTATGAATCCCTATGCATTACATGCACCCAATCAGAAAAAAGGCAAGGTTTAAGTGGCAATATGGGTGAATCACTACCATTGATTCATACCTACCCCTAAGTTACCTTGGTCTTCTTAAGGAAGACAAACCCTAAACTTTCTAAGAATGTTTAAGGAGAATTGGAGAGAGTTTGCATGTGCAAATAGAGCATTCATAGTGACTAAATTGTTATGAGTTGAATTACATTACAGAATTAGTTAAAAGAGAACATAGGAAAGGAATCCAAGGACAACAGAGATACATTTGATAAAAAAGGATCAAGTATACATCAAGATAGAGGTGATCTGACATCAAGCAACATAGTGTAACTAAAGGATCATTGTTTAGACATTCTAATAGGTGAGTCAGTTAAATCTCTTAACAGAGTAGTCTTGATAGGTCTATGCACCCTAAAATGGTCACCCAAACTATGGGCCCCCATTATTCAATTTATCAATTTCCTAAATGAATGGTTTGAAATATTTGATTAAATCAATTCAAATCAATTTTCTTAATCAAATTTGATTATTTATATTTTCTAAGGTTGATCATTTTATCTCGAGTCTTATTTAATTAAGAGAAAATCTCCCTTTTAATTAAATAAAATCAGTCCCCAAATAATTAAAAGAAAACCTCTTTTTTAATTAAATAATTCATCCACATTTAATTAATTAATAGAAAAACCCCTATTTTAATTAAATTAAATATTTCATATTTTATTTATTGATAGGTAATCAGCCGAAGCCTATATTATTTATCATTCATTTTTATTATTATTGTTAGATTAATAATTATTATGTGTTAATCTCAAGTAGATTTGAACCCAAGACCTTCCCAATGAGAGGCTCACAATTTATTGATGTGTTGTAGGCTCTTGTCTAATATTTCATATTTAATTAAGAGAACTTTCTCCCTTTTAATTAAATAAATCCTCGCTTAAAGAAGAAATAAAATAAATTAAAAATTAAAAATTCCTTTACACTTAAATGCACATATTTCTAAGTGGGATTCCATTTAATTCTTTTCCTATTTTCTCATTGGTGGATCTTTATTTCACACTGATCATTCTTTCTCCTCCCTTGATTAAATATTTTTGCCTCTTAATTTTGATTGTCCAATCTTCTTTATAAGGGAGAGCCCTCTCCTTATTTTACATACACATACTCTAGGCTTTTGTTATGTTGCAGGTTTGGAGAGCGAATTTTGAAGGAGTTTGAATACTAAATCTTTTAGTAGAGAACTTATATCTTCTTGTCTTCTTCTCTCATGCATCCATGGCTTCCATCATCATGATCCATCCTTGCATTTTCATATTAGCTTAGATCTTGCATTGATATATTAGATCTTGCATTGTTTTGCATTGTTATCATATAGATTAGTTTTCATCTCCATTTGCATGGATATTGGATCTTTGAATCTCTCATTTTATGGTGTACTTGCATGGGCACAAACTAAATCAAAACTGAGGTCCTTCATTACATACCCTTGCACTCCATGAATAGAGAGCTATGAGTTGTCATTCGAGACCTCATTCTTGAGCAATCTTCGATATAATGACTCATACAAGTGTGTTCACATTCTAAGCACACAACAGGCTATTGCAAATCCTTTAACATGGTGCTTATTATCATTTTAAGTTAAAGTCCTTTTACCAGACACACTTTTAGCAGAGTGTTTAAATCCTTTAATAGGGTAAGATATAAAAATCTTGTAAGCCTTTAACAGGGCAGACCTTTTATAGGGTAGATCATGTTTTATGATCAAACATTATAACCTTCATTGGATACACTTTATTAATGCAGTAGTGAAGATTTGTGGGTGTCATTCCCACCCCAGTTTTACCTTCTCCTTGGAGGATTTCTAGGTAACTAAATATCTTGTGTCATACATGTGTTGAATATTTTACTTTCATGCACTATGGATGTATATGCTTAATTTGGTATTTCAATTTATATGCATAGATTGTGAGATGAATCTATGGTAAATAGTTTTAGAGGTTGAAAGTTTTAAGTTTTGATTCACTCTCTTGGCTTAGAGTTTACTTCCCTATTGTATTTCCAATAGTACTTATCCTGTGGAGTTGGTGGATCTTAGGTACACACACACACACACACACACACACACACACACACACACACACACACACACACACACACACATATGGGAATGTCAACCTTGCACCATAGAATAAGAGAGTGTTGTACGTAAAATTTATATTCGTTGATCAAACTTACTATGGAAGAGGGGAGGGAATGAAAAGAGAAATCGTTGAAGATATATATATATATATATATCTATATCTTGTTGTCATTATATATAATCACCCCTCTCAGCCTCCTCTCTGTGCCTGGGGTAGGCCAAGGGCCTTTTTCGTAAGGTATTTATCAAGAAAGTCAAGTCCCTAGACCAAGTTGGTAACCGAATGACACTAAAGCATTCCAGACAGTTGTCGGTTTGAAGTATGATATGTATTTTCTATTCTTCTATTTGTTTATGTTTTCTCTCTAGAGGATATGTCTTTCCCTCCATGTGATGTTTATCATACTTGGACTCCGTGATTTATCAAGTCTTGGTGATGTAGAATATATGCTAGAATTCATGTGATGGGGAGGTCATGTGGAAGGCGTTGCAAGTGGGTGCGTTGAACAAGTTGATCATAATAGTTCAGATGGGATGCTTCGATCCAATGAGACATAAATTGACCAAGTTACTCCAATAATTGGGAATGTGTGGAGACCCTCCGCTTGCTTCATGTCAAGCACTCCTAAATTGAGAAATCTTAGCAATCTCCTCGTTGATGAATGTAGAGACTATGTAATGTAAATATGGACAATTTATTAGGGGTTACAATTTTGATAACTATCCAATTGATATGTTTGCATAATTTCCATATTGCTTAATGAGATTCTTGATGGCATTATAATCGAAAAGAATATCTAGTAGCTTTTGGCTACGAGTATAGGCCGAAAAAGCACAAAATAAAACCCTAATATAGAACCTGCAACCTGCTTGGGACTGAGTCAATTCAATTAGTTATAATTCATAGTACATGATAAAAAGACAAAGATATGAAAAGTAATGGCAACTTCCAGTCTCTAAAAGTTTTGTACTCATCCTTCAATTTATATGATAAATTAAGAAGTTTTTGTTCCTATGTTGTGCACTTCCTTCAGCGAAAACTATAATCAATAATGCATTCAATGCTATGTAAATCTAGTCCATCTATAGTGAGCCATTGAGGACCATCCATCTGAATGTAAAATTTTATCACATCATCAAGTAGTCTTTCTTTTCTACATTTGTAGCATGGCTCTAATAACATGTTAGAGTAACTAAGATCATTTCTGCAAATGTAGAATCATGACCATTATTATTGATGATTTCCAAATGTAGATTTGGATCTCATATAAATATGAGAAGAGGAGACATGTCTCTTCAAGAGACATGTCCCTATCATTAATCATCTTTAGTTAACTATATGTATAACTCACCTTTAAGCATATATATAATATTAATATATTAACCATATGTGTAATATATTATTATATAATAATACATAATTCATAATATATATAATATATATAATATATATTATATATAAGATATTTATCTTAAAGATAATTTACCATCAATGAGGTATCTCATGATAAAATCAATCCGACAGAAGCTACAACAAAGTCATGTCCCATAGAGACATGACTCTACTTGGCCAAAGGCCATGTAGGGTCATGTCCTTACTTGATAACCATCGGTGTATAAGAAAATACAATTAGTTTGCTTCTCAATCAACAATCTTGTGGTGGTTAAACAATTACATTCAGGAACTTTATAACATAATACTCTCTTCTGATTATAAGAGCCCGATTAGTTAAGTCATTTATAAATAAATAGACACACACACACACATTCTTATCAATAATACGATACATAAAATAATATTCATATAAATCATGAACACAAATACTCAATGTAATAAGTATATCACTTTGACTGATGCTATAAGTTCCAGTTAGCTGTCAAGTTTATGTGTGTGTTGTCAATCATAAAGCAGTTTGTTGTCAATCTAATTAGCAATCATTTAGTTATGTTGGTGGGTCAAGCTATTGTATAAAATTGTATCTATTATTCAATAAAATTAAGCAACAAGTTTAAGTTTAGTTTCTCTATTTCTGATGTTCTATTTTTCTAATAGTTCTATGCCTTGAATGATAAGATTGTAGAAACAATAGTTCTATTTCCTGAATGATAAGATTGTTGAGTTGATGTTGTAGTTATACCCAATTTTACAAAATTTAAGCCTTTCTATTTGTGATGGACTTGAGAGATTAAAGATATTCCTAGACAATCATTTTCTCCCATCTCATTGCCACCCCTCTCTCTCACCTTCTCTCTCCATCCTATTTGTCCCCAACCTATCTTCCCCGAATGTAGTAACACTAAATTTTAGGAGAAAAAAATATGAAAGGTTAAAGAAACTTAACTTATTTGTTTTTTTTATCACTAAATCTTAAAAATGAGCTTGTGGCTTCTCTACCTACAAGCAACAGTTCTAGCATAAAAAACCTATACATGTTACTAATACATGCACATTTTTGAAACTACAATAGTTATTTTGAGTTGAAATGGAATTTAGAGGGAGAGGGGGGAGAGAGGTCAAGATAGAGAGAAGGGAGAGTAGGAGATGTTGGAAGAGAAATGATTTTTTATTAAGGAGAAATTTTTGATGTGTAATTATATAATAGACGATGTGTGTGTGTGTGTGTGTGTGTGTGTGAGAGAGAGAGAGAGAGAGAGAGAGAGAGAGAGAGAGAGAGAGTATCCTACCACTTCTTTTTAGCTTTACATGTTTCCCCAGTGCTTGTTTGAGTTCCTTTAAGATGCCACCCTTAAAAAAAAAGAAACAGGGAATTGAAAAATGAACAACATTTTCAAGGGAAATGATCTTGCTAATAGTGTTAGTATGGTTTAGATTTGATCTAGACCATGTTAATATTGCAATAATGCTACATAAAAGCATATGTATCTCTTATAGTGTATGTAAGGAGGATTTTCTAGTAGTTTGTGGATTTAGAAGGTAGTTTTCAAGTAGCACATATCTCTTGAACTATAATCTCCCCCACATCTTTCAAAGAAACACATTGAATCCAATTAAAATTTTTGTACTTGTGTAGTAGACATTGTTAAACTCTAAAATTTGAAGGGGGCCGAATAATGCTCAAAAACACCATCAATATTATTTTAGATAAGACCAATACAAACTAGGTCTGCTTAATCCCACGAACCTGAAATCAACTTACATACATCTAAACTACTACATCTTTGCCAACTTCTCTCTTTGCTTACTATATCAAATTGGTAGGTCTCTCAAGTACTTAATGTATATGAGAAATATGTTAGCAAGAAATACTAATCTATTCAAAAAATAAAAGCATTAACTAGCATAAAAACTATAACATATATGAGAGACAAACTGAAACCCTCAAATGAGAATATGAGCCATAGAATGGCTCTCCCAATGAGTATGGTCACTTGATTTGGGGATGAGTCTATTTGATAGGATTTGGAATGTATGCTCAAGGTTCTCAAACTATTCTTCAATGGAGATGGATGGGTAATGGAAAATTGGTAGCTTTGTGAGCTCTCAATTTGGCATCATAAGGATATGGCTCAAACTAGCATTATAACTTTAACTCAAGGATTGTGATGAAATGGCTTGGGAGGGGATTCAATTTATAGGCTAAGGGCTTGAGGGATGGAGGGCTAAGATGCAAGGAGAGATGGAAGCTTAAGGAGGGCTAGGATGCACTTAAAGGGGAGCACATGGATTGTGCTTGTTTAGCACCAACCAGGGAGTGACACATGTCACAAGGTGAGTGGATGGAGGCAAGGAGATGGATGAATCAATAAAGGAGGCTCAAGGGATAATATCTTCATAAAGACCCTTCATAATGGCTTGTAAGAGCAATGAATGGGCTTGTAAGAGTCTTTATGGCCTTTGTAAGAGCATTCAAAGCTTAGTGGTTGGGATATTTTGGAGGGAGTTGAGATTGTTGACTTTGCTTGGCTTAGGAAAGTCTTAAGCTTGCTTAGGGAATGTGATAAGGTTGCGGGGGGGAGGGATTAGAGGTGATTTAAGATTATATTAAGGATGTTATATGTAATGCTCCACCAAGGGACCCAAAAGAATTAACCTAAAGTTTGCCAAACATTTTTTTTTTTAAAAACATGAAAGTAAAACCATTCATAACATTCACAGAAGCAATAGCAACAATTCAATTGAAAGTAAACATAACATAACAGATTACATTCTTTAAAGATTCCTTAACATTAAATTACATCTAAATCAACCATTCATCTAACATCACATCCTCATGAAATAACAATGATACATCCAACATTCTTAAACTATATTCAAGTGTCCTTTTTGTAACTACATTTTAGTTTAGCTCAATCATCCACTGTACATGATACAAGGTATGAGAGGCTTAAAAGAATAAACATCTGTGTAAATAAAGTACACCATCATCCATTATTAATCCATGATGCAATTAAAGTAAATGAAACCACATGTCATATATAATACATCATCAGAAAAGATATAAACATCCATCATAAAAGATAACCATATATCACAAACATAAATAACTAAGTGCACGGTTCCTTCCAACCGTTAATAGCATCATTAGACCATCGTGGATCCTAGCCATCCCTCCGTACGTAACATTCCAAAGAACCGAAGAGATCATCGGTATTATCATAGTAGGAATGTCACTCCTAAAACATCTTACTAACATGCAAAGTAAAGCATAGGATACCATCATCTAACATATGCAAATCATCAATATAAGAAATATACCAATAAATACATCCATCATAAGGTATATCATCTATCGTAATGATCCAAGAATAGAATGAAGATAAATACCAATCAAGAAAGCATCAGCCACGATGTCTCAAACGGATCTCAAATGATAAGAGTGAAAAGAACACTACCACCCGATTGCGTGGAATCTAAATGGTCCACTCCCACCGTGCTAAGGAGATAATCTCAAGTCCCAAATAGGTTATCCAAAATCACATAGCACAAATTTATATAAGTCCAAGAATTCTAAAAGTATACTAACTCAAAGGTTCCAATCACAAAATCGACATTTAATCCCAGAGGCACAATAATAAGTACACCACCAAAGGTACACAAAATTTATAGAGGAGATTCAGGCTACATACTAGGGAGTGTCATCACATGGCTGCTTGAGTTACCTTGGACTGGTCTCTCATTAGACCCCAAACCCTCAAGCGTTGAGTTACCTTGGACTGGTTACTCTGAACCCCGGACCCTCAACGTGGCACATGTGGAAACCAAGAAGCTCTCTCAAGAAGACGAGACACTTCTCCCATCCTTAGTCTATACAAGCACTCAAGGCATGGGTGGTTTAAATATCTCTAACTTTTCTTTTTTAGTGTGTTTTCCCCTCATAATTTTTAACTACTAGATTATCACTTATTACATAACTTGCATTAGGTTACCCTGGTACTGACCACTTTGGGCCCCAGACCCCTATGCAAGCCACTCCCATAGTCATGTACCTAGACAACCCCTCCTAAGCACATAAATCCACAGTTGTGTCCCATACCACAACACTCATAAAGATCAAACCCAATTCCTTAACAGACAACCTGATAATAAGATGGTTCTCCCATCCAAGAACACATAAAGCACCACAAAATATACCTTATAAATATAATCTCCAACATGAATCACAATATCCATTGGTTCTTATCAAGCAACCAAAAATATCTCAAAATAATACTGATCAAAGACTCCAAAATGGTTGAGTCAAAACATGTCATAATATGACATCATCAAGAAATAAATCAACATTTCAGTCCCATCGAGGCGACTAAAAAATAATCCAAGGACAATTGATCGATGACTCAAAAATGGTTAAGTCAAGTGTCTCAAATACAAATAACTCAGCTTCACTCAAGAAGAGTGATAAGCAATAACAATCAGTAATACAATCATCTCATAGAGCATACCATCACATAACCATGGTTGGGTTTATAAAGATCAGAATTAAGACATCATCATGACATCACAATCATAACTCCCAAGCCTCTGGTAGACGTCCTATAATTGGTCAACACTAGTCAACTCAAAACCCAAAACAAGAAGCATATAGAATACACAATGCAAAGACATGTTTTGGTTTACTAAATTCACATAGCTGAATAATGTGTAGAGGTTTCTAGTTTCAGTTTACTAGTATACTTCAAGTGCATAAGATTTATCATTTGACCTACACGTCATCCCATTTGTTCCCCGATAGCATTATCCTTCCATCATTAAAATAATATTCTAAGGATAACTTAAGGGTAAATACTTTACTTATTAAACTGATTATCATTGATCCTTAATTAACTTGTTCTCTTTATTTAATTATGATCCATATTCTAATTGATTAACTCTTCTTTAATGTTACTTCAACTTTTCAACATAATCAAAGGATCATTATTCGTTAAATTATAAGAGAACCAATTATCAATCTTCGAATAAGAAGAATATAACTTTATTTATCTCAATCAATTAACACAGGTACACAATTCATGACCTTTTTATCATTCTAATAGTTCTCAATTAAATATTACTAAGTCTCACCATTAAAATATTTAAGGTCATTGTTCAAGTCATTAGAATAAGACTTATCAACTTCGATATCAATATTTTTCAACAATCTCGTTAAAAGATTTATATCAATTTAAATCTCTATTACATAACATATTTATTAATTAAATCTAATTAATCTTAGTTAATTTATTTAATTAATAATTACACAACCATACCCTCAACCCAATGAATATCAATTGACCATTAACTAACTAGAATTCTGTAAGATAAAAGTCAACTATAATTCAATACTCAAATTATCATATTAATAATTCAATAATAATATCTTGATAATATTTAAATAAAAGCTATATTGGAAATCTTAATAATAATTATGTGTGACCACATTTGTCATCTCTCAAAGAATATCAACATTCCCTTAACAAATTCGTATTATCATTAATCATTTCAAATAAAACTCTATCGCACAACTTAATTATTAATATCATAGTTATAATATCAACTCAATGAATATCAATTGATTACAAATCAATTATACTTCAAATCCAAAAACCTAATATCTTTACAAAACTTTAATCATTAAATAATCTCCACTAGATTAAATCTAATCGAATTTATTGATAACTATCTACACCATTATTTATTAATAGTTTGTTAGACCCAACAAACATTAATAAATGATAAACTCATCAAAACTATTATTAGTTGATCTTAAAGAAGCCCTTGAAACTTCACTGGTTAATATTTAACTAATTATAATTTGTAAGTTATAAGTCAACTACTATTTTCAAATTTAAAATATTTTCTAGGTAGAAGAGATTCTTGATTCCACCCATTTTTATATTTAAATGATAGGTGCAATTACTCGTAATAATTGATTATTTTAAACTATCAAAATAATGCTTATCAATTTTCAATTAATCAATCTATTGCATAACTTAATTGATAACTCAATGATTATTATCAAGTAAGAAGACTTCCTTTAACCCTATAGTTATCCCGTTTAAATAGTATAATCCTCGTAATGTTTTGAAATCAACCTTCCTAAACTCAACTAAAGGCAAATGTTTGAATCATTATAATTTAATGTTCTCTTAAGAGATGATTCCGATTTAATCGTAGTATAATGAATTTCCTTTCCTCTATCTCGACCAATTAGTCTCGTTAAAACTATTTATACCATTACTCATTAATAATCTTATCCATTAAATAATGATCTCATTAATAATTCAATTATTTAATTCCACTTATTAATATCTCTTTTCTTTTAATTTTTTCTCATTAAAAAATCTATTTACTTAAATTGACTAATAATTAATTACACTTCTTTTACTATTAACTAATCTTAATTAAATTTGATTTAATTAGATTAGATAATAAATCATATAAAACTAATATATATTAATAAGATTCTACTAAGGGAAGATTGCAATAATATCTTTAATTCATTCCATGCTTTGATATATTATTTTTTTTGTGAAGTTTAAGCATAAAGAACTCTTGGTTATGGGAAATGGAGAAATATCTGTCCTTGAATAAAACAGTCCCAGTACGAGGGCCATATCTCCCTAATGAACCGTTGGATCGGACTGAAATTGAAATATGTTGGAGAGAGCCAAGTTGCGCGAGTTCTGACCGGAGCGATCGAATAAATTCGATCACGATAAAAAGTTATGAATGACTGAGTTCGGGCCTATCCAAGGGGCAACGACATGGCAATTTGTGATGAATTAAGAATTTTTCCTAAAAGGTAATTGTTCTCTAAATTTATCCGATAATTTCACTGATGGATTTGGCCATAAATCTTGAAACCATTTTCAAATCTATTTCAATTTTATTCTAATTCGAACCCAAACCCGTTTAGATCTAATTTCTTCCTTAATTGGATCTAGGGTTTTTCTATTGTTTTCTTCTCAACTAATAAAATATCTAAATTCCAATTTAATTGTAGATTCAATCACAAAGAGTATTCAGACACATATAACAAACATGATGAAGACAGGAAGATAAATAGTGCAAAGAGAATATGCGAATATCATGAGTGCACCTGGACACTGATGCTAATTTTGCCATACCTCAGAAGTCCATAGAAAATCCCTTCCTTCTCCATCATTCACAATTCCTCCAAGGTCCAAGCCAACCGAATCCTCCAAGTGACTAGAAGTGCTAGAAGAAGCATAGAAACAAATAGAGAACATATGAGCATGTAAAAGTATATGAGCATGTAGAAGCATATGAGCTTCTCAAATGCATGTAAGCCTTGAAGCTTCCACTTTAGCTTGAATCTTGTAGCTTGTAGCTTCCATTAAGCTTGTCCAAACACACTAGGAGAGCCTCTATTTAAAGGCCTCTAAGATGCATCTAGAGTGCCTCTAGAAACAACTAGAAGATAAGCATGACAACCAAGCATGGGTCTTCTCCAACCTTCTAGATGAGTCTTAAGGTTGCAGACACCATGTGCTCAAATAAAATGCTAACTCCTAAGTGTAGACAACTTATGCATTCTTAGAGTGCAAACCCCTATGTTGTCTACAAGACAACTCTCGAGAATTTGCCAACTCTTATGTGAGCAAATATTAATATAATATTTAATTTACTTTTTCTAATTTAATTTATTTATTTATTAAATCTCATGCACTAACTTTAATAACTCCACTTTTCAATCTTAATATATTTATATTTTAATCATATGAGATTTATAATCTTTTAATAATTTTAAATATATTTTTCACTTTTAAATTTCATTTTCCAAAACTTAATTGCTAAAATATTTATTAGCTTTAATAATAATATTATTTAGTCATTTATTTAAAAATGAACTCCAAATATATTATTATTAAAATAAATATTGTCACATTCCAAATTCAATATTATAACTTTTATTTTCAAGTCTAATTATTTAATTTAATTAATTTCTTAATTAATTAAATAAAATAAATATTAAATACCATATTAATTTTCTATTTAATTAAACCATTAATTAATTTTTTTAATTAGGCTTAATTAATAGAAAATACGCTAAAGCCTCACAAGAATAAAATATGAAAATCTATCATAGCCAAAATACATACAAAATAAAATCAAGGGTTAATATCAAGAATTACGTTATCCAACGTATTCGGAGGGTACTCAATTCAGATACTTGTCCTAATTTTTAGTTAAGACAAATGGCTTAAAGGATTGGAATTTGGACTTGAGAATTATCTTCCCTCTCTTATCATTGAGATAATGTGATAGGGTACGCTCATCTTAACAATTCAGAGAAGTCAATACCCGGTACCTGCAACCTGCATAAAAATCATGCATGTACAAGCACAATATATACTAACTAAACAGGCAATGGCAAGAAGTGGTGCATCGTGTAGATCCTGACTAGTAGGTGACTACGACTCCCTTCCGTAACCACATCAAACACGCCATACAAAAACAAACATGCACACCATACACATGCAAGTATAAGGTAAGTATCCATAAGAAACACATATGATAGTAAAAATCATCTAGCTAATAACCATCAATAACTGAAATCACTGAAAATAGTCATCATTCTTACATGAAATATAAAGTCTAAGTGATCTCATCACATAACAAACTGAATTCATAGCACAATATCTAATAGTCTTAAAACAATGTTGCTAACCATCAACATGAAACTAGCCCCAAAAGAGCTTGACAATGACAACAAAAATGCGACCTAGGGGCAGACACTACGTTAGAGATGTGCAAGTGGATGGCATTCATGAGGGTGGGTGAGTTAGTGGCTAAGCTTGGTTAGTATGGGTGGATGGGGTGGATTAGGCTAAATGGAGGATTACGGATAAGTTAGGGGCTATTAGATTTGGGGGTTTTATTTATCAAATAGATTTGTTTAATAAATGAGGATTTTGGAATTTAGATAGAAGAATAGGATTTAATTGATAAATCATTGGTTATTTGATTTATCAATTAGGACTATAGATGATTAATTAAATTAATCAGCTAGGGGATGGCAAAAGATTTAATTAAATATGAATTTAATTAATGATGCCTTTAGAGATAGCTAAATAGGATTACTAAAGTGGTGTTATCAAATTTAGGTGTTTACATTTTGCCCCTCTTTGACATAGTGTTGAGACAACACTATTTCAAAGAAGTTCGAATGGAGACGATACGAAGAAGATGTTTTAGCAACAAATTTGCCCCAGTCTTGGATAAGAAGAGGAGAGACTAGACGTAGAGATGCCCCCTCAAGAAGGCGGTGGGGAGAGAAAATGAGGCTCGATGGCTTCTTGAAAAATACAAGAATCCGAGATAAGAAAGGAGACTCAGAGTGGCAAAGAGAAGGGGCTAAATTAGCTCAAACTCTCACTAAGGGAGAATGATAAAGGGAGGATCAGATGCTAAAAAGGAAGCAAGCTTAAGATGTTCCAAGATTGGGGGGGGGATGAAAGAGCGAAGTGCTATAAAAAAGAATCCAGGATAGGGAGATGAATGAGGGGATTATAAAGCTGATGCAATAGGATTTCAAAGAGTCAAATTGGCAGAAGATGGGTTTCGGAGATCCCTAGGACTAGGATTGTGGATCTCGAAAGATGAGGCTTGGTGGATTGATTGGATTGGTGGATCCCTAAGACTAGGATTGTGGATCCCTAAAGCTAAAAGTGAAGATTGATTCAAAGAGATACTGATGCATAAGCTGGGATAGGAGAGACAGATGCTGGATATGGATGGGGGATAATGGAGATGAAGGGAAACCATTGAAGCTTATTTGAGCAGGGGGATACTTCAAAGAGAAGTACCACCATGTAGTTGAGCACTAGATTTGCTATAGGACTGTTGGTTAATTTTCAAAGTTACCAAGAACATCAAGGCCTTTTCATCAACTATCTAGAGGATCAACGGATTGACTCAAAACAAACACACAAGGATTGCCCCAGCATCACACATGAAACTCGGAGGAAACAGTGTGGAACCGACACTAGGTAACCCACAAGAAGAAAAAAACAAACAAACAAAAGACCTGATCAAGACCTTACGCTCAGATTGCCCCATTCACAGTATACCATGATATGGAAGATCGTGGCAACCTTGAGGAGGGAACAAAAAATATTGTTTGGAAAAGATACTTCAAGACAGAAAAGGAAAGATTCCAAATCAAAAGAAAGCGAAAATCCAAAAGAGAACCGTTTGCCAATGAGATGGGTAGGACGAGGTACTAACAGACCAAGATCAGACATGAGGAAAGCTATATCCTACAAGGATCTATCGGAGAGCACCTAAGTTGATGGATTTGGATGAGTGATGTGGCTGGCAAGTTGAACTAAGAAGGATAACACTTTGGTGACAGGAGATCTAGCTAAAGGATGCGTTGGAATAGCTAACCAAGGGTTGTGCGATGTGTGCAAGATGCTGATCAAGGAGGAATTGACACGAAAGCTAGGTAGATACAATGGTACTAAGCTAAAGAGGATGTAAAAGCTTACGGACCAAGATATAGTACAAATGTACAAGGTTGTTCATGTTTTTGTTTTTGTGAGATGAAAATGTTTGTGAAGGGTGGGATGTCTGTAATAGTTGATAGGTGAATAGGTAGATGGTTTGCGAAAAGCTTAAGAAAAATGGGATTCTTTGTGTGAATGTGATAGGATACAAGCTAGGATACAAGATTATTTACAAGCTGTACAGGATTTACAAGCTGAGGTACAAGATTTACAAGCTGTACAGGAGGTATTTTCAAGCTTCATTAGATTTTGGATATTTGGTCGGAACACCAAGGGAACAAGCAGGTGTTTTATGGGATGGTGGGTGAATGGATGAGAGATGGGATAGTGATAGATAATGGATTAGTCTTAGTACACAAGGCACCTGAATTACCAGGTTTTGACCAAGGTACCTATCCAAGGTGCTTGAATTGCCAAGTTTTCACCATTGGATGCTTATTTCTCTTTACTTTTTTTTTTTTTGTATTTTTCAAAAGTTGGGTATACCAAGGATGTTCAAGCATAGAACTTCTTGAGATGAATGATGTTAGTAGGATCATTCAAGAGTTCTCCTTCCGGTGTAGATAGCTGATAGGGTTCGGAGCCAAAGGATGCTATGATAACATAAGGACCAAGCCAGGTAGGTTCAAACTTGCCTTTCTTTTCTCGATCTGCTTGGATTTTCATGTTTTCTTTGAGAACCATGTCACTCGGTTGAAAGTGTCATGGGAGCACCTTCTTGTTGAAATTCCTTTTGAGACGAGTTTGGTAGACTATGAGATGATCATAGACTTGTTGTCGCTTCTCGTCTAAGAGATCTAGCTGGGTGAGTCGAGCTACTCTGTATTCTTCATCTGATATTTACCTTTGCAAAGATATGCGCAAGGAGGGAAGTTCAACCTCTATAGGTAGTACCGCTTCAACACCATAGACTAGGGAGTATGGAGTTGTGACGATGGATGTACAGAAGGAGGTTTGATAGGCCCATAGGGCTGGATTTATTTGTAGGTGCCAATCGCGGCCGAAATTATTGACAACTTTCTTTAGGATTTTGAGGAGGGTTTTGTTAGTTGCCTCTGCCTGGACATTACCTTGTGGGAAATATGGGCTAGAAAAGTGGTGATGGATGTGGAGGGAAGTGCATAATTCTTCCATGTTGAGATTTTCAAAGTTACCTCCGTGGTCAGTGAAGATGGTGGATGGGATGCCGAAGCGGCAAACAATGTGGTACAAGATGAACTTGGAGACCTGAACTCCTGTAGCTGAGACTAGGGGGGCTGCTTCCACCCACTTAGTGAAATAGTCTGTAGTTGTTATTATCCATTTATGTCCATTAGATGAGAGGGGTGTGATAGTTCCAACTAGATCAAGGCACCAACAAGCGAAAGGCCAAGGTGGTTTAATAAGCTGTAGATCCTGTGCTGGAGTGTGCACAAGATTTGTGTGCTGCTAACATGGGAGACACTTTTTGACAAAGTCACAGGAGTCTTCTTCAATGGTAGGCCAATAGTAGCCTGCTCTAAGGATTTGTTGCGCTAGGACAATACCACTCGTGTGGGCACCACAAAGTTCAGAGTGTACTTCTTTTAACACCATCGCGACCTCGTTTTGGTCTAAGCATCGAGAGAGAGTATTGTGATAACCCCGACGATATAGGGTATTGGCTATGATAACATAGCGGGATGATTTTTGGATGAGGTTTTGGCGTTGGGTACGTGTGAGGTGAGAGGATATGATACCATCGTTAAGGTAAGCGTGAATCTCATGGTACCAAGGGGATTGGGGACCAACCAAGATACAAACACGGTTTGAATCCTCATTCGCATAGGTGGGTGTGAGGAGTTGCTCGACTAAAAAATCATACTGTGTAGCTACTTGGAGAATTTCCAAGAGTGAGCCAATAGTAGCCATATCATCTGCTACTTTGTTCTGTATTCAAGGCACTTGTGTAAATTGAAGCCTTGTAAAATGCTGGGTTAGCTGATCAACTAGCTCTTTGTAGGGTAATAGCTTTTCATCTTTGGTTTGACATTCATTTAGGGCTTGCTTGATGATGAGCTGAGAATCACCAAAGATTTGTAACTTAGCAATGTTCCATTCTGCAGCTATCTTTAATCCTGCTATGAGAGCCTCATATTCAGCTATATTGTTGGTGCTAGGGAATTGTAGCTTGAAGGCTTTTGGAATGTAATCTTCTTGAGGTGTGACCAACAATATTCCTACCCCTGATCCATGAGATGTGTATGAACCATCAAAATAAAGTTTCCATAGGGGCTGTTCTTCAATTAGACAGATATGCTCATCTGGAAATTCTGTGATCAAAGGATATGCATCTATTAGAGGTGCATCAGCTAGGTGATCTGCTATAGCTTGCCCTTTGATTTCCTTTCTGTCCACATACTGGATGTCAAATTCGCTAAGGAGCATAACCCATTTGGCCAAGCGGCCTGTAAGTGTTGTTCTAAAGAGCATATACTTGAGAGGGTCGATCTTAGAGACTAGTTGGATGGTATGACTTAGCATGTAGTGGTGAAGCTTTTGAGTTGAGAAAACAACTAGCAAACAAGCTTTTTCCATAGGAGTATAATTGAGTTCATAACCAACTAGGGTTCTACTGATGTAGTAGATGGCTCTTTTTCTGCCATAGTCATCAAGCTGTGCTAGAAGTGCCTCCTAGAGCAGTAGGCGTTGCTGATATGTACAAAATCAGGGGATGACCAGAAACTGGTGGAACCAAGATAGGGGGATTGGTGAGATACTACTTGAGCTGATCGAAGCTGTGCTGACATAAAGGATCCCACTTGAAGTTCTCATCCTTCTTTAGTAAATGTGTAAATGACGTATACTTATCTGTAAGTTGGGAGATGAAGCGCCGAATGGATTGAAGCTTTCCCTGAAGAGAGCGAAGCTGTCGCAGTGTCTGGGGAGGAGACATGTCTAAGATAGCCTTGACCTTCTTGGGGTCAATCTCTATACCTCGTTTAGACACTATAAAGCCTAGAAGCTTGCCAGATGTGACCCCAAAGACACACTTCTTGGGATTCATCATGAGATGATATTTGGCTAACCTATCAAAGACTTTCTCCAGGTCAACAAGATGATCCATGAAGGTATGAGATTTGACTAAGATATCATCCACATAATCTTCCAAAATGCTATGGATGAGATCATGAAAAATGGCTTTCATAGCTCTTTGATAGGTAGCCCCAGCATTCTTTAGGCCAAAAGGCATCATGTTGTAACAAAAGGTTCCCCAAGGGGTAGTGAATGCTGTCTTATGCTGATCCTCTTCTGCAATCTTGATTTGATTATACCTAGAAAATCCATCCATGAGGGAAAAAATTTCATGTCCAGCTGTAAGATCTACAATCATATCTATGTTGGGTAAGGGAAAATCATCTTTTGGACAAGCTTTGTTAAGATCTCTGAAATTAGTGCAGATTCTGATATCACCAGAGGGTTTAGTGACAGGGACCATGTTGGAGATCCACTCTGAGTAGTCGATAGGTCGGATAACCTTAGTAGCTAATATTTTTTCTAATTCAGCTTTGACCAGTAATGCCACCTTGGGGTGCATTTTTCTAAGCTTTTGTTTGACGGGCTTGATCTTTGGATCGACTGCAAGATGATGAACTACAAGCTTTGGATCAAGTCTTGGCATGTGCTGATATGACCATGCAAATCGGCCAATGTTCTCTCTTAAGACCTCAAAGAGGAGGTCAGCTTGGTCTTGTGATAGGGATGGAGCAATGTGAACAGGTATGGGGATCTCTTAAGAGCAGATGTTGACTTCTCTAGTATCCTCAATTAGAATAGAAGACACCTTTGGTCGATTATCTTGAGGAGGTAATGCTAAATCCTCATGTTCTGCTTGTGGTTCTGGATGTTCTTGCTGAGGGGTTCTCTTCGCTGCCTTAGCTAGTCTCGGATTCACCTTAGTTCTAGTTTTTGGTGTAGCGGAACTAGGTTCGAGATTTTCTCCAAAATATCCCTTGGGATCTAGCTTGTAGATATAGGCAAAATCTGGCTTTATTTTCTTATGAGGAGTTTCGGCTCCCATGAATCTCAGAAGCGCTTGCTCTGATGTGAACTCATCAATGTGTATGACGCTTGGTTGGTCCCAATCTATGAGTTGTGGATGGGCGAGTGGTAGGTCAATGAAATGGATGGATAGTTCTTGGAGAACAGAGTCTCCTAGGGAGATTTGGTCTGGGATATCATCGTAGGCTCTCTTTTCAACTTCCTCAGGAATGTCTTCAATTTCGACAAGGTCGTGGTGAATGTTTGAAAAAGCGTGACCGTCCTTATTGGTGCCCCTAGTTGTGGGTATGAGAAAGCCAAGACCTGACTTCGATTCCCACTTGTGTGCATCGATGGGGCACTGCATGCCTCTTTCTTCTGGTCCTAGACCACCACCTTGATAGTTCCATTTGTCAGTGATGAGCTTATGTTCTTGGGGATACTTCTGGCTAAAGTGATCAAGGCGTGCTCGATTTCTTTGAGGTGCATCCTTATGTAACCAATTGTTGATATCTGGAGTGAGCTCCTCATGAAGAGGGATTTTCGAGGATACAAAGGTTGTTGGGCCAAACTGTTTGTATCGAGGAGGTGGAATCTCCTTAGCTTTGTGATATGTTGGTTGTCCATGAGCATGTGGATCAAGTGGGAGTGCTCCGACAACAAATGCATCTGACAGACTATACTCTCCACAGCCTTTGTTATTGATATTCACGGTAGATAGGGTGGAGGCGAGGATGGTTTATGGGTCATTACAAGTGTGGGATGAGCTGGCGATGGATGTGCCGATATCAATTCCAGGGCAATGGTTTGTATATGAAGCTTCAATTGCATTGCAGTAAGCAAAGGGTTCTGGATCGGCATGGATGGTTACCTTAGTGCCCTGATGCGAAAATTTGATGCACTGATGGTAAGTGGATGGAATGGCTTTCATGGCATGAATCCATGGGCCACCGAGGAGGATGTTAAATGGTAGGTTTAGATCAATAACATGGCAGAGTGTCTCTTGGATGACTGACCCAACCTTGATTGGCAGCAAAATAGTTCCTTTTGTGGTTCTTTCCAAGTTGTCATAAGCTTTGATAGTGATAACCTCACTGATGATATCTGCCTCAGTATACCCAGCTTGTTTTATGAATTTTAGGGTGCAAATATTCAAGGCTGATCCATTATCTATCATTACTCTTTTTATGGAAAAATTGGATACCATGATGGCTATGCGAAGTGGAAGGGTGTGATCTGGCTCGACCACAGGTATGTCGGTGGGTTTGAATGATAGGGCACATGAGGAGGAAAGGTGTCCAACAAGATTACGAAAATCAGTGGCATTGATATCTGAAGGGACACGGGATTCTATGAGAGCACTGTCAAGGATGTTCTTGTATACAGGACTGGTGAGAAGAAGGTCTAAAATGGAGATTTGGGCTGGCATGTTCCCAAGGTGTTCCAAGATATTGTATTGACTTTTTGATGGAGCTGATGGTGCTGGTGAAACTGGTGGGCCTGCGATGTTAAATCACGCTCTTTGAGTGGTGATTGCACACTCATTGTTTGGTCCTTGGATATTGATAACATTGCTCGGATATACAACCTATGAGGCTACCATAGTCTATATAGGATGAAGTGTGGTCATTGTTCTTCCCATGTTGTTGGTTTGGCTGGTGGTTTTGGTGGTGTTGTTGTTGGCTTGGATAGGTGCTTTTCCAGGATTTTGGTTGTTGTGAGGAGGAAAAGCATTTTGATAGATTTGTAAGCCTGCATTGGGAGAGGTTTGGGCATGAACGGTGATTTCTTTGCGATCAATGAGGTCCTGCACATAATCTTTCAGTTTCATGCATCTGAGGGAAGGTGACCTTTTACCCTATGAAATTTGCAGTACTCATTGTCTTTGTACCATGCAGGTTTGGATTGGCTTGGGTCGATTTGCTGGGTAGGAGGAAATTTGATGAGGTTTTCTTTGACTAATTTCTCAAAAATGACATCCAAAGGTTCACCAAGGGGTGTATAATTTCTAGGTGTAGGTTGGAATTTGGGCTTTTGTCTTGCAGCTACATTGATGGCATTAGCTTGATTGCTAGACCCTTGAAAGTTGGGTCTTGGATTGTGGTTTTGATAGCTTTGGTTATTTTGCTGTTGGTAGTTGATAGCTTGCTGATTGTTTGGTTGATATGGTGGGTTGGACTGGTTTTGAGAAGGACCAACAATATTCACATGTCTGGTGTCAGTAACGCCATCTGTTGCAACATGCTTGTTTTTGTTCCAATACCTAGACTTGTCATTGGAATGTGATTGATTTTGGTTGGCTTCCTTGTAAATCTTGACCACACCATCTTTAATGAGTCCTTGTTCAAGGATCATTCCTTTCTCTTTGATATCTTTGTAGGTTTGCAAACAGTTCATGGTCATGTGGTGAGCCAAGCTAGGATGGGCATTATCAATAAACATTTTCACCAAATGGCACTCTGGCAAGGTGCAAGATATGTGGGTGGTAAGGGTTTTCCATCTTTGCAGATATTCGGGAAGGCTTTCTCCACATTTTTGCTTAGTGTGAACAAGATCAACTACTGATAGCTCTATTTCAACAAGATGGGCATATTGGGCTACAAATTCCTCATACAATTCAGCAAAATTTTTAATTGTGCCATAGGGGATTCTATAAAACCATTCAAGAGCTAGTCCGGCCAAGCTTTTGGGAAAGAGACGCAAGAGGAAGACATCATCGTATGCCACTTCTTTGCAGTGCATGTAAAATTCTTTGATATGTGTGACAGGGTCTCCTTTTCCTCTGAATTTGTCAAACTTGGATGTCTCAAAATGCTTGGGGAATGGAGTCATAGTAATGGCTCTGTCAAATGGGTAAGGACACACATTCTCAAATTTGAAGGTTTTTGGATCATTTCCCTCTTGGATGTTCTTCAAAGCTATCTTCATGGCTTCCCATTCTGAATTAATGGGTGATGGTTGGGGTGCTCCCAATGTAGGAGTGCCCTGAGGTAGGTATGTGCTAGGTGGGGCAATGGAATATGGATGGCTTTGAGGTATAGGCTGGTAGGGATTGTACATGGCTTGGGCAACTGAATGATGGATGATGGGTTGCTGAGGTGGAGGTGGCACATATTGCTGCATGTGTTGCGAGGCTTGCTGCTGATATTGGATTTGAGGTTGGGATTGAGGAACATAGGCTGACTGTGGGATAAACAGATTGCTTTGTGGAGGTAAGGTATAAGATGGTTGTGAAGCTTGGGGAAAGGATCGGGGAGCTTGTGGAACTTGACTTTGGATTTGAGGAGTTTGACCAATATATGTGGGTTGTGCCCCCATTTGGGAAGGTATCTGCATGGCAAAAGAGGCCAAGTAATTGGTGGTTGGTGGTGGTGGATTTCCTCCTAGAAGTGGCATAGAAAAATAGTTGGTAATAGGAGGTAATGGATTAGTTGGTGGTGGAGGTGGTGGGAATTGAAAGCTTGGAAATGGAACTGATGGGGTTTGATAGCTTGGTGGCTGGATTTGAAAGCTTGGTAGAGGGGTGGTAGGAGCTTGGGTCACTTGAGAGCTTGGCAGAACATTGGCAGTAGCTTGTGGGGTTTGATAGCTTTGTGGAGTGAGGGTAGTAGCTTGTGGAGTTGTGGCTGATGGCACTAAGCTCCAAGGACTTAGTGGAAATGATGGAATTATGTTCTGAGTTGAGGTAAACAAGCTGGGGGTGATGAAGGGTTGGTTACTTGGCCCCATGGGTGGCATCCCGGTTGTGTATTGCTGAGGTTGGCCAAAGATACTAGCACTGATTTGGGAGATGGGTGGATTTGGAAGGCTGGGTTGGAGAGTAGCAGCAACAATAGTGAAGGGAGTGAATGGTGAGGTGTTTTGGGCAAAGGGGGTTTGGGATGGAGTGGTATGGACCAATGGTGGAGTGGTGGTGGCTGGATTGGCTTGTGCGAGGGAGATTTCAACTTGAGTGGAGGTTGGTATGTTTGGGTCTGTTGGATCATGTGGGGTGGGTTGAGGCTCTTCTTTTGGCACATATTGAGGATAATTCGAATCATAAGAGCCTATGGGTGGTGGGAGTTGTCCAAACAATGGGTGAGATGGCTCTGATAGGGGAGGAGGTCTTCCAAAGTCGAAGACTCCAATGTTGTCCCTTTGAAAGTTAGCCATGATTGTTTCCTTATTTTTGTCTATAATGGAATTCACCAATACTGTATTTCCTGGTTGGTTCATGAAAGCTTCAATGTCAGTAGGTGATGTTATGGTGTTCTCTGGGCTGAAGGATGGTTGACTGCTCAAGGGGAGTGATGCTATTTGATCCAAATGATAGGGCTCCATTGTTTCCTTCTTCTTGGCTAAGCGAGTGACAGGTGGCATGAAAATGAAGAATGTTTCCTAGGGATGAGATGCAACAATGATGATAAATGCAAAAGGGGAAGGCTTTTCTATGCAAATGATTTCCTAGGTTGAGGCAAAGCTATATGACAAAACCTAAGGAGGATTGGGTTGGGGATTCTAACTTCAAAGATATGTTGCCAAATTATTGAAGGTCTGCTTTCCTATGTGCAAGCTTGGTGGTGATTGTGTCAACTTAAGGATAGACTGATGATCCTTTAGGAAGAACACGAGATTGACCACTTGTGGATCCCAACCTTTAGCTCAAGGTGATGAGGGATAACAAGTGACAAAGCTAGATTACCCTAGACAAAGCTCTGTCAAAGGGATAACCTTGGTGAGGCTGGTGGATTTGGAAGATGTTAGGAATGGCAAACTTTTGGCAAGGTGACAACAATTTTGAAGGCTTGGATGTGAATATTTTTTGGATTGTTGGCTAGATGGTTTGGTTCTAAATGAGATGGATGAGCTAAAATGTTTAAGGGGAGGACTAAAGATGGTTGGCTTTCCTACAAAGATGACTCTAAAGTGAAGCTCATGCAAGAAGATGTGGAGAAACAAGGGGGTCTAATCATAGAAGTCATGCCTAGTTGGTAAGGCATAAGCATTGTTAACTCCTGGATGTTGGTTAAGTTGGATGGTGCGATCTAACCAGGCATCTTGAAGGGCTTCGTCAACAGCTTTGTCCTCTGCTTTGTGGAGTTTGGCAATTCGAGGGCTTGGTGTTAGTTCCTTTCTCTTGGCTGAAAGTTCTTGGTATGCCTGAGATGGTTTGAGTTTGACTTTGTGAAACTTCTGTTTGGGTTTGGGTTGTTCTGACATGAATTCCTGAATCTGCTTGGCTTTGAGAGATCTTGATTATTTTGCTTCAACTCGTTCGACTCCTGAAACAAGCAGTGACTACGGTAAGTGTGCCCTAAGCTAAGATTGACCAAGTTTGGCAAACATTCATTCAGCAAATAAAAAAATAAACAATAGATAGGAACAGCCAGATAGAAGTTTTTGATTCTCAGAATGTGATACTTGCGCCAAGGAGTGTGTATGTTTTACAAATGTTTCGATCAGTCACTTCGAACACATTAACATCCTAGATGATTGTCTGCAAGGCTGATAGTTGCTTTAGCTAGGGAGTCCTCGATATACCCAAGGTATGTGAGGCCCAAATTCGTAGATGAAACCAAAAAGATGTCACACAATCGAGAGGAGCGGTAACCCACTTCTCCTCTTTCACTTCTCAAGGGTATAAAATTCCTTGAGGCTTAGCCCAAGTGACAAAATCTTGATTCCAAGAGAGGTGTCTTTGGATTCACCCTCGATCTTTATACTCTGTCGAAACACTAGAGTTGAGGTCGTCCCAAGGGGTGATGAAATCTCCAAGCAGGCCTCCTAAAAAGAGAAACAAGGTTTTGGATCCTAATCTTATGCACCCAAGATGGCCTCGAAAGACAACAAAGGGAGAGAAGACTTGGATGACCTTGGGCTAAAAAGCACGCTTGTTCTTTTACCAACTGACTCTTATGTGTGTTGATCTAGACTTTGCAAGCACTCATGTTTTTAAGAGGCAATGTTCAATTCCAACTTTGAAATGCACCAACAAAGCAAAATTGATCGAAGAATGCGAACAAGAAGAAGAGTTAGGGTCAACAAAAAAGGAGGCCCTCCACGTCAAGTATCGATTAATTTCCTTTAAGGCATTCAAGAGTTGGTGTTTGTTCATTTTAAACCCAAAACAAAGATGTGTGAAAATTCGATTGTCAAGCGTGCGCCTAGAGGCCCTCCACGTCAATAGTTGTTCAATTTTAGTGCCCAAATGAAGTGTTAGCGAACCTAATGTGCATTCAAGGAACTTTCTAAGTTAGAAAAATTAATAAAAACACAAGTAAGTGAAGTTTGATCTTTGTGGAGCACTTAACACCCTCTTAGGTGGACCCATCCCCATAGATGGCGCTGAGATTGTAACTAATGGTTAAATTGATGGGTGATTAAAGAGGGTGAGTCCAACTACAAACTCACTTAAAGTGTCTTTATTTGATTTTTATAATTTAGGAAGTTTCTAGAATGCAGATTCTTTTTATGCCCAAAAATTGAAGTGTGAGATATTGCAATGGTTAGTTGATCTTTTGCATTCAAGATTGAGTTGTTTTTGTTTTAGTCATGCATTCCAAGAAAAATTTTGATTTTTATCCATGGCATTCAAGAGTGTGTTTTGAACAACATACATTCAAAGAAAAGTGTGTTTAACCATTCAAGTTCATTCCATGAAAAACTTAAAAAACATGATTAAGTTTGTTGCTCTAATCTGCAATGAGACAAAAAAACAAATTGATTAGTCACCCAAAATCTTCCAAAATGAAAGGTTAACTATGGAAATTTTTTAAAAAACTTTTTTTGTTATTTTTCCTAGGCGTAAAAATGCTTAAAAAAACTTCTATTCTATGGAACCACCAAAAGTTAAAATTTGATTTATACTCTTTTTTTTAAAAACTAAAAAATGCAGGAATAGAGATGTTAAAATAGAAATGCAATAAAAATAGGCAAAGACGATAGTTCATCAGGCGTAGACGCTGATGTGCGGAGACGCTGATCTGCACAGACGACAAAGAAAGAGGCAGAGACGATAGTTTAGTTTGACGGCGCAGAAAACAAAAAATTGGGCGGAGACACTGAACTACGAAGACACTAATCTGCGGAGACGACAGTTTAGGTTGGCGGCGGCAGAGACGACAGTCTAAGTTGCGGAGACGACTGTTTAGGTTGGTGGCGACAGAGATGAAAGAAGGCTAGAGGCGGTGGCGGAGATGACAGAGTAGCTGGCGAAGGCGCTGATCTGCGGAGACGATAGTTTAAAGATGCAGAGATGACAGAGTAGCTTACGCAGACGACAGTTTGCAGGTGCAGACACCAATCTGCGGAGACGTCAATTTGGTTACGGAGACGACAAAGTAGCTAGCGGAGACAACAGTTTACAAGCGCAAATGCCAATCTGCGGAGACGACACTATGCGAAAAGAACTGAAATGCGCGAATTTTTTTCAATTTTTTTAATTTTTTGGTTATTTTCAAATTTTAGAGGGTATGTCTTCTTCCCAAGTAAAAATAAGTGAAACACCCTACAACTCACTCAAACAACAAGAAACATTAGATTATTAGAAAAAACAACATATAGATAGAAATGGATGATTAAATGACCCATAGTGGGGTCCCACCGGGCGCGCCAAAATGTATATGAGAAATATGTTAGCAAAAAATACTAATCTATTCAAAAAACAAAAGCATTAACTAGCATAAAAACCATAACATATATGAGAGACAAAGTGAAACCCTCAAATGTGAATATGAGCCATAGAATGGCTCTCCCAATGAGGATGGTCACTTGATTTGGGGATGAGGCTATTTGATAGGATTTGAGATGTATGCTCAAGGTTCTCAAACTATGCTTCAATGGAGATGGATGGGCAATGGCAAATTGGTAGCTTTGTGAGCTCTCAATTTGGCATCATAAGGGTATGGTTGATGGCTTTGGCTTCTCAAACTAGCATTATAACTTTAACTCAAGGATTGTGACGAAATGACTTGGGAGGGGATTCAATTTATAGGCTAAGGGCTTGAGGGATGGAGGGCTAAGATGCAAGGAGAGATGAAAGCTTAAGGAGGGCTAGGATGCACTCAAAAGGGAGCATATGGATTGTGCTTGTTTAGCACCAACTAGGGAGTGACATATGTCACAAGGTGAGTGGATGGAGGCAAGGGGATGGATGAGTCAACAAAGGAGAATCAAGGGATAATATCTTCATAAAGACCCTTCATAATGGCTTGTAAGAGCAATGAATGAGCTTGTAAGAATCTTTATGGCCTTTGTAAGAGCATTCAAAGCTTAGTGCTTGGGATATTTTGGAAGGAGTTGAGATTGTTGACTTTGCTTGGCTTAGGAAAGTCTTAAGCTTGCTTAGGGAATGTGACAAGGTTGGGGGGGGGATTAGAGGTGATTTAGGATTAGATTAAGGATGTTAGAGATGTGCAAGTGGATGACATTCATGAGGGTGGGTGAGTTAGTGGCTAAGCTTGGTTAGTATGGGTGGATGGGGTGGATTAGGCTAAATGGAGGATTAGGGATAAGTTAGGGGCTATCAGATTTGGGGGTTTTATTTATCAAATAGATTTGTTTAATAAATGAGGATTTTGGAATTTAGAGAGAAGAATAGGATTTTATTGATAAATCATAGGTTATTTGATTTATCAGTTAGGAATATAGATGATTAATTAAATTAATCAGCTAAGGGATGGCAAAGGATTTAATTAAATAGGAATTTAATTAATGATGCCTTTAGAGATAGCTAAATAGTATTACTAAAGCGGTGTAATCAAATTTAGGTATCTACACTTAATACTATACAATTGTGCAAAGAAAAATTCTAGGTTCGATCTGGTTCCCCTCTCCCTCAACAGGAAGATTCATGAATTGTATAAAGAAAAAGGGGATGCAATAATCAAGATGAATTATCCTCCTTTTCGTAATGCACAATTAGAATTAAGATGATCCAATAGGATGAAGTAAGACTTAAGTAGTGCTAAGTCGGTGAAATGATCCTTGCTATAATGTATTGGGCTACAATTTAAATTTAAGGGAAAGATAGAAGGATGAGCAAAAAAATGATAAGTTTTAGTAGACAACAGTGATAGAAAACATACAACAACCTGTACTGAAATAGTAACTAGAAGATAGTACTGAACTGTGATTTTTGTTGAGAAGTGGTGTCTTATATTTACTGGTAAATATTCTTAGTAATGGGCATTTTTCATGTAATTAGTTTTGGTTATTCGATGAACAATTCTATGGTTAGAATTTCGGTCTAAGCAGTTCATTGTCTGGCCAATAAGTAGTCAAGTTTCACTTTGGTGCTTTTCCGGTGGAAACTGGATTAGAAGTTCTACCAGTGACGGTTCACTAGTTCTTATTGAATTACTCTATCGATATGAGTCTTGCCAATTCTCTCTCATTGGTGTATCGGGATGGACATTGTAAACGGTTTCTCACAGTATATGTTTCTCCAATGGCTTTCATTGGTGTAGCTTATCTGATGAAAACTTATCGGCATATCATAATAGAGTTTGTTAAGAACTTTTGACGGTAGTTACATTGATGGCCTTCATCGATGTAGCTTTTCTCATGACAAGTGATCGACAATCTATGTTGCATCGATGATTCTCATTGGTTTAGCTTCTTCGATGAACGGATATTGGTGTATTGGAATGGGAGTCGAAGGCACTTTTCATAGTATGACATTCTCCAACGATCTTAAAGAATTCTTCAACAGGCTATGAAGAAAAAAATGTGGGAGTCACAGGTTAAAGTTTACTAGCCTTGCTGAAGTGTATTTCCATAATTGATTGAATGGTGAGATCCTTGTTGAGTTAGAAGTCGTCTGGTATGTCAAAGGGAGAACATTTTGTTTCTTGAAAGAAGTTGGTATATGTTTCTGACGAAGATGGTTGATTGAATGATCAATGTTAGCGATCTGAAACTCAGAGAATTCTGTAGAAGCTATTCATCATGCTACTTGTGTTACAAATGAGCAGAGACTATAATCACATTTGAGGAGTCTAAATAATTGTATGTAAATTTGATTCAATACAATACAAGAGATCTATGTCAGAAAGGGTTTCGTAGAATAAATAGCTATAAATGAGTTGATATTAGTTGTTTCTGTTGAGCTCTTCTAAAATCTGACAATTATGGAGGAACTTTTGCGCCATGCTTTTCGAACAAATAATATTAGAGTCGAAGTTATTGTGTTATCTTTGAGGGTAGGACAGTTTTCTTTTTATATATTTTTTTAGTGGGAGATATACATGACGAGCACATTTAGAAGAGTAGACATTATAAAGTTTGACAGTAGCAATTATAAGTTGTGGAAGGTTAAGATGGAACAAATTATTTAAATTTAGTGCAATAAACAAGAGAATGCTTATTATTATGTTGAAAAAGACAAAAAAATTCTCTTATAAGAAGATTTGATTCTTTGTAAAATTTATAAATTTTAGTATCTTTATCATCAAAAAGCAAAAAACAAATAATATACCACATAAAAATACAGTTATTCTTACAACTACAAAATATAATTTATTCCATACCAAATGATTAAAGATAGCTAATCAAAAAAAAAATTTACATCTAAAAAAATTTAACCAAATATTAACAGTTTATATATTGCTTTCAGATTTCTAGATATTGCCTGAAATTTGAAAGCGTTGACATGGATTGTGAAAATGTAATAGATCTTAGATTATATATATCTTAAAATGTATTAAAAGACAAACATTAATTAAAAGAAAATAAATGAGACAAGCAAGGCTGCCCCTCAAATTTCAGGCAACATCTAAGCAGCACCCAAGATGTCAACGGTCGCCGATGGCAACGTCTACCAGGCAAGAGAATACTAAAACCCTAAAAATTCAATGATAAATAAATAAATGCACCGGCTTTAATTTTCAAAGTGGGAAACTATGCGAAAGGCTTGAACCTGCCTTTATAAGACCATCGAACTCCGACTGATCGTCGATTCGATTCTCATTCCCGCTCTCACTGCCTCCCTCAGCGAAATCAATCCAGTTCTTTTCCTTGCAGGTCTTCATGAAAAAATACCCGAGAATGCCAACGAATGTAACAGAAACGGTGAGTACATAGACAGCCAAATCCGCCAGAGTCACGACGAAGATGAGAAATGCAACGGGCACAGCAAACATGCAGATCAAGCCCGCCATACGCACCGGAACCCTGTAGAGCCTCTTCAGATCCGGAGATTTCAGCCTCAGACACAAGAAAGACGCGAATTCTAGCAGCATGCCGCAGCTGTAAAGAAAATTAGCGGCCGAGATGATTGTGGTAAAGCTCATGTACGATAAGAGGAGCGTGGATCCCCCCGAGATCAAAATCGCCAATAACGGCGTATTGAAAGATGAGTGCTTGGCCATGGCGGACGGAAGAAACCCTATTTCCGCCATTCCCAGAAGCTGAAACGAAGCGCTGCTCAACTGAGCTTCAAAAAGCCCGATTGTGGATAAAACGGCCCCCAGTCCGATCCAATATTTAAGCCACGTCCAGCAATCAGCCCTGCTGCTTCGGCCAAGTAGCCGTCGGTCCAAAACCCTCGATTCAACTCCAACGCCCCCGTGGCCGCCATTAATGGCAACATATACCCCAGGCAGGCCAAAACCTCTGGGCAGAACAACGTCTTTGGGAAAGTCAGCTGCGGATTTTCGACCTCACCGTTTAAGTTGCTCGCATTGTCCCAGAAATTGAGGTTCCAGAAGAGCGTATTGAAGAAGAACGACCAGTCCGTGTGACCCTGTGGCGAAACCCTCCACCGCGAGGGTTTCAGCTTCGGGATGGAGAAGAATAACATTATGGCAAAGGGCGTCAGGGATACTAACCCTAGCGCGAGGGCCGTCCAGCCGACGACGCTAAGCCCCCTGAAATTCAAGGAGCTTAGGGAAACTGTGTAAAGCAAGATGGATACGATTCTGACAAGACCGCCATTAAAGGCCGTGAAGATGATCTTGAGGTAATTGACGCAGAGGGCAGGGTAAGCGGCGTTGTTGATGACGCCGCTGATCCACTTCCACCACCCTATTAGAAACCCCCAAAACGGCCCGAACGCCGCCCATGCCCAGACCACGTATCCGCCATTGGCAGGGTACGCCGCGGAAAGCTCCGCCGTTACTAGAGCCTCCCGTATGCTCCACACGAATGGGAAAATTATGAACCCTAGCAGGGCTAGTAGAGGTCCTGCTGCTTTCACGGGCTCCTCGCTGAAGGGGCCGCCTGATACTTCGAAGTAGATCAGGAATATCAACGGAACCAGCTTCAGCTTCCTCGATTTCGAAGAGATCGACTCGATCCGCAGAGCATTGGTTGCAGCACCGCTTGATTCAAATTCGTCGCCGGCTTTTACAGTTGGCGACAATTCGCCCATTCATTCGGGACTTTTCTCTGGAAATTTGAGTGAACACAAAGTTTTGCTCAATTCAGATCTGGATGATGAACCAGGGGATGTTAAGCTGCATTTTTTGTTCAATTCATTCAAAAAAGCAACTCAAGATTCAATCTTGCAGTTTGGGTAGCGTGGAATTGTGGAATTGGAATTAACTTTTCAAGATGACATTCTGAAATTGTCCGAATTCAATTTAAGGTAGAAATGAACTCCTGGTCGAAAGATATTTACCGATTTTCAGTGGTGCATTTCCTCAACTCCAAGCAGGCATGGAAATTTTGATAACTGTCTCTGTCTTTCAATTCATTTTTTCAGTTAATAGCCCAATTGCAGATTTTGCAATTTCTTCAACTATCTTTAGCTTGGAAGTGTGATCCCAAACATTGATTAATGTTAAAAAAGATTTGTAAAGTCTGCTAAATGTTGTGTTGATTTAGTTTTCCAACTTACATTTTAAAGAGTTGACACTTAATATATTGAAACTAACTAATCATTTTAGCATAGATAAATAAAACATCATAAAAGCTCTATGTAAATTAATTCTAATAATTTCATAAAGAACAGTAGTCAATTCTGATTAAAATAACAAACTATTGAATAATCAAAAATATACTTGAGGTATAAAGCCTTTAATTATTGAATGAAAATTTAAGCCTTTTTAATTGTTCATGCAAGACCTTTTGTCTCTTCTATTATGTCATGGTTCATATTATAACTCAACTAATTGTTGTAACTGGTTTTTTTTTCAAGGCTACAATAAGGGTCATTCAATCCTTGAAATTTTCAGATGACAATATGTAACAAAAAATAAATAAATAAAATTGTAAAAGATAATTGTGCAGTGTGTTGTAAATAGGAATATAGTTTTTTCTTTATTTCTCTCAATAAGTGTGTGGGTCTCTTGAATAATCTGAATAGTGTCATCTAATAATAATATCAAGTTAAAAAAAAAAATGATTAAATGAAATATTTTTAATATCAATTTAATAATATTATTATTTAAACTTAGATTTAAAATATAGTCCTATAAAAAATGTGAAATAAATTGGTCCTCCTAAAAATTGGTTTTGTAAATTTTTTTGGTTGGTGCAATTTTTTTAAATATGAAATATCCAAGTACAATAATCTTATTTTTAAAACAAAAAAAATCAATTAAACCACTAGCTAAAATAAGGATGACCAATCACAAATAAAGAAAATATAGTAAAAAAAATATTAATATAGTAAAACTATTAGAAACTATAGATTAAGAGCAATTTATACTATTGTCAAATATATATTAATTCATGTAAAATGATGTGAAAACATAAGTCTCGGCCTATAGATAGGTGGGACTAAAAATGTTACATAATCATATCAAAATGTTGTGGTAGGTTGCTCTATATTATCAATACATTTATATAATATATGTTGTAAAGTGATGGCATAATCAAATCTATCTGAATATATCTAATACATATAATAGATTTAGAAAAGATGTATTCTTATAGATATTTGTACTAATATTATAAATGTAAGAATGAACTTTCCTATTATAACAAGTAATTCTTGATAGGAGAAATTGTGTAGAAGATTTTTCTCTTCATTCCTCTTAAACTTTTCAACTATTATGTATTATGTTTTCTTGAGTAAAAGTAGTTACTAATTTTATATATTAATTTAAAATTTTGATATATTGATTAATTTTTTAAATTTTTGTTTTAGTATGGCACAATAAATTCACATTTTATTAATGTATGAAAAATAATTATAGAATAATGCGTTTATTTTTGTTTCATATTATTAAATAAATTATAAATTAATAAAATTATATTATATGACTAACAATTAATGTAATGTATTCAATGTAAGTTAAGCATTATTTGAATGATGATTATAATTATTTGAATGAATGATATTATAAGTTTTATTTTATTTTGGCTAAAAAATAAGGCATTCAATCTTCATCTTTATTTTGCATTCTATGCTTGTTGCCATCACAAAAAAATCCTCCCACTCGAAAGAGGCTTGCATGGAGGTTTAATGTTTGATAACACTATGACCATTATTTAGAAACATGGATATCTTTATTGGAGAAGGATAACTTATTGTACTCTTTGTAAGGCTTTTCAATCGCATCAATACTCTCTTTTACCCCAAACTTCATTTTCATTGCCATCTTGTATTGGAAACATACATCTCCTACACTTTTCTCGTATACATGTGCTCAAGTAGAACACTATAATTACAAAGTATATATTAAACATGTTTTATGGACATGATTTAAAAGTAAACTTTAAAATAAATGCAATTGGTTGGTGTAAATCTAGTCTCTGCAACATTTGCAAGCATCCTCCCCGTCTATGCGAAAGCAACTAGAAAACTAAAAGAGGGCATGAGCAAACCAACTGTTATATAGCTGGGTGAGTTTTTTATATTTTATAGTTGGAATTGCTCTACCAGACACATTTGCAAAATGTGTAAGGATGGAAAATGAACATGAACTGTTTGACAAAATACCTTTAAAAATTGCTTGCGCAAAGCCTATATAAAATGTGGAAGCATAAGCAAGGCACCAAAAGCCTGTATAAAATGTGGAAGCATAAACAAGGTACCTAGGGTGTTTGACATAAATGCCTCAAAGAAACATGTCCTTGTGGGGTAAGTGCAGCAAGTTGTGGTGCCAAAAGGGGAGTATAAGTGGCTATTCCCCCCCCCCCCCCCCCCCCCCTCTGAAATCAACAATTTTTGAACTTCGACAAGAATTTGAAGATATCAAAATTTTAAGATATGACAAAAAAAAAAGTAGTAGTCCTTTGAATCTAGTTTCTAAACTACTAATATTTTTCCAAAATGATTTAATTTTAGGTCCTCAAAAAGGGGGCCACAGAAAGTAGTACTATTTTTTTACAAAAAAAAAACATTATGCAAAGTGTGGCCCCCCTAAAGTTTTAAGTTTTTTTTTGAAATTCTTTAATTGCTTTGGTCAAAAGTTACTTAACACCATGTATTTTATCCCAAAATTTTCAGGTAATTTTATAATGTGTATTTCTTTTTATCAATTTTTTAATTAGACACATCCAAAAAACATGAAATATCTGTATGCTCCCCCTAGAAATGATTGAAAACTAATATAAAATCAAAACTTTTTTTTTTCAAAGTGTGTAGAATGGAGTCTAGTTTCTTAAAAACTAAGTTGTTGTGAAATTTGATGAACAAGCTAAAATTTACACCCCAATTAGTACATGGTTCTTGATAGAAAATGGACATACATGAACAAAAGAAATTATAGTTGAAAGGCTTGAAATAGTTCAAATTCGAAATAAATTATATGGTTATATAGCTAACACAGAGATCTACAATGTCATGTAACCTAATTTTATCGATGCTCAACCATTAGGAAACTTGAAGGAGAGCACACAAGGAAAATCAATCATTTTTTGTATGTTTGCTACAAAACATGTCTCAAACCAGTTTAGAGACTCCGAACTTTTGGGTTGGATCCCCAAGGAAAAACCAAGCCTTATGCTTGGTAGAATCCAAAGCTTTAAATAGCACGTGTGCGCTATAGCGTGCACACACAATTTAAAGCATTTTTTTAAAATTTAGGCACTATAGCGCATATGCGCTATAGTGCACATTGACTTTGTAAGCATGCATTTCAATAGAGAAGGAAGGAGAGAGGGTAGAGAATCAGAGAGAGTAGAGGATTTGGAGAGAGTAGGAGATAGGAGAGGGTGGGATAGGGAGATAGGGAGGGAGAAATAGAGCGAGAGTAGGGGATGGGCGAAGGTGGGATAGGGAGAGAGGGATGGAGAAATGACGAGAGAGATTAGGGGATGGGAGATGGTGTGATAGGGGGAGAGAGAGAGAGAGAGATGCGTGTGAGAAATATATAGTAAAAGAGAGGAGTGGGAGAGAGATTTAGCTAGAGAAATATGGAGATGAAGATCAAGATAGGTACATGAAAAAAGAAAAAAGAAAAAAGAAAAAAGAAAAAAAAAAAGAAAAAAAAATAAAAAATAAAAAATAAAATAAATAAATAAATAAATAAATAAATATATATATATATATATATATATATAGAGAGAGAGAGAGAGAGAGAGAGAGAGAGGATAGGGGATGAGAAAGGGTGGGAGAGAGATAGAGAGAGAGAGGGGAGAGATAGAGAGTAGGGGATGTGAGAGGGTGGATGCGAGAGGGTGAGATAGTGGAGAGAGAGAGAGTAGGGGGTGAGAGAGAGAGTAGGGGATGGGAGAGGGTGGGATAGGGGGGAGAGAAAAAGTAGGGGATGGGAGAGAGAGTAGGGGATGTGAGAGGGTGAGAAAGGGAGAGAGATTTTTCACAGTGTGTATGCACTATAGTGCATGCACGCTTCATAGTGCGTACACACTATATGAAAACACCAAAAAATGGTTATAACGAATGTTTGGGTCCCGACCAATCCATACTCTATGTTTTGTCTATTGTGTGTTCTATCATTCAAACATAAAATATGAGTTTCATGCTGTTGGAAGTTAGAAAACACCAAATTAAATTATTGGATACATTATTTGAATTATTTTTGAACATTCTTTCATGCTATTGGAAGCCAACAAACACCAAAATTTGTATACTGTTAGAAGTTGTAATCTTTCCTTGGTATATTTATAAACCAAGGTTAGACCTTCTTTCTTTATTGTTTTAATATATTAGGATATAAGCCAAGGTATCCTAATATATTTCTTTTTTGTCCTTTTTCCACTACATCTTATTTTGTCATCTAGTAAAATATGTGAGGACAAATATATATTGTAATTTCTAATTTTAGATTATTCCTCCTTAAGAGGAATCTCACACTTGGCCTCACACACTTATGAATGGTGGCATTCATAGACATGGGAGTTACATTCTAACTCCTCTCTCTCATCTCTATTTAAGAGATGACCATCTTCTCTCATTTAACAATGAGGTTTCTTCCTCTTCTCAATTATTGTATGAGCATTGCTCTCTATCTCTCTCTCTCTCTTCCTTCTTAGGCTTTTCATGCCTCATTCATAATGTCACAAGGGGTTTTCTTTGCTTTCCCCTTTCCAAATATCTTGCCTCATGGTGTTGGAGCTTAAAGCTTTCTCTCTCCTATTTTATGGTAATATCTTTTCATGCATTTACTCACTTAGATTCTTTCCTGGTATTGCTTATTTACAGATTTCTTTTTCCATTTCTAACATGGTATCAGAGCAGTTTAATCTTTGTTTTGAGTGTTTGCATGAAGGTACGATTCGAAGGAGACACTTGAGAGAGATTTCACTAATCTTCTTAAGATGGAAGAAATTGAATTTTTTTTTGGGTTTGGCTGGTTTACCGCCAAACCTGATTAACTTTTGTTTGCTCTAATTTGTGCAGGTTTTCATATTTTTTCTAGACTAACCCTCTTTGGAAGACTTGCCGCCAAAAGGTTTTCTTGTTAAATTTCAATTTTTTTTGTTTTGGAAGGCATGCCGCCAAAACAAGAAGTATTAAATGAGTAAGTTTTCAATAACTCTCCATTCATTTTTTACATTGCATTTGTTTGGGCGGACGCACCCCCCGTTTCTTGTTGCTCCTCTTGGCTTTCGATTATCAGTGTGTATAGTGCCTGCTGCCTGAGGAGCCTTGATTTGCTTTCTAACTTGCTGGCATTTTACCTTATCTCGACCTGCAGTGAAAAAGTAGATGAGGTTTATCACAGCAAAGCTAGTCTTTATAATCTTTGTAAGGCAACTCTGTATTTTGTTTTCCTCATAATGTTCATCAGGAGGCATATCTGCCAGCTTCTGCTCCGGAATGCCACTAAACGTAATTATCGGTTCACCTCCATGCTCTCAGAAAGAATCTCCTTCAACACTTCTGTGGGTTCTCTTTTTTCTTGCTCAGCATTATGAGAATTATCCGTGGTCTTCAGCTGCCAAGCGTATTCCTCTTGACTTCTTGGAGGATGAAGATTTTCGGAATGCAGTAGACAGTTATGCCAGACCATTGCTAAGCAAGGGAGTTCCTTCACTATTCTCAGATCTGCGTCCTTTATATGATCATCCAGGCAAGGCAGATATTTTGGAGAATTTAATGATTGAAATTGAATCCTCTCTGGAGAAGAGCGGATGCTTTCCATTCACCCAATCTTACATCTTTTCCTCCCTCAAATGCTCGTCAAATGCTCTGCAACTATCTGGCCAGGGCATTTAGCCCATTTAACCGACAATACAATTTTGAGCGGGAGGCTAGATACTTCCAAAAATGCATATGGACCCTTGGAATAATTTTGGTTGCTGCTGAACATTTTCCATGATGTAGGATTTGTGATGGTTGATTGCTCGCTGTCTTCTATTAACATTGATGTGGATCACTACATTCAAGATAATATATGAAAATTATACTATGAACAATTTGGTTTGCAATGTCTGTTACAGGGCATATGTTTTAGAAGGGACAGAGTCTGAATCCAGTACTTCATGACAGTTACTAGCCTCTGCTATAGCTGAGGCCCACCCACCTTTGTTTTTCTTGCATGGCACTCTGAGTTGAGGATATGATTGTGCCTTATTATTGATCATCATTACAGTACTTCAATGAGTTGTCTGCCCCTTTTCTCATTTATCAGTTTATTATGTTTATATATTTTTTATTTGATAATTTGTGTTTTATTTATTTATTGTACTTTAATATTTCATTAGCCCAGTAGACATCCCTACTCTCCCAAAATCCACAAGCCTGAGATGAGATTTGATTATCTCAACTCCCCAGTAATTAATCTTGCCAGTTTTTTTTTGATTTCATATAAGAAGGTTGTGTTTGGAAACCAAAAGTTGCTTTGTAGGGTGGGCTGCTAATTCCTTTGACTTCTTATTTCAAAGACTTTTTTTGTTGGAGTTTTGAGTATTAATGGGCTAAAATTAAAATTGTAGGGCTACCAGAAGCTCTGTATTCTGGAAGGAGTTTTATAGACATTTCACCCCATAGGCATTGCATAATGTCTTAGGAGCCATTGGTCTATTTCTCCATTGTGGATTTTTTATGATGCCGCATTGTGCATGCATTTGCTGACCTTCATTGCCTTTAGCACCTTTCTAATGACCTGTGGATCTTTTGAAATTTTTTATATGGATCAGATTTCACTTGCTTAGAAACATGATCAGAGAGAAGAGTTTGGTGGATTCCTCAATCCATTTGGTGGTGGTTCAGCAAATGATTATCTTGTAATTTGGAAGCAATGCGTGTTTGTTTTTCACGATGGACAAGATCTTTCGGGTATTCCTTTCCAAGACCAACTTGTGGGAGTTTTTATCAACCAAAAAAGTAGGACTTGCAATAGGTTCCAGACCTATATTTACACCACAGGTGTTGCCTGGTGTCTTAGAGTCCATTGTTCCAGCTCTCCACTGTGAGGTTCTCTGGTTGCTACAGAAAACATTTCTTGGCTTTCACTGTATCCTGCCCATTTCTCATAAATCCCTGATTGAAATCAAATTTTGTTTGCTTGGAAACAGAGCAATCTAAACACTACATATTCCCCTCATTGTTATTGGATTTTGTTTGCTGGGATTCGAACTGAAGACCTGAACTAATTAATTTGCTGCTGATGATTCTGCCCATCACTTGTTCATTCATTTTAAAAAAAAAAAAAATTAATAAGTGGCAAGCGCTATGGCGAAACAATAAAGATGGAGCAGAGGGACCCACTCCCGAGCACAAATCTGCATCCGTAGGAAGGATTCGCCGAGAGAAAGGTTCTGTTCTCTCGCTCCTGGACCCCTAAATCGGAGAACATGAAGTAAGTTTGGGCTTTTCTATTTTAGAGTCTTGGAATTGCACCGACTGTTGTGGCTTTTGTTTTTTCCTTACATTTGGTTCTTATGTCAATGAATTTTGGAAGGATAGTTGTTTTGTTGTTTTGTATTTGCTTGGAACAATTTTATAAGTATTTTGTGCCAACTCCCTATTATGAGGCCCAATTGATCTGGGACAGATACGAGCCCACGTCTCCACAACTCTTCACCTACATTTGTGTGAACTGGATTACCCAAGAGATTAAGTGCCAATAACAATCTATAATTGGCTGCAAGTTGACCCAGTGCTTTTAATATTATAATTTATCGTAGATGGGCTCATTATAGCACTAGATGAGTAAGTAACGTTTTCTTGTCCTTTCATGCAATATTTTTTTCTTTTTTTAGCTCTTGATAGAAGCATCTTTTATTATTGCCTCTTGTCAACCTATTTTTGGCAGGTAATCATTCATTGTCAAGCTTTTATTCAAACTTTTTTTAGAAAAGGTTTTTAACTTTTTTTAGTATCCTCTTATTTGCCAGATCTGAACTCTATCATTATTTACTAACCTTTTTTACAGGGTTAGTTATAACAAATTTTACATGAAGGTAATTACTCTTAAAAAAAAAAAATGGGGAGATCTTTTCTTATTACCTTGAGGTTATATTTTTGAACCAAGGTAAATATTATGACTTTTTATAAATTGTGACTTTCCAAAATATTAAGTATGGAAAGGTGATTATTTTCTTTAACCAATCTATTTTTGTATATTTATTTGAGTATATATGGGGGCCCACATATATGCCCAGATAAATATATAATTTATGACTATAATATTTCAAAAATTAATATATACCTTTGCAAAATGAATTAAATACTCCTGTTTACACTCAATGGAGTTTTATACCTGATATCTATATTTAGTTGATCTTCCTTAAATCATTTTACTTAATTTTGATTGGGTTATGAGTAATCTTACACTATTGCCTTCATTATTTAATGATTTTATTTTATTGATCTATCTGCACATGGTTGCAGTTTTATGCTTTTATAGCATCGTTCTATGCCCATGTTGGCACTTTATGGTTTTATACCATTAATCTACATGATTTATATGATATTTATTTTGAGTTGCATAGGGAGCCAATTTTTTCAAGGATAACTATGTAGGTCCCCTCAGTATAACTGATACATAGTTTCCTTATCTGGCCCATGGAGTATTCCTCCATCCTATATTGGTATGCACTCATTTTATATGGAGTTTCTCTCCATTTGATCCTATCTGTTCCATTTTGATAGGATAATATTTTTATGGAGTTTCCCTCCATGTTGTTCCATTCTTGTTCCTCAATGAAGAGGATGTTATTATTGGAGTTTTCTCTCCAAATTCAGATGATTTGATCCAATTTGAAGGCAATATGTTGTTATATCCTCATAATCCATTCTTTTGATTATCCTAACAAAATCATGATCATTCTAATTTGATCAGCATGTCTCTCCTTTATGTTATTTTCATATATTAATGTGATAATGATTTACATACTTCATTGCTTAGATCGTGAGTCATGTAAGTTATGGTGCTGCAGCCCATTAACTTTCAGTGGGATGATTCATTAAGTGGACTGTCTATATCCACGTGATTGATGTAAGATTGATGCAAGTATCATTAGTTGGCCTTGTCTGTGGTCATTAGTGCATTAGTATGTTTCTTTCATGAGAGACTTATTGCATAAAGATTGGTCATTTTGACCCATATTATGCTCATTTTTAAGCTTATGACTTATTTTTAGGTATCATGTTAACTCCATTGCATGTTGGTGAACACATTCATTTATTTTTACTCAATTTGTCCTTGTTGACAATTTCTTGAGCATATACTTTATCTTGATATTAGGTTATCTTCATTGTTTTGTGGTAAAATGTTTTACTCATTATTTCTCTATGAGAATTTTATTATCCTTATTCAAAAGGATTTCGAATTTGCCTATATGATGGCATTCTACTTGTGGATATTTGTCTTGTTGTTCTCTTTTTTTCAGGTGATCCATCAAGGAACCTTCTTGGTTTTCCACATATGAAGAGGTGTCTATGCTTCCACATGATCACATTCAAAGGACTCATCTACTTCTCTTGGATCTGCAAATGTACCATATGGCTTGAAGACAATCAAATTACTTCATATTGAAGATTAAGTTGCAAATTTTTGTAAATTATGGGCTAGTACCCTTTGATGTAATTACCCCAAGTAAAGATTAAAGGGGGGTGTTAGAAGTTGTAATCTTTCCTTGGTATATTTATAAACCAAGGTTAGACCTTCTTTCTTTATTGTTGTAATATATTAGGATATAAGCCAAGGTATCCTAATATATTTCTTTTTTGTCCTTTTTCCACTACATCTTATTTTGTCATCTAGTGGAATATGTGAGGACAAATATATATTTTAATTTCTAATTTTAGATTATTCCTCCTTAAGAGGAATCTCACACTTGGCCTCACACACTTATGAATGGTGGCATTCATAGACATGGGAGTTACATTCTAACTCCTCTCTCTCATCTCTATTTAAGAGATGACCATCTTCTCTCATTTAACAATGAGGTTTCTTCCTCTTCTCAATTATTGTATGAGCATTGCTCTCTATCTCTCTCTCTCTTCCTTCTTAGGCTTTTCATGCCTCATTCATAATGTCACAAGGGGTTTTCTTTGCTTTCCCCTTTCCAAATATCTTGCCTCATGGTGTTGGAGCTTAAAGCTTTCTCTCTCCTATTTTATGGTAATATCTTTTCATGCATTTACTCACTTAGATTCTTTATGACATAATATTTTGTGCCATAACCAACTTTCTTCTACTTGAACAATAAAACATGAACTTTCACTAATATCTAGATAGAATAGGTTACCTTTTGTTTGATTGCCAGATCCAACCAAATTTCTTTCTCCATCTAGCAATTTGGCCTTTCTATTCATAAATTCTACCTTGAATCCAATGTTATTCAATTGTGCCACACTCAATAGATTGTGCTTTATTCCTTCAACCCAATAAGCATTGTCACACATAAGTTCATTTGTAAATGAGATACATCCTTTTCCTTTTATGCAACAATGTTCATTGTTTCCAAATCTCACACTACCGCCATCATAATATTCCATATGCTCAAACATTGTTTTGTTTCTAGTCATATGATGTGAGCAGCCACTATCAATAATCCATGTATCATTTTTTCTAACATGAGAGATAACTTTCATCTTAGCTCCTTCATCATCAGATTTATCTTTTATAGTTATATATACCATTTCATCCTCACTGTTATTAGAATCTTTAGCCATAAGACAAGATTTCTTACCTTTGTCCTTGTAGTTTTTGAATTACTTCTTGCCTTTGTACTTATTTCTTTTCTTTTTATCCGTGTTTTCTCTATTTGGGCATCATGCAGCAATGTAACCCATTTCTTCACAAGACAAGTAGATCAGAGGAATATTACCTATGTACTGTCCTCTGACTTTAGAATATTTCTTGCAAGTAGGGCTTCAACAACTTCAAAATCACTATCAAAACTTTCTTCTTCTTCTTCTTCACTTCCTGAATGATTAGACTTTGATTTCTTACTCCTTTTCTTGAGTGAGAGTTTGGCTTCAAATGCAAACTCAATACCTTTGGAACTAGGAACATAGTTATCATAGTTATCCAACTCAAAAGCTGACAGTCTTCTAGTTAGAGCATCCAAAGTCATATTGCTATTTGGATCACATATCGTTTCTTGAATAGTAGGCAGTCTAATTGCATAGATAGGAAGAAGGGTTTTGAGTAACTTTCTTACAACTATTTTTTCCTCAATGTCTTCCCCAAATGCTTTGATTGTGCTCACACTTGCTTTGATTCTTTCCACATATTTTGCAATGTTTTCATCTTCTCTCATTTTCATCTGATCAAATTGTCCTTTGAGACTTTCTACTTTTTCTCTTCTTACATTATCATCTCCTCCATAGATATCTTTCAATTTAATCCACATATCATAAGTTGTAGTAGAGTCTTTGACTTCATCAAATTTAGCATAATATAGAGTAGATGCAATGTGAATCATCATGATGTTATGATTTTTCTTTTTAGCAATATCTTCAACTAATAATGTTCCAATAGGAGTCTTGTATTAAGTATTAAGATACTTACAACCTAAATCACTGATAGTTGCTAGATGTAACCTTATAAGACCTTGTCATGCTACAAAATTGTCTCAATTTAACATGGGAATTTCTCTTCTGTAAGACATCTTGATCTTTAGCTTAGGTCCTTGAAACCTTCTCTGCAAGCACCAAATACTTTGATACCAATTGATGGAAATATAAGAGGAGTAATTAAGAGGGGAGGGGTGAATCCATTACCAAAAAAATAAATCCTAGGTCCCTTAGATGTCATAAAATAAACTCTAAAAACTGAACTCTGTTGATGATCAACAAACACACAAAAAAATGTTGTAACTCGGTAAACACTGAAAATGCTTGGAAAATACTTAAAATAAAAATCTTAAGATATTATCTAATATTACTATTACTTTAACTTAGTTGCAAACACATAAGAGAAATAGCATGAACACATTTGACACCAAGATTTAACGTGGAAACCCAATTTGGGAAAAATCACCACTTACAACTAGTTACTAATTTTCACTTTTCTAAAGTGAGCCCTATTAGGAGCTAATGCTATTAAAGGTTACAAAACACACACTTTCAATTCTCAACTTGAACTTATATTTATATTTGTCATATTGTCAAGTTAGCTAGAATATAACTTAGAATAATTAATATTCATTTCCTTAGTTGGCTAGAACCAACAAATAATTTAATTGAACTCAATATGCCAAAACAATAAAATCCCTTCTTAGCTTATCCTACTCTGTAGATGCTAACTTAGAAACAATTTTCCTATGTTCACCAATGAACTTGGTCAACATTGCATATTCTCAAAGTTCCTTTGGTAACTGAGTTAGCTTGGTTAACACTAGTTCCATCCAACATTTCCTTCATTAATCGAGTGAGCTCGGTTAACACTCAACTTCTGTAAGCCTTTTCTTTGACACTCAAGTGAACTTATTAGATACTACCTTCTAAACTGGGCAAACTCTAGAATTCTTGGTAGACACAAAAAATTGTCTTCAATGCCTAAGTAAGCTTAACATACACTGACTGGTGATGATATGACATTTTATGTAACATCAAAGACAATACACAATTAATCAATTGTTCCAACATAATCATGCTTCTTTCTTAGCCAAGAAACCAATCTTCCTCTAAGAAAGAAGGTTGCACCATTGGTTCTCTTTCTATCATCCATATTGCCTGCCCAATTAGCATCAATATAAGCACTTAGAGTAAAATCATTAGATCTATCATACTACAATCTAAACTCTAATGTTCCTTTCAGATATCTAAATATCCTTTTCACTATTGCATAATGTGCTTCTTTAGGATTATCTTGGAATCTTGCAACAATTCCAACTACATTTTCTATATCCATCCTTGTGTGAGTCAGATATTGCAAACCTCTGATCATAGATTTGTACTTATTCTTCTCAATAGTGGGTGTCTCATCCTTTGTAGATAACTTGTGCCTAGTTGCCATAGGTGTTAAAATGGGTTTACATGTTTCCAAACCAAACCTTTTCAATAAATCCTTCAAATACTTAGTTCGAGATATAAAGACCCCTTTCTTATTCTGTACAATTTACAATCCTTGAAAATATTTCATTTCTCCTATCATACTCATTTCAAATTCTTTCTTCATTTCTTCTACAAAATTTTCACTTTCCTATTCATTTCCTCCAAATATGATATCATCAACAAATATTACCAAAATCATTAAAACCATCATCAATTTCTTTCCAATATAGATTACTATCTGACATATCTTTGCTATATCCAAGCTTTGTTAAATGATTGTCCAACCTCGCACAACAAGTTCTTGGTGCTTGCTTCAAGCTATACAATGCTTTCTTTAATTTATATATTATGTCATTTTCATCAGTTCAAGGACAACCTACAAGTTGTTCAATGTATACCTCTTCTTCAAGTTCTCCATTCAAAATTGCTAACTTGACATCCATCTAATATACTTTAAATTTCTTTTGTGTTGCATAGGCTAAGAATAATCTTACTACTTCTATTCTAGCCATAGGAGCATAGGTCTCATCATAGTCTATTCCTTCTTATTGTGAATAACCTTTACATACCAATCTTTCCTTGTTCCTTACAACTTTTCCTTGCTCATTCATCTTGTTCCTGAACACCCATTTAGGTCCTACCACATTCTTGTCTGCTGGTCTAGGGACCAATTCCCATGTCTCATTCTTTACTATCTTATCCAATTCCTCTTTCATAGTTTGTTTCCAATAATCATCTTTACATGCTTCATCTACATTCTTAGGTTCAACTTGAGATTTAATACTTGTAGTAATTTATGATATCCTACCTACATATGTTCTTACAAATTCATCTTCCATCATTTTAGCATATTGAAATGCACAAATCCAACTTTGTAGTCTCAATTTCTTAGAATGTACATCACCTTCAAAACTAGTTTCCAAAGCTTTCCAAATCAAATGTGAAGTAACAAGTGACTTTACCTGATTATATTCAATTTTATGAAGTGCAGTCAATAGTGTTTCTCTAGCTCTCATGTTGCACATAAAAAGATCTCTTTCATCTTCGATATATTTTTCCAAATCCTTTTCAAAAATGATTGTCTTTGCTGATTTTTTCAAGATCCAATATCCCACACCCATACACAATAAATGTTTCTTCAACTTTTCTTTCCAGATATCATAATTTCTTCCATCGAACTTTGGACTATCTTTCCCAAACATGCTCACCATAGATCTCCTAAAGTTGTTAAACTTTATCTTCAACGACCTAATGCTCCGATACCAATTGTTAGAAACAATAGTCCACCAAAAAACCTAAGAGGGGAGGGGGCGGGCGGGGTGGGGTGAATTAGTTATCCAACAATTAAAACATTTATCTTCTTTAAATAAACTTAACCATTCAACCAAAGTAAACAACAACCATAATAAGATGCACATAGACAATTACACCAGATATGTTAACTAGGGAATCAGTTAACCAAAAATTAAAATATTTATCTTCTTTAAACAAACTTAACCATTCAAACAAAGTAAACAAAAACCATAATAAGATGCACATAGACAATTACACCAGATACGTTAACTAGCGAAACCCTTGATCAGAGGGAAAATCATAGTAGGAATGATGCCCACAAGATGATGTACTAATATAAATATTCCTTGTTAGAGGATGGACCCTATTACGAGTCTATTACAACATTTAATACATAGAGTCCCTGTTAGGAGACTTTGAATCCTTGTTAGGAGTTGTAGTACAATGTATGCAAGAAGAACCGACTACCCAAACATGCAATTTCAACTACAAGAAGAGCTCATTGCTCAATCATCCAATTTACTATTATGTTCTTCTTTCCTTTGTTCTATCAACTAAACCAAACACTATCAAACCTTGTACACCAAGTCACAAACCTCAGATCATACAATAGAACCTTAGCAATGAAGTTTCCTTCACTTCTACTCTACTCTGCTCGACTTCGCATTCTGCTCTTGTACTTCTTACAAACTACTTCTTGATATCATTCACATATCTCATGATAAAGGAAAATTTCCTTCTTTTATACTGAGTCCATAAAATAATTCCCTAAGTTGACTGTTAGACCTTCTCAATTAATCATTATAGGACCACAGTAAGAACATGTTACACTTAGAGATAACATTAATCTTTTGCCTTGAAACTTGAATAACTTTCTATACATGCAATATTATGATGAGCAAGCTTGACCACATCATCATCAACATGTCTTATACACATCCTCAACCTCAATTCTCAAAATAACAATTCTACTAAGAGATATAACAAGTTTACCAAAACATGCCTCTGTAAACTCTATCTCAGAATAGACATCACCAAAACTTACATAACTTCTTTTAGAATTATCATTTCATATAATAGATACTCAGAAGTATCTCTCATAACCTTACATAGTGAGAATACTTAACTAGTCTTCTATACCAACTAGATCTTTTTGTTGTTCTTCTGTCAGATACTACAGAAAAATGTTATGTTGACATCAATGAAAAACTTAGTCATGAATGTAACATATCTCATAGTAACATATCTACAATACTCATCCATAGTGATATCATTAGTATTCATGCTTCCAACACTATGACATTGGAATCACTTGCAAGTGTCACTGACAATTTGTAGTCCGAATATCGGGAGGACTACAAGTTGTGCAATTTGTCATGTATTACATCTGTATTTTCTTTGACATTTCTTATAAGAGTGTTTCAAGGTTGTGAACCACATAAACATCCTTTTCATGGTTTAGAGGTAATGTCATTGTGGTAGAAGCTTCTACAAGGGAATGAGCCTCATAATTATGGCATTTACATAGAAGTAGAACTCGCTTCTTCAACTCCTTACATTCAACTCTTCACTAAAGTTATTCTTCTAGCAATAATGAAAATGTTCAAATAATTTTTGTGAGAATGCAAATGTACATTAAAGAAAGATAGGTGGGGATCTCTATTTAGTATGATATAGATTTTTCCACCCCTTTTTTATGATCAAAAGAAAGATGCCTCAGAAGGCTCAAGTTAAACTCAAGCGCTAAATGCAACAATTTAATGATTAGGGATGAAATGGATTGGGGGAATTTAAAATAATCAAGCAAGCTAAATGATTCAAATAAACTTAATTAAGTTGTTTTGGGAAATACACACTAACAAAAATAAACAAAAACTTGTAATCACCATAAATGATAAGCTAAAAATATTAACCTTTATACTAAATTTGAATTTTTTCTAAGTGTAGCAAAATGCCTTACACATTTAATTTTAGGCAACAAAATGGGCTAGGAATTTTGTTCCCTAGGGAATTTTTGCAAAAAATTGACTAGTTACAATCCCGCAAGTCTAACCTATGAATATGTTATGAAATTTACACCAATACATAAAAAATATGGAAAAGATGGGGGAATGGAACACCCATCTAGGAATCAACCTCGGAAATGAAATAAGATTGCATGAAGAAAACCAAATCCAAAGGTATATATTAGATCTACCTTGCTAACTCCTAATGAATTCGGCTATTATTATTTGTCCCCATCACATTCACTTTGATAGCCATGTTAGAGATGTGATCTCACCTAGTTCGTCCTTATGACTTTGAATTCCTTAATCACGATCTTGGGTGCTTAGATTAATGTCCAAGATATTTGCACCTTAGTGACCTATTTGATCATCATTTGAAAGGGCCTCAATGTTGACCAAAAAATTTCTCTCAATATGTTGTCCATTACTTTCATTAGAGGGGGAATCCGTCTCTTTCTTACTTGGACATAATGGTGAGTACCCTAAACTTGAACTTCTTGTTGTCTCTAATTTAGTCACAACTTGTGAAGCCCTCTTGCCTTTTGACCTCTACTTCTTTTGAGGTGGCCCCTTGTCCTCTATCCCCTTCCTCTTCTTTGCTCTTGTTTGGAACTCCTTCTCACTCCCTCCATTCTTTGGCCTTCTTATTTTCATGAACATTCAGGGAGTTGTTCACATGATTCCTATTTGGTTCTTCTACATCTTTCATTAGTTCATGTATAACATGCAAGTGATGCATCTATATATGCAATTCTATCACCTTGGAAAAAAATTATTTGATCCTGCTAGCTGGAAACAATTGATTGTTCATTTTATTGTACATAATCTGATGATAGTTGTACAAGAATTTGTAATCAACCTAGCTAATCAGAAACTAGACCAATTTAACTTAATTATGGCTTGTTTCTTTTTAAAAATATCTTCTATGATATGTTTTTGTAAAATTTCTTGCAAACTCTACCATTTTTCTAGGTCTACATTATTTTTGTGTAGGATCTTGAGCTAAGTCACTTAGCATGGGTTGAGTGAGTTTTATTGTTTTATTATTTGGATTCTAGAATATGTATGCAGTTGGATCAATTTTATGTTGTGCTAATATATAATAAGCACCTTAAAAAAGATCTTTTTGTACATATAAAGAAAACAAGTTGTGCAATTTGTCATGTATTGCATTTGCATTTGCTTTGACATTGCTTATAACAAGGTTGGTAACCATATCAACATCCTTTGCATGATCTAGAGGTAATATCATTGTGGAAGAGGTTTTTGCAAGGGAATGAGCCTCATGATTATGACATTTGCAAAGAAGAAAAACTTGCTTCTTCAACTCCTTACACTCAGCTCTTCACCAAAGTCATTCTTCCAATAGTGATAATAGCTACTACAAATTCCTGGGAGCTAAGGGACCCTGAACCTATGCTACATTTTCTAGAGACATGGTAGAAGTTAGTATAGGCTTCATTACTTCATAACATTTTGGATCATATAGCGATGCCCAAATTAAAAGTAGCAATAGATACTTGGGATCCTCATAGGGAGACTATGCCAATACATGCATGGTTATATCCTTGGCTTCCATTGTTGGGCCAACATATGGAGCCTTTATATCCAACAATTCATTATAAGTTGGGGAATGCACTTCATGCCTGGCATGCAAGTGATGTATCTACGTATGCAATTTTATCACCTTGAAACTTTTATATTTGATCCTGCTAGCTGGAAACTACTGATTATTTATTTTATTATACCTAATCTAATGACAATTCTACAAGAATTCCTAATCAAACTAGCTAATCAGCAACTAGATCAATTGATGTAGAGAGGACATGAGATAACTAGGGCAAAAGGCACACCCAGATATCCAAGCCACCTACAAGAGTAAACACAACAAAAAAAAACACAAAGAAAAACAACCAAAGGAGATGGAAGAGCCAAATTCTTTATAGATTCATCAAATCATCAATGTGCATGCCTAGCTATAAGGCCTTCTAGGTTATGACCAACATTATAATTTAGATATCAATATTCAATGATAAGCTTCACACTCCAACTTTACTTTTACTCTTCCTAGTCTATTTTCTAGTTTCATCCACTAAGACTCTACCCAAGACTCCTTTAAATACTTGCGTGGCCACAAGTCAACATGTTACAAATACCAACTAAATAAACCCTTATATTAAATAAAAACCAAGCCACAAGTCATCTCTTAAAAAATATTAAATACCAAGTATGAAATTAACTCGCAAGGTCAGCTCAAATTGGAACTAGATGAATACAACTCGGTTAAAGGAGACCTAAAATAATACTCACTCAGAAAACTCAACACGTACACAAACTTGGCAACCATAGAGAACTCAACACGTACACAAACTTGGCAACCATAGAGAACTCAACATTAATTATGAACTTGACAACCAAAGAGAACTCAACAATAACTATGAACTTGATGACCAAAGAGAAATTGGCAACCAAAGAGAACTCGACTACCAAGTAGAACTCATAAACCATAGAGAACTTGGCATCAACTACAAACTCAACAACCAAAGAGAACTTGGCAATGTAAGGCATTGCAACTTGATAGCAACTAAGGAATTGGACAAATATGTAGGATAGAAATGCAACCCAAGATGGTCCTACATCAGACAATCCATGTTGAAAGAAATGATTCGTGAACTTGGCAATGTAAGGCATTGAAACTTGGCAACAACTAAGGAACTTGACAAACATGTAGGATACTAATGCAACCCAGGATGGTCCTGCATTAGACAATCAGTGTTGAAAGAAATGATTCTCCTGAATCATTGAGATGTCACAACTTGAGTTGAATCCAACTCAAATTGGTAAATCCATATAGCATCTTCAATTGGCATGTTCTTCCACTTCACCAAATACTCATAGTAATCCTTTCCTCTTATGCTTTTACCAACTCTCTCATTCAATATATGTTCAACCTCTTCAATTTGCTTCTTAGGATGATCATCTAATATAAAAAATTCATCATCTGACTCATGATATTTATACAAATTAGAAAAATTGAATATAAGAGATAAATCCATGTCATTAGGTAACTCAACTTCAAAAGCATTACCGCTATCAAACTTTCTCAACATCTTGCAAGGTCCAAACTTGTTCATCTTCAACTTACTATATGTTCCAACAAGAAATCTTCCTTTCTTCAAATGAACCATCACCTCATCATCATCTAGTAAGAATCACAAAAGGTTTTTTGGCTATACTCATATTCACAGAACTGTTATATGCAAACTTAACTTGTGGCAATACTAGCTCCCAATTACTTGGCTTATCTCCAACTAAACATCTCGGCAAATTACCCAAGCTTCTATTCACAACTTTTATCTATCCATCTATATGTGGATGGAATGTATAACTAAATTTCAACTTAGTACCCATCTTCTTCCACAAAGTCTTCCAAAAGTAGCCAACAAACTTACTATCTCTATTAGAAATAATATTTCTTGGTAATCCATGCAATCTAACAATCTCTTTGAAGAAAATCTCACCAGCATGCTCAACATCTAATGTCTTCTTACAAGGTATAAAATGAGCCATTTTAAAAAATCTATGCATAAACACAAACATAGAATCATACCCTTCACTATCTTAGGCAATCCAAGAATAGAATCCATACTAATATCACTCCAAGGTTTCTCAGGAATATAAATAGGTGTATACAAACCATTATTTCAACTTACTCCTTTTACAACTTGACAAACTCTACAACTCTTTACAAACTTCTAAACATCCTTATACATTTGTGGCCAATAATACTTATCCTTCAGCAAACTTATTGTCTTATCAATTCCAAAATGTCCAGCCAATCCACCACTATGCTTTTCCTTAAACAAATTTGACCCCACAGAAATCTTGGGAATACATAATTGAATTCCCTTAAATAATAGACCTTCTTGAATAAAATATTCATCAAACTTACTTGGTTGTTCTATCAAACTAGGTGCTTTGCACTCTCTCCACATCTCAAAAAAATTATGTTCAATTTCATACAACTCCTTTATCTAATCAAAACCAAGAACTTCAACCTTCATCTCGGTCAACAAAGAATGTCTTCTTAATGCATCGGCAACTCGATTAGTGACTCCACTCTTATGTTTAATCACAAATGTGAAACTCTATAAATACTCAACCCACTTCATATATCTCTAATTCAACTTATGTTGACTTCCCAAGTATTTTAAGGCTTTGTGATCAGTATACAACACAAAATCCTTAGGTATCAAGTAATGTCTCCATTTCTTCAATGCTTGAATAATAGCATAAAACTCTTGATCATACACAAAATAATTCCTTTTAGCATCATTCAACTTCTCACTAAAGAAAGCAATAGGTTTACCTTCTTGACTCAATACAGCTCTCATTGCACTATCACTTGTATCACATTCAACTTGAAATACCTTATTGAAATCAATCAAAGCCAGTACAAGTAACTCAACAACCTTTTATTTCAAAGTCTCAAATTTTTTGTCATCTCCATGTGTCCACTTGAATTCATTTTTATCTCCTCTCATTGTCTCAATCATAGAATTATAAATAGAACTGAAATTCCTTATAAACTTCCTATAAATACTAGCCAAACCATGAAATGGTCTTACCTCACCCACATTCTTAGGTGTAGGCCACACAAAAATTACTTTAAACTTCTTAGGATCCATTCTCAAACCATCGGCTAAAATTAAAAATCCCAAATACACAATCTCTTCTTGCATAAAGAACACTTTTTCAAATTAATCATCAACTTCTCTTTTTTCAATCTCTACAATACTTTTCTAGCATGCTCAAGATGTTCTTCCTTAGTCTTATTGAATATCATAATATCATCCAAAAAATAAACAATCACAAACTTACCCAAGAATCTCTTTAGGACTTCATTCATCAACCTCATGAAAGTACTAAGTGCATTAGTCAAACCAAAAGGCATTACCAACCATTCATACAAACCATCTTTTGTCTTGAAAGAAGTCTTCCATTCATCATCTTCTCTAATTTTGATCTAATGATAACCACTCTTCAAGTCAATCTTGGTCAAATACTTTGCTCCACTCAAACAATTCATTATTTCATCCATCCCCGGCATAGGAAACTTATATTTTACTGTGATCTTGTTGATAGCTCTAGAATTGGTACACATTCTCCATTCTTCTTAGATACTAATGCAGCAGGTAAAACACATGGACTCAAACTTTCTCCGATCAATCCTTTCTGCAACAACTCATGCACTTTTCTATTACATTATTCATTATATGTAGGTGTCAATCTATATGGTGCTTTATTTGAAAGACTAGCTCTAGGAATAAGGTCCATGCAATGACTTATACTTCTCATTGGAGGTAAACCATCAGGTATATCATCTTTATGCTCATTTAGAAATTTTTTAATTTCCATAGGCACTCGGTCAATACTACTAGTTTCTCTTATCACTTAGTTACCACTAACTTATGTCACTTGGTCACTACTGATAGGCACTCGGTTAACACTATTTTCTAATACTCAGTTGCTACTAACACAACTTGGTCTCCTAGGAATTATAGAAAAATAAATTTGTTTCTTCTTAATTTCCTTTTCAAATTGTTTTCCATTAGCCATGAAAATTCTCATAGTAGTACAATTAACCTCATTTGGACTTTCAATCAAAGGAAGCAATATTTGCTTTCTCCCATTCACCCAAAGAGTATATTTATTCAATCTTCCATCATGTATAGCATATATATCATATTTCCAAGGTCTACTCAAAAAAATATGACAACAATCTATAGGAATAATATCACATAGAACTTCATCAAAATAAAGTCCAAACTTCACAACACATTGTTCACTTACCAATATCTTATGCTCATCTTTAATCCATGAAACATGATAGGGTTTAGGATGCTTCAACCTCTACAACTACAACTTTGTAAGTAGCTCTTCTAATGCCAAATTTTTAGAACTTCCACTATCAATGATCACCTTGAAACATTTTCCATCTATATTAAATTTAGTTTTGAAAAGACTTCTCCTTAGGATAGGTTCCTCATCACTTTCTTTATTACATAAGGTTCTTCTCACCATCAGATTTTCTCCAGCCTCAGGTCTAATTGAAAAACCCTTAGTGTCTCCTTGAACCATAATATTTTAGTTTCCTTTCCCACTTTTAGAGGATCTACATTGAAAGGATCTATGCCCTTCTTTACCACATTTGAAATAATTACCATGAAAACCACCCCTATAATAAGAATTACCTCTTCCTTAGTAAGAACTAGTACCTCCTCGGTAAGAACCACCACCTTTCCACTCAATCTTTCCTTTATCATCATTCTTCCATTCAGATTTGCCCTTATCTTGCACAAAATTATTAGATCTACCACCTTCTCCATAAGATCTACCTCTGCCTCTCTAGAAAAAATAGCATTTTAGAGTATGAGTTCATTAAACTTGGTTAGGTTTAGTGTTAGGGTATGGATATGGGTAGTTAACATCATTGTTTACATTTACATTTAGAATTTAGTGTTTATATGGTAGGGTTATGAATATAAGGTTTGAAACTTAACTTATTATCTAGAGCTAGGCATTTAAAGTTTACAGTTAGATGTAGGATTGAAGGGTTTCAGATTATGTGCATTACGTAGGGTTCAGTTAGGATGTACATAAATTAAGGTCAATGTTACTATGACTCTAGTTAAAATTAGATTACATGGTTAGCTATAGGTTTAAACAATCTAAACATCTAATGCATCTATCTAATCATCCATTACTTTAATAAATACATCGAAACATCTAAAATAATAATTTTAAAATGAACATCTACAAAACAAAAATTTAAATGAACATCTAACCACCAAAAAATATGACATTTTAATTTGTAGAGATTTTAAATTAACAATAATCTAAATATAAAACTATAAACAATGGAAATGTAGAATTTTACATATACAAAGCTATTAAATGTGGAAAAAAAAAGCAATAAATTGATAGAATTATAAAGTGAAAAACTAAAAAAAATGAAATAAAATAATATAAGACAAAGTAAAATACCTAGTAGAGTGAAAAACAATAGCTAGGGATCAATACAAAACACAAAATGGGCTCTTTTTTCCAATCATAAATCGGGCTCTCATTCCAAAATGAGCATGAAATGACGAAAAACCTCACAAAAAATGGGTTATATGTTTTTTGAAAATCAAAATTTTTAAATCATGGTTTGGGTACCTGATCCGTATTCTAAAATTAGTTGCCTAATTTTTGAATAGATATTGGGCACCTGAACCATAATGGGTACCTGATTCTAACAAATTGGGCACTCATTTCTAAAGAGGTCTCATTCTACAAAATTGTGACCCAAATCCTTGCATACACCCAAGAGAAAGGAGAAAGATCCAAAGGGGAGTATTGCATGTTTTAGAGTGTTGGAGTAAACAATAGAGTTATTCCATCAATGCCAAAGTGGGAAATTGTCACATTGACAAAATCTTAGACCCATGTGGTAATGATTTTAAGAGGTGTTGTCATTTATGGAAAAAGAGATTAAAAAGAACACTATTGGCTTGATGAGCTTTAGAGAACACTATCAGAGTACATAACACTATATTGGACCATAATGTTATCGAAACCCTATAAGGTTTAGCTTATCGAAGATGATAAGTTCTATCAACATAATAAGAAAGAAAGTCAAAGACTATTTATGGAAAGGCCTAGAAGCCCTAATTAGGTCAAGAAGTGCAAAAATAGATAAGTAAAAGAGATAAGAAGAAGTAGAGAGAGAATGGTACAATATAATATTATAAGTAAAATAGTATAGTAAGCTACCAGAAGGAGGATAATTAGTCAAGGGTTAAAAAGACCTATCAAGAAAAAGGAAAGGAAAGTACACGTTAGTATTTTGTTGTTTTTTATTAACAAGTTTATCAACAATATTGTAAAATCCTATTACAAGGTGGTCTTTAATAAAATTTAGAAGTTATTATTTTGAACTTGTTGCAAAATCTTTAATCAGGTGAACACTGAGTTAGTGGGATTAAAACCTCTTAGAAAAGTAGTCTTTAATAGGACTATTGATACTCTTAGTAGGGTATAAGACACTTTAATAGAGTATACTCATTTAGAAGATGTCATTATTGTAATCTTTTATCTGATCCCCATTGTCATTTTTCCCTCTGACCAAGGGTTTTCTGTGATACCAAAATCATTGTGTTATGTGTTTATGAGTTTATGGTTTTTTTTTTTACTTTACATTATTTTTTGTCACAAGAATACATTAACTATCAGTAATAGTATAGGTTAGAAAAAGTATTGGATTAAGTGACTCAACATACTACTGGTTAGTGTGAAGTGTTTGAAAAGGTGAATTATTAAGTATTGATTTACACCCCCCCAACCCTTCGTACATCACCTCACTTGTAGCTACCAAAAAAATCTATGTTGCAATGATGGTTCTCGTTGGCTTACCTTCTCCAATGAGAAAATATTGGTGTTGGAATGGAAGTTAAAGACACTTTTCATAGTATGACTTTCTCCAATGATCTTGTTCTATGTAGCTTATCTAATGGACTTAAATAATTCTTCAATAGACTATGAAGAGAAACATGTGGGAGTCACAGGTTGATGTTTATTAACCTTGCTAAAGTGCATTTTGATAATTGGTTGAATGGTGACCTCCATGTTGAGTTAGAAGCCATCTAGTATGTCGATGGGACAATATTTTATTTATTCAAATTGTTTTTCATTGGACAAGTGATCTACCATAATATGAAATGAATTGTCACATATTGAAGTATATATTTCTGATAAATAATTCATCAAAAGGTGGTTGATTGAATGATGAATGTTAGCTATGTGAAACTCAAAGAAGTTGCAGTGTATTTTATAGAATTTTTTATTAGGCTACTTTTATGTAAAATGAGCAGTATGAATATTTGTATTTAAAATTGATTTATTGCAATACAAGAGATATATGCTTCTATGTATGGATGTTTTTATCTGTAATGGTTTTCCTAGAATAAATTTTCTATATTTGTTTATTTTCATTTTTATTGTATTTAAGGGTAAGTGCACCAAGATGACATGGACAAAAATGGGGTTGTACTTATGGACACACTTTTTTGAAATTAGGTAAACTTGAACTTGGATGAGACGTTTGAGGGTCATCCACTCAAAATGACAAGATGTGTAAAAAATATAAATCCTAAATCTTAACCTAAATCGTGATTATAAATTCTAATGCCTAATCTTAAATGATAAGCTAAAATACTAGTCATAATCCTAAATCTTATATTTTGTGCCCCAGTCATAATGTTAATTACTCTACCCTAGTTCTAAATGGATAACCCTAAATCCTAACCCAAACCACAATATTAAATGTTAACTCCTAATTGTTAATATTGAACCTTAATCATAAATGCTAAGGCATAATCCTAAATATAAATATAAATGCTAAACACTAATATTAAATCCTAAAAATGCATCCCATAATCGTAATCATATTGATAATAATGATGTAAATATACCATAATCCCTACCCTAAACAATGATTATAAATGCTAGGCCCTAATTTCTCAATAATCGCCCTAAATGCTAAAATCTAATTTCTATATTATCCTCCTCTTACCATCTCCTTCCCCTAAACAGTCTCTCTCTCTCTCTCCTCTAACACCCACTCCCTCCAACTTGTAACCCTTCTCTGTCTAGCCTAATCCCCCCTCTCTCTCTAACCCCTAACCTCTCTCTCTCACTGACCCCTAACCTCTCTTTCTCTCCCCCCTCTCAAAACCTTAACCTACCTTTCTCTCTCTATCTAACTCCTAACCCTCCCACCCTCTCTCCCTCTCCTCACTCCTTCCCTCCTTCCTTCCTCCCTCCCTCTCAAACCCCCAACCCCTATATCTATCTATATCTAACTCCTAATCCACCTCTCTAACCCCTAAACCCCCCTCTTTCTCACTACCTCTAATCCCTAACTCCTAGCCCCTAACACCCCCCCACCCCTTGCTGATGAAGGCTGCTCCCCTTAATACCATAAACCATAATAGAAACAAAGAAACAAAAACAAATGCGAGAATAAAATATGGACTTCTTATTTGTATCACAAATGCAGAATTACAAAATTCACAAGTACAATATGCTAACCCACATGGGCGCCTTCATTATAGTAATCTTCAAGACAAGTTGTGAACTATCACCCAGACTTATCCTAGACAATGTTTGGGCCTTTCTTAAATAGGCAATTTTATGCTGCCTAGGAAGGTTTTAAACGTTGAAATTTAATACCTAGGACCGACAAACCCTAACAATACATATAGAGTTGGCCAAATACATCTTTGACAATTATTTTAGATATTTCAAGTAGCCTAGCTTTGGAAGGCATTTCTCTGATTGGCTACTATAACCACTTTTCGAAAACACTAGCTCTTGATCTACAAGATCAAAATGACACAAGCACCCTTCCATCTGTAGACACCTAAAAACCTTTAGAAAATAAAGTATTTTTATTTTCTGAAAAGTCCTGATGACATCATCATTTATTAATTAATTAATTATTTAATTAATTAATTAATTTTTATGCCATTAAATCCCTTTATCTTAATTAAAAATATTTAATTAAGGAATCCCTCCCAAAAATGTTTAAATCTTATTTAAACATTATTTCCTTATTTATTAATTATTTAATTAATAAATTGATCAAAAATCCTAAAATAAATAAAAAATTTATTTTTTTCCCAAAAGTTAGCCAATTTCCTTAAGACCAATAACCTCTTCCAAAATCTTTTAATCCTTCTTTAATTTTGATTAAAGGCTAATCCCATCATTTCCTACCCCTAATCCCAACTCAAAATATTTAATTAAAATTAAATATTAATCCTCATGTTTATTAAAAAAGTTTTAATAAATATCTCCTTAACCCAAACCCTTGAAATAAATAAAACTTTATTTATTTCCTAAAAATCTAATTTATCCTCATCCTAAGAAGTTCTAGACTCTTCTAGAAAGTCTTCATCCTCATCCTAGGAAATTCTAGACTATTCTAGAAAGTCTTTATCCTCCTCCAAAATCTAGACTCTTCTAGAAGATGTCTTTAAACCTAATCCTAATCCCCTCCTAACCTTGTCACATTCCCTAAACATGGGTTAAAACTTACTAACCCAAACCAAAGTTAACAAATATCTCTTCCTTCACCCACCCTCATTAAATGCCATCCACTTGTCTATCCCTAAGCTAATCCTAAACCATCCTAATCCATCCTCTAATCATTTGCACAAGCCTAAGCAAGCTTAGAACCTTCCTAATCAAGCCCAAGTCGAAATTGCTCTCATCACCCTCAAAATATCTCAACCATAAAACTTTATGAAGTCCACTAGGTCATAAATGACTCTTACAAGCCCTTTTATTGCTCTTACAAGTCATTATGAGGGTCTTTATGAAGATTTTATCCCTTGAGCCTCCTTTGTTGACTCATCCTTCTCCTTTCCTCCATCCTCTCACCATGTGACATGTGTCAGTCCTTGATTGGCTATAAGGAAGCACAATCCATGTGCTCTCCTCTCATGCAATCTGAGCCCTCCATAAGCTTTTTCCCATCCTTGCATCTTAGCCCTCAAACCCTCAAGCCTCTTGCCTATAAATTGGATCCTTCCCCTTTACAAAATAACACAATCCATGAAGTAAAGTTATAATGCTATTTTGAGAGCCAAATCCATACTAAAGCCATCTATCCACACCAAAAATCCACAATCATCCATTGAAGCCCTTTTTGAAGCATAAGCTTGAGCATACATCCTATCTATTTAGACAAAGCCACTCAACAAGAGAGCTCCTCATTGAGAGAGTCCATTAATGGCTCATATTCTCAATTGAGAGTTCATCTTAGTCTATCTTGAAGTTTATGAATTTTGTTTAGTTTGTAGAAGCTTTATTTAAATTTAGTTTCTATTAGCATACTAACATTGCTCATATACATTTTGGCACGCCCGGTGGGACCCTGCATGGGTCATTTTTATTAGCTTTTTTAGTCAAGTTTTGTATGTCATTTGCTGATTTTGGCTAATTTTGCTTGTTTTTGTGATTGGTAGGATTGTATAAATTGGTTTTGTAGGTCCACATGAGCATGAAGAAGACAAAGGAACTCATAGTCTATCTCATAGTATTTGCAGATTTTTCAAGCTTATAGGTGGACAAAGCACTTGGAATTCTTCTTCCTCTTCTTGTCTATATTCTTCTTATTCCATCTACTTCTTCTTCTTCTTCTTGTGGGATATCTTGGCCATTTTATTTTTTAAGGAAGCAAAATCATACACACTTCTTTTTAGTGCTTAAAATGAACCCCCAAATCATACTTAAATCCATTGAAAAATTAAAAATTTGCAAAAAAGAAAAAATCTTTTAACAAGTGAAACTAAACCAATCTAATCATTTGCATCCTTGCAACATCAAGGTTTTAGATGCATTCATGCAAAATTAGGAACACTTCATTTTTGAGAATTTAAAAAGAACTTCAAGTTTCCATTTCAAAAGGTTCAAAATCAACACTAAGTGCACACTAAAGTTCTTTTAAAAAAATCTCATGAAAACTAAGAGTCCTAAATGGTTGCCAAAAAATTGTCCTAAAAGCTTTGTTATTTGTTCCAAACAAATGTCTTGTTGCAAAATCTTGAATGTTTCTTAGATTTTTCATGCATCAAAACAATCTAGGAATGTCATTTTTGGGCTTAAAACATGAAAACTAGAACACAAAATCTTGAATGAAAAGCAAAGTCCAAAGAGTCATTTTCACTTTTGAGTCCAAAACAATCTTGAATGATCTAAGGTTAAAATAAAGCACTTCAAAGTTCTTAAAACAACACACAAAATCTCAATCTTGAATGCTCAAAGGAAAAAACTTGAATGTTTAATCACTTGTCTTTGAATGCATGTTGCTAAAATCACTCTTGAGTGCCATGGATTAAAATCAAAGTTTGTTTTTTTATGAATGCATGATTAAAACAACAAATCCAATCTTGAATGCCATAAATCAAATAATCATCTTTTGGGGCATAAAAAGAATCCACATTTTTGAAATCTTCTAAGTTATAAAAACTAATAAAGACGCTTTGAGTAAGTTTGTAGTTGGACTCACCCTCTTTAATCACCCATCAATTTAACCATTGGTTGCAATCTTAGTGCCATCTATGGGGATGGGTCCACCTAAGAGGGTGTTAAGTGCTCCACGCAAATCAAACTCCACTCACTTGGGTCTTTAGTGGTTTTTCTAAGTTAGAAAATTCCTTGAATGCGCATTAATCTCGCTCACACTTCATTTGGGCATAAAAATTGGAAAAATCTTGACGTAGAGGGCCTCCGGGTGTGCGCTTGGCAATCGAGTTTCACACATCTTTTTTTGTGGGCTTAAAATAAACTCACACTCAATCTTGAATGCCTAAAAATCAATGAACATCGCATGGTTTTGATGCATTTTCAATGGCGCTCGCATTTCTTATGTTGACAATCTCTCAACTTTCATTATGCTAATGACGCTGTCAAATTGGAATGAACATTGTATGCCATAATCACAAGTGTCTTCAATCATAGCTTACAAAATCTAAATCATCAATTGGAAAAGAACAAGCATTTTTTTTAGCCCAAGATCATCCAAGTCTTCTCTCCCCTTGTCGTCTTTCGAGGCCATCTTGGGTGCATAAGATTAGGATTCAAAATCTTGTCTTATCTTTTTAGGAGGCCTGCTTGGGGATTTCATCACCCCTTGGGACGACCTCAACTCCAGCGTTCCGGTGGAGTATAAAAATTGGGAGGTGAATCCAAAGACACCTCTCTTGGGATCAAAATTTTGTCACTCGAGCTAAGCCTCAAGGAACTTTATACCCTTGAGAAGTGAAAGAGGAGAAGTGGGTTACCGCTCCTCTCGGCTGTGTGACATCTTTTTGGTTTCATCTACGGATTTGGGCCTCACGTACCTTGCGTATATCGAGGACTCCCTAGCTATAAAAAATTTCATCCTTGTAGAAAGCTTCCTAGGATGTTGGTGTGTTTGACGTGCTTGCTCAAAACTTTTGTCTGCTTGTTTGTTCATAGCTTTTGAATGAATGTTTGCCAATTTTGGTTGAAATCCCAAAAAAGTAGAAATCTCCCAGCTCAAGGTATACTTAGCGTAGTCACTGCCTTATCAGAAAATCATCCAAGCTCCCCTGCTGCAACTGAATCTATCTAGTTCTTTTGCCTTAGAACAATCCCAAATCCAAAGTCCATCCAAATCATCCCCCTAGCCAGCTAGCAACCCAATCCAAAATCACCCAAGCCTTTAAAGAGTTGTTGTCACTTTGCTAGATTTTGCTATCCAATCAATCCTACTAATCAACCAATCTCACCAAGGTTATCCCTTTGACAGAGCATTGTCTAGGGTAATCCAGCTTTGTCAATTGTATCCCTCATCACCTTGAGCTAAAGGTTGGGATCCACAAGTGGTCAATCTCGTGTCATGCCCATAGGATCATTAGTCTATCCTCAAGTTGATATAGCCACCACCAAATCCAGCGCATAGGAAAGCAAAACTCTCACTTTTTGACAGCATGCCCTTGAAGTCTTCCATCCACAGGAAAAAAATCTCCAGCCAATCCTCCTTAGGTCTGTCATACAGCTTTGACTCTCCCTAGGAAATCTTTCATCAGCCAATCCAAAATTTGTGCTTAACCCAAATCCAACCATGAGCTTCCGTGTTCATCCATACGCAAGACCCCATCCCCATCAAACTCATCATCAAAGCATGAAGTACCAATCCTATCATGATGTGTTTGGTCGCATTGTCCTTGCTCCCGCCACCTCCTATTCCAATGATGATGAAAATCTTGTTGACTATGACGGGTATATTGAAAGCCTTAGAAACATTCCCCCAAGCATCCCCCAAAATCCAAGAGTTATTCCAAACTATCTAGTCATGCCATCCGATATTCCAGCTTCCCCTCCATCACCCCATCAACCAAGCTTCCAATCTTTCACCCCCATCACACTAGCTATTCCTGTCAATCCACCTCCACCTTCGACATACGAGTCTCCAAGGAATCTCCTAGAGGAAATACAAGAAAAGTCACCTCCAACAGTCGATAAGCCATGTCATCTAATCCAACCATGTGAAGTAGTCAGTGATGAAGCTTCCCCATCTATAATATCACCTCCATCTCCCATAGCTATCATCCCCATACCATCCATCAAATTGCTTAAAATCCTTCCACTTCCCGCAAGCATCAAAATCCCACCACCTATCAAATCCCTCCAAATCCTATCCACATCGCCTCCAAGCATTTCCCAAATCTCTCGTAATGACCCTTATGCATCCATCTTCTACTCACCCATCTCCACTACTGAATCTCCCATCTATCCATCCGCTACCTTTGAAGAATCCATCCCTTCACCTCCTATCACACCATCCACTTCAAACCAATCCTATCAAGATCCTACCCAAAAGCATGTTGACATCCCCCAAAGAATAAATGAAGATATCATCGTACCATGTCTTCCATCCATAGTGCAGTCACCATCTCCTCCATCTCCAAAACCTCGAGCCATATCTCCTCCACTACAAGATATCTTGTCATCCCACCAGCTACATCAAGATCCTATCCTTCCATCTCCCCCGCTCCATGCTTCCATCTTACCACCTATCCAAGATATTCCACCATCTATAATCTACCCTCTTGGTTCACTTACATTCATCCACGGTGGCCCTCTCTCAGCAGAAGAATTAAGAATAGTATCTCCCCATTGCAATACACCTAATAAATCACTTTTACCATTTTCTACAAGAAAAAAATTTCCTCAGCTTGTTCAAATGCTCAATCGATGGCATTATCAAGGTCAAGGTTTAGGACCACAAGAGCAAGGAATCAAAGAGCCTATTATTGCACAAAAAAATTTAGGATTTCATGGTCTTGGATATGTATCCAAAGGCTCACCATCTAAAGGTGTTGGTACACCACACCCCCAAACCAAGTCTATCTCCAAGCCCACCATGCCAGCCTCCCATCACTCCTTCAAGAAATCTTATGTCATCCCCTCTCCACCATCTTTGCAACCCAAAACAACCTACCATATCCCCCCTTCATCTGCTAAATCCATTTTGGGTCCCTATGTCCCAAAATCTACCATCCTCCATCCTCCTATCAGCCATCATACAAATCCTATTCCATCCATTTCTATGCAAGATCAACAAAGGCACATATCAGGGCACATCATCCATCATCATCCCCCTACATGCTCTTTCATATCTTCTCCATCTCACAAAGCTTCTCCTAACCATCTTCCCAAAGCTTACCACAACAATGTGAATGCCAACTTCAAAATGCATAAAGCTAAAAATCCACATCCTAGGCAATCATATGTCTATTCTAAAAGACATACTCCAAAAAGGTAAAATCCAATCAAAGAATGCAAAACAATGCAAAAGCCTATGAAAAGAAAAACCAAAACCATGTGGATCCCAAAGAAAAAAGTTGAAACCCAATGCATAATGGCATCCACCATTGCTAATCCCCCATCCAGTGACTCATGTCCCCCATCTCCTAGCTCCATCTTGGGTGCCTATATCCCCAAGTACGCTTCCACAAATCCTCCATCATGCCCGCATCTACCATCTATCCCCCATATGCTCTTTTCACACCCGTTCCAACATGTGCCAATGTTGCTCTTGCAAGCATCCCCATCTCATGCTCCTTTCCAGCATTTTCATCCCTCCATCTCCTACCATCAATCCCATCTAATCCAATCTATTGCATAAATCACACATCTGGTGTACCAACAGCTAGCAACAAAATTGAACATTCCAACTGCCAGTGAAAAATCCCAAAAAAGCCAAAATAGCTGAAGAAAGCCAAAATCATTCCAGCTAAGTCCAAAGTCAAAAAGTCAAAAAAAGAAAAGAAAAATAAAGTGTCCACTGGTGAAAACTTGGCAATTCAAGTGCCTTGGACAAGTACCATGATGAAAACTTGGCAAACAAGCGTCATGCGTAATCCCGCCATCCCCAGCTTAGCTTATCACCCTCATGCTTTTGGTCATCTCTTGACATCCACCTCCATCTTCCAATCTATCCACCTATCCTCCATCCTCTAGCTTCCATCTCACACCATCTACTAATCTTATGTAGCTTCAGCCAATCATCTCAGCTATCATCCATCTCCCTAGCCCCTTCAGCTTTTTCCATCCTAGCTTCAATCCTATCACATCCATCATAAGACCTCCTTCTGCATGTTATCTTTTGATTTGGGGCACTATATTCCTTGGAGATCTTGTCTTGTCCATCCTCCCTTGTCATTGGTATCTAGCTCTAGGCTATCCTCATGCAAACCCAATGTCATCTCTTTATATCCATCATAATCCTAGCTATCTACCATCCTATCCAGCCATCTCATCCTGCTCCTCTAGCTATCCTTGGTCACAAAATCTCTCATCATCATTGGATGCATCCTGCCAAATCCATATCTTTTGCTATCACCCCACCCTTAGCTTTCACATCTTGCACAACATCAAACCATCCTGCTATCCTATCATCCTGAGCTTTTGCCTACTTGTAACTATCTTGGTCCGCTTCAGCTTGTAAATATCTTGGTCCATTAGCTTGTACATCCTCTTTAGCTTAGTACCATTGTATCTATCTAGCTTTTGTGTCAGTTCCTCCTTGATCAGCATCTTGCACACATCGCACAACCCTCGGTTAGCTATTCCAATGCATCCTTTAGCTAGATCTCCTATCACCAAAGTGCTATCCTTCTTAGTTCAGCTTGCCAGACGCATCACCCATCCAGATCCATCAGCTTAGGTGCTCTCCGATAGATCCTTGTAGGATATAGCTTTCCTCATGTCTGATCTTGGTCCGTTAGTACCTCATCCTACCCATCTCGTTGGCAAATGGTTCTCTTTTGGATTTTCGCTTTCTTTTGATTTGGAATCTTCCCTTTTGGGTCTTGAAATATCTTTTCCAAGCAATCTTTTTATTTCCTCCTCAAGGTTGCCATGATCTTCCATATCATGGTATGCTATGAATGGGGCAATCTGAGTGTAAGGTCTTGATCAAGTCTTTTGTTTATTTTTCTTTTCTGCTTGTGGGTTACCTAGTGTCGGTTCCACACTATTTCCTCTTGGACTCATGTGTGATGCTGGGGCAATCCTTGTGTGTTTTTTTTGAGTCAGTGCGTCAGTCCTCTGGACAGTTGGTGAAAAGGCCTTGATGTTCTTGGTAACCTTGGAAATTAACCAACAGTCCTATAGCAAATCTAGTGCTCAACTACATGGTGGTACTTCTCTTTGAAGTATCCCCCCCGCTCAAAAAGCTTCAATGGTTTTCCTTCATCTCCATTATCCCCCATCCATATCCAGCATACGTCTCTCCTACCCCAGCTTATGCATCAGTATCTCTTTGAATCACTCCTCACATTTAGCTTTAGGGATCCACAATCCTAGTCTTAGGGATCCACCAATCCAAATCAATCCACCAAGCCTCATCTTTCGAGATCCACAATCCTAGTCCTAGGGATCTCCGAAACCCATCTTCCGCCAATCTGACTCTTTGAAATCCTGTTGCATCAGCTTTTTTAATCCCCTCATCCATCTCCCCATCCTGGATTCCTTTTTATAGCACTCCGCTCCTTCATCCCCCCAATCCCAAAAGTCTTAAGCTTGTTTCCTCTTGTGCCCTTGATTTCCCTTTATCATCCTCTCGTAGTGAGAGTTTGAGCTAACCAAACCTCTTCTCTTAATCCAATTTGAGTCTCCTTGCTCATCCCAGATTCTTGTATTTTTCAAGAAGCCATCGAGCCTCGCTTTCTCTCCTCGCTACCTTCTTGAGGGGGCATCTCACAGTCCATTCTCTCCTCTTTTGCTCTAGCCTTGGGCATCTTATTTTCTTATCTTTGATGCCATGCCACTTGCGGCATCACATCAAAGAGGGGCAAAATGTAGACACCTAAAAACCTTTAGAAAATAAAGTATTTTTATTTTCTGAAAAGTCCTGATGACATCATCATTTATTAATTAATTAATTATTTAATTAATTAATTAATTTTTATGCCATTAAATCCCTTTATCTTAATTAAAAATATTTAATTAAGGAATCCCTCCCAAAAATGTTTAAATCTTATTTAAACATTATTTCCTTATTTATTAATTATTTAATTAATAAATTGATCAAAAATCCTAAAATAAATAAAAAATTTATTTTTTTCCCAAAAGTTAGCCAATTTCCTTAAGACCAATAACCTCTTCCAAAATCTTTTAATCCTTCTTTAATTTTGATTAAAGGCTAATCCCATCATTTCCTACCCCTAATCCCAACTCAAAATATTTAATTAAAATTAAATATTAATCCTCATGTTTATTAAAAAAGTTTTAATAAATATCTCCTTAACCCAAACCCTTGAAATAAATAAAACTTTATTTATTTCCTAAAAATCTAATTTATCCTCATCCTAAGAAGTTCTAGACTCTTCTAGAAAGTCTTCATCCTCATCCTAGGAAATTCTAGACTATTCTAGAAAGTCTTTATCCTCCTCCAAAATCTAGACTCTTCTAGAAGATGTCTTTAAACCTAATCCTAATCCCCTCCTAACCTTGTCACATTCCCTAAACATGGGTTAAAACTTACTAACCCAAACCAAAGTTAACAAATATCTCTTCCTTCACCCACCCTCATTAAATGCCATCCACTTGTCTATCCCTAAGCTAATCCTAAACCATCCTAATCCATCCTCTAATCATTTGCACAAGCCTAAGCAAGCTTAGAACCTTCCTAATCAAGCCCAAGTCGAAATTTCTCTCATCACCCTCAAAATATCTCAACCATAAAACTTTATGAAGTCCACTAGGTCATAAATGACTCTTCCAAGCCCTTTTATTGCTCTTACAAGTCATTATGAGGGTCTTTATGAAGATTTTATCCCTTGAGCCTCCTTTGTTGACTCATCCTTCCCCTTTCCTCCATCCTCTCACCATGTGACATGTGTCAGTCCTTGATTGGCTATAAGGAAGCACAATCCATGTGCTCTCCTCTCATGCAATCTGAGCCCTCCATAAGCTTTTTCCCATCCTTGCATCTTAGCCCTCAAACCCTCAAGCCTCTTGCCTATAAATTGGATCCTTCCCCTTTACAAAATAACACAATCCATGAAGTAAAGTTATAATGCTATTTTGAGAGCCAAATCCATACTAAAGCCATCTATCCACACCAAAAATCCACAATCATCCATTGAAGCCCTTTTTGAAGCATAAGCTTGAGCATACATCCTATCTATTTAGACAAAGCCACTCAACAAGAGAGCTCCTCATTGAGAGAGTCCATTAATGGCTCATATTCTCAATTGAGAGTTCATCTTAGTCTATCTTGAAGTTTATGAATTTTGTTTAGTTTGTAGAAGCTTTATTTAAATTTAGTTTCTATTAGCATACTAACATTGCTCATATACACCATCAAGTTTTTGGATCTTGTCTAGGAACTCTAAGGCCTCCAATGGTGAGCCTAAAGATTTTTTTGCAAATTTTCCACCGAAAATTTGCAATAACTTCTCTGATACTTATGCTTGAGCAATGAGATTTTTAATGGTAGGCTTATATCTCTAAAATGAACCTTTGTGTAGAAAATAAGAACATTCTAAGCTTGTATGAAAAACTTACTAAAAATAGCAAGTTCCCATAAATAGTAACCACCATGTCTACTAGTCCTTATTAAAATAGAAAAGACTGAAAAAAAATATTTTTGGGTGATACAAGATTTCTCTTACACACAAGATGCTCCTACATCAGACACCTAAGGTAATTTGTTAAGTGACTTCATCACATCTCAAGTGTTTAGAGGAAATCCAAGTCAGTTAACCTCTTCCCTTGGTAGCCATGATGAATCCTCTACTGACCTCCCTTTCCATTTGACCAAATATTCCTCGTAAGTTTTGTCCCTAGTACTTTGGCCAATACAATTTTCTAGTATCTCCTCAATCTCCTTTGTAGTCGAACTAGCTGTTGGAATACTCCACCGTGTTTATGCAACTTCATCTTTATCACCTCCTTCATAATACTCTATCAAATTTGAAATATTAAATACTAGTGAAATATTCAATTCAGCAAGCAACTCCACTTCATAAGCATTTCCAAAATCATGCCTTTTCACTATCTTGTATGGTCCAAACTTCTTCATCTTTAACTTATTATATGTATCCACTAGAAAACACTCCTTTCTCAAATGAATGATGACTTCATCTCCAATCTAAAATTTTGTATACCTCCTTTTCACATTTTCCTTAGCCTTGTACTATGTACTCATCTTTATAATGTGTTTTCTCACCTCCTCATGGATGTTCAACAAATTTTTTTTCTTCAGTACTACTTATCTCTCTTTTATCTAACTACCTCGATTCAAAAGCATTTTTGGGACTACTCCCATATACAATTTGGAATGGTGATTTACCAGTACTCCAATTGATAGAATTATTATATGCAAATTTTTCCTATGGTAAAATCATATCCCATCCTTTTAGCTTGTCTCCAATGAAACATCTCAGTAAGTTTCAAAAACTCTAATTCACAACTTTTGTTTGTCCATTAGTCTATGGATGATGTGATGAACTAAACTTCAATTTTGCCTTCAACTTCTTCCATAATGTATGCCAGAAATACCCAATAAATTTGGTATCTTGATTTGAAATTATACTCTTTGGCAAACTATGTAGTCTCAACGCTTCTTTGAAAAATAACTCTGCCACATGAACAACATCATTAGTCTTCTTGCAAGGAATAAAATGTGTCATCTTTGAAAACTTGTTAACTACCACAAAAATAGAATCATGCCCATGCTAAGTCCTCGGTAATCCAAGAATAAAATCCATGTTGACATCCTCCTACAGCTTCTTTGGTATAAGTAATGGCTGATACAAACATGTATTCAGCTTCACTCCTTTCTCCATCTGACATACTTTGCAACTCTGTACAAACTTCTTCACATCTAGCTATAATTGTGGCAAGTAATAATTTTCAACAACCAAAGCTATGGTTTTATCTCTGTCAAAATGTCCATCTAATCCTCCACTATACTTCTTCTTGATGAGATTCTCTCTCATTGAACTTTTGGGAATGCACAACTAGATTCCTTTGAACAACATACCATCTTGGATCATGAAATCCAACCACTTTGTCCTATCAATTGTAACAAGTTTAGTACAAACCTTTCACACTTTACCAAAATTAGGATCATTTGGATACAATGTACTGAGTTCCTTGAACCCAACCACCTCTATCTGCATTTTTGTCAACAAAAGTTTTCTTTTACTAAGAGCATCTATAACTCTATTAGACATCCCATTCATGTGTTTCAAAAAAAATGTGTAACTCTACAAAAACTCAACCCACTTCAAATGCCTTTGGTTCATTTTTCCTTGACTATTCAAATATTGCAAAGCTTGATGATCAATATGCAAAACAAAATCCTTAGGAAGAAGATAGCATCTCCACTTCTTCAATTCTTGAACTATAGCATAAAATTCCTAATCATAAACAAAATATTTTCTTTTTGCATCATTCAATTTTTCACTGAAATAAGCAACATGTCTACCTTCTTGGCTCAAAATATCTCCTATTACAATACCACTAGCATCACAATCTACTTGAAACACCTTGTTAAAATTAGGAAGTGCTAAAATAGGCTACTTAGTAGCTTTCTATTTCAACAGATTAAAACTCTTATCTACTCCTACAGTCCACTTAAATTATTTCCTATCCCCTCTCATTGTTTTATTCAAGGGTCCACAAAAACTGCTAAAGCCTCTTATGAACTTTCTATAAAAATTAGCCAGTCCATGAAAATATCTTACCTCTGTTGCACTCCTTGGAGTAGGCCATTCAAGGATAGCCTTCACTTTCTCTAGGTCAATTTTTAGACCTTCTACTAAGACTACAAATCCTAGGTACACTAACTCCTTTACAAAATTGCACTTATTCAAATTTATCAACAACTTTTCTTCCCTTAACTTATCAAACACCATGTGAATATGGATCAAGTGCTCCTCCAATGTCTTACTAAAGACCAAAATATCATCTAGAAAACAATGACAAACTTACCTAGAAACTCCTTTAGTGCCTCATGAAAGTGCTTGGTACATTGATTAGCCCAAAAGGCATGACTAACCATTCATAGAGTCCTTGTCTTTTCTTGAAAGCAGTCTTCCATTCATCACCTTCTCTTATATGAATTTGATGGTACCCACTCTTCAAATCTATCTTTGTGAAATACTCAACTCCACTCAAATAGTCCATAATATCATCCATCCTTGGCAATGGAAATTTGTACTTGATCATGATCTTGTTGATAGCATGAGAATCTATGCACATCCTCCATTCTCCATTCTTCTTTTGTGTTAATATGGATGGTACAACACATGGAATTAGACTCTCTCAAATCAACTCCTTCTACAACAACTCATGAACTTGTTTGTTCAACTCTTCACTTTTTGTTGGTGTCATTCTGTGCACTACCTTGTTTCACAACCTAGCTCTTGGAATCAAATCCATCTAGTGACTAATCTTCCTCATTGGGGGAAATCCATCAGGTACATTATCTAATACAATATCAGAAAACTCACCCAACATATCTACAACTTCTACAAGTACCTCCTCTACTTCTTCTTTGCTATCTTTAGGAATTATAGCAAAACACATATGCTCACACTTTATACCTTTGAGAAACTTTTTTCCATCAACAAAACATATTCTGGCAGCACTACATACTTTTTCTTTGTTATCCTTCAATAGTTTCAACTTATGTTTCACTCCATCCTTGGTCAGAATGTAGGTATTTTCTCACCCATTGTATACAACATGCCTATCAAACTACTACAGCCTACCCAACAACATATGACATATTTCCATATTTATGATATCACATAGTACCTCATCCTACTAACTTCCAATCTTGAACTTCATTGAGCACTACTTATTGACCATGATCTTGCAGTCATCTTGCACCCAAGAAATATAGTATAGACACAGGTATTTCTATCTCTTTAGCTTCAACTTGGTGACCATTGCTTCTGAAACCAAATTGTTAGTACTTCCACCATCAATGATCACATCACAACACTTATGTTCACATTTGCACCTTGTATGAAATAAGCTCCTTCTTTGATCAGGTCCATTCTCACCACTCAGTAGGACTCTTCTATTAACTAAGACTTCTCCTCTTTCAACATCTTCAGAATGTGATGATTTGGCATCTTCATCAACATGCACAACTCTGGCCTGGCCTTCTATTCTTTGATCTATCCTTCTTTGGCACTGGGTACATTCAAATTCCCTTTGCCCTTCTTCTCTATAGTGAAAAAATTTCCCATGGAAGCCTCCTCCTCCAGATCCTTGTCCTCTGCCTCTTCCTCTCTAATCTCTATTATTCTGATCATGGAAATGATTAGAATTGTTTCTCCTTTGCATTTGACTACTACTTCTAGCCTCATCCTTGTTCTTCTAATCATCATTATGGCCACCATAAGATCATTCTCTAGATATTCCACCATGACCTCTTCTACTATTCTTGTTGTCAAATTTCTTGCTCAGTTTCTCCTTAACTCTTAGGGAAAACTAGTATGCCTCCTCAATACTATTCATCTGAACTAGACTCAGTTCATCCTAAATGCTTGGCCTTAACCCATTAAGATAGTGAGAAACTTTCTCCTTATTAGCTTCTGCATGGTCAGTTCTAATGACAACTCAACAGAACTCGTGTATACTCTTGAATAGATTTTCCTGCTTGCTTCATTCCTTGCATTTTCTTCAATAGATTAAGCTCACAATCCATAGGAATGAATTGTCACTTCAATTTAGCTATCATCTGAACCTATTTGGTAATTTTTTCCTTTCCCTTTCTATTTCACTCCAATTGAACCTCCTGCCACCAAATCTTTGAATGTCCCTTCAATTTTTCCTTCGACAACTTGACCCTATCAAGATCATCAATATCTTCATACTCAAAGTGCTCCTCCAATTCATTTATCCAATTGATTAGCTCCTCTAGATTAAGATTTCCCAAAAATGTGAGAAGTTCAATCTTAGGTCTTTTTCCAATCTTGGAGATGGCCCTAAAAAGTCTTTCTTCCTATGGGTTTAAAATTGCCTCTGCTTCAGCATTTTCTTCTACTTCATCTTCATCCTCGCTTTCATCTCTTATAGGAAGATTTATTCCTTTGCACATTTATTCTTCCAATGCTTGCATTTTTCTTTGGAGGGCTCAAAAACTCTCAAGTGTAACACCTACAAATCTTCTACCATGCTCTTTGTGGAGGCATTTTTCATGCTTCTATTGAAACCCTAGTGAAAACTGCCTCACAATCGATGATCTGTCTACACACTCAGCCCAAACCACAATCCTGGTGTGAACTACGTTATAGTCGGTGATTTGTCCACACACTCAAGAACTCTAGCTCTAATACTACTTGATGAAGGGTGCTCCCCTTAATACCATAAACCATAACAAAACAAAGAAACAATAGCAAATGTGAGAACAAAAACATGGACTTATTATTTGCATCGCAAATGTCAAATTACAAAATTCACAAGTACAATATGCTAACCCACATGGGCACCTTCATGACAGTAATCTTCAAGACAAATTGTGAACTATCACCTTGAGTTGTCCTAGAAAATGTTTGAGCTTTTCTTGAATAGCCAATTTTATGTTGCTCGTGAAGGTTCTAGACATTGAAAATTAATACCTAGGGTTAACAGACCCTAACAATACATATAGATTTGGCCAAATGCATCTTTGACAATTATTTTAGATATTTTGGGTAGTCCAACTTCGGAAGGCCATAACTCACGAACAGTTGCTCCGATTGGCTACTATAACCACGTTTCAAAAATGCCTAATCTTGATCTACAAGCTCAGAAGTTAAGTTTTCAGACCTCATCCAGGCACTCTAAGGCCTCCAATGATGAGCTTGAAGATTTTTCTACAAATTTTCCACCGAAAATTTGCAATAACTTCTCTAATACTTATGCTTGAGCAATGATATTTTTAATGGTAGGCTTATATCTCTAAAATGAACCTTCATGTAGAAAATGAGAATATTCTAAGCTCATATGACAAACTTTGATTAACATATCAAGTTCCCATAAATAGTAACCACCCTATCTACTAGTCCTTATTATAATAGAAAAGACTAAAAAGAAAATATTTTTGGGTGATGCAAGATTTCTCTTACACCCAAAATGCTCCTACATCACCCTCTTTCTCCCTCCCCCCCTCCCTCCCTCCTAACCCTAAACCCTTATCTATTTAACTCCTAACCCCTAACATATCTCTCTCTTTGTTTCATAAACTCCTAATATCTCTCTAAACCCCCTAGATCTCTTTTTGTCCTAGTTCTACATAACCCAGTTGAGTTTTATAAAACTCAATTGGTTTAAGAGATCATATGGGCATCGTAGTGAGGACTTAATAACATGATGGACTTATGAATAACTCAATCAGGTTATTAAAAAATATTACTATATAAACAAGATAATGACTATTAGACTATTTCATTATGCCCCACGAGGTCCTAATGTTGTATGACCTTTTTTTTGCTACATGTCTGCATATATTTAGTTTTTCTTTCTTCAAAATGATTGATTTGGTTGATACTCGTGTGTCCATGTTATTTAATGTTTGTATATTCTCATTCAACATAAAATAATGATGAAAATTTATGATTTTTTTGTATTTGGTTGTGTATTTTTTCATGTTAATGTTTGTAGGGAAATATGGATCTACAATGGGAAAGAACAAGAGAGGAACTATTGAAAAATGAGAGGCAACAAAGGCACAAACAAGGCAGAATATGAGGAGATTATGTGAAGGTACATCATCAAATGAACAAAATGTAAGTGATGAAAATATAAAATTCAAATTGACATGATCAATGCATCTAATATAGAAAATGAAAATCATGAGTATGCACCAATTAATATTGATGTTTTTGATTAAGTAAAACATGTTTTTTACAGGGGTTCCAGAAACCCACCAATTAACAATATAATAGTTCAGGGCTAGCAACTACACAATAGAAAAATAATAGGCCAAGCCAAGCCAACAAACGAAAGAAAAAACAAAAAGGCCAAAAGCTAGGAAAATAGCAAAAACTAGGAAGAGCGATCAAGGAATGAGATCTTTAGCCAACTCCTTTTTCTTTAACTCCATCTCTTCCTTGGCCTTTGCCTCATCAGTATTTGAGTGATTGTTTTCTTTAGAAGCTATCTCATCCCTCTTTCTCTTTTCAACTCTATACTTTTTGCTCTGGCTCTCCTCCTACAAGGATTCCTCCTCCTCAGTCACCCTAGTCCCGTTTATCTCATTTTCCTCCTTACCATTTTTATTCTCCTCCATCATCCCATGTGGCTAAATGATGTTATCATTTAGACCTTTTATATGTTAAGGCTCTAGTTAGTCATGTTGTGAAGCATAGTCTCCATCCTTTCCACTCTTTTTTCAAACTTTGAAACCCTAGCTTTCAATTTTCCAATTTAACCAATTGATATTGATGTTACAAATGTACCTAATTATACAAAAAAAAATGTTCAAAATACCCCAATTTAAATGATTATGAAAAATACACCTACTTCATCTAATGCACCTAATGTGGCATCTCAAGTTGACATGATGAATGCAAGTAATGAAAATATTCAGCATGCACTTACATCTATTGGAAATCTGATTGAAAAGATCATTGTTGAAGAACAAAGGAGATTGATTGCAAAGAGGGAGATAATTGATGAAGAATATTTTCAATCATTGTTTTGTCACTAATGTCAAACTTTCTATTTTCTGGAATGATAATTGCTTATAAGATCCAAGCACTATCACTTAGTTGATTGATGAAGAGGATTTAATCAATAAGACATAACAAAAGTACCAAAGGGAAAAGGTTGAGTTATGGTTTTGTAATGAATTACAAAGGATTAGTTAAGACAATGGTAAAATGATGTATTGATAATATATTTGAAGATACAGAGGTTGGTCACACTTAGAAACTTTGGAAGCATAAGTTGTAACAAGGTTTTCTACAAAGCTTAACTAAGTTCATTAGTGAGTGCCAAGCAAGCTAGTTCGAGCCCAACAGATTTTCTATTAGTACCGAGAAAATGAAAAATCTAGTGTGTGTCAAGTGATACAGAAGGAGCTGAGTGTGTTTAGGTGTCGAACAAAGTAGGTTCAAAGTATTAGAAAAACTTAGTGGATGCCAAGGGAATCCATAGTAGGAGCCAAGCATTAGTAAAATGCAGTTGGTGCCGAGTAACACAATATGTGTTGAGCATTAGAATTTCAATAATGTTGAGCTATTGTATTATTTGAAAAGTCAAAGATTTGCTAGATCTAAGATAACAAGTTTGTTACCTTGAATTTTGTGAACCAAATAGAAGATAAGGATGATCAGCTAGAGGCACGAAATTTTAGATAAAGCATTTTTAGGCAAATTCAAGAGGATTCTTCATAATGCTTCTAGAAGGAACAAGATATGGGTTAGATTCAATGAATCATACCTAGTCCATTGGAACTAAAATTAAAGGAGGGAAGAATTGAGCAGGAAAAGTATTTTCCAAACTTCTATTTAAGAAGTCACAGGCCAAGAAGTTAGACTAGTTGGGGTGCCAAAATGCAAAGTTGTTGAAGGATATCAAGGAGAAGGTATTAAGAAGGAAGAACAAGGCACGAAGACTCTACTTTGATAAAGTGGTCATATATGAGATTGCATTAGTATATTAAGCATGAAGACTCGAGTAGATGAAGCTTGAAAGGAGGACAAGCTATCAAAGCTGTAGAGACTGAAAGCCAGGCAATGTTATGAGCTGAACTGTAATCCAAAATCTGCAAGATAAGTTGTGAGTTGTATCAAGTCAAAAGCCCTTGTTGTTATTCTCTAAACAATTGTGTCAACTAGGGTAAAATCCTATGGACTTAGGTTGGTTTAACATTCATTTGTAAATCCTTTAACAGGGTGGCATTCCAGGTGAATGTTCTAAAGTCCTCTAACGAGGCCCACTTCTAATAGGGTGGTTAAATCCTCTAATCAGGTCAAATTTAATAGTGTGTTGTAGCCCTTAACAGGGTAGACCTTTCACAAGGCATCACTTCAAAAGAGTGAGCATTGAGTAGTATGTTATTTGGTAGTTTTTTCCCAATTGGGTTTCCACATAAATCACTATGTTATGTGTTGATCTTTCATGTGTTATGTTTACATGTTGATTTACAGTAACTTGCTAAGTAGAAAAAGTTTAAGCTTGGATGAATGAATAGTTTAATAGGCTCACTTTACTTGATGAAAAAGTTTTAATTAGACATTTGGACCTTGACTAATTGATTCACCCCCCTCTCAATTATTCTAAAGCATTTCTAACAATTGGTATTAGAGCCATCTATTGATTTTATTCAAAGGTACTAGAAGTAGAAAGATCAAGATGTACAAGAAAGAAACTCTCAAGCTTAACAAAGACAATGGAAAAGGTTGATGAAGCTACATCTTGGATCAATAAGTGATCATGCACAAACCTCAATTGAAGTAGAACATGTTGATCCACCTGTACCTACTGTAGAAGATATGGAGAAAAAGAAGGAGCATAATTAGGCAATGCTAGAGATTGCCTATGCCCTCAACTATGTTGAATTTGATGACATCAAAGGATGTGGAAATCCTTGACTAATATCTATGGAGGAGATCAAAATATTCAGAGATCAAAAAGAGAAAGCCTTAGAGGAAAGTTTGATGACATGAAAATGGAGGAAGGTGAGAATGCTACTCAATATGCCTCTAGAATGAAAGAAGTGGTAAGTATAATAAGAAGTGTGGGAGGTCATTTGGAAGATGACATTGTCAATAGAAAATACCTAAGAACCTTGCTCCCCATTTATGCTATTAGAATTTCAGCCATCCAAGAGTTAAGATGTGTCTCAAGAAATTAGTTAACCTTTGAAGGGATAGTAGAGAGACTTACTACATTTGAAGTGTCCAATTTTGATAACTATAGACTTGAGAATCTTGAATCTGCTTTCAAGGCCAAGCTATCATTGAAAGATACTAAGAAGGTGAAACCAAAGAAGAAGAATAAGAAGAATTGGGTAAAATATGTATCCAATGATAGTAGCACAGATGAAGAAGATGTAGAACAATTGAAAGCACTATTGGTTAGAAGATTTCGTAGCGGAATAGGTAAATTCAAAGGTAAGCTTCTTATCATTTGTTTTAATTGCAATGAAGTAGGACATATTGCTGCAAGATGTACAGAAAAGAAGAATTACATAGAAGGCAATAAGAACAAGAATAGAAGAGAAGATGATAGCAGAGATTACAAAGAGAAAGGAAGAAAGTGCTGCATTGTTGAAGAAGGGGACTCTAATGAAAATGATGATGAGGCAGTCTATGTAGCCATAAAGGATGAATCAGATGAAGATGAAACAACAACACTGGTAACCTATGTGAACAAAAATGACAAGTGGATCATAGATAGTGGATGCTCACATCACATGACAGGAGACAAAAGTAAGTTTATTACCTTTACTTAGTATAATGGAAATAGCATTAGATTTGAAAATGATGTTCCATGCCAAATCAAAGGAAAAGGTTATATTAAACTTATAGAGAAAATTTCATGTGATAATGCATACTATGTTGAAGGATTGAACTAAAATCTATTGAGCGTATTAGAGTTAGGAAATATAGGTTGCAAAGTAGAATTCTGAAAAAAACTACCAAAATCTATGACACTGAAGGAAATCTGATAGGAAAAGGTGAACAAACTAGGAGTAACTTGTTTTACCTAGATATGGAAGATGCAACCTGTCTTATTGTAAAATTTGATGATTTGTGGCTATGGCATAAAAGGTTATGTCATGTTAACTTTGATAATCTAATTAGCATCATCAAAAAGAAGAAAGTTAGAGGTTTTCCTAAGTTGAAGAAGCCTAAAAATACAATGTGCAAACAATGTCAATTAGGAAAGATGACTAAGTCAAGTTTCAAAAGTAAAGTCTACATTTCCAAAGAAGTACTAGAGCTAGTCCATATAGACTTATGTGGTCCAATATAAGTACAAAGCTACCAAGGAGATAGATACATAATGGTTTTTTGTGGATGATTACTCTAGGATGATGACTATCATGTTTTTAAAGAAAAAATTTGATGCATTTCAAATGTTTAAGTGGTATATGGCCAGGGTTGAGAAGGAAATAGGAAAGAGTCTGAAGTGCTTGAGATCAAATAGAGGAGGAGAGTTTGCGTCAAAAGAATTTGAGACATTTTGTAATGACAAAGGAATCAAGGGACAAACATATGCACCAAGAACTCCCCCTTAGAATGGGATTGCAAAGAGAAGGAATAGATCAGTGATAGACTATGCTAGAACATTAATGATGGAGAAAAATGTTGCTCTAAAGTACTAGAGAGAAGCTATAAATACTATCATTTACACTCTGAATTGAGTTCAAGTCAAGAAAGGTACAAATGCAACACCTTCTAAATTATGGTATGGTCACTCACCCAATGTAAAACATTTCAAAGTATTTGGTTGTAAATGTTATATTCCTAAAGATACTAGAAATGGCAAATTTGATGCAAAGAGTGATGAAGGCATATTCCTTGGATACTCCACTAGAAGCAAAGCATATCAATGTATGAATACTAACATAAACAAGATTGTGGAGAGTGCAAATGTAAATTTTGATGAGTATGCAAAAGTTCAAGTTGATGAATCCAAGAATGATGAGTCAGCTGAAGTGAATCAAACAATGTATAGATCAATAATTGGAAAGTTGCAATATGTTGTGCATAGTAGACCAGACATTGCATTAGATGTTGGAACAGTGGCAAGATTTTTTGCTAACCCAAGAGAAAATCATCTGATGGTAGTAAAGAGAATACTGAGGCACCTAAAGGGAATAGATGACTTTGGCTTATATTATAAGAGGAGTGAAAATTTTGAGCTGAAAGCCTACACTGATGCAGACTAGGGAGGTAATATTGATGATAGAAAGAGAACCAGTGGAGGAGCACTTTTCTTAGGTAAAAGATTGGTTATTTCGACCAACAAAAAGAAAATTTGTACCTCATAGTCCACAGTAGAAGCTAAATATGTTGTTTCTACTATCAATTGTACCAAAATTATTTGGATCAAACATCTGCTACAAGGTATGAAAGAAGAGCTAATTGAACCTATGATACTCTATTGCGATAACACAAGTTCCATCAACATATCAAAGAATCTTGTGATGCATGCCAAAACAAAGCATATGCAATTAAGTATCACTATGTAAGAGAATTGGTGGAAGACAAGAAAGTAAGAATGGAATATGTTAGCTCAAAGGAATAGATTGCAGACATCTTTACAAAAGCACTACCTAAAGATATTTTTGAGTATCTTAGAGGTAAGTTAGGGGTGATACCCCTAGCCAAGGTTACTTACAAAAAAGCAAGACTACCCTGCATCAAATGAGTTGATTATTGGAATATTAAAAATTGATGCAGAGGATATTTACTTTAGGATCATGCCTAAAGTAATCAAAGTGCTGAAGTTCCAAATCAATCACAAGCAAGGTGACAAAGGGAAAAAATTGGAATACTAGCAAATGCCATACTTGCATGTTAAGATCTGAGATAATATTTGGCATTGTTGTCAAAGAGGGAGAAATAGCAGAAACTAATCAAATCTACAGGATTAAATGAACAAAGGGAGAAGTAGCTGATACCTAAATAGTAGAAAATGATTAATGCAAGCAAAGGGAGAAATAATGTAAGAGGGAGTCAGGAGCAGCACAAGAACAAAGTGAATAGTGGTAAGCCACAGAAAAGAGAAATAAAAAGAATGTTTTGGAAGAATAGTAGAAAATAAACAAAAAGGAAATAGTAGCTCAAAAGGAAAAATAGAGCAATAGCAGAACAAAAAGGAAGAAGAGAGTTTATCAGCAAAAGAATTCAGAGGGAGTCATAAGCTAGTTTATGTTGCTGATAAAATGAATAGTTTTGAATAAAGTTTTCTTTTTGGCATTTGATTTATTGTTTTAACCTAGTTAGAAATTTGATAATTTGGTTGATCAGTTCGGTTTGCCATCAATGCCAAAGAGGGAGATTGTTGAAAATTTGATTGAAAAGATCATTGTTGAAGAACAAGGAAGATTGATTGCAAAAAGGGAGATTGTTAATGAAGAATGTTTTCAATCATTGTTTTATCACTGATGTCAAACCTATTGTTTGTTGGAATGACAATTTCTTATAAGATCCAAGTATTATCACTTAGTTGATTGACGAAGAGGATTTAATCAACAAGATGTAACAAAAGTACCAAAGGGGAGTAATGAAGTACAAAGGATTAGTTAAGACAATGGTAAAATGATGTATTGATAATATACTTGAAGATATAGAGGTTGGTCACACTTAGAAACTTTAAAAGCATAAGTTGCAACAAGGTTGTCTACAAATCTTAACTAAGTTCATTAGTGAGTGTCAAGCAAGCTAGTTCGAGTTGAGCAAATTTTTAGTTAGTGCCGAGAAAATGAAAAATCTAGTGTGTGCCAAGTGATACAGAAGGAGCCAAGCATGTTCAAGTGTTGAGAAAAGTAACAAGTGTCGAGCATCAGAAAAACTTAGTGGATGTTGAGTGAATCCACAATAGGTGATGAGCATCAATAAAATGTAGTTGGTGCTGAGTAACACAGTATATGATGAACACTAGAATTTTAATAATGTCAAGCTACTGCATTATTTGAAAAGTCAAAGATTTTCCATATCTAAGCTAACAAGTTTGTTACCTTGAATTTTTTGAACTAGATGGAAGATAAGGATGATGAGTTGGAGGCACAAAATTTTATGTAAGAAATGATAAGATAGAGCAAGGAATGAGAAACAATCCAAGTTAAGTTTGAAACAATGTTACCATGAGATAAGAAAAATCCAAGAGCATACACCAAGAGTTCAACAATGGAGACAAAGATTTATAAGGGGAAAGAAAAGAAAACCCCTTGTGAGTATTATGAATGAAGGCAAATGCCTAAAGAAGAGAGAGAGTGTGTATTGGAGCAAAATAGCTCAATACAATAACATCAAATTGATGTGTAGAGAAGAAAGAAAGAGGAGCATCTCTTTTAAAGAGATGAGAAAGGAGTTGCATGTGTTCACATGTGTAACTCCCATTTCTATGAATGCCACATTCATAATAGGTGTGTGCAAAGTGTCAAGATCCTCTTAAGGAGGATAAACTAAATTCCTTAATAAAGGAATTATAAAAATGAGTTGTCCTCACATGTGGAATAAAGGAAAAATAATGACATGTCCTCCACATGTGTACAATAGGACAAACTAAATTTAGGGATCCTTGGAATATCCCAATTAAATACATCCAAGGGAAGATTAACCTTTCTAACATTTTAGATAAACCATTTTTAGGCAAATTCAAGAGGATTCTTCATGATGTTTCTAGAAGGAACAAGATATGGGTTAGATTCAATGAGTCCTACCTAATCCATTCGAACTAAAATTAAAGGAGGGAAGAATCAAGCAGAAAAAGTATTTTCCAAACTTTTATTTAAGGAGTCATAGGCCAAGAATTTAGAGTAGCTGGGGTGCAAAAATGCAAAGTTGTTGAAGGATATCAAGGAGAAGGTATTAAGAAGGAAGAACAGGGCATAGAGACTGTGCTTCAATAAAGTGGTCATATATGAGATTGCACTAGTATATCGAGCATGAAGACTCAAGGAGATGAAGATTGAAAGGAGGACAAGTTGTCAGAGCTATAGAGACCATAATGGGAAATGAAATGAAATGAAATGCAATGCAATGGGAAATGAAATGGCATAATCTTGTATAATAATCAAAGCAGGTAAATCATTAAGGATAAGCAGAAAAAATGTTAGTCAAAGTCTTAGCAAGGAGAGAAAATTGAGGATCCTAACAATACTTCTTTTTGGTCATCCCAAGGTAGACTCCCATGTAAGCATAAGGTTATTGTTGACACACTAAGTGTTGGTCTCATATTGGTTTTGACAATTGAGTGTCAACACACTTAACCAATTCTCAAAATGATGTCAAGTATAATATAGATGACGAGCTATAGTGTGTGCCATGCTAGAGATTCAACAAGTGCCAAGTAAACTTTAGGTGCCAAGCAAGTATCAAGTGTTTAGTGATAAGTGATGCTAACTCACTATAGATGTCGAGCAGAGTATTGATGTTGAGCTAAAAAAAATTACTATAGATGCTAAATGAGATAGAATTCCTTTGTGTCAAGCATCAACAATTAATAAGTGTCAAGTAATAGAGAACCAGCATATGAGTTTGTGCCTTTGCAATCTCAGATGTAAACCATTTTTGAGCCAACTCAGGATGAATCTCAAAGGATCTTGAAGATAAGATCGAATCTTTTACATTCCCTATGTAATCAACATGCAGCCAATAAGAAAAATGGAGAAAGCATGCAACCAATAAGAAAAGTGAAAGAATTGAGCAAGAAAAGAAGAATGAATTTTGATCATAGATTCATACCTAACCCTAAGTATTTGAATCCTTTAAAAGAAGGACAAAACCCCATTATTTGTGAATGAGTGAGAGTTTATGGGAGAATGCTAGTGAATTACATAGGGGCTTAAAGACTTAAAGAAAAGGAAGTACATCATTGCAAAATCTAGTTAGTTAGAACAGAGTATCAGCATTTTGAGCAGAGACATAACAGATTAGGAAGGATTAGATCAGATTGCATAGAACAAGGATTTGGAATCAACAAATGAAGATTGCAAGTCATTAGGTCAAGACTTTCTAATAGTCTCTAGTCATTGCATTAGGAATGAAAATCCTATGATGATAGGTTGGTCTAACAGCCATGTTGTAAGCCTTTCAAAAAGGTACTAAATCCTCTAATAGGGTAACATTCCAAGTGAGTGTTTGTAAATCCTTTAACTAGATCACTTTTAATAGGGTGCAAAGTCTTTAATAGGATATGCCTTTCACAGGGTAGACAATTGGAAGTAGTCAAACTTTGTAACTTTAAATAGTTACATATTGTTGTAGAGATAATTTGTCGGTGTGATCCCCACCCCAGTTTTACCTTCTCATTTTGGAGGACTTCTGGGTTACCAAAATCTTGTGTTATCTATTTTCATGCATGTCTTTATTTTTCATGTTAAGTAGATATGTTAGATGCATGTGAATGATCTTAGATAAAAAAAATTTAAAATGTTAAAGTTAGTTACTTTTGATTCACCCCCACTCTCAGAAGTAAACCTTCCCTCTTGGAAATTCCAATAATTGGTATCAGAGCCAAGTTCTCACAAGGAGGAGCCTTATAGCTTGGAGAAAAGATCTGGAAATGGAAGTCTACAAACTTGGGAAGGTCATAGAAAACCAAATGATTGATATACAACTTGCTCTACATACTTTGGAAGAAGCCAAAGAAGAACTAAGAAAATCGTTTAAGAGAAGATGAGATATTGTCATAGCTGAGAATGATAGACAATACAAGGAGATTGACACCTCAAAATTGTTTACAAATGGAAATTCCAAAGATTTTGATGCAACAATAGCACATCTAATGGAGAAGAATAGAGCTTAAGCAGAAGAAATCAAAACTCTCAAGATTGAGCAAGAATCACAAGTCATGAAGCTTTGTGAAGTAACTAAACAGAAGAAAAGAGCCATTGAAGATAAGGCTATGCTAGAAGATGAAAAGAGAAACCTTGCCAACATATAGGAAGAAAATTCAATTGAACTTGCAAGAATTTCAAACATGCAGCTAGACACCCTAAGTCAAATGATGAATGCACATCATGAACTAAATGTCAAAGATATTGAGATCTCCACACTGAAGATGCAAAATGAACAACTACAAAATGAACTGAAAAGAGAAAAGGAAATTGCAGAGAGCTTCAATAAGCCTAATGAGGCCATTAAGTACTTTGAATAGCTATTAAAATCATCAAGACCAAAAATGATACTTCAGGACTAGGATACACTAGCACTGAAAAGGAGAGTCATCCAAGACTGCAGAAGAAAGAAGTAATAAAGGTAAGAACACTAAACTTACTTGTAATTTTTGTGGTAGAAAGGGACATACATCTAATGTGTATAGGAGCAAGAATGTCCATCAGCATGACAAACCTAAGAATGTGGGTCACTATCACAAGTGCAACAAGCAAGGACATCAAGCACATGACTGTAGGAATAGGACTATTAGAACACCAAGATTTGAAGGTCACTGCTACTACTACAAGAAGTATGGACATAAAGCTTTTGAATGTAGGTCAAAGCCTATGTGGACACCTAATCAGGAAACAAGGGAAAATAATCATGGATATCACTACAATTGGGACTACAACACCAGGTATAGCTGTCATTACTGTCAGGAATATGGACACATTCCTGAAAATTACATAAGAACACATTTTAGTGGAAATTACAATAGATGTTTTAGCCAGACTACATGCTTCAATTGTTTAAAGACTAGACATATTAGTAGGAATTGCCCAACAAGGTCAAAGGCACCCAACTCAGAGATTAGCAAACGAAAAGAGAAGGTAGATGTTGAACACATCAGAGGAGAAATGAATAAGACATGGAAGAAGAAAGATGGAAGCAACACATCAAATAAAGGGATCACTTCACTTAAAAGGTCAAGTGGTCACACTTCATCCAACTCAGCACAAGAAGGCATGTGAAACCAATATACAAAGCTTTATCATACAATCAATTCCAAGATAAGTAAGTAATGAAAAGAAGAGATCAGCATGAATAGAGATGCAAAGTTAAAACTTCAAGATTTCACCAGCGTTTTCGAACAAGAAAAGTTTCCTTCAGATGCCGAGTAAAATTCCAATACATGTCGAGTTGATTGTATAGTCTAGTTATAGCCAAGTTGGTAGTGGATGCTGAGTGAAGAGAAATTTTAGTTGAAGCTGAGTGAGGGATACTTCAGTGGATGCCAAGTGGTGGAAATACAATGGAAGTCGAGTAATGTAGAAATGCCTAAGAACCTAAGTGGACAATTGTAAATGCACTAAGCATTAAATGCCATGAAAATAGGGTATATTATCGCATTTTGAACCATTTTCGTTCATCGCAAATGAAGAGCAAAGATGAAAAAGAGTGCAAAATGATTTCAAAGTAGAGAATCTATCATTTGAGCTGATTTCAACAATGATTCAACTTAGTGTTATCAATCTCAAGGTATTTATACTAGTGTCGAGCTATGCAGTTTCACATTTTCTTTGTGTTCAATCCTTAGATCGCACAAATGGCCTCTAGTTCTAGAAAACCACAAGAGAAAGAGTTGTTTGAGGTCCAACTTATGTCAAACAAAGTTAAAAAACTTGATTTCTAACCAATCCCTGAAGTGGCATACAAAAATGACCTAGCCGGAGCCCTATCTACTATACCTCCTACGGTAGTTATGGTCTAGGATGTTAGGAGATGTTACAACTTCAAAATTGGAGCCATAGGAGATGGAGATAAGGGAATCTTATGAAAAGTTGTGTAAAAATGGAGTCTTGAAAGAAGAATACCAGATCGTTGAGAGGACGGGTTTGACTTGTGCCCTAGAATTCTCCACTATTTTCAAAATGTAATGGATTAGAATTGTGCTTACTAGGATTCATGATGGAAGTTTGTGGCTAGAAGATGGTCCAGTGAAAATAACAAAAAGGATTGTACATAGAGTAATAGGGTATCCAACCCTAGATTGACCAAAAACCCTTAGAAGTGATTCTAAGGAAGCAATTTAGAAAAATAAAGGAGCCAAATGGAACAAGAGAGGAATGACTGTAGATACTATCCAAGACCCTCTTTTTGACTTTGTTGTTAGGGTTATTTCACACAAGTTTTATCAATCCAGTAGACTTAATAGTGTACCCTACATTGCAGTGGATGTTGGTTACAAACTAGTGAAAAAGGATCATACTTATGATCTTGCAGAATTACAATTGCAACAAATCAATGAGAACTTAGTAGCAATAAGGAGAACCAAGCGAGCATAGTGCAAATTTTGTGCAATTTTGATTTGCATATTTTTCTATGTAAAAAATATACTGAACAAATGGGAGCTAATTTTGAAACACTCATGACCAGCTATTTTGAAGATTTCAAGAAGACCATGAAACAAAGATTAAGGATACCAGTTTCATTTTTAGAACAACATGTGAATGATGTATGTTTTCTGGTAGATATTGATTATACTTACATACAAGCAGTCATACCAAGAGTTGGATGGTTAAGACCACTTGGATATGAGATAAATATAGATGAGGCATCTGCAGCCATAAATGTATTATTAGTAGAAGAAGTAGACAAAAGTGCACCACATTTTGGGACTTTTGATGTGGTAAGATCAAAGGTGGACATGGAGTTGAAGACTGCCTCCACACTAAAGAAAAAGGACAAACTAGTTAAGAAGTTAAAGGCAAATTTTGGTGAGGGCACTGCTAAAGAAGAAGAAGATGAAGAAGATAAAGATGATGAAGATGAACAAGGTTAAAAACCATTGGCACTGACCCAAGGCATGGGTGAGGATGTAGAAGAAGAAGAAGGTGTTGAGCAGGAAGCACCTAGGTTGAACCTAAGAAAAGAAAGGCACAAAAATAGCCTACTACACAGCCTAAGGGAAGAAGAAAGCAACTAGCCCGAGCTTAACCAAGCCTACTACAAGGACAGACACAAGGGCAACAAAAAAAATGGCTAAGGAACAAAAAAAGAAAAAAGCTACAAAGCAAGGAGGGCCTACAGAAAAGAAAAGAAGAAAATATGTTGCACTCCCACAGTCAAATGAAGAGAAGACAAAATCTGACAATGATCAATTCAGAGTGGTAAGGCATTCCACCAAATCTAATTTGGAAAAAGTTTGTGATAAAATTAGGGCTAATGCAGATTTAACTAGTTTAAATACCATTAATTTTAATAAGTTGAGTAGAGAAGAACACAACATAGTGGAAGAGTCTATCTACACTATGATGGCCAAGTTCAAGATTACTCCACTTGAACTTGACAATTCTATTTCCAATGAGCTAAGATCCATTGTAGAAAATAAATGGCATTACTACCTAAATATGGAGAAGGAAATAAGGGAGTCAACATTGGCTCATGTGATGCTTGACCTAACTATAGTAAGAAACATGGGAGAAAATTTTCACCCAGATATAGAGACTTCAACATTTTATAAAATAATTTTGAGGATTTTGTCAAGAAATCCACATAAATGTGGAAATTGATTTATGGATTGACTACTATCAAGGAAGGTCAAGAAGATCCCTTTGAGGGAAGGAATAATGGTGAAAAGGAAGAAGAAAATGAAAAGGAAGAAGGAGAGAAAGAAAAGGAAGAAGTAGAGAAAGAGAATGAAGAGGTAACAATGGAGAAGGAAACAAAGAAAGGTGATGAGGCAACAACTGAAGAGTAGCAACAGGAATAAAGTGTTTAAGACACCCAATTGCCACCACCTAGTCCTCCACATGCACCACCTACATCTGTAGAAAAATTAATTGTGAAAGATGTTCCTGACACCTCAGGTCAAAACATCAATCCATTAACTGCAGAGGATCTCAAAAAGATCCTTCACCAAATAACATTCCAATCACAGTTATGCACAAATCCTATTTTGGTGAGTGTATAAGAGTTACAAAAGGTTGTAGCTGAAATAACTAAGGAGAAGGTGAACACATAAGAACCACCTTCACAACCTCCTACAACTACTAGTGATCAACCAAAAGAGCAAGCATCACAAGACACAATTGCCAAGGTTGATACTGTAGTTACAGTAACTATCAAGAAGCAAGATAAGGAGAAAATAGGATAGAAAGATACCACTAATCCTACAGCACAAAGCCAAGGTGCACCTCCTCAAATCATTATAATTGATCAAGGTAGAAGTTAAGAAGATAAGGAAGAGGAGAAAACCCACAAAGAGAGAGAACAAGAGGCAATATAGACTCTAGTAAATTTGTCTACCTTAGGGACTCCTACCAAGCAACTAAGCACTAATGCAATACCATTGCAAATATTAGCACCAAGCTCGAGCCCCACCAAGGTAGCAAGGGTACTTCATTATGAAGACCCTAAACTTGATGAAGAAATAGTCATACCAAGTTATGACTATGAGACAATGAACCTAGCATAGATAAATGAAGTGCAAGAGGTACTATAAAGGAAAAAGAAGTAGGAGATACTCAAAAATGAGTATAGATAAAAGAAAGCATTAGTAGAAATAAAAGACATCTTCCTTGATGCCTTTAGCTTGCTAGTACTTGATGACACAAAGCCCATCATGGAGAAACTATCCAACATAGTGGACTAGGTACAAAATGAAGACCTTGATACTAATGTTAAATTACTAGAATGGTCTAAAAAGAAATTTCAAATGAAGGTTAATGAGAAGATATCTAGTGAGATTGCACTATCACAAGTGGAACTAGTTAAGAAGGTAGAAAAGGTGAAAACAATACTTGAGAACATATTCTCATTGTACTCCAAACTATGTGACTCTTCATATTTCACACAAGAGACTAGCTAGAGAATATTGAGCTTGGAGAGGAACCTTAAGATATCTAGCACATAGCTACCTAAGGATCCAACTCAAAGTGAGAAGCATTTTTCCACAATGCTTCACACTCAGAAGGAGTTAACTATATTAATAGTAAAAGAGGCTAATGTTAAGGCCAAGCTAATACAAATTCAATCTACAACCACCCCGCATCTGGAAGTATTACATAAAGAGATGGCCTATGTAGAAAATGTTTTGAAGAAAGACCCAGGTCTTTCTACATTAGAAGGCCTATTACATCTTGCAGCAGAGACAACCATCTACCTCAAAGCACTGGAAATAGCATTAGACAATTGGGATGCTTCTCTCAAGATAATAATGGAGGTAAATAAAACATTTTTGGCTAAATATTCCATTCATTCTTAGGACCCTTTGACATAAGTGTCAAAAAGGGGGAGATATTCATGTAAGGGGTAGATATAATAAAGATAGGAGATAATAAGAATGGATGTGTAGATAAAGGGAGTAATACTTTTTTTTTTGGGAGATAATAAAAGAGACCCAAAGGAGAAAGAATACCCAAAGGGGGAGATATTCAAATTTTGAGTTTTGAGGAGAGATAAGGAAATAAAGCCAAAAGGATAACAAAAATTGCAAGGAGATGTGATAGGGGGAGCTGAAATAAAGGGAAAGTACCAACGAAATAGAGTAGACAGAAACAAGGAAAAGAGTACCAGACACATCAGCATGAGACAAATTCAGCTTAAGGAATTTTGGATACAGAAATGACACATCATCTCAGGGGGAGTTACAAATTTTTAAAGGTATATAATCTTCTACAAAATTTTGAACAAGTTTTGGAAGTTTTGTACATATGCTAAACAAAATGTGAATTATACTCATAGAGACCAGATTTATAATGCTTAGTTAAGTGTTTTTTCCACTCATGTCAAAGGGGGAGATTGTTAGTCTCATATTGGTTTTGACAATTAAGTGTAAACACAATTAACCAATTCTCAAGATGATGCCGAGTATAATACAGATGTCAAGCTATAGTGTGTGTCGAGCTAGAGATTCAACAGGTGTTGAGTAAACTTTAGGTACCAAGCAAGTATCAAGTGTCAAGTGATAGGTGATACCGAGTCACTGTAGGTGCCAAGAAGAGTATTGATGTCGAGCTAAAAAGAATTACTATAGATGTCGAATGAGACAAAATTCCTATACGTGTCAAGAATCCACAATTAGTACGTGTCGAGTAATACAGAACCAGCATATGAGTTTGTGCCTTCACAAACTCAGATGTAAACTATTTTTGAGTCGACTTAGGATGAATCTCAAAGGATCTTGAAGATAAGATCAAATCTTTTGCATTCTCTATGTAATCAGCATGCAGCCAATAAGAAAAATGGAGAAAGCATGCAACCAATAAGAAAAGTGAAAGAATTGAGCGAGAAAAGAAGAATGAATTTTGATCATAGATTCATACCTAACCCTAAGTCTTTGAAGCCTTTAAAAGGAGGACGAAACCCCATTATTCGTGAATAAGTGAGAGTTAATGGGAGAATGCTAGTGAAGTGTAGAGGGGTGTAAAGACTTTTTAAAAAGGAAGAACAACATTGTAGAATCCAGTTGGTTAGAATAGAGCATTAACATTTCAAGCAGAAACATAATAGATCAGGAAGGATCAGATCAGATTGCATAGAACAAGGATCTGGAATAAACAATTGAAGATTGCAAGTCATCAGGTCAAGACTTTCTAATACTCTCTAGCCATTGTATTAGGAATGGAAATCCTATGATGATAGGTTGGTCTACCAACCATGTTGTAAGCCTTTCAACAAGGTGCTAAATCCTTTAATGGGGTAACATTCCAAGTGAGAGTTTGTAAATCCTTTAACCAGGCCACTTTTAATAGGGTGTAAAGTCTTTAATAGGATAGGCCTTTCATAGGACAAACCATTGGAAGTGGTCAAAATTTGTAACCTTAAACAGTTACATATTGTTGCAGTGATAATTTGTGGGTTTCATCCCCACCCCAGTTTTACCTTCTCACTTTGGAGGGTTTCTGGGTTACCAAAATCTTGTGTTATCTATTTTCATGCATGTCTTTATTTTTCATGTTAAGTAGATACGTTAGATGCATGTGAATGATCTTACCTAAAAGGTTAAAGTTAGTTACTTCTAATTCACCCCCTCCCCCCCCTCTCAGAGGTAAACCTTCCCACTTGTAAATTCCAACACTAAGAAAATTAATTGAAAACTTTTGGCATGGAAACAAAAGAGCTTCACCAAATAAAAAAGATGAATTGGAAAAACAAACTGTGAGCTACATGCAAAACATTATTTGGATATGACTCAAACACAATTTTATGAAATGTTTCTTCAAAGATTTCCTCAAATTAAAATCCACCAAAGTTTTTTGAGATGACCAAACCATTCTAGATTAAGATAAATCATACACGCACTACATCTTTTTTAGGGTCATGTTGAGTTTTTTATGCATTATGATGTTTATCATTATATATGTTGTACTTTCTATACTAACGATATACAGGAAGAGTGTGGTTTACAAGCACCTCCTAAGTCACAGAGAGAATTAATGAAAGTGTACTATGTAAATAAGATATAAGACCATGTGTTTGAAATATCTTTTCCCTAGATGTGGCTGTTTTCAAAAGTTTCATAGATGCCTACATCTGGATAGCAAACATGAAATCGATAAGAAACTAATTTCTCTTGGAATGTACAAGTCTATTAGATATGGTGTAAAATATGGAAAAGAATTAAAGAGGTATGAGTTACTAAAAAATGATCTATGAATAGATGATTTTATGATTTTTTTTCAAGAGAAAATAGTTTATGAGTGTACATACGTCATATACAAAGATAGCTAGAGAATATTTGTTGTTAGCCCTTCTAGAATTAGAATATGTTGAGGTAAAAGGATTATAACTTTCACATGTTATTTGGATTAAGTTACAGAGTGTATTTAAAGGAATATATTTGCAAAGAGATCTAAGCTTCATAATTAGAAAGATATATTTGTTAGTGCAAGAATGTAAAAAGATTGAACAATTAAAGGATATTTTGGTAGGATATCTAAGATTATTGCAAGAATATATTAAGAGTTTTGAAGGAGTTTTGACTGAAGATGATAATGTGTGCTAGATTCTAAACTCCTTTCCACCTTCTTACAAAAGCAAGGTAGAAACTATTGAGGAGATTATTCCTATTTCACCTAATTTAAGAAAAAAAACTCTACTCCTAAAGTTGCAAGTTTTGAATGAAGATTAAAATTGGAACAAGAAGAAATAAGAAGAGAAACAACTTTCAGTGTACAAAAAGATAGAGCTAAACTTACAAGGAATGCAAGCACAGGTGGAGATTATGTTAGAGAATGGATGGTCAAACAAGAAGAAGATAAGAATATTTATGAAGGAATTGCATTACTTATGAAAGGGGGACCTAAAGTTAAGAATTTTTTTGCTTGTTGGACTTGCAAAGAATTTGGTCATTTCTCATCACAATGTCCTAAAAGAGAAAATAAAATAAGACCTATGAAGCCTTATAAGTCAAATTACACAATATTGCTTCTATATTGATGAAGATGATGAATTAAATTTGAAGTGACAAATTTCTAAGAAAGTGACGATGAGGATGATGAACTTGGATTTTTTTCTATTAAAGAAGAAAGTCCTAAAAAAGAAGTGAAAGAAGAGATAATAGAACCAAAAGCCTTGGTATCACATGTTGAAAATAAAATGTATGATTGGATTATAGGTAATGACTACTCTCATCATATGAAAAGAGATATAAATAAGTTTTTTGAGTTTAATAGTTATGATGGAGGAATAGTTAGAGTTGGAAACAATGCACCATGTCAGATTAAAGGAAAATGACCTATTACGCTTGATGGAAAAAGTAACAGTGAGGACATTTACTTTGTTGATGGATTGAAATATAATCTTTTGAGTGTTGGAAAACTTGTAGACAAGGGATATCAATTGCAATTCACAAAGAACACTTGTATAATCAAGGATAAAGATGGTAAGTTGATTGGTATTGGTACAAGGACATGACGCAATATTTTTCAATTGAATCCTACTAAGATGACATGTTTCGTAGAAAATTTTTATGGAAATTGGTTATAGCATAATAGATTTTGTCACATTAACTTTGATATCATTGTGAAGATAAGTATTACAGATGCAGTTAGAGATTTTTCTAAAATTGTGAAGTTGTGTAACATGATTTGTAAGGAATGTATGATGGCTAAATAGAAGAAGTTTATTTCCAAGAAAAATATTGTGAAGTTGGAAACTGTACATAAATATTTGAGTAGTCCTACAAGAACAAGGGCATTCTATGGTGAAAGGTACTTTATACTTTTTATTAATGGTTTTACAAGAATGACATGGGTAGCATTTCTTAGAGAAAAGTCTAAAGATTTTGAAGTTCAAGTTATTTAAGAATATAGTAGAGAATGAATCAGGATTCAAGGTTAAGTGCTTAAGATAAGATAGAGAAGGATAATTTGTTTCAAATGAGTTTAACATATTTTGTGAGGATAATAGAATTAAGAGAAAAATTTCAACCCCTAAGACACCACAATAGAATGTGATAGAAGAAAGGAGAAACAACTCAATTGGAGAGACAACTAGAGAAATGATGTTTCACATATATTTTGGAGAGAAGCAATGAACACCACAGTATACATAATGAACATATTATAAATCAGGAAAGGTACTAGTAAGATAGCCTATGAACTTTGATTTGGACATACAATTGCTATGAAATACTGTAGAATCTTTGGAAGTAAGTGTTATATCAAATGAGAAGATGATATTGGTAACTTTGATTTTAGAAGTGATAAAGAATATGTTTCTTAGATATCCATTGAAGAGCAAGGCATATAGATGTATGAATAAGAGATTGAAGACTATTTTTGAAAGTGTAAATGTGAAAGTTGATGAGAAATTTAGAATTTAACAAAGAATACTTGATTATGATTCGGATGACAATACTTATCTGAGGACTAACAATCAGAATGTTGAGCATGGACTCTTTTATGAAACTGACAATAATTTGCAAGCTAAGTGGGTATTTAGAAATAAATGAATAAGTAAGGAAAAGTGGTAAGAAATAAAGAAAGTTTAGTTTGCAAATTTTATTCACAACAAGAAGTAATTGATTTTAAAGAAACATTTTCCCTTGTTTCTAGATTGGAAGAAGTAAGAATGTTTTTGGCATATGTAGCTAACGAGAATTTTAAGGTTTATCATATGGATTTTAAGTCAGCTTCTCTTAATGGAGATCTTGAGGAAGAAGCTTAAACTGAAAAAATGATGGCTTTCCTTTGACAAAAGACAAGGATATGGTTTGTAGATTGAAGAAAGCATTGTATGGATTGAGGCAAGCACCTAGAGATTGGTGTGCGGGATTGGATTAGAATTTGGGATTCAAGAAAGGTAATTCATATAGTGAGATGTACTTGAGGAAGAATGAAGATGGATTAATGATTATCATTGTATTTGTTGATGACATTATTTTCGGAGGAAATGACTAAGCTAGTAAGAAATTTCCAAAAGAAACAAAGAATGAATTTGAAATGACTATGATTAGCAAGATGAAATATTTCTTGGCTTTGCAAATTAATTAGAATGAGGATGGCATTTTCATATCACAAAATAAAAATCTTAAGGATTTGTTGACAAAGTTTGGTTTGGAGAATTGTAAAATAGTTGAGACACCTATGGTTATGGGATGCAAATTATCAAGTAACGATGAATCTCCTAGTGCAGAATAAAAAAGATACAAATCTATGATAGGAGGATTACAATATTTGACTCGTACAAGATCACTTGATATATCTAATGCAGCTCGAATTGTACCAAGATTCCAAGAAGATCTTAAAAAAATACATTTGGAAATAGTAAAGAGGGTATTAAGATATTTTAAAGGCACATCATATTATGGTTTATGGTATGATAGATCACATGAATTTAATTAATGTGCATACATGAATACAAATTGGGTAGGAAATATAGATGACAAGAAAAGTACAAGTGGTGGAGAATTATTTTTGAGGGGAAGATTGGTTTCATAGTTGAGTACAAACTAGAATTGCATTTTGCAATCTACAACATAAGAAAAATCATGCAACAATAATAAATAATTATAATCCAGTTATTTGGATGAAGCAAACATTGCAAGGTATTGGTATTAAGTTTACTAAACCTATTATCATACATTGTGATAACACTAGTACAATTAGTACATTAAAGAATCCAATGTTACATTCAAAGACTAAGAATATTACAATAAAGTATCATTTCTTGAGAGAGAAGTTCATAGGAAAAAAAATCAAATTGGAGTGTGTTAACACAAAGGAATAGATTGTAGATATTTTCGCAAAACCTTTGGCTAAGGATACATTTGATTATTTGAGATGAATGCCTGGGGTTATGCCCCAACCTTCTTCAAAGTAGTTGATGTAGGATTGCATCAATCTAGTATATTTAGAGCATATGTTTACAGTTGGACGGTATTTGGTGATGCTTCCTTGGGGGAGTAGTCACTTTTGGGTAGAGACAGTAAGAACTCTTGAGCATTGTCTAATAGTGTTTTGTGACACTTATTAAACCTTTTCAAATTGTTACAGAAATAAATGATTATATTGGCATATTATCACCTTTTTCATTGATGCCAATGGGGAAGAGTAGAAAAGAAAACCTTTTATTAATGTTTGATTGATATCAATGGGAGAGTATTGATGTCAATGGGGAGTAATACTTTATTCATCTATGGGAGAGTATCATGAATGGGGGAGAGTATCATTGTTGTAGATCGATGTTTAGTATTAATTACATGTTGAATAAGAAAACGTGGAAGAAATATATTTGGTATTCTTGGTTCTATGATATTTTTTCATCATATGTTGCCATAACTGCCAAATGGAGAGATTGTTGGAATGAATTCCTTAGGGATATTGTAAGGAGTATTTTGGAGATATTTGAGTCCTTGTGTGTTGCATTTATGACTTAGTTTTTCATTGACGTCAACATATCATCTTTCTAGATAGTTCAAACATAATAGCAAAGGTAGTTTTGTTTAGTGCAGTTTGTGGTTGTTGAGTTATGTTCAACAACAATAGCATTATGTTATTGGATGTGTATAGATATTAGGTATATTTTCACAAAAAGAGTTATGAATATTTTTGTGAGATATAGTAGATTTTCAGAGGACTTGTTATAGGACAGTTTACCGAAAACCATATGCTATTGTTCATGTTGTACATCTTTTTGGCATGTTAAAATCTTGTTCAATGGGCTTGGATTTTGGTTAGAGACAGGCCAACTATGTTATATAATTGATGAAATTTATAATATAGTGTATGGAACATAATTGTAATATCTTATGATGGTCCTATATTGTTCATTATACATTGAAAAATCCTCAAGGATGACTCAACTAGTTATTAGGACTTGATATAAAGGAAATATGTTTCCTTGGTTGTAAAGGGTTTCATATGCGGTCATATTTTATGTGATGTAATGTTATGCTAGCTTTGGATGAAAATTTTTGAAGGTTAGAGTAGTGATTGATGCTAAGGATAATTGTGGACTTCAAACGATTTATATTGGCAAGATAAATTGTTATTTTAGTCAATTCATTTTCTTGCATTAGTTATCCTAAATTGTTTAGTGAGAACAGTTCTAAAGCAATTTGGACAATGGGTTCAGTTGTCTTCTCCTCATCTTCTAACATGGTTGGAAGCTCCTAATAGGGATTCAAAGTCTCTTTTGGGGAATCATATGTACTGATTGCATTAATTTGCCTCCTAATAGGGTCACATCCTTTCAGGAGGAACTTTCTATATTAGTACATTAACAGGTGGGCATCACTCCCACTAGGGTTTTCCCTCTAATCAAGGGTTTCCCTAGTTAACATATCTTGTGTCACTTTGCATGGTTATCATCTTATCATTTTTATATATTTTGGTTACATGCTTTGATTTTGTTAAAGTTAATACAAGTTGTTTAAAGCATATAGTCGATTCAACCCGCCCTCTCTCAAAACTATATTGGTGGACTTTATATTCTAAAATATATAGGGATTATTATTGCACTAAAATATTACAATAGGCCCCTAGTTTGAATTAGGGCCAAAAGCTTAGGTTACATATCACCCACGACTTATGTTCCCACTATTCAAGGCTTAGATAAGAACAAAATGCCCCAATTAACAAGGAGATGTTAGAGTATGATGCACAACTAATTTTGACATTAGAAAAAAGAAAAAGTCCATAGACTGATAGAATAGGGGTCATGTTGGAAAACAAATGATTGAATTGGAGAAACTAGTAAGGAGTCTACCTAGAAATAAGGGATTACATTGATTTTTGGAGAAATTAAATAACATGGGAATCATATCTAAATTTTTATTTTCATTAAGTATTATATGAAGTCCTATTATGCATTGTAAAATGAAAATACACTAAGGTGGGTATTAAACAATTTTTCTACTCTCTTTTTGAAAAGTTGGTACATGCATTAGAGTTAGTAATAAATTAGATATTGATTCTATAAAGGATACATGGTACAAGAAAAGTATAAATGGTATATATGGGTTATTGGGAATATTATATGTTCTTTGACTTAAACATCACAAACAAAGCTCTTATTCCTAGACTAAAAGTGTTAAATAGTCAAAGTTGACCTACTTTTTCCAAGCCTATTTTTTTTCATTAGTGTGTGATGTTTAAGGATGACATATATATCTAGAAGAGATAGCTTGTATTCAAAGTATACAACAATGATTAGATGTCAAATAGTACTTAAGTATAGAATTTTGATATGATGTATAGTGTGGATTATTTATATAAATGATTACATTAAGCTAGTAGAATTATACTTCCATACTTTTGATTCTAAGTGCATGCAGCCACCCAACTTTTATCTTTCTCTTCTTTCTTTTCTATTTATTTGTAAAATTATATGTAAAACATAAAATATATTTTCTATTATATATGTTTATATATTTTATTTTTATCTAGATTAAAATAGTTCTTGGAACTAAATGTGTTATCCTTTAATATACAAATCATAGATGAAATCATAAAATACTAGATATCTACCTTGTTTTGGAAGAAGATTACCCAACATTAAATTCTACTTCTTTTAAGAAATGATAGAATATAAAAAGTTTCTATATTGACAAATTCTAGAATGGTTCTATATATTGATAAACTATAGAATGCTCATGAGAATATCATGGGTTCTTTAACTCAGAATAATAATAATAAAGCAATCGAATTTTTTTTATTAGTGTAAATACTTAATGAAAAAATAAAAAAATGTTGATGAATATATGTAATAAAGTTTTTCAAATTGTGTTTTTATTTTGTTTTGGAGAAATAATTATATTAATTTTTTAAAAAAAATTATTAAGTTTTGAGATGGTTTGATCTTATATAACTATATAATTATGAATAATTGTGCCTTTATAAGATATAAATAATGATAAAACTCTCAATTTAAGTGATGTCATTTTCTATATAGAAATATTTTTATATTTATTTATGGTAATTGTAATTTATTTCTATTTATATTACCAACTTTTAATTATTTTAATAATTATGTAAAGTACATTTATTTTGTTAAAAAATATTTTAAAATATATTCATAGTGTCAACATATTGATAATTGTGGTGGGAAGGGAGTCTGCGAAGGGGTGCAAGACTTTTGGGAATGCTAACCTTAATAGGCAGTTCTATTGGATGTGGACCTATGGCTATGAGGGTGAAAGAGAAACATACTACCTATTTCTTGAAGTTGGTTTATGGGCCTTCTAAAGATGAGTTTTTCTCCCCCTCTTTGTTTCTTTTCTTCCTGTGACCAGGTGGTTCTTTGTAGTTTTAAAGGGCTCACCTAAGTCCTTTATTTATATTTTTGGTTTGAGAATGTAGCTAGTAAGGGGACTTGTCCCATGTTGATTCTTAGCAATGTGGACCATGGTTAGTGGGTTTTCCGCATTCAGACTTTTTTTTTATAGAGGTAGACTTTAGCTGATGTGTTTATTAAATGACTGGCACTAGGTCTTGTTAACATGTTGTGTTATAGTGTCTTGTGTCTATTGTTTGTACCATGTGTTAGCACCCTCTTGGTACTTTCTATAATAAAAAACATATTGATAATTGTAATAATTAAGGTTAAGGTTATAAGAAATAGAAATACATGTTAAAATTTAGAATTTTATCATGAAATAATCACTTCATTAAGAATAAAGAAAATATCTTTGTTTAGTTTTAATATGTTTTATTCTATTTGATTATGGTGAAATGTTTTAATAGACTACAAACAATGAAGCATTCATTTTCAATTGTTTATCTCAATAAAGTTTTCTATCTAGAGAAAAATTAATCAATGTGAAGCTTAGCATTCGCAAATATTTCAATCTATAAAGATATTACAAAAATATATTGAACACAATACTATATAAAAAAATGAGATTTCTAATTTTTTCTTAAATGTTCATTATTATTAATCTTTTATTAGCATAATAACTTTTACACACATGCAGGTTATTTTAAATTCTCATCAAAATTTATGAATAAACATATAAGAATAGATTAATATTTAGAATTTAGTTATGCAACAAACAATTGTATAAGTTAATATTTAAAGCTTGAACAATGTACAATCTCATTTTAAATCTTGTATACTTGATTATAATACTAACTCTAGATAATTCACCTCATATAAAAAAATCTATAATAAAAACAAAATATATACTATTAAACAATGTGCTTATTCAATTAAAAAAAATCTACACCAAAATATCAAAAAAATATCTATCCCAAGATATCTTAGATAATGCCAAATACATCACTTTATTTAAAAAATTATTTCTTTTAACTTCATTGGAAAAAATCAATTTTCATCTTATACACTTAATTCAATTTGTTTATACATAAAAACTAAGATAAATAGTTACAATCTTTAAATAAAAGAAAATGGTGTTACGGATAGCGTTACCTAAAACACTGTTTTTGGAGATTTGCACAGTTTCAAATCTACTTCTACCTCGCTCAAAATTGATTATCAATGAATCAAAAAATGCGACAAATATAGAGCAATATATCTTACACGTTAAATGAGATTGAGTGTAAGTTCACGTACAATGGAGTAACATATATTACATTACCCAACTCAAGACTGCAGTTAAACATGAAAGCCTAGGAGATTTTTTTTTTTCATTTTTACCAATTTTAATCAGTTAGCAATGGTTGAAGACTACGCTTCTTTAATCAGATGACATGTCGGACGTTCTCTTCACAAACCGGCCCTGAAACAACAGAATATATAATTATTATTTTCTACATAAGATTGCATACAACAGCAGAGCCATATCAAACCATTAGAATATGATTCATTAAGCATGAAACAACAGAAAATAATCATTAATTTCTACGGACGATTACAGAGCGCAGTTATTTCAAAGCATGTCGACGATCTTCGTATGTTTGATAAGTAAGAATAAGTGGAATATGTAGAATACCTTCATTCTTGGTCGCTTTTCTGCATTGAGCTTACGTACTTCATATCTGATTTTCTTAGAAAAGAGCCTTGTGCGGCGCTTTTCTCTGTACCTTAAAACTCGAGCTTCTCTTCCTCCATGCCTGCGAGACTCTTGCTCTCCTCCGCAGTTGATCATTCCCACCATTCCTCCAACATGCGCACCGTTTAGCCCCATGTCTGGAACAACACCCACCTCAACATTACTGTGATATCCTCCCTGCACCAAAAACACGCATATTATCTGGTTAGCTGATAAACAAATACACATTTTTAGAGTTCAGATAAGCGTAGGAACAGTAAACTCACGTAGCTATTATCAGCATCTCACACAATTATTATCAGACGTTATGCACAATCTTATTAGAGTTGAGAGAAACTGCATATCAAGATTTGTTTTCGGAGAAATGGGTTTCTCATTAAATCACTACTTGGTGAAGCGGATATTGTAATGCATAACAAAGAATAATTGACATAGTTAATAATATCATAACGCATGATTCAAAATGGTGGTACAAAAGTATTTATTTGAGAAACAACAATGATTAGTTATTGCTAAAAAAGAAATTGATGTAAATAATGAAAAAATATAAACAAATTGCTTCTCAGTTAAACCTGTAAAAAAACTTGGTTCCATAATCATATATAACTATAACATATGAAGTTTAAAATAATCTAATAAAACTTGGTTCCATAATCATATTTAACTATAACATATAAAGTGTTAAAAAAAATCTAATCTAATTAGATTTTTAGTTTATTTTATTTTTCTTTGTTCAGATTTAAGTGGTCTGTAAATATTTCTTTTCTAAATTGTATCTCTCATTTGTAATACAATTCAATGCCTCTTACAAAGAATATCAAGTAGTCCTATATATATTAATCTAAACCATCTGTAAACCCATTTACAGATTATAGACTGAAAAACTATCTTCCATTCTTACTTCTAAGCTATTGTTCAAAGGAAGCACAGCTTTCCTGAAGTTTAGAAAGGCCAAATATTAAATGCAGTGGCCATGTACTTCAATAAAGGTCAATTGCCATAACTTATGACCTTAGGTTATGAACATGGCAGATTGAAAAACATGTCCGCGACTACGTATACGAGCATGTGCACTGCTGAAAGGTCGGGTAGTAAGGTACATGAAATATACAATCTTGTACTACTGTCTGCAGGAATCTAAGTACAAATCATTCTATTGTTCTCCTAGGGTTATTATAAATAAATATACATAATCTTAACACAAAATGCTGTAATTGAGACGTGAGAAGATCTTGGCTCATTAAACCAGAAAAATTAGAAGCAGTAAATATAGTATTTCCATGTCGAAAGAGGTTTTTGAAGTGTCTTAATGCCTGTACGATGAAACGAGAAAGATAAGTTATTAGTGAAAAAGAAACGTACCATGTCTGATGTACAATCGTCGTAAGGTGCCCAGAGGGAGCCCCGATCGGACCAGGCAATCAAGACATCTTCATAATTGAGCTTGAGAGAGATCTTCTTCTCGGCCTCCCCGAGACTCGAACCCAGGGCCAGCTCGATCTTACAATGTGCTCTTTCGTCGGGCAGGTCAGGAGTTCGAGTCATGTTAATTCCCTCCGTTTCCTCCTCGTCATAGTCGATATTTATCTCGATCGTGTCCCACGATTGATCAGGCTCGGCCTCCTCCAATTTCACGATTTTGTCAGTGAACCCGTGATCATCAGACCGATCTTCCTCCTCCTCCTCCTTTACGTCCCTTGCAAAATCATCGAAATCCCTGAGCACGCCCAAACCATCTTCTCCCAAACCCTGGCCAATAATGCTCTCCATGTCCATATCGATATCCAGAGCGAAAAGATCAGTCTCCGAGTCCAAGAACTGGTGCAAATCGCTCTCCGGCACAACCACGGGCTCACAATTCGACTCCTTGGAGGAAGAAAAATTGAAATCGCAAGATTTCATTTTTACGCCTTCCTGGAAGTCGCCGGTTCGAATCTCCGGGAGAATCCCAAATTGTTGAGCGACCGGAGCAGGTAGAAAGATCGGCACCTGAGGCAGCAATTCGTCTTCATGATCGTCCAATTCGAGCTGGAGATTCTGCGGAACATGCACGGGAGCGGACGGAGACTCCATTTCCTCCTTCACCTTTGCCTTGAGCTGCGGATGAGGACGGCTGGAGCGCCGTCTCTTGCTCATGGCACCTGAACTGAGAAACTCAAGCAAAGGCTCCTGAACCTGATTGCCGTAAAACCTCACCCTTTCATGGCGGCGAGCAACGGCGTTTGCACTGTGAACGGACCTGTCGCAAGAGTCGCACAAATACGCCTCGTCTGCACCGCAATACCACCGCGCTCTCTCACGGCCGCACCCGTCGCACGGTCGCGCACTGCGACCGCCGATCGCCTTTCCCATCTCTCCGCCACTTTTCACTTCTTCCATCCACTTCACAAATCCTCTCTTTTGGCCACAATTTTTCCAAAAAACTCTTCTTTTCTCAGATCTTCAACTTCAAAACTAGCTAAAATTACAGAATCTTCCATGCGCCGTACATCGAGTTTCTCATGCTTTGAATTTCAGGCAGCCTTTCAATTCAGGTTTTCGCCAGCTGAAAACAAATCAAAGATGCCCGGTGCAATGGACCTGAAGATCAAATCTTTCACATCAAATTCAAACCTTTGCTTTGTAAGAACCTCACGAGATCAAAGTGACAAAAAGCAACGGTCTCCGAGGACCAAAAATTCAAAATCTTTCGTGAAAACCTCACCAGATCAAAGTCACTAACTCTCGACACAAAATAAGCCTAAAATTCAAATATTTCGCAAGAATCTCACCAGATCGAAGCGGCTCAAAGCAACTCTCTCAGTGGACCTAAAAAGCAGATCGTTCTCAAGAACCTCACCAGATCAAAGCGACTCACAACAATTCTCACACTGGATCAAATATTCAAGCTCACCAGATCAAAGAGACTCACAGCAACTCTCGAAATACGATCAAATCTTTTCTAACACTCTCACCAGATCGAAGGGGCTCAGAGCAACTCTCACAGCGAACCTAAAAATTCAATCTTTCGCTGGACCGACTCAAAGCAACTCGGCACATGCAGGATCAGCAGCACTTTCTTTTCTTTTAATTTTTTCCCGTCTGCTGACGTGTCCGGAGCCTACCCCTTATCTGACACCTAGAGAGGTTCCTATTGGCCGCTCGACTTTCTTCTTATCCACGTGTACACATTATCCTAAATAGGGCTCGTTGATTGGGTCAGATATATTCCCTCAAATTTCCTCCAAGCGGGCTGAAAGTCGTACAGGTCATATCTGAATACAATAATTAAATGCCGTGGTGGGGCCCGCACCTGATGCATAAGTCACGCTCGTGTGACTCCGTGAGAAGATGTCGCTTCCGAATTCTTACTTGACCTTTCCCAACATGGTGGGCCAGCTACTCCATTTATACCATTTTCGTTCATCCTAGATATATCCATAATTCCCTTCCCATTTTATTCCCTTTTTTAGTGTGAAGATTTGTGTAGAAGTTATTTTTCTATCCATGGGATTTTATTTAAAAGTAGTTAGCCTGAAAGTTTGGGCAAAGCCAAAAATGTGATAGGTATTTTTCTTGATCCCCGCGAGTTGCGAATTGTTTTTGGGATGTTCAGAGGCCAACAAATATGATTCGTTGCGACAGCTTACAATTAGTCGGTTAGGACCACAACCATTCATAAGAGTACAAGGGTTGTTTGGGGTTTTTTGAGAACAGATTGTATCTTAAATTCATGTTCAAGTATGAAAGAGGTTTGTTCTCATGGTATCTTCTATGTAAGTTTGATTGAATAGAATTTAATTTTGTGTGCATTAGGGTGCTCAAGACAATTATTCTCGTCATAGCTCGGGAGTGCAAACGGCTGGGATGAAATTGAAATGGTGTCAATTTGTTATCAAACATTTCAGCTTCTTTGATTTCTAATGATTATATTATTAGTCCCTGTCGTAAGACAAGAGACTAAAGTTTTCGGTTGCATTTTATGTATTAGTTTAGATTTTGAAAGTTGTGTAACAATCATCTAACCTAAGTTTCTTTTCCATTCTATTATTAAAATAAATTTTGATTCTTTTATTTTTATTTTTTGATTGGCTAAGTTTATTTTTTCTAGTGGTATTTTTATTTTCTCCACTAAGAAATTGAAGAAAAACATAGAACTAACAGATGTCTTAAAAGGTTGCAACACTAAGCAATGCGTGTACAAGCATAGGTGTAGTTGAAATACTAAACAACGTATAAGCACACGTGCTTGGAGTGTGTTGTTCCATCCATGCGAGGAGGAATAGGTGGAGTTTTTGACAATTCTAGAATGATATACTTTTTTGTTTGTCTTGTTGTTATGGACAATTGCTCATCAGGAAGGAGGGGATTGCCTGTCTAGCAAGTTTTTTTGGTGGGAAGAGGATTTCTACACAACATGCATATAGGTTCAATGTATTCTCTTGTTGAATTTTAGGACAAATTCATTCATTTTTCACTTTCTACCTCTACTACTCTTGCAGGTATTTGCCATGGTCTTATTTTTTTCACAGTAGTAGTTGCAGTGCCACCAAAATCTTTTCCTATCTGATAGGCAGTCATCTTCCTTTGCCTCAAACTATTTTGTAGGTCCTTTATATTCAAAGTTGAGATTTTGTACTTTCAAATATATTTTTCTGTTTAAAAAATATTGTTACTTCTTTCAACACTTTTTACATTTTAGAAAATGGTGTGTAGAAGTCATAGAACATCTATCATTTCTTGTCAACAGTAGAAAATTCTCAGTCTTCTTTTACTGGATTGTTTCATGATAGTGAATAGAACTATAACTACACCTACAAAGCAACACCCACCTCTCAACAAGGTATTATTGAAGAGGAACTTTTAGGTTTTAATCTTTCAAATTTGCAATATTTGATTGTGCACCTATTTGAAACATGTAGTTTAAACTACTTGTAAGTAGTGGTAGATTCTTTTAAATTATTTTAGGCTTTGCTGACTTTCATTTTCAGAGTTAAAGCCCTTCACCCTTGTGTCTAGTTCTACAAAAAAACTCAAGCATGATGTAGTTCTACACAAACAATGAAGGCAAAGTAAAAACACACAATATCTACAACTAAAAGAGAAGTTCAATCATGTCTAATAATCGGTGGAATGGGGGATGGTTTAAATTAGTTGTAAGAATGAAATTCATTGCAATCATTCCCTAAATAGACAAGAATGGGGCCCTTTGAACATCTCTTGGAATTTCTTCTCTACCTTCTCTAAATTAAAAGCTAACCTGTAGTAGCTTCTCATAATTTTATTCAAAAGAATATTTTTTAGCTGTTATAATATTCCTATACATGTTTTAATACACTTCCAACACAGTGTGGGTTGCAGTAGTACATCAACAGGTATTGAAGCATCATGAATGGGATGACCTCTATTAAATAATATAGCTAGAAACAAGAAAATATACCTGTGAAGTTACAGCGCACAAGCAAGTTATAAGAATATTTTGATTAGATGTCATAGAGAGATGGAGTCTCATAGGAGAAATTCATAAGAACTGCAGACTATAAATGTGTTGATAACAACTGTTGAAACTCTTATCAAATACAATTTCCATGTGTATCTTATTTGCCTATGCCAAAATGACAGCCTCAAAAAATAGAATAGGACATCCAAATAAGGCATTTTTGTCACATATCGTGGTTCAAAATGTTTCAGATATGTGCACCCAAAATGTGGATTCATAGATAATGCACAAAAGATTTAACAACGTGGAAGCTTTTGGCATTAGTTTTAAAGATCCCAAAAAAAAAAACCAAAGAAATTCAAGCAAAAAAATTTGATGGAAATACAGCTTAAAAATGGAAACTCAGAATGGTGCCAAATCCCAAATTGAAATTGCATACCAAGATTTATTTGTTTGAATTTGACTTATCTTTTTCCTACATTATGTTGAATCAATTGATTGTCAGTTCTTCAAACCTTTAAACATAGAAGAAAGTCCTCATCCAAAGGGCAACAATATTTGTATTTTGAGAGACAAAGGAGGCAAATATTTAGAGTGAGTCTCCGAACTGAAGCAATAGAGGAGAAAAATCTTTGAAGGTGCAAAATATGTAAGACAATCAAACTTTACATTAGTGCAACATAAAGGTGTCTGATGAGTCACTACAAGCGTGTCAATTAGTATAAAACTCTAATTGTCAGCTATACAGACAAAACCATGTGTTTAGGCAGCTAATGGCCAGCTATAAAAATAAACTCATTATATTTCTCTATATTATGCACTAGCTCTCTCAAGACCTCAACAAATGTAAATCCTATTTTGGTTGTATTCAAAATAGAACTTCGAAAAATGAATCAATTATTTCTTGATTATTATGAGTTGTATTCCAAAAAAAAGTTCCCTAACTAAATTATAGTTTGCATATTCCTTAGTGTCCTAGATTATACAAATCTTATTTGCCACTATTTTATGTGTTTATCAAACATGACAATTTCGTTTTATTTCTTAATTATCTATTGAGTATTATATGCTTATGGTTCCATTTATGATTATTTTGTATTCATTTGTGTATATTTTACATCAATTCCCTCTCGAATTGGTCTACCTATTAAGGGTCTATATGGAGGTTGTGACTTTAATCCATGCTATATAAATTTGGATCATTAACATGGCAACGAGAATGATGAAGTCATCTGTACATTTGAGTCCCAAAACCACAATTTTGGTAGCAAACTATGTTTCCACATTGCCAAATCTACAACTCTTCTTTTGATATCCCCTTTTCCAAAAGAATACTTCTTTATGCAAGAAAAGGACTAGTCTATGCAACTGACTTAATTTACTAAAATAAGTTTGTGGAACTATCAATTTTGCTCTTTTATCAAACTTAATTTTCCCATCTACTTATTTATTCTTCCATTTCTCAGTAGCAAGCTGACCCACTTCCAATTTTTATCCTCACACCATGGAAGGCAAGGACTACAACTGTGCGCAACACTTGTTATGTGTAATTATAATAAATGTTTGTAATATGATTATTAGTAACATATATTAAACTTTTATAGTCTATACTGATTATTGTTTAGTTTCTTAATGTTACTGTGTGAGATTCTGTTTGTAGTTATGTTTCAGATCTTATTTTATGATCTATTATAAGACTGCTTTTACTATATAAGATCTTGTTTGTATGCACATTTCAAATCATATATGCATCAACATTTCATATCATATTCTATGACAGTGATCATTAAAATAGAAGAACTTCCTATGATAGATGATGAAACATGACCCAAAATGTTGATGCAAACAAAATCTTACATAATAGACTCCATAAACTAAACAATAATTTCAATAGTCCCATGTATTAGTTTTAGTTATTCCTTAAGCACATTGTATTAAGACAAAAGGGTGTGTCCAAATATAGTGATGGCTAAATGAGAAATTGAAAGACACTCATAAATCATCATAAATTCTTATATTGAGCTTCAATTTTATTATGCATGTCCACCCAATAAGTGAGTTGTGATTTTTATTCTAAGAAATACATAGTAAGTGGAATCAAAGCTACAATTTGAGCTAATAAAATTATTTCTTTACATAACTTGAAAATAATTTGTAAATTTACACAAATATTTTTTAAAAATTGAAGTATGTAATCAAGAAAACTTTAGTAGGATGTAGCTTACTATGATCATCTCTACAAGTAACAAATTTATTGTTTTTCACATCATAAATTTTAACATTGCCTAAATTTTTGCACACTTTTCATTAAAAATTAGAATCGTTTAATACTAAAAATGTTTTATTAGAGATAAAACCAATTTTAAAATTTAGTAGTTTAAGTTAGAAGTATTTCTACGTAATTTATTTTTAAGACTGAATGATTAAAGCAAAACAAATAACAATTGATCGGGAGAATAATCATCAAATGCAAAGATTGATTGGAAAAGACACTCATCGAACTGCAGAATGCACTGGACTTCATTCAATACAAACATAGAAAGAAATACCAAGAAAGAGGTAAAGGCGGTGGTATAAAATAAATAATTGAAGCTTATACATTTTTGGGAGCCACGGTCCATGGCTGGGTCTTGCAAGTCATAACCAGGTCAAATTCAAACATTTTCCACCTGATAACAATTAAGAGCATCTTCTTGATTTTTTGATTTATTAGATGAATAATCTAAAGAATATGGCAAGCAGAACAATAAGTGTGAATTGAGCGAAATATACAAGAATCCAAAACCCTTTTGCATACTTTGACAAGACAAAGTATGCCCTATCGTGTGCTTTACTAACCTCTAATAACTTTGATATTCTACAAGCAGCGCCAGACTCTCCAACCGTTGGCAAGTGCATAATCTCGAAGTATGTCAAGGATATCTTCGTCTATAAACAAGAAGACATAGCAAAGAATCCCCTCAAAAAATAGAAAATATATTTATCCAAAACCAAGTATTCTAAAGTGGGAAAAGGAGGATGTGCAAATTTCCAAGATCCTCAAAGCATGATCAAGCAAAGGAAGCCTCAATATTCACCTAACAAGAAAAAAGACACTCCCTCATAATAAACCTAGCAGGTCATTCCTAGAATTGAATTTAGATGGGAAAACTAGATCATCGTAACAAATCACAGAGGATATATAAAACACAAGAAGCTCATTACCCCTAAAACCCTTATCTCAAGACACTTATGGCCAAGATCCATCTCTAAAACCAATAAGGATCTAATAGGAAGAATTGCAAATAGAAACTTAGAGGAACGAACGAAAAGCCCTTACCAACCTTTGCAGATGACTAAGTCCAACCCCATGATCAATAAGGCAAACCTAGGTGTATATGTTTTGCCTCATAGACTAGAAGCAATTCCTTCCTCAAACCAGTATGGTAGGAACTATATAAATCTTAGTCAAAATACAATATTAAAACCCACAATCACCAATCTTCAGGAAGGATCTAGGGTAGGGAATAGTAAAATAGAAACATAAAAAGTCAAAATTAAGGATCAAAAGTATCTATAGAGGTTTTAGTCCCTCCAAAGCACTCACCTACCAAGTCAGGAAATACCCTAATCACCAGTGATAAGATTAGTGAGAATAGTCGGAAGGAGTGCCTATTGGAGTTGATGAAATCCAACTCCGAAGATGCCCAAGATCACCTTCATGCAATAACCTATCAAAGGGAAGCCAAGGAAGGAAAAGTGTGGAGCAAGAGAAAAACCCTAAATGGACATGAGAGAGAAAAAGATATTGCAACACAAGAAAATATGTATTTACAATATGCAAGAATGAGATGTGATATACAATGAGGGAGCTCGAATATAAAGAGCTCAAGGAATCTCTTAGAACAAGCTAGAAGATGCTAAGAGATAAGTGTGACAACTAAGCATACATCCACATAAGGTGGAAAGTCCTCGAACAAGGTGAGAGGATAAGTATGACTTAGGAGAGAACAACCTCTCGTCTTGTCAACAACTTATAACAAACTCTTAGGCTACAACTAATTAATGAAATGCATTTACCTAAGAAAGCTTAAGTAAATAGAATAAATAATTAATTATTTACTCTAACACCCCCCTTAAGTGCAACTTAGAGAAATGCCTTAAGCTCACAAAACTAAGAAATATAGAAATGGATCTCGGCCCATGTACAAAGCAAAGAGATGCAACCTCTGAAAATGAGAAAAGAGAGAAAACCACATGGGAAAAACCCTCCCCCAAAAAGAGTTAAGAACCTAGTGAAGAACTGAAGAAGCCTCTAACTAGGGAAATGTCCCCTAAAACAATAACAAAGAGAGATCATGAAGAGCATCATTGAAGCATGAAGAGCCATCTCACCGAAATGCATAGGTAGCCAGCCACTGCAATTGCCTTGTATATAGGATCAACCACTAAATACATAGTTTACACTATCAAACCATCGAACCACGGATGCATTAGAACAACAACATAACACCCCCTTAATGTAGATGGGGTGAGATTATAGGCAATTAAGAAGGTGGGCCAAAAATCTCCTGTAGACGAACCAAAAATGACTAGAGAGGAAGAGGTACAGACACCTATAAAGACACGGTCACAATGACACTGCATGGGGCTAATGTCATGGAAGAGACACTCAATTGACAAAGGGAGAATGCATAAAATAGAAAACAACTATCCCCCCATGGTGCTTTATAAAAATAGTGCATGTACAACTGACTCAAAAATAATGTTCATGACCCCCAGAATGCAAGAGTGACACTTTATCTTAGTGTGTATACAAAAGTGCTTACAAATGATGTCTACAATGATCAGAACAAGGAAAAAGCTGACACAAAAGAAAGTACAGCCTAAAAAAAAAGAAACCATGCCAGGAAAATGATCCTCGGACCTAAGACACCCAAGATATCCACCATAGAGAAAAAATGCCAAAAAATGATCGAAAGAGCATGGGCCAAAATCTAAAGAAAAGAACTAAATTTTTGAAAAGATGACAAAACCAGCTTTCCAAAAATATAACATTTTCAAAAAACTGACATGGGACGCAAAAGATATACATGTCGAAGTCAAAAACACAATTTTAGACTTCAACTAAAAAAAGGGCCACAAAAATGCATCAAAACCTAAAAATACCTACCCCAATGTCTCTGTCTCGGAAGCAACTTTCTAGTGCTTCTTTCAAATCAGAAAAATACCTCCGTATGCTCAAGTTATGGCCAAAAAATTGAAGGTAGGTCAAAAAGGACCTAGGAGAGGTACAAGAGGGTGATGCAGCGCTAACGTCATGCTGATGTCAACATTCTATTGGTTTAAATTGATCGCCCAATAGTCATCGTGGCAAAAATGAAGCCACATGGCATGCCACATGGCAAAATTTGATGTGGCAGGGGTGACCTGGCAGCTTTACGTGGCAAGGTACCACGTGGCACCTAGGCCACGTGTCACTCCCACATGCTGCTGAGTGGTTGCAAAACTGACGGTGATGCTGAGTTGGAGCTAGGCAAAGCGGAGGGAAGAAACCACCAGCGGAGTAGCGCGAGCAAGAGAAACCACTGGTGGTAGTCGAACTGGCAGAGCGCAGGCCGGGGCTGAGCCTGAGGTAACCAAGACAAGAGATAGAGCTCGAGGCGACGGGGCACCCAAAATAGGTGGCGGCCGAAATGTGTGTTTCTCTACAATGAAAAATAGGAGGCGTGGCCAAACCTGGCGAGTTGCAGGAAACCACCGAGTGGTGCAGTGGTGGTCACTCGACAGTGCGCCCTGCAATATATTTTTTTAATTTTTTTCGACCCTGTGTCCATACAATTCGTATGAAAAGCATGTAACCAAAAAAAATTGCCTCTCAGAGCTCTATCTCCAAAATCAACAAGTTTTATATGAATCCTAACTGCAAACGGCCTTCTGGATCCAATGTGCTCCAAAAAATTGTTGTTCCCCTGATTTGAAGAGAAAAGAACAAACAAACTAGGGTTTGTCTTCGAATCACGGCTTTAAAAAACCTTCAACGAAGCAACAACAGGGAGGCTCTGATACCATGTTGGAGTTGATGAAATCCAACTCTGAAGACGTCCAAGATCACCTACATGCAATAACCTATCAAAGGGAAGCCAAGGAAGGAAGAGCGTGGAGCAAGGGAAAAACCCTAAACGGACATGAGAGAGAAAAAGATATTGCAACACAAGAAAATATGTATTTACAATATGCAAGAATGAGATGTGAAATACAATGAGGGAGCTCGAATATAAAGAGCTCAAGGAATCTCCTAGAACAAGCTAGAAGATGCTAGGAGATAAGTGTGACAACTAAGCATACATCCACATAAGGAGGAAAGTCCTCGAACAAGGTGAGAGGATAAGTATGACTTAGGAGAGAACAACCTCCTGTATTGTCAACAACTTATAACAAGCTCCTAGGCTACAACTAATTAACAAAATGCATTTACCTAAGTAAGCTTAAGTAAATAGAATAAATAAATAATAATTAATTATTTACTCTAACAGTGCCAAGATTAGGGTCTTTATGCATATTGGAATGGTCTGGCATCTAAAATCCCTAATCTAACAACATGGTTGAAGGATATATGTAGTGAACAAGTAAGAAACTCCTCCCTTACTAATCACATTCATGTTGCAAAAAATAAAAGTACTAGAAATAATTTTCTTTCAACTTCATATTACTTCTTTAAAGATTTTTCAATTAAATTTATTAAATGGGAAGCAAACTTTAGTGAAACTTTGGCTAAAAAGTATCAAGCACCAATATGGGTTATTTTAAAATTAGTACCAGTAGAGCTAATTAATATCCAAATTCTAAAATGAATACGAAATGTTATAGGTGAACTCATAGGCATTGAAGCTAATTATACAATCTGTAATGATATCAAACTATTAATTAATTTAGAATTAGGGCAACAAGAATTCAAACTAGCAAAACTCATAACTAATAGATCAATTTATGATTTAAATTATACAATATGGAAGGTCAAAAAAATGAAATTATTAAAATGGATCCTTATAGAACAATGAACTTCATATGTATATTGATAGAAACTCTTCTCTTAAGGAAAACCTTCCCATTGATGACAATAAAAAATAAGATATTAACAAGGGAGGTCAATCTTGTAGATAAGGATCATTTAGAAACTAGGGAGCCGACAAGAAAGAGTAAAAAATTTGCACTAAAGTCTTGTATAAAAAGAGAGATTGATATCTCAAAAGAGGAAATTGAAGAAGGTGAAATAGTAGAAGAGAGCTATGAGAACACAAGTTGATGTCAAGGTCATCAAGTGAACATAAGTCTATTAGAAGTCAAAGATAACCAACCATCAGAGAAGGATTCAAATATAGAAGAAAAAAATAGCATTGAGGAAAACATAGATAGACTTGAACAATGTGAATATTGTAGACAAGAGAATCTTTTTATAGAAGAAATTAGGAGTAATATGATCATTCATAATAAGTTGGTCCATGAGCTTGTGTTAATTAATAATGATATTAATGATCAATTGATCTAATGGGAGAAAGCTCATAAAGATCACCTCTAGGACACTAGCCAATCTAAGACAATAGGAAACAGAGTAGAGCATAATAACACATTGGAAAAAGAGAAATACAGTCAAACGGGTGTTATGAAAGATAATAATTTAAAGAAGAGAAAGGAAGAGATAAATCAAGTACTCTTATCAAAGAATAATACGATTGAGGCATCAAAAACAAAAGAAACTAATTTAGGCATACAAAAATAACATGATAATCTGGTAAAAGACACCTTGATAGAGAAAAAGCCTAGAAATGAGATACAAGGTCATATGTAATTGAAGTAAAAAAAATAAAGAACAAGTGGACACAATCTCAACTGAAGAGCTAGCGACAAGTTACACATAGATCAAGGAAGTGGGAGTTGAGAGTTATTCAATGGAATCACCAACAACAGAATATCCTACAATAAGCACATCACATAGAAAGGGTAACTCTCAATCTTTAGAAGAGGAGACACAATTAATAAATATAAAAAATTAAGATTATGTCTCAACCAAAATGCAGTGAAGGGGTGATTTATAAATTGAAAAAGAACAAATAGGAAAAGATAACATGGAAAAGGCTAACAAAATTAGTGACCCAATATTAGAGGAAGGGTATAACAAAAAATTGTAGTCCCAAACATATGAGGGAAAGGAACAAATGGAAATTATTGAAGAAACTCCTAAAACCAAGGCAAAGACACCACTCGGGTAATAGAAAGATAGGCATATATTGCAGCAACTAATCCGAAAAAATGAAAAATGAAAAATGAATCAGAAGCTATATTTAAGTTTTAGCAAATGCCAATAGGAGGTAGACATACATTCGAAGAAGAAAATATTCTTGGCAACTAGAAAAGAATAAAAGGGCGAAAGTAGAAATTTTTTACTTCTAATCTTGAAAAGAGTAAAATTAAAGAAAAAGATGTTTAGAATCAATTAATAGAAGTTGAGAAAACAAAACTGAACAAAGTAAATATAGTGTATGAACCAATACACCATTTCCTTTGGATGAAGTTGACTTAGATCAAGAAGACTTCCTTGAGGATCGAGGGATGCTAAAGAAGAAGATGAAGAAAGTGAAAAGGTGATGAAGGGAAAAAGATGGCTAGTTGAAAGAATCATGGAAATGGATAAAGAAGAATTTTAAGATAAGGATTTAGAGGATAATATAGAAATATACAATTTAACAAATACCAAGTGAAATAGTGAAGCAATATTAGTCAAAAACATAGTCCTAGGCACCACAATAGGAATAGGGGAAGATAAATGATTGAATATAGTAACAATAAAAGAGTACAATAATGTAAAATAAAATGAAATGAAATCTAATCCATATTCCCAAGAGAAAAGAGAAGTTGATTGTAGATATATTCCTATTGAGGTGGAGATATTTCTGAATTGATAAATCAAAAACAAATACCAAATAAATGGGGCATGGATAGAAAGAAAGCAAGAAAATTCCAAAACTGGAAGGATTTCAGGGTCCAGGAATCAGAAGAATTTCAGCTAGATATAGATAAATAAATGGAGTAAATATTCAAGTTAAGAAAATAGTAGGCAGATATATGAACAAGGATGATAGAGGAATTAGTAATAAAGTTATGAAAGAATTAGAAAAAGAATACTTAGATAAAGAGGAAGATGAGTCTATTGCTACAAGTGTGCAGAACACTAGTAAAAATCTAGACAATCTTTCTATCACAATAGACTTGCAAGGCTTAGAACATCCAAGATGTGGAAAACAAAGCCAAAAAAATGGAAGAAAGTCCTTAGCTAAACTGAGAGCAGCAACACATTTGGTTGGTAACCAAAAAAAGATTAACTGTCTTCTAAATGTAGGGAAGGGGAAGATGACTTGGTTCAAGATCAAGGATGGCCTTTACCTACTCTACACAAAATGTGAAGCTTCAATTAGGAACATAATCCTAATTTTAAGATCCATATCCTCTACTTTGAAAACATGTAGATCTACACTTGCACACAAGGAAAATGAATTTTTTTTGGATGTGGGAGGAGGGGCTTGCCTTGGTTAAGACTTGGTTTAGGAATAAACTTTAAATTTAAATAAAATTAAATGAAGGAAAGATAGCACATAGTAGAAGTAAACCTATCAATTGAGAACATCATAACAATATAGATGCAATTGTGTTTGATATGTGATAAAATATATTGATGTAATAGCCTTAAATCAATATAAAAACAAATAGGAAATCATGTAATACAATACCTCACATGTGTGGATGCTTGGGATATACCTCAATGATAGATGAAAATTTTTGAATGTTTGGAGGAAGAATGCATTGCTTTCTCAAAAGTCCTTGAATGCACTTGCTTGATTACTTGTTGATAACTACTTGAATGCAGTTTGAGATTTTGAGTATGGATATCTTATGTGTAGATGATATTCCCAAATAAGGAGAGACTTGACCTTATTTTATAGTGATTTTGGAGCAAACCCCGAGAATGGATGACTTAGGAGATTAGAAAAGAATAATATTTGGCACCGGGTTTGGAGTTTCTTTGGGAAAATCACTTCAATTCCTAGGTAAGGGATGACCTCACCTCTTACCCTAGGTAAGGGATTACCTCGTCTATGGTATGGAGGTGAAAGGGCCAAGAAATGGGCTATGGATCCAAGAAATATTGTGAAATAAAGGGGAAACGGTGATGTATATAAGAAAAATGATTAAGAATGTATTTAAAGCATGATTTATATGATTGGGATCAGAATAAATGGGAATCCAAGCATACAAATTGGCACTGGTCAATATAGAGTTTTGAGTAAGGTTGGGAAATGAAAGGACGTTGATTTAAGTAATTAAATTCAAAAGGAAGACCTAATGAAACAAACCACACTAAGGAGGGCTAAAAGATCTCAAATGAAAGTGCTTCCATTTTAAAATGGTGCAATTAAAGACCATTATTTGGTGGATATGTTCCAAAATAACCAAAACTTTATCTTACATATGTTTTAGAACCTCCCCAAAGGGTACTTGAATCTATTTTTAGTTTGTGATTATATACCCTACCTTGCAAGTTGTGTCATATTTTTTCATCTTCAATGACTAATAGAGAGTAAGTTGAGATTGTATATGAGCAATGTTAGTATGCTAATAGAAACCAAATTTAAATAAAGCTTCTACAAACTAAACAAAATTCATAAACTTATAGACTAAGATGAGCTCTCAATTGAAAATATGAGCCATTAATGGGCTCTCTCAATGAGAAGCTCTCTTGTTGAGTGGCTTTATCTAAATGGATAGGATGTATGCTCAATATGCTTCCAAAGGCTTCAATGGATGATTGTGGATTTTTGGTGTGGATAGATGGCTTTAGTATGGATTTGGCTCTCAAAATAGCATTATAACTTTACTTCATGGATTGTGTTATTTTGCAAAGGGAAAGGATCCAATTTATAGGCAAGTGGCTTGAGGGATTGAGGGCTAAGATGCAAGGATGGGAAAAAGCTTATGGAGGGCTCAGATTGCATGAGAGGAGAGCACATGGATTGTGCTTCCTTATAGCCAATCAAGGAGTGACACATGTCACATGGTGAGAGGATGGAGGAAAGGGGAAGGATGAGTCAAAAAAGGAGGCTCAAGGGATAAAATCTTCATAAAGACCCTCATAATGGCTTGTAAGAGCAATAAAAAGGCTTGGAAGAGTCATTTATGGCCTAGTGGGCTTCATAAAGTTTTATGGTTGAGATATTTTGAGGGAGATGAGAGCAATTTCGACTTGGGCTTGATTAGGAAGGTTTTAAGCTTGCTTAGGATTGTGCAAATGATTAGAGGATAGATTCAGATGGTTTAGGATTAGCTTAGGGATAGGCAAGTGGATGGCATTTAATGAGGGTGGGTGAAGGAGGAGATATTTGTTAACTTTGGCTTGGGTTAGTAAGTCTTAACCCATTTTTAGGGAATGTGACAAGGTTAGGAGGGGATTAGGATTAGGTTTAAAGACATCTTCGAGAAGAGTCTAGACTTTGGATGAAGATAAAGACTTTCTAGAATAGTCTAGAATTTCCTAGGATGAGGATGAAGACTTTCTAGGAGAGTCTAGAACTTCTTAGGATGAGGATAAATTAGATTTTAGGAAATAAATAAAGTTTTATTTATTTCAAGGGTTTGGGTTGAGGAGATATTTATTAAAACTTTTTTAATAAACATGAGGATTAATATTTAATCTTAATTAAATATTTTGAGTTGGGATTAGGGGTAGCAAATGATGAGATTAGCCTTTAATCGAAATTAAAGAAGGATTAGAAGATTTTGGAAGAGGTTATTGGTCTTAAGGAAATTGGCCAACTTTTGGGAAAAAAATAAATTATTTATTTATTTTGGAATTTTTGGTCAATTTATTAATTAAATAATTAATAAATAAGGAAATAATGTTTAAATAAGATTTAAACATTTTTGGGAGGGATTTCTTAATTAAATATTTTTAATTAAGATAAAGGGATTTATTAATTAATTAATTAATAAATGATGATGTCATCAGGAATTTTTTAGAAAATAAAAATACTTTATTTTCTAAAGGTTTTTTAGGTGTCTACAGAGATGAGGGTATATATAGGGGCTTGGTGAATTCATTGTTCTTGAGAGTTTCCAAGGGTGTAATTTTTTTTAAAAAATTATGGATCTAAGGTGTTCCCAAAGTAGGTTTAACCTTGTGAAGCACTAAGCCCTTAGTTGGTATTTGTAGCTCTATGAGGCATAGTGCCATTGTGAAGAGAACTTGGGTTTATTAATGGTTGAATCTGGGGTTTGGTGAAAGTGTAAAGTGATCATATGAGTACATATATTTCCACCATCATGATAGATTGGAGATTAAATTAACAAGACTACCTTGTCTAATTTGATAGTTTGGGAAAGTTATGAGTCCATTATTTAGAAACATGCCTACATGGTGTTGAGTTGAACCCTAACTATGCATCACAACTAATTATGCTCGTAAATAAGTAATTTAGCTTAAGATACTATACTTCAATTATATTGGAAAAAAATAAGGTACAATGAAAGTTGGAGTGTGATCTACCTAGTTAAGAAATTTACTTTCCATTGCAAGATCAAACATGTTGAATTTTGATAGTTGGGAATATGGTTGAGGATGGAAAAGTGAATCTTTATAAGGTAGTCACATTGATTAATATTGTATATTATTTAACTAAAATTTTGATCATGGATAATTTCATTGATGCTTAGAGTTCATAAGCCACTTAGCCCTAACAGATGTGGTAGCTCATGGCTACAAGATTACACCAATCCTTTATACTAAGTATACAAGTCTAGAGAAAGACAACAACACAAGGTCTCAAACATTTATCAAAGCTATGAATTTGATAAACAAGCATGGATCAATAAATGTTTATTTCAAGATCAATCAAGATTTAAAAATATTAATTTTTTTTTCAAAGTTACAAATGAAAGCTTAAATGTCACTTTAATGGACTTCAAATATCTAAAATAGTATATGAGGGGTAACAATATACATAACCTATTATACCCTAATATCCAAAGAATTTTGCAAGCTTTATGACACTTTAAACGATTCATCAATTGGACTCGTAGGTGAAAAGTTATGGCCTCTCAAAGATGGGTTTCCTCAAATGGAAAATATAAAAACATGTAATAATAAATGAATTGTAAAAGGAAGTTGTAAATGTTTATGAATATTTTGAAATATTAAAGGATATGTTGGTTTGGAGATAAGTTGGGCATGTATTTTTTGGATGGTTTTGGCCCATGGTATTATAATATGCTTGTTGGAAATTTATTTAGTGCTCCCCTCAAGATTCAAGACAAGGGCTTAACCGCCTCATGTGTACTATAAGTTGAGTGGTTGTATCAGAGATTGAAAGATCATTCTTTTGGTGCAACAACCCCACTCTAACAAGTGGTATCAGAGCTCGATCACAAGTTTGAATCCTCAAACCCTTAGCAACATTGAGGGGGAGATTTTTGGAAATTTATTCAGCTCTCCCCTTGGGATTCATGACAAGCACTTAACCGCCTTTATATCGGGCATTGGAAGATTGGTATTTTGGTGCAACAAAAACCCTGCTCTAACAATTTCTTGGTCATGTCATGTATTATAGATCTCCTATATTCTGAGATGAAGGTTGTATGTATGAGTATTATATAGCTATTGAGCTAGTTGACGATTCGCCTAGGACAAGCTTTCTCTATAAATATATTATATTTTTTTAATCAATTTCTAGAAAATTAGTGTGCTAAATTTTTATCTTGAAAGGATTTCACCCACATAAATCATTGTGTTATGGTATCCTTATTATTTATTCTCATTTTTGTTAATTTTTTGTAACTATTGTAAAGATTTTAAAAACTCTACAAATCCCTCTTCTCAAGGTTAATGTAGGAAGTTGTTTTCCTACACTAACTTCCTTTCACTACTTCTCACTCCTACTATGAAGACTTAGTATCATTCTATTGTTTTTATCAACTTGGCATTACCATATCTTGGCCCCAGTTAATTTGACTTTAGTAGGGCATCTACAATCTTCCAAATAGAGCTACTTGGGGTTCAATTGTCTTGCAAGAATATATAAAAATGTTGAATTTAAAACCTATTTTCAAACACTAACAACCCAAACACAAGTCTACATTGTAAAAAAAATTAACAAAGAATTAATAGATATCTTCATGAAATACAAAATACCAAATAAACAAAGTTATACCATCAAATTCATGAAATGTCTAACTCCACTATTCCCATATCCTTTAAGATACTGTAAACATGATATTTTTATCTTTATTATTTAGCATGTGCACAAGATGAAAGGAAAGGAGTGGAGTGTGGTTAATTTCTTTTAATGGAAGGTAGATGAGAAAAATATGATAACAAGACCACAAAAGTTATCCAAGATTGCAAAATTCACATTAGTCTAAAAAAGCATAATAGTTGATACAATTTCACATCATGTCTAAATGAGAAGGAACTAAGTTATTTTATAGAAGTTCTCAAAAGAATACAAGGTGGAGATTAAGAGGTCAAAAGATGAATGACTAAAATAAGAGGATATGTAGGAGTTGATTAAATTGTGAAGTTTATTTAAAATAGAGTAATATTAAGGGGTAGGTTAGGATTTGGTAGATATGATGAATTTGGAAACATGTTTTTGAATTCAAGAAACAATGTTGAGAGATGTGAGAGAAAATTGTATGAAATAATTAAATGAACAAAAGTATCTATTTAGTTAATTGTAAATAAAGTAGTATAAATTAGATTATTAATTAAATAAATCTCATGCTTAAATCTAATCCTCACTTTGGGTTTAGATCTAGGGTTTTATCTTTATGTTTTTATAAGGACTTGTTGTAAACTACTTGATGTCATCCAAATTATTTAGTTTTATTTCAATGCTAGTTTCCTCTTTAAATCAATCTCTCTCAAAGTCATGTAAAACTCAATCATGGCTTTTTATTTTCAAATGTGATCAGCATTTGTATTATAGGTGATTTATGGGAGTTTTGGGGATCACTATCGACTCAAATAATATTGTAACATAATTGATAAGTTTTTTGGTGTGCAACTAATGATGTTTTCTAGGAACATGGATAATTATGATGTTCAATTCAATTCAAGGAAGGTTTATGTTTTCATTAAACATATTGCCAACACGTTAAAATTCTTAGGTTACAAATTCATATCTTAAGAACATAGAAGAATGATTATCTAATCTCGACTATCATGAAGATGTTGCAAGGTTAAATTATGAGGATAAATGTTAGATTCTTTTTTCACCCAATGTTGAGTTGTGACCCTTTTTGAATATTTGAATCAGTTCAAAGGTTTGAATAAAGCATAAGGTGTGAAGCGGTTTTACTTACCTTCATAACAAGTTGTAATTGTTGCTTCTAATCATTACAATTTTTTGAAAAATGTAAGTGCAAAGATGAAGACTAAATAGACAAGGTCAATGCCATAGGGGTGAAGATCAAAATTGTATGTGACTAAATTAAAATAGAACATAGAAAGTTTATCACTCTAACAAACCACAATTACATATCAGACATGAGTTTTCCACAACCCATGTATGATGAACAAGAGATCATTAAAAAAAAAATCATGTATGTTTTTTTAATATGTTTAAGATTCCACTCAATAATCCATCATCAAGAAGAGGAAAAGTATGCATTTGAAATAACATTTTAGATTGCACTTCCTTTTTTTCATTGATGGATTGTTGAGTGCAATCTAACATATTATTGAAAAATTCACTTTCTCTTCTAGACAATGAATTGTTGAATACAATTTGAAAGGCGACTAAAAAACATACACATTCTTTCCAAAAACTCTTGCTGACAATTACATATCCAAATACAAATTTTATAAATTATTCATTTTAATTAAAACCAATTACATTGCCCTCTATATCAATTTTATTGTACGTTTCATCATTATATTGAAACTTCAACTATTTTATTTCTTCATTTGTTGATTGTACAAATCAATAATAGGCTAGTAGCAAATCATCTCGTCTTCTCAATATAGTAAATACCCATTACATTTCCTATCGTGTGCCTCGCACGGCCGAGCTGTCATCCAAAACAAATATAATAAACGAAATCTTATCATTTCTTATGATACATATCCTTCAGTTGTCACAGTTTTACAATTCCGTAAAACTTGTCTTCCGTTTACTTGACATTTATTTACTGAATGAGATATTGGAAAGCTCTGTTATGTTTCACTTACAGTGAAACGATGGTAACCGTGCTCAAACTTCTGAAAACAATAAATATGTCCCATAAATCGTTGGAATGGGGAGAATAATGAAATGTTGGCATTAACTGGTTGAAAGGAGTTGATTCTTTGGCATTATTGGATTCACACTTTTCAATTTTGTTTCGTAGGTATTAAGTGGTGGGATAAAATGACAATCAAATAGTCTCTCCATGCACTACAAAGGTCACAGTGTCATTCTCAAACGACCCAACAAACAACAATCAGCTCAAATTGGAGTTTTCCCTGTCGCCACTTGGGAGAAATCATTGTTGAAGAGTTATCTTGAATGTTTTATTTTTAGGTTATTCAACAGGGATGAAGACTACCAGGGGAAAACTGGACCACATGAGTATATAAGATTAAATCTAACGGTACAGATTACAAGACGTGGCAGTCCATGATGCCCAGAATACAAAGTCCAGAAGACAGAGACACGAGGTATCAGACCATTACAATACAAACAGACCACTGCAATACAGACAAACAGGCTACATAGCTAATGTGATAGTGTTTTTATCATATACTGTACTGTGCATTATTGTTATTACATGATGGGCAATTCTGCAAGGAGTTAAAACTTTTAAGTACAAAGAAATAAGTTTTGTTGAATTGGTCTTTTCATATAGGTTAATTGGATTGGTGTAATATAGTTGTTCAATCTTTTCTTGGCAGTGTGTTGGCTGTTTCTTCATCCTACTCGTCCTTTCCCTGGCTTTGATTCAATATAAAGACGTTAGATAGACATGAGATATGCCACTCTAAGCATTAATACAATAAAAGAGAATTTTGTAGTTCTGATATTTTTGTAAAATGTGTTTTTTATTAATTTAGGTTAAATATTATTCATAAAAGGTTAGGGGATATGAGATATCTTTCACAAGTCAAATGGGTAGAATTCGGAGAGTCGGAAAATTTATAGGCAGTGGTCAGAGTCAAAATATGGGCAGATTTGAAATAGAGAAAATGCAAATAAAATATAGATCATATTTCACAACTCAAATGAATAGAGTTTAGAGAGTTGATAAATTTATAAGCAATGTCAAGAAACATGAAAAATAGAAAATAAAATAAAATAGATATATCACTAACTCATTTATACTTAAAATGTGAAAATAAAATATAAAGTATCAGTTCTATAGTAAAAAAGACTATAATTGTTGTATGAGCATCTAGGTCTTGAGTAATCATGTTATGAGATATTGTGGTAGATTATGTTTTCAACTTCTTTATTCTTTCATTGTTGTCTTGTCAATTTCTTGTCAAATTGGTTTCTTGGAAGGTTGTTATAGAAAGGTTACTAATTTCTAATAGATATCAGATTCATTGATGTGTTATAGACATTAATTAGGCTAATTCATGATAGTGAAAGAAATGAATAGTTAAAGGATCCTTTACAATTCCTTATAACTTAGTGATTTTGTAAGTATATTGTATGCAATTAAATCTCACCAATAAATTTTTTGTCACTTTGTATTCTTAATTTAATTAATGTGGGGACAGAAATACAAGGTCTCAAACTATTACAATAGAAATAGACCACTAAAATATATAAAACATATCACAAAACTAATGTGAAAGTTGTTTTTCATCATAAATAATATTATGTAATTGTTATCACATGAGGGACAATCATGTCAAGAGATAAAGTCTAAGAATAAGGAATAAGTTTGTTGAATTGGTCTTTTGGACCTTGTTTAGCTAGACTAATGTAATGTAGACATTTATTTTCTCTAGGAAATATATTGGTTGTCCATTTACCCTCCTCCTTCCACCTCTCACCCTTATGTAATTTTTTAAGACATTGATTCAATATAGGAAAAATAGAGATAATGTGATGTATAGTTGTAAGCATTGTAAGAGGCATCCTCGTATTCTCAATATTTGCATAAAAAATATTATTTCACATTTATACCTAGAGTGAGATGTGTTGGCATGAATGCCTAGGGAGTTCATATATGTGAACAAAGGTTCTCACAGTACCCCACCTTAGAAAGAGAACAAAGTTGCAAGTCAAAAACAAAATGGGAATGTCAAGTTGCAACAACAAGTTGTCGAGCAGTAGATTGTGGGTGTCGAGCAACAAAAAATGATGTTGAGTCATAGATAGAAGAAGTTGAACATCAGGAAGGAAATGCTAAGAAAGTAGAACATGAACCAAAACCTAAACCATAGGCAATGCTAAGAAAGTAGAACATGAACCAGAACATAAACCATAAAGAGAAAATGAGCTTTAAATTATTTTTCAACATGAACCTAAAGAAGAAGAGAGAAGGAAAGAACCTATACTCAAAATATGTAAGAATTCATCATGCACCTGAGAAAATCATTGAAGACAAAAGAATCCGGTGTTATGACAAGGAAAAGACTAAGAAGTGAGACATGTTTACTTTGTGAGTTTGAGCCCAAATCAATAAAAGATGCTTTGGAAAATGAGGATTGGATTCAAGCAATGAATAAACAAATTGAATAGATAGAAAAGAACAAAACATGGACACTGATACCTAGACCTAATGACAAAAATGTTATTAGAACAAAGAGGGTATTCAGGAACTAGCTAGATGAAAAGGGTGAAGTCACAAGGAACAAGGCTAGACTAGTATGCAAAAGATACATGCACAAGAAGAAGGAATTGACTATGGGGAAACATTTTCCCCTATTGGAAGATTAGGAGTTAGAACACTACTTGCATATTCTTCTTATAAAGGATTTAAGGTATACCAAATGGATGTCAAATGTGCATTTCTAAATGGAATACTTGAAGAAGTCTACATATAGGTGCCAGAAGGATTTTTTGACCCTAGCAAGAAGAATATGGTATGCAATCTACACAAGGCACTATATGGTTTAAAAATAGCCCCTAGAGCGTGGTATGAAAAATTGCACAATTATTTGGTGAAGATTGTTTTTGCAATAACTAATAATAACAACAATTTGTACTTGAAGACTAGTAAGAACAATGAGGTATTTCTTTATAAAATCTTTATTGATGATATCATATTTGGAGGAAAGGAAGCATTATGCAAATCATTTGTAGATGAGATGAAGAAGGAATTTGAAATGTCTATGTTTGGTGAGGTCAAATTCTTTGTTGCTTTATAAGTATATCAAATGAAGCAAGGGATCTTCATTACTTAATCCAAATAGATCAAGGAGATACTAAAAACTTTTGAAAAGGTAGATTCAAGACTACTGAGTACACCCATGGCCACATGACATATGTTATCTAAGAATGATGATTCTACTAATGTGAACCAAACCTTGTATGGATCAATGATTGGAAAACTATAATATGTTGTTCATAGCAGACATGAATTGCATTAGTAGTTGAGATAGTTGCAATGTTTTTTGCAAGTCCTAAGGAGAATCACATATGGCAGTGAAAAGGATACTGAGATATCTGAAGTGTATGGATTGTATTACAAGAAGAATGATAAGTTTGAACTGTGTTGCCCAAGTTTCAATTCATATCTTTTTGCTCTAGGGTTTTGATTCAAGTCAAGTGTCAATGTCTCGAGTCTGATTCTAGATTGTCCATATGATGGCCTTTCTTCTCATCATTCCTTTGAGCTAACCTAGTGTGGGAAATCATATGAGTAATGCACCAGTCTAGTGACTAGGTGATTAGGTTTTGGAGGGTTCGGTATGAATTTTCCTAATGAGAAGAAGGTCTACATATGTTAATTATCTATTTTTCTTTATTCTTAATCATGTTGGAGACAAAGATTCATGTTATGTTGCAATTTTCATGAAAGACATTGCAGATGACCAAGATAGAATGCAGGAGAAGCAAATAAATCATCAGAAATGGTGAAAGAACCCAGTCAAAGGTCTCTATCTAAAGGAAGGATCATACATTTAAAAGAGATCACAGGCATATTTAGAGAAAATGGTAGTGGAGAACATCAAAGACCAAAGATAAAAGATGATATGCAGATCATGATAACTAGCTAGAAATAATATTAGTTGAATTCGATGCAGAGTGAACACTGAAAGATGTAGAAATGGTGAAGAACATGGTCAAAGGTAGCAAAAACTAAGTTGAAAATCAAATCAATGGTCCAAAATATATCTGAACATCCATTTCATCGAGTTGAATAGTCAAGTCACCTTGGACATAAAATCTTTTTCATGGCCTTTAGATCTTAAAAGATCTACACTTTTCAATAGGTCGCTATAAAAAGTTATACGAAGAATAACTAAAGCAACATAATGATGATGTGACACATGGAATAGATGGACCCACACTACAAAGGAAATCAATGAGTTAAGATTTTTAAATTATAGTTGTCAAATCAAAAGAACATGTACGGTCATCACTATATCATTATAAAAAGTTGTTTGATCACAAATCATGGAAACATAGCAACAACACAACACGTGGAGTAGATGGGCCCATGTTACAGAACAAAAGGATAGTTAAGGGATTTATGAATCTCAACCATCAGATCTTGGAAATCTATAGTTATCATTGCATCGCATGAGGACTAATGCAATTAAATATAATGTTGTGAGGTCATGAAGAATAGTAAATATTCAACGTCAAATGGTCATTGCATAGTCATAGGTTAGAAGTAATTATTAAGTTTAATGTTGCAAAATCACGATCATAGCTAATGAGCGGTTGTTGCCAAGTTGCCACAATTAATGAAATAAAGGCATGCTAAGCTACGAGCTAGTGAAAATGTTAATGTTAGATTCTCCAAGAAATGAAATTGTGCCACCTATTTTCCATGGTGTGCATAGCTAGAAAGTGGACACACAATGCAGAGCAAAATAGAGACTTAACATCTTTTATTGCCACTATCAAGTCAAAAAGAGATCCACACTTGTTGTTATGTCACTATGAAAACTTGCTTCAAAGTTAATTATAGTGACATAACAATGATTTGACATGTGTACCTAGGTGGTCCCATGGAGAAAATCATAAAGGAAAATGGTTGGGTTTTAATCATGATCATTGATTTAGGATTGACGGCCCAAATTCAAAATCATCATGACTGTTGAGATACAAATTATATGGTTTTGGTGACAATAGTAGAATATGAATGAAATGAAGAGTTTAACAGGGTTTTCTAAAGTCACATGAAGATTAATAGTTTCCAGGTGTTCTTAGAAGAGTCATTGGATCAAGATATCGTAGGGAATGATGTCACGCATCTATACCATGTTAAAGATTGGATATTTTTCATGTATTATTCATATTTTCTTTCTATTTTGTGACTATTTCTCTACTAGAATTAAGGGATGATAGAAATTATAAATGTAATATCTTTTGATAATACAAAGGTCAACAAACTTGATGGTGAATTGCTCTATAATTCCTTTTACCCTATTTGCTTGTCATGTTTTGTGGCCCATGCATAGAGTAGTTTTGTATTAAGAGTTGAAAGACAATCATGTATGATTTTATGAATAATCAGACGAATTCCATTTCACTTTGATGTTTTCAATATAGTGATTCCATTTACTTTCTTCATATATGGTTTTGTTGCTTCTCTCGTTAGTTTCATAACATATAATATAGTTTCATTGGGAAATGAAAGATAAATGTGTATGAATCTATCAGTTATTTGTTGGATTCCATTTCATTCAAGGCTAATAGTGAGAGCAATTCCATTTGCCTTTATGTGCATATCTTCTTCATTCCTCTTCTTCATTTAGATGATTAATCTGCATTTAGAATAGAAGGGTTAGAAATATCAAGATAATCTACTATAGTCATTCCATTGAGTGTGATAGGTTATTCAAATTCATCTTGCCTAAATTGTTTGTGCCTACAAACAATTTAGTTATCCTTTACTTCTCTCATGTTAAGATCTTATAATATCAAAACTTCTAATCTAATAAAAACATATTCATTGCATATCATTGCAAATCATAAGGGAGTTATACCTAGTAATTAAGAGGAAGTGATAGAATACATACACTGACCCAGTTGTTGGTAAACATCCTTTTGTCTCTCCAAAACATTGGGTATCAAAGAGTCAGGTTATAAAATCTAATAGGAGGAAAAACTATTAACCAACAGTTTTCGGTGACTTTACTAGGGAGATTCAGATGAAAGCTCTGAAGAATTTTTCTTCATATTAATTTGCAATATAATTTCATATATTAGAGTTGCAAGAAAGGACTCATGGTAGTGAGGTGTTTGTCATAAGAACTTGATACTAGTTTTACAACCTCAACCTATTGAAGAAAAGAAGCAAATTCAAAGTTGTAGACTGGTAAGGTAAATTCAAAATGTTATTTTTCTAAATATTTGATAGACTTTGGATTCCAAATATACCAGGAGTGCCAAGGAGAAAGGAAAGATTGACCCAATATATGAAAAGCTCAAGAAGGATAATTTTCCTATCCTAGAAGACCTTTACAAAAGAGGAAGAACACATGCAAGAGAAACAATAGCTAAAAAACTCCAACATAACCACTTGCTTGTAGTTGTTCCTAATAGAATAAAGAGAAGTCATTCTTCCACTCCTCCTATTTCCAAGAATTCTATTCCTTCTATATTTGATGCTTTGTTGTTAACTGGTACTGCACTTCCTGTTTCTATTACCTTTCAAGAAAATCAAAATATTATACCAGTAGCTATGGTAGTCCCTTGGGGAAATACTATTGGTCCTCTTTACCTAACAACAAATAATGATTTGCTAAGAGCATCAAGGAAAAAGTTTCCAAAATTTAATGGTGATGGTACTATCTCTACAGAACAACACCTAAGTGCTTTCCATAAAGGTTGTAGTGTAGTAAATCCTCAACATGAAGATGTAGTTGTTAGAATGTTTGTAGATACCCTTGTAGCTAATGTTGTTGATTGGTTCCAATAATTACCTATAGGATGCATCCCAAATTGGAATAGTATGAAACAAAGGTTTGAAGAATGTTACAAAAGTATAGAGGATGCACAAGTATTATTTTTGAAATTGGTATAGATAAAGAAAGAACCACCAATTTCCATGAGAGATTTTAATGGAAAGTTCAATAAACTTATCAAGAGAATACCTACTACAAGTGCACCAATAGATGATAATAGGAAGACTATCTACATCAATTCTATGCCTCTTGATCTAGGATATCAAATTAGGAGAGAAAATGTAAGCTTCCCAGACACTAGTTGCAGAGATGGAGGATGATAGGATAGCTTCTGGTAAATGGAAGAGAGAATTCCAATCTAGAACCATGAGTAATATAGCTAGTACTTCAAACAATATATAATTCATTGTTCAAAAATTGTCTAATGAGCTCATTTCATTGAAGAAACAAATCAATAGGTCGGCCCATTCTTTTCATCAACCTCATCGAGAAGGTTATAGAAACCCAAATGGAGCTAAAGCATTGCAAATACCACCTATTCAAAAAAGATTAGCAATTGAAGGTGCTCCCAAAAGATAAAATATGTGTGTCTTTCATTTAAGGGTGGATCATGATGGAGATACATGTGGTGATATGATTAGGTACAAGCAAATGGTGGATAATAAGGAATAAACAATTGAATATCCTAAAAGTGAGGATGATCATGCTCCTTGTGCCGACTCTAAAAACTTTTTCTTGGAGTATGAGTTAGATTCAGAGATAGGAGGTGATTGTTTTGCACTCTAGATGGACCTTAGTTGACAATCATGACCAAAGGTTAGAAGAGTAGAAATCAAACCATCAATTTAGTTCTTGTCAAAAATCATGCATCATCAAACAAAGCTAATAAATACAATGGTATGGTACCTTCAACTTCACAAAAGGAGTGCAAAGGTAAATCAACTAATTCTTTTTACATAATACAATACTATGAAGAGATAAGAATTCAGATATCTCCATTGGATTACTTGAAAGCTAATCCTAATCAATTTAAAAGGTTAGTTGAGCATTGTAATAACAAAGATAGAGGACAAGTTTAGTATTAATGCTACTATTGATTATCATAGTAAAGCAATTTCTAGTGGAACTTCTTTGACTAATGAATATTTGGCACTTCCTAAATTGTTTCAAGAAGAAGAACCCCTTGTCTTAGCCACTTACCCAAATCAAAAACCAAATCCTTTCTATATTTCTTTGTTTAACAATGGGGATAGATTAAGGAATTGCATCATAGATTTAGGAGCTTCTAATAATGTAATGCCTACCTCTGTAGCTAAAGCTCTAGGTCTTCCACTGACTAAAACTTTTGGTAGATGATGTTCAATGGATACAAAACAAGTAGCCTTACTTGGATAGATAATAGATGCTCAAGTTTCCCTAGCTGCTTATCCTTCCAAAAGGCTAAAACTCACAATCCTAGTGCCAGACATCCCTGCAAGCTATGGAATGCTCTTAAGTAGAATTTATTTTAAAGACATGGGGAGAGAGATAAAACTAGATTGGTCATGTGATACTATTCAAGTGGGAGACAAAAAGATGAAATTAGAACCAGAAGAAAAGGAAAAATTCACATTCCTAAAATTAGATGATCCTATGTCTCAAATTTTATATCAAGAAATGTAGTTTGGTAATTATATTTTATTTTTTTGATATCCTTGATATTCAAGAAGAACTAGAGCAAATCAATGACAAATAGTTGTGGACTTTGGAATTTGATGGGAGTTGTGCTAATGTTGGTTCAGGTGCAGGAGTAGGTTGACATCACCTAGTGGGGAGATTACTTGCTTGGCATACAAGTTAGATTTCAAGAATACTAACAATACTGTAGAATGTGAAGCCCTTCTCCTTGGTATAATGGAAAAAGAATAAAAATGGGTCAACTTACTCAAAGCTCAAGGAGATGCAAAATTGGTGGTTAGACAAGTCAATCAATATCCAATAAAGAGCTCAAGCTTGAGGAATTATCATAACAAAGTGTGGGATGAAATTGAGAGTTTTGATTCTTTCTTAGTTGTATCAATACTAAGGGACTTCAATTCAAGAGCTTATTCTTTGGTAGTCTCTACATCATTGCTCTTACCACACCCTGATTTTAGGGATCAAATCTACAAAGTAGAAGTTCTTTTCAAACCAAATGTTGCTAATAATGAATAATCTTGGTAGGTATATGAAGATGACAAACACATACAATATTTTATTGAAGAGGAAGATCCTTTTGAAGGCTTGTATTTTGAAGGAAACACTAATGCAAATGGTGATGATTCAGTGAAAGGTGATAAAAAGAAAATAGAGCCTAATATGATTCAATTGAAAAGTATTAAGTTTCCACTCCATCTAATATCTTTAGAAAAACTTGTTGATAGGCATGATGTAGCCATAAAGAGGGAAAGAGATAAAAAAACCTATGGTGAGTATGATAGAATCAATATAGGGACATAAATCAGTCCCAAAATGATAAATATGGGAAAATATTACGCACAAGAAGAGAGGGTAGAAATCTAGAAATTACTTGTTAGATTTCAAGATGTATTTTCTTGGAGCTATGAAGATCTTAACATTTTCATGGGTGGGAAGTTCAAACATGAAATCCCTCTTAAACTAGAAGCAATACCATTTAGAAAAAAGCAAAGAAACTATAACCCTATAGTTGAAGGAGCAATCTTCAAGGAGATTGACAAAATGTTGCAGGTTGGGATTATATACTCTATTCATCACTCTACTTAAGTTGCTAATATTGTACTAGTGAGGAAGAAAAATGGAGAGATAAGGATTTGTGTAGATTTCAAAAATCTAAATCAAGCCTCACTCAAAGATAATTTTGCTCTTCCTAATATGGATCATCTCTTACAGACTGTTGCAAGATCAAAATTGATGTCCATGTTATATAGTTTTTCAAGATACAACTAGATTTAAGTGAATGAAGAAAATTAATTTAAAACTACATTTAGCACACCATGGGGTACTTTTTCCTACCATAGAATTCCTTTTGGCTTAATCAATGCAGGTGCTACTTTTCAATGTGGCATGAACTTGGCTTTTGGTGATTTGAAAGATAGAATCATTACCATATACCTTGATGATTTGATAGTCTTTTCTAAGAAGAGAAAATATCATATCAAATATTTAGAGAGTGTGCTACAAAGATGTAGTGATCATGTTGTCTCACTGAATCCAAAGAAATCAGTATTTTATGTTACAAAAGGCAAACTGCTTGGTCATATTATATCCCAAGAAGGAGTGAAGATTGATCCAAATAGATTTAAATCCATTCAACAATTAAGTCTGCCATTGAGTAAAACTAGAGTGTGTAGACACCTAAAAACCTTTAGAAAATAAAGTATTTTTATTTTTTGAAAAATTCCTGATGACATCATCATTTATTTATTTATTTTTATGCCATTAAATCCCTTTATCTTAATTAAAAATATTTAATTAAGGAATCCCTCCCAAAAATGTTTAAATCTTATTTAAACATTATTTCCTTATTTATTAATTATTTAATTAATAAATTGACCAAAAAACCCAAAATAAATAAAAAAATTATTTTTTGCCCAAAACTTGGCCAATTTCCTTAAGACCACTAACCTCTTCCAAAATCTTCTAATCCTTCTTTAATTTTAATTAAAGGCTAATCTCATCATTTCCTACCCCTAATCCCAACTCAAAATATTTATTTAAGATTAAATATTAATCCTCATGTTTATTAAAAAAGTTTTAATAAATATCTCCTCAACCCAAACCCTTGAAATAAATAAAACTTTATTTATTTCTTAAAAATCTAATTTATCCTCATCCTAAGAAGTTCTAGACTCTTCTAGAAAGTCTTCATCCTCATCCTAAGAAATTCTAGACTATTCTAGAAAGTCTTTATCCTCATCCAAAGTCTAGACTCTTCTAGAAGATGTCTTTAAACCTAATCCTAATCCCCTCCTAACCTTGTCACATTCCCTAAAAATGGGTTAAGACTTACTAACCCAAGCCAAAGTTAACAAATATCTCCTCCTTCACCCACCCTCATTAAATGTCATCCACTTGCCTATCCCTAAGCTAATCCTAAACCATCCTAATCCATCCTCTAATCATTTGCACAATCCTAAGCAAGCTTAAAACCCTCCTAATCAAGCCCAAGTCGAAATTGCTCTCATCTCCCTCAAAATATCTCAACCATAAAACTTTATGAAGCCCACTAGGCCATAAATGACTCTTTCAAGCCCTTTTATTGCTCTTACAAGCCATTATGAGGGTCTTTATGAAGATTTTATCCCTTGAGCCTCCTTTGTTGACTCATCCTTCCCCTTTCCTCCATCCTCTCACCCTGTGACATGTGTCACTCTCTAATTGGTTGTAAGGAAGCACAATCCATGTGCTCTCCTCTCATGCAATCTGAGCCCTCCATGAGCTTTTTCCCATCCTTGCATGTTAGCCCTCAATCCCTCAAGCCTCTTGCCTATAAATTGGATCCTTCCCCTTTGAAAAATAACACAATCCATGAAGTCAAGTCATAATGCCATTTTGAGAAGCCATTTTACATCAAAACCATACACTCACACCCAAATTCCAACTCTATTTGAAGCCCTTTTTGAAGCATAAAGCTTGAGCATACATCCTATCTATTTAGACAAAGCTACTCAACAAGAGAGCTTCTCATTGAGAGAGCCCATTAATGGCTCATATTCTCAATTGAGAGCTCATCTTAGTCTATCTTGAAGTTTATGAATTTTGTTTAGTTTGTAGAAGCTTTATTTAAATTTGGTTTCTATTAGCATACTAACATTGCTCATATACATTTTGGCACGCCTGGTGGGACCCTGCATGGGTCATCTTCATTAGCTTTTCTAGTCAAGTTTTGTATGTCATTTACTAATTTTGGCTAATTTTTCTTGTTTTTGTGATTGGTAGGATTGTATAAATTGGTTTTGTAGGTCCACATGAGCATGAAGAAGACAAAGGAACTCATAGTCAATCTCATAGTGTTTGCAGATTTTTCAAGCTTATAGGTGGACAAAGCACTTGGAATTCTTCTTCCTCTTCTTGTCTATATTCTTCTTGTTCCATCTACTTCTTCTTCTTCTTCTTGTGGGAGATCTTGGCCATTTTTTTTTAAGGAAGAAAAATCATACACACTTATTTTTAGTGCTTAAAATGAACCCCTAAATCACATTTGCATCCTTGCAACATCAAGGTTTTAGATGCATTCATGCAAAGTTAGGAACACTTCATTTTTGGAAATTTAAAAAGAACTTTAAGTTTCCATTTCAAAAGGTTCAAAATCAACACTAAGTGCACACTAAAATCTAAATCAAACTCAAAGCATCAATCAAGGATAAAATGAACCTCATTAATTTTAAAGTTCTTTTAAAAATCTCATGAAAACTAAGAGTCCTAAATGGTTGCCAAAATTTTTTCTAAAAGCTTTTTTATTTGTTCCAAACAAATGTCTTGTTGCAAAATCTTGAATGTTTCTTAGGTTTTTCATGCATCAAAACAATCTAGGAACATCATTTTTGGGCTTAAAATATGCAAACTAGAACACAAAATCTTGAATGAAAACCAAGGTCCAAAGAGTCATTTTCACTTTTGAGTCCAAAACAATCGTGAATGATCTAAAGTTAAAACAAAGCACTTCAAAGTTCTTAAAACAACACACAAAAGCTCAATCTTGAATGCTCAAAGGAAAAAACTTGAATCTTTAATCACTTGTCTTTGAATGCATGTTGCTAAAATCACTCTTGAGTGCCATGGATTAAAATCAAGTCTGTTTTTTTTATGAATGCATGATTAAAACAACAAATCCAATCTTGAATGTCATAGATCAAATAATCATCTTTTGGGGCATAAAAAGAATCTACATTCTAGAAGCTTCCTAAATTATAAAAACCAAATAAAGACGCTTTAAGTGAGTTTGTAGTTGGACTCACCCTCTTTAATCACCCATCAATTTAACCATTGGTTGCAATCTCAGAGCCATCTATGGGGATGGGTCTACCTAGGAGGGTGTTAAGTGCTCCACAAAGATCAAACTCCACTCACTTGGGTCTTTAGTGGTTTTTCTAAGTTAGAAAATTCCTTGAATGCGCATTAATCTCGCTCACACTTCATTTGGGCATAAAAATTGGACAAATCTTAACATGGAGGGCCTTCGGGCATGCGCTTGGCAATCGAGTTTCACACATCTTTGTTTTGGGCTTAAAACAAACTCACACTCAATCTTGAATGCCTAACAATCAATGAACATTGCATGGTTTGGGAGCATTTTCAATGGCACTCGCATTTCTTATGTTGACGATCTCTCGACTTTCATTATGCTGATGATGCTATCAAATTGGAATGAACATTGTATGCCATAATCACAAGTGTCTTCAATCATAGCTTACAAAATCTAAATAATCAATTGGAATAAACATGTGTCTTTTAAAGCCCAAGATCATGTATGTGGTCTTTTTTTACACTTTTTAGGAGGCCTGCTTGGGGATTTCATCACCCCTTGGGACGACCTCAACTCCAGCATTCCAGTGGAGTATAAAAATTGGGAGGTGAATCCAAAGACACCTCTCTTGGAATCAAGATTTTGTCACTCGGGCTAAGCCTCAAGGAACTTTATACCCTTGAGAAGTGAAAGAGGAGAAGTGGGTTACCGCTCCTCTTGGCTGTGTGACATCTTTTTGGTTTCATCTATGGATTTGGGCCTCACGTGCCTTGCGTATATCGAGGACTCCCTAGCTATAACAAATTTCATCCTTTTAGAAAGCTTCCTAGGATGTTGGTGTGTTTGACGTGCTTGCTCCAAAATTTTATCTACTTGTTTGTTCATAGCTTTTGAATGAATGTTTGCCAACTTTGGTCAAAATCCCAAAAAAGCAAAAATCTCCCAGCTCAAGGCATACTTAGCATAGTCACTGCCTCATTAGAAAATCATCCAAGCTCCCCCACTGCAACCGAATCTATCTAGTTCCTTTCTTTAGAACAATCCCAAATCCAAAGTCTCTCCAAATCATCCCCCCTAGCCAACTAGCAACCCAATCCAAAATCACACCCAAGCCTTTAGAGAGTTGTTGTCATTCTGCTAGAATTTGCTATCCAATCAATCTGACCAATCCACCAGCCTCGCCAAGGTTATCCCTTTGACAGAGCTTTTTCTAGGGTAATCTAGCTTTGGCACTTGTTATCCCTCATCACCTTGAGCTAAAGGTTGGGATCCACAAGTGGTCAATCTCGTGTCATGCCCATAGGATCATTAGTCTATCCTTAAGTTGACACAATCTCCACCAATCCGGCGCATAGGAAAGAAAAACTCTCACTTTTTGATAGCATGCCCTTGAAGTCTTCCATCCACATGAAAGCCAAAAATCTCCAGCCAATCCTCCTTAGGTCTGTCATACAGCTTTGACTCTCCCTAGGAAATCCTTCATCAACCAATCCAAAATTTGCGCTTAATCCAAATCCAACCATGAGCTTTCATGTTCATCCATATGCAAGACCCCATCCCCATCTGACTCCTCATCAAAACATGAAATCCCAAACCTATCATGATGTGTTCGATCGTATTGTCCTTGCTCCTGCCACCTCCTATTCCAATGATGATGAAAATCTTGTTGACTATGATGGGTATCTTGAGAGCCTTAGAGGCCTTCCACCAACCATCCCCCAAAATCCAAGAGTTATTCCAAACTATCTAGTCATGCCATCTGATATCCCAACTTCTCCTCCATCACCCAATCAACCAAGCTTCCAATCTTCCACCCTCATCACACCGGCTATTCCTATCAATCCACCACCTCCACCTTCGACACACGAGTCTCCAAGGAATCTCCTAGAGGAAATACAAGAAAAGCTACCTCCAACAGTTGATAAGCCATGTCATCTAATCCAAACATGTGAAGTAGTCAGTGATGAAGCTTCCTCATCTATAATATCACCCCCATCTCCCATAGCTATCATCCCCATACCATCCATCAAATTGCTTAAAATCCTTCCACTTCCTGCACGCATCAAATTCCCACCACCCATCGAATCGCTCCAAATCCCATCCACATCTCCTCCAAGCATTATCCAAATCCCATATAATGAACCTCATGCATCCACTCCCATCCATTCCTATCAAGATCTTGTCCAAAAGTATGTTGAAATATCCTTCGATAGAACAGCAGATCTCGCCATCCCACTTATTCCCCTACATGATCCACTTTTACCATCCCCTCCATATCTAAATCCTACCATCTTACTTACTCCATCTCAAGATACCTTTCCCTCAGCCCACCCAAATCAAGATCCTATCCTTCCATCTCCTCTACTTCATAATCATACATCTCCCATAATCCATGATGATAGATCCATCAAAAAAGAACTAATTATCATATCCGAAGCTCCAACTCCTTTAGCTAGTAATGGACTCACATCTTGTGTTCCAAATAATGAACATCATATTGAAAAAAGAAATGAAAATGTATTTCTAGATGTTGGTATCCGCGCTATTCCTGCATGGTCCCAAGTCCTTCCATCTCGACCCCAAAGTTCCCATCCATCTTATTTCGCATCTATTTTGGGCCCTCATCCTACTCCTTATCTCCAACCCTCCATTTTGGGGCCATATATCCCTTATCTAAATCCCACACCCTTTCCATCCATTTTGGGTCCTTACATACCTAATATGAATCCTTTATCCCCTCCATCTATTTTGGGACCTACACCTTCCCCATTTTCATCTATTTTGGGCCCATATCCTTCCTTCCCTCCATCCATTTTGGGCAATTATATCCATCCATATCCTATGTTCCAATCTATCCTTCCATCCCCTCAAATCCACCAACTAGATCATCAAAGGCACTCACCCTTGAATCCCTTCCAACCTTTAAACCCTATCACTCCATCAATTATCCCTCCATCTCCTCCATGCTCTTGTTCCCATCCCATGGCTAATAGAAGCATATTGGATGCCAAAATACAAAAGCATAAATCCAAAAATCCAAAAAAATCCAAGTCTCAACATGTCCCTTCTAAAATACATGTTCAAAACAAGAAACATTTAATCCCAATCAAAGAAAAATTCAAGAGGCCACAAAAGCCCAAGCTAAAAAAGTCAAAAATCATGTGGATACCCAAGATGCTCATAAAAGAAATGCATCTCAAAGAAAAATCTCAATTGGCATCCATTCATGCTACTCAAAAATCCTCATCCATCCATCCTTCATCCAAATCCCCATATAAGCATCCTTCATCCCCCCAATCCACTTTTAGTCCATGTGCTTCTTATCCTAAATTTCCCATCCTCCATCTTCCAACTCTACTTTTAGTCCTTATCTTTCTCTTCCTCCATTTTCTCCTCAACCTCGCTCAAAACCATCTTTCCGACTACTTTATCACCTCTCAAGGTGTGTGCCAATGATGATCTTTCCATTTTCCTCATCCATTTACCCACAAGCCTTATGTCTTTGCATCCATTATCTGTCAAACTCCCACCCACCATTCCACTTGTTCAATCCAATCTTTTTTCATCCATCCTACCAACATCTATGAGCCAAAAATAGCTGAAGAAAGCCAAAATCATTCCAGCTAAATCGAAAGTCAAAAAGTCAAAAAATAATAAAGAAAAATAAAGCATCCACTAGTGAAAACTTGGCAATTCAAGCGCCTTGGACAAGTACCATGATGAAAACTTGGCAAACAAGCATCATGGGTAATCCCTCCATCCCTAGCTTAGCCTATCACCTAATGCTTTTGGTCATCTCTTGACATCCAACTCCATTTTCCAATCTATCCACCTATCCTCCACCCTCCATCTTCCATCTCACACCATCCACTTATCTCCTGCAGCTTCAGCCAACCATCCCAACTATCATCCATCTCCCTAGCCCCTTCAGCTTTTTCCATCCTAGCTTCAATCCTATCACATCCATCATAAGACCTCCTTTCGCATGTTATCTTCTGATTGGGGGCACTATATTCCTTGGATATCTTGTCTTGCCCATCCTCCCTTGTCATTGGTATCTAGCTCTAGGCTATCCTCATGCAACCCAATGTCATCTCTTTATATCCATCATAATCCTAGCTATCTACCATCCTATCTAGCCATCTCATCCAATTCCTCTAGCTATCCTTGGTCACAAAATCTCTCATCATCATTGGATGCATCCTGCCAAATCCATATCTTTCACTATCACCCCACCCTTAGCTTTCGCATCTTGCACAACATCGAACCATCCCGCTATCCTATCATCCTGAGCTTTTGCCTGCTTGTAACTATCTTGGTCAACTTCAGCTTGTAAATATCTTGGTCCGTCAACTTGTACATCCTCTTTAGCTTAGTACCATTGTATCTATCCAGCTTTTGTGTCAATTCCTCCTTGATCAGCATCTTGCACACATTGCACATCTTGGTTAGCTATTCCAGTGCATCCTTTAGCTAGATCTCATGTCACCAAAGTGTTATCCTTCTTAGTTCAGCTTGCCAGACACATCACTCACCCAAATCCACCAGCTTAGGTGCTCTCCGATAGGTCCTTGCAGGATATAGCTTTCCTCATGTCTGATCTTGGTCCGTTAGTACCTCGTCCTACCCATCTCGTTGGAAAACGGTTCTCTTTTGGATTTTCTCTTTCTTTTGATTTGGACTCTTCCCTGTTGGGTCTTGAAATATCTTTTCCAAGAAATCTTATTGTTCCCTCCTCAAGGTTTCCACGATCTTCCATATCATGGTATACTGCGAATGGGGCAATCAAAGCTTAAGTTCTTGATCATGTCTTTTGCTTGATTTTTTTTTTGCTTGTGGGTTACCTAGTGTCGTTTCCACACTGCTTCCTTTGGGATTCATGTGTGATACTGGGGCAATCCTTGCGTGTTTGTTTTGAGTCAGTTCATCAGTCCTCTGGACAGTTGGTGAAAAGGCCTTGATGTTCTTGGTAACCTTGGCAATTAACCAACAGTCCTATAGCAAATCTAGTGCTCAACTACATGGTGGTACTTCTCTTTGAAGTATCCCCCCGCTCAAAAAGCTTCAATGGTTTCCCTTCATCTCCATTATCCCCCATCCATATCCAACATCTGTCTCTCCTACCCTAGCTTGTGCAACCGTATCTCTCAGAATCAATCATCACTCTTAGCTTTAGGGATCCACCAATCCAAATCAATCTACCAAGCCTCATCTTTCGAGATCCACAATCCTAGTCCTAGGGATCTCTGAAACCCATCTTTCGCCAATCTGACTCTTTGAAATCCTGTTGCATCAGCTTTTTTTAACCCCCTCATCCATCTCCCCATCCTGGATTCCTTTTATAGCACTTCGCTCCTTCATCCTCTGCAATCCCTTAGATCTTAAGCTTGCTTCCTCTTGTGCCTTTGATTCTCCCTTTATCATTCTCTCGTAGTGAGAGTTTGAGCTAACTAAACCTCTTCTCTTAAGCCAATCTGAGTCTTCTTGCTCATCTCAAATTCTTGTACTTTTGAAGAAGCCATCGAGCCTCGCTTTCTCTTCCCGCCGCCTTCTTGAGGGGGCATCTCACAGTCCATTCTCTCCTCTTCTACTCTAGCCTTGGGCATCTTATTTTCTTATCTTTGATGCCATGCCACTTGCGGCATCACATCAAAGAGGGGTAAAATGTAGACACCTAAAAACCTTTAGAAAATAAAGTATTTTTATTTTCTGAAAAAGTCCTGATGACATCATCATTTATTAATTAATTATTTATTTAATTTATTTATTTATTTTTATGCCATTAAACTCAAAATAAATTAAAAATTTATTTTTTTCCCAAAACTTGGCCAATTTCCTTAAGACCACTAACCTCTTCCAAAATCTTCTAATCCTTCTTTAACTTTGATTAAAGGCTAATCCCATCATTTCCTACCCCAATCCCAACTCAAAATATTTAATTAAGATTAAATATTAATCCTCATGTTTATTAAAAAAGTTTTAATAAATATCTCCTCAACCCAAACCCTTGAAATAAATAAAACTTTATTTATTTCCTAAAATCTAATTTATCCTCATTCTAAGAAGTTCTAGACTCTTCTAGAAAGTCTTCATCCTCATCCTAGGAAATTCTAGACTATTCTAGAAAGTCTTTATCCTCATCCAAAGTCTAGACTCTTCTAGAAGATGTCTTTAAACCTAATCCTAATCCCCTCCTAACCTTGTCACATTCCCTAAAAATGGGTTAAGACTTACTAACCCAAGCCAAAGTTAACAAATATCTCCTCCTTCACCCACCCTCATTAAATGCCATCCACTTGCCTATCCCTAAGCTAATCCTAAACCATCCTAATCCATCCTCTAATCATTTGCACAATCCTAAGCAAGCTTAAAACCATCCTAATCAAACCCAAGTCGAAATTGCTCTCATCTCCCTCAAAATATCTCAACCATAAAACTTTATGAAGCCCACTAGGCCATAAATGACTCTTCCAAAGCCCTTTCATTGCTCTTACAAGCCATTATGAGGGTCTTTATGAAGATTTTATCCCTTGAGCCTCCTTTGTTGACTCATCCTTCCCCTTTCCTCCATCCTCTCACCCTGTGACATGTGTCACTCCCTGATTGGTTGTAAAGAAGCACAATCCATGTGCTCTCCTCTCATGCAATCTGAGCCCTCCATGAGCTTTTTTCCATCCTTGCATCTTAGCCCTCAATCCCTCAAGTGTCTTTCCTATAAATTGGATCCTTCCCCTTTGCAAAACAACACAATCCATGAAGTAAAGTCATAATGCCATTTTAAGAAGCCATTTTACATCAAAACCATACACTCACACCCAAATTCCAACTCCATTTGAAGCCCTTTTTGAAGCATAAAGCTTGAGCATACATCCTATCTATTTAGACAAAGCTACTCAACAAGAGAGCTTCTCATTGAGAGAGCCCATTAATGGCTCATATTCTCAATTGAGAGTTCATCTTAGTCTATCTTGAAGTTTATGAATTTTGTTTAATTTGTAGAAGCTTTATTTAAATTTGGTTTCTATTAGCATACTAACATTGCTCATATACAAAGTGAAGGATTGGTCAAGTAAATTTCCTAAGGAGATTTGTGCCTGATTTCTCTAAAATAGTTAAATGTATAGTTGATATGATAAAAGGCAATAAAACTTTCAAATGGAGTGATGCTGGGAAAAATGCTTTTGAAGATATCAAAGGTATCATTGCTAAAGCCCTTGTTCTTGTCCATCCTAACTATACTAACGAATTCCTCATTTACTGTTATGCCTCAAAACATACTATATCAGCTATATTGATGCAAGAAAACAAAGAAAGAATACAAGCCCCAATTGCTTTCATGAGTATACCTCTAAAGAATCAAGAGCTAAGATACTTACAGATGGAAAAACATGCATATGTAGTGGTGAGATCCCTTGAAAATTTTAGGTTTTATGTGTTGCATTCTCATCCAGTGATATATGTTTCAGATCCTACGGTAAAAAGTATTTTTACACAACAAGAGTATAACACCTTGCCAAGGGACCCAAAAGAAATGACCTAAAGTTTGCCAACATTTTTTTTTGTGAAGTAAGAAAGTATAACATACACATTAAACACATAGTAGCGAAAGCAATAACATACGATCAACTAAAAGCATACATAACATGTTACATTTCTTAAGGATCCTATAACATTGAATTACATTTAAATCTAATCTAATACTAAGTCTAAAAACTACCACATTCATATGAAAGAATAATGAAAAGTCTGAAGTCCATAATATACATTTTTTCTAAATGTCTCTTGGAAAATTAATTCAGAATGCTCAATCATCCACTATACATGTCACAGGGTATGAAAGGCTAAAAGAATATATATATGTGTGTGTAGAAATAGAAAGAAAGATACATCATCCTCCACGAATCCATGATACAAATTACATTAAAATAAATGAAACTAATAAAATACATGATACATCCATCTAGATCATAAAAGAAATAAACATCTAACATGAAATATAACTATCCATCATAAAACACAACTAACAAAGTATGTGGTTCCTTCCAACCATCAATAGCATCATTAGACCATCGTGGGCCCTAGCCATCCCCCATGCGTAACATCCCAAGCCATCAAAGAGATCATCGGTACTATCGTAATAGGGACATCACTCCTAAAACATACTATATCATATGCATAAAGAAATCTAACATGCTACCACATACGTGTAAAGAAATCTAACATGCAAGAATAAAGCAAAAGATGATCCTCCAAAGTAGATAACATCACCTAAACATGATGAACAAGCATCCCAAGAAGCTCCAACCATGGTAGCAATGGACAGATCTCAATGGTAAGAGTAAAAAGTACTACCACCCAACCATGTGGAACCTAAATGGCCCACTCCCACTGCACTGAGGAGATAGTCTCAAGTCCCAAATAGGATATCAAATCACATAAAACAAATACTCTCTAAGTCCAGCAAATCCTACAAGTATACTAACTCAAAAGTTCCAACACATACATCAACATCTAGACGCAGAGGCACCACAAAGACATGTAGGAAACCTTCTATCTAAGTGGGCAAGTGTCATCACACAAATCACATTGGAAGTTACCCGAGCAATCCCTTAGGAATCCTGGGTCCCCTGTGTTCCTGCGGCCACTAGTATCCTCTCATACTAACGAGGCATACTACGGAATGCAAGGTCATAACCAAGCATTCTCTCTCTACTCCCATCCTAGTATGTACTAGCACTCAAGGCATGGGCGAGAACATACAATTAATCTTGTTAGGTTCATTTTACTCTCATTTAGTGTAAATGTTATCATTTATTAAAACAACTTACAATGAGTTACCCTGGTAGCCACTTAGGGCCCCAGCCCCCATTGCAAGCCACTTCCCAACACTACATATAGATTACCTACCCTAATTGTGATAAAGATTTCTCTCCTTAAATCGGGCCACTTACTATGCATTCACCTGGAAGAACTCTGTGCTCACTAGACTCCAACTCCAAATTAACTTTCATTTATCTTTTCTTAATCTTTTCCATGCACGTTAAAAAAATTATAAAATTACTTTATTTAATTTTCACTCGATTTCTATTTTTAAATTAATTTATTACTTTAATCTTATGCACATTTTATGCAATTAAAATATCTTTATTAAATATACTTGTTTTATCTTTTTAAATTAATTTCTTATATTTTAATCTCATGCATGCATCATGCGATCTTAAAACTTATTAAAAAAAATATATCCTTTCTCTTTTAAATTTATTTTAGAAACTTAATTGATAAAAATATTTATTAACTTAAATAACAATAATATTTAGCATTTATTTAAAAATGAACTCTAAATATATTATTATTAAATTAAATAAATATTATCACATTCTAAATTTAGACTTATAAATTTTATCTTCAAATTTAATTCTTTTTATTTAATTAATTTCTCAATTAATTAAATATAGTTAAATATTAAAATGTCATAATAATTTCCCATTAATTAAATCCTTAATTAATCTTTTAATTAGACTTAATCAATAGAAAATACATCAAAGACTCATAAAACAACATATGAAAAACTCATCATAGAAAAATTACATACAAAACCAAACTAAAGGGTTATAATCATGAATTAACATCATCTGACGCATTCAAAGGGTGCACAACTCAGATACTTGTCCTAATGATCAATTAGGACAAATGGCTTTAAGGTTTGGGATTTGGACCTAAGAATTTATCTCCCCTCTCTTACCATTGAGATAATGTGATAGGATGCTCATCCTGGCAATTCAGGGAAGTCGATACCCGGTACCTACAACCTACATAAAATCCACGCATGTACGAACACAATATTCTAAGCCAAATAGGCAATGGTAGGAAGTGGTGCATCGAGTAGATCCTGACTAGCAGGTGACTATGACTCCCTTCCTTAACCACATCAAGAACATCATACATAAAGAAAATAGAATGCACACCATACACATGCAAGTATGGGGTAAGTATCCATAAGGAAACACATTTGATAATAAACCACCTAACTAATCATCATTGATAACTAAAAACACTGAATAATCATCATACATACATGAAATATAGAGTATCGAGTAATCTCATCACATAATAAACTAAATGTAAAATAATATCTAATAATCTTAAAACAATACTACTAATCATCAAACATAAAATTCGCCTAAAAAGGTTTAGTAATGATAGCAAAAATGCAAACTAGGGTAGGCACTACAAAGAGGTTGGTTTTAATAATAGAGGAGTGTGGATAGAAAAAGTCCAAGAATACGATATAGAAATTAAGCCAATCAAACTTGTAAGAGGTAATTCACTCTATAAAGCCTTAGCAAAAGATCAAAAATTCAAAGAAGAAGATACTCCAAAAGTTCTTATGGTAAGTCTTTAGGATCCTTGGTTCTCAAACATTACTTATTTTCTGACATATAGCAAATGCCTTGATGAATTGACTACTAAGAAAAGAAGGGATCTAAAAAAAAGACTTGAAGTATGTGATTCATGATGATTTCTTGTATAAGAAAGCAATTGATGGAACATTTTTAAGATGTGTAGATAAGGAGCAACAGGTAAAGTTGTTGACATCTTTTCATAATGAGGCATGTGGAGGACACTTCTCTTCTACTATCACTGCATTTAAAATTTTGAGGCAATGTTGTTATTAGTCTAGAATGTTTAAAGATGCATATAAGTGGATTGCTAATTGTGAGAAATGCAAGATGTTTACTAGTAAACCTCAGCTTGTTGCCCTACCCCTTAGGCAAGTAATAATTGAAGCTCATTTTCATCAATGGGGTTTAGATTTTATAGGCCCAATCAATCCTCCTTCTAGTCAAGGACATTTATATATATTCACTACCACAGACTATTTCATTAAATGGGTAGAGGCCAAGTCATTGAAGAAGACTTCATCAGAAGTGGTATGTGAGTTTCTCAAAGAACATATCCTAGTCAGGTATGGAGTTCCTGTGAAAGTAATAATAGATAATGCATCTTATTTTTCTTCTTCAAAAATTATTGAATTTTGTTATGGTAATGGTATCCAAGTTGAGAATTCCCTTGATTATTTCCCTATAGGAAATAGGCAAGCCAAGTCTAGTAATAAGAATGTGATTAATATTTTGAGGAAAGCAGTCTCAGATAATATGAAAAGTTGGCATAAGAATATTCATGATGCTTTATGGGCTAACAGACCACACCTATAAGAGCTATAGGTATCTCACCTTTTGAATTGGCCTATGGAGTAGAAGCTAATTTGTCACTGCCTCTAGAGCTTACTACATGTAAATTAAAGACTATCATTGAAGAAGATGGATTAAAAAAGAGAATCATGTATCTCGATCACCAAGCTACAAGAAGAAACGGGAGAGATGGTTGATTAAATTACTAAACACCAAAGAAGGGCAAAGAAGTTTTTTGATAAAAGGGAAATGCCTAGAAAATTCATGAAAGATGATTTGGTGTTGCTATGGGATAAGAGACGTCAACCTACAGGTATGCATTCAAAGTTTCAATCTTTGTGGAAAGGACCATTTCAAATCATACGGGCAAACTAAAATAACTCTTTCAAATTTGTATATCCCACTGGAGAAACCTTGTCATGTTCCTATAATGGGAAAGATTTGAAGTTGTATCAAATGTACAACTAAAAGTAGGTAACCCCTACACAGTAGCTATATAGGTAGGTTTTCCTTCATGCATTTTATCTTTAGCTTAGTCCCTTGCTTTCCTAGGTAGTTATTGTTGTTTTTTTCCTAATTTAGTCTATTCTTTTATTTCCAAGTTGTCACCTTTTGTGTGCAATCACAAATTGCTAGAGTTCTTTCAAGTATTATCATGCCTAAATCCCTAGATAGCGCCAATTGTTGCCCAAGTTTCAGTTCATATATTTTTGCTTCAGGGTTTTGAGTCAAGTCAAGTTTCAATGTCTCGAGTCTAATTCTAGATTGTCTATAGGATGGCCTTTTCTTCTAATCATTCCTATGAGCTAACTTGATGCAAGAAATCATATGAGTAATGCACCAATCTAATGGCTAGGTGATTAGGTTTTGGACGGTTTTTTATGTGTTTCCATGATGAGAAGAAGGTTTGGATATCTTAATGATCTATTTTTCTTTATTCTTAATCATGTTGTAGACAAAGATTCATGTTATGTTGCAGTTTTCATGAAAGACATTGCAGATAACCAAGATAAAATGCGGGAGAAGCAAATAAATCATCAGAAATGGTGAAAGAACCTAGTCAAAGGTCTCTATCTAAAGGAAGGATACATTTAAAGAGATCATAGGAATATTTAGAGAAAATGGTAGTGGAGAACATTGAAGATCAAAGCTACAAGATGATATGCAAATCATGAGAACCAACTAAAAATAATATAAATTGAATTTGATGCAGAGTGAACAATAAAAGATGCATAAATGGTGAAGAACACAATCAAAGGTGGTAGAAAATAATTTTAAAATTGAATCGATGGTCCAAAATACATCTAAACGTCCATGTCATCAAGTTAAATAGTCAAGTTACCTTGGACATAAGACCATTTCCATAGTCGGTGGGTCTTAAAGGATCTACACTTGTCACTAGGTCTCTATAAAAAGTTACACGAAAAATAACTAAAGCAACATAATGATGATGTGACACATGGAACAAATGGACCCACACTGCAAAGGAAAATAGTGAGTTAAGACTTTTAAATTATAGCCATTAGATCAAAAGAACATCTACGATCGTCACTATATCATTATAAAAAGTTGCTCAATCACTAATGATGGAAACGTAGCAACAAAATGACACATGGAGAAGATGGGTCCATGTTATAGAACAAAAAGGATAGTTAAGGCATTTATGAATCTCAACCATTAGAGCTTGGAAATCTATGGTTATTGTTGTGTCGCATGTGCATTAGTACAATTAAATATAATGTCGCAAAGTCATGAAGAATAGTAAATAGTTAATGTCAAATGATCATCACATAGTTGCAGGTTAAAAGTAATAGTTAATTTTAATGTTGTGAAATAATGATCACAGCTAATGAGCTGATGTCACCAACTCACCGCAATTAATGAAATAAAGGCATGCTAAGTTGTGACCCAGTGAAAAGGTTAATGTCAAATTCTCCAAGCAATGAAATTGTGCAACCTATTTTCCACGGTGTGCATAGCTAGAAAGTGGACACATAGTGCAGAGAAAAATAGAGACTTAACATCTTTTATTGCCACTGTCAAATCAAAAAGAGATCTATGCTTGTTGTTATGTCACTATGGAAAGTTGTCTCAATTTTAATTATAGTGACATAATGATGATTTGACACATGTACCTAGGTAGACCCACAAAGAAAATCATAAAGGGAAATGGATGTGCTTTAATGATGATCATTGATTTAAGATCGACGGCCAAAATTCAAAATTCTTGCACGTGACCATTGAAATAAAAATTATATGGTTTTGGCACCAATAGAAAATTATGAATGAAACTAAAAGTTTAATAGGGTTTTTTGAAGTCACATGAAGATGCACAATTTCTAGGTGTTCTTAGAAGTGTCATTGGATTAGGTCATCATAGGGAATGATGTCACGCATCTATACCATGTTGAAGATTGGATATTTTTCATGTATTATTCATATTTTATTTCTATTTTGTGACTGTTGCTCTACCAGAATTGAGGGATGACAGAAAACTATAAATGTAATATCTTTTGATAATACAAAGGTTGGCAAACTTGATGGTGAATTGCTTTCTAATTCCATTTACCCTATTTTCTTGTCATGTTTTGTGTCCCATGCATAGAGTAGTTTTGCATTAAGAGTTGAAAGATAATCATGTATGATTCTATGAATAATCAGATGAATTCCATTTCACCTTGATGTTTTCAATATAGTGATTCCATTTACTTTCATCATATATGATTTTGTTTCTTCTCTTGTTAGATTCATAACATGTTAGATAGTTTCATTGGGAAATGAAAGATAAATTTGTATGAATCTATTAGTTATTGGTTGGATTCCATTTTATTCAAGGCTAATAGTGAAAGCAATTCTATTTTCCCTCATGTGCATATCTTCTTCATTCATCTTCTTCATTTAGATGATTAATCTATATTTAGAATAGAAGTAAGGGTTAGAAATATCAAGATAATCTATTGTAGTCATTCCATTAAGAGTGATAGGTAATTCAAATTCATCTGCCTGAATTGTTTGTGCCTACAAAAAATTTGGTTATCCTTTACTGCTCTTAGGTTAAGAGCTTATAATATCAAAAATTCTGATCTCATAAAAAAATATTCATTGCAAATCATAAGGGAGGTTTACAGAGTAATTCAGAGGGTAGTGATAGAATACATACACTGACCCATTTCTTGGTAAACATATTTTTGTCTCTTCAAAACATTGGTTATCAAAGAGTAGGGTTATAAAATCTAATAGGACAAACTATTAACCAACAAATTAAAAGTGTTCACTGATTCAAATTGGGTAGGAAATGTTAATGACAGAAAAAGTACAAGTGGAGGAGTATTATTTCTAGGAAAGAGACTAGTTTCATGGACAAGCAAGAAGCAAAACTACATTTCTCAATCAACATCTAAAGTTGAGTATGTGGCAGCAGCAATGAATTGTTCAAATATCATATGGATCAAGCAATTGTTGAAATATATGAAGGAAGAGATCACTTATCCATTTTTTGTCTATTGTGATAACACTAGTGCTATAAACAAATCAAAGAATCTTGTAATACACACAAAGACTAAACATATTTCTATCAAGTATCATTACTTGAGAAAGCTAGTTCAAGATAAAGAAGTGAGACTAGAGTATGTAAAAAATAAGAAGAAAATAGCTAATATTTTCACTAAAATTTTACCTAAGGATGTTCATGAATATCTAAGAGATAAATTAGGGGTGATTCCTCTACACAAGGCTACTTAATCCTAGGTGGATCTTTTCATCAAATGCGTTGATCAAATTTTTTTAGAAGTTGATGCAGATAGTCATACTTTAGGAGTTGGCTAAAGTAGTAGTAAAGGAAGGAATAATGTTGTATCATTCATACATAGATGACAAAGGAAAATTTTAGTACTAACATGAAGATTTCTACATGACCAAGATTCATGAGAAAGATGGAGTGTCTTTGACATTTTTGTCAAAGAGGGAGAAGATGTAATTTAGTTACCATGAAGAGAGAGATGGATGGTATGTGTTACCATGAAAGTTACCAAAAATTATTGAATAAGAAAGAGGGACAATGTATGGAAGGTTTTGCTAGAAATATAGAATAATCTAATTGACTTCATGATTTGACATGATAGAGAGAGCTTATGAGTTGCATATCAGAGTTGCATGGATGAAAATCAGAATGGAACTTAATGAGAGAGATTGTTAGACATTTATATGAGAATAAGAATGAAACTAAGGATATTAATGAAGATCTAATACTATACATAGAGGGAGTTTTCTCGATGCAGTACATGTTTTAGATTGCATGGTAACTAGAAGTGTTGTCATCAATGCCAAATAGGGAGATTGTTGAAAACTGCAATTAGAACAATTGTTATGTTTTCATTGATGTCAAACCTTATTGGTAAGAAAATTTTCTATTTGATTTGAGTGTCATGTCTAAATAATTGATGAAGATGATTTGAGAAGTTGGTCATAACAAAAGCACAACAAACTACAATAGACACTTGATTAGTTAGAGTCTAACAAGATAAAGTGATTGTTTAAATCATGCTACAAGTGAAGAACGAAGTTGTACTAAATACTTGAAGAAGTGATCAAAGATTGACCAAATGCATATGCTTGACCAAGCTATTAGAAGATTAAGGAACTTAAATTTTGTGCTAAGTGATGCTAGTGTTGACCGAGCCATAGTATGTATCGAATAGAAATAGTGTTGACAAAGCATCTATATTGGCTGAGTATCATTATATATACTAAATAGAAAGTTAGTAGTGACTAAGTAACCTAGTGATGATCGAGTGTCAGAACATAATGTTGGCCAAGGGATGGAATTTTGACATTTTATAATGAAATCATGATTTCTACCCAACAAGGTTGACTTCTTGGAATATGTAAAGTGTGTTGAAGATAAAGATGGATGACCTAGAACATTTAAATCAACATAAATTGTGTTTGTACATTTTTGTGCAAGGATTCAAGGAGAATTTTGGAGAAGTTTATAGAAAAGAAGAGGATAAACAAGAAGGTCAAAAAATTCATTGTATGAGTTTAAATTTGATGAAAGATCAAGCCTACAACTCCCAAGAATCACCTACATGCAAACACATATCACAAAAAAAGAGAAGGAAAAGCTATGGAGACTAAAATTTCTAGACCCATAGATAAGACATTCTTGATGAGCAAAAAAGAGATTGCTATTATCAAAACTAAATTACTAAATTAAAAAGAGATCAATCCTTATAAAAGGAGATCAAAACCCTAAAAGGTAACTAACCTAGGTTGCATGATAATAATTAATAAAATAATTAATTATTATATGCCCAAAGTTTAGCTTAAGTAAACTACAGATAATAAGTGAATTAATAATTAAATCAAAATGACTTAATTAATAAGACAATATCTTATTACTCTAACAACCCCCCCCCCCCCCCCCCCCCCCCCCACCATTAAGATAAACTTAGGGAGTAGCTAAAAACCTCTATTGAAAGCATATTTGGGTCTCGACAACAAGACTTACTAAGGTATCCAAGCACAAACAAATATTTGTAAAGAGAAGAAATAGAGAAAACTACATGGAAAAAACCCTAATCCAAAAAGAAATGGAAAGAATGTTCTAGAAGACAGGAAGAAAAGGATGATCATGAAGAACACTGCTAAAGCATGAAGCTGCAAACACTGCCAAACTACTAATCTGAAGAACATCCACTATATAGAATATAACAAGGTAGAGAAGACTAAGTTTGAAGAGTTGATCAATTGAAGACAAAAGGTATCCTCATGGCCTCCAAAAATAGGAATGAAAGAATGTCTATATGGTAAATGATCCATCTCACTAAAATACATAGGTATCTAGCCACTACAATTGCCTAATACATAGGATCAAGTACTAAATACATAGCTCACTCACTTAAAACAAGAAAGAAATAGAACCAACATAACCCCCCTATAATGCTAAGAGGTAAGACATGAACACTGAAATTGAATGCAATATCTCCTACAAAAAGAAGAATCAAGAACATTGAGAGTGCAAAAAGAAGTAAAAACACCTATAATGGCACATGTCATTGACACATCATAAGGCTAATGTTCGGTAAGGAACACTCACTTGAAAAATGAAGATGGTAAATATGGCCAACGTGAAACCCCCAAGGCAATTGATAATATAGTGTAAGTACATAAAAACACAAAGATGTGCAAGATCCTTAAATGTAATAGAATGGCACTTTATCTAGTGCATTTGAAAAAATACTACAAAAGGATGGCAACAAAGATCAAAATAGACATAAAGTTGATACAAAAGATAGTATAACACATGACAAATTATCTAAAGAAACATAGTCAATCCCCAGACCTGAAACAACCAAGATATCCACTAGAATGCAAAAAAAGAAAAGAACTAAATGGGATGTGCCTAGAGCAGAATCTAGAAAATAGAATGCCTTAAGATATGTCTCTTGAAGTGCAAAATAGAACCGATGACTTTGATTGCATAAAATAGCAACCAAACAACATCAAAAGTCCAAATAAACTACACATCAAGATGGGCTTAGAGCCATCTTTCTGACGATATCTCATTTGTGAAAAATAGAGTCTAGATGAGCAAGTTATGGCCAAAAAACCACATGTAGGTTTAAAAAAAAGTGATATGAAAAACCTTGGATAGAAATAATAGCTACATGCAAATATAACCAATTGTAGATGCTCAAAAATGATTCGCATATATGGTTTCATCACATTTTCATACTAACTCGTCCCATTTTCTCATTCCACTAACTTCGATCTTTTGGCCAACTTTATCATATCTCAACAATGTATGTCATCATTTGTATCCTCTTTTACATCAATTTCATATTTTTTTAAAATCATTTCAAATCAACTCAAAACTATTTCAAATCAACTCAAAATCACCCATAATTAGTCCTAATCAACCTAGAACATGTCAAATATCCCAAATCTATCATCATTTGTCCAATCCTAGGTATTGTTGTGGCTTTCAATGCCTTGGAAACCTATCAATCTATCAAATCTTATCAATCTGATCTTAGTATTGTCATGACTCTTAGTACTAGGTCAAACTATCATTCATGTTGTTTGATATTTGACATTTCTGAGTCTCTCAATATCGGATCATAGCATTTTCAACCATTTAATAACATTGACAGTGTTCGTCGATGTTATTATGATCAACCTTATCAATCAATCTCGATCTTGTAGCATTTACAATGTCAGTTAAATGTTTCCTATCTTTAATTCATGTCATGTGTCCTTGGTATGTTATCAATTTTAATCAATCGATCAATTTGACCATGGCTTTGGTCTATTTATCATCATCCTAGTCAATCTCCATTGTCGTCACACTTCATCAAAAGATACTATCGCACTTATTTAATCAAATTGGCCAATCATCTACTAATTTTCTCTATAGAATTAAATAACCCATACTTTAATCCTATGTCATTTCACTAATTATTATTCTTAACTAACATTCTCAATTAATTAATATTTTATTAATTAATTAATTCATCATCCACAAATTATGGAAATTCTCAATTTCCCAAGTCATATTTTCCACCATTAATTCCATTTTTTACTAATTTCTATTTGTGTGGAATAATTGATTTTTAATTCAAATATTCCACAAAATATTGACATCATCATTATACATGGGCATGACACCTAGTGGATTCTCCATTGACACTTGGCTAAGATATTTCATACTCCATATATTCTTATTCCCTTATGCACATCCATATTTGGCTTCCATTTTCATAAATTCTTGGCTTTAAGTGGGTTTGAGGTGTTATATGATGCGTCATAGATTCTCTTCCATATTTAGCCAAGTTTGACTTCCAAGCATCATATAATCCAACATTTGGAATCTTGTGTCATATGTGTCATAGATTCTCCAAGGAATCTCTTGCCAAGTCACATATCCAAGGTGACAATTCTAATGCTCTCATCTTCCATGTTGATTATAAAATGAGCATTCTTCCTCTCATTTTTGGTCCCTAGTTTTTAGTCTTTTGCTCCATCTCTCCTGCTAAAATCACATCTTCTAGTATTCTCATAGCATTATCACCATCTTAGGCTTTTTCTTCAACATTGTGTGCACTATAGGAAATTTGGAGCTACATCATATGAAGAAGAAAGAAGGGCATGGGAGCTACAAATGAAAGAGAGGGTTTCTAACTTTGTGTTGCTTCCTTTCTCTTAATCTGGCTTTCATGGTAGACCAAAGGGTGTCAATATATGTTAAGTGAGTTTGTGATTTGCTCATAGTATGATAGACATTAGCCCATTTTTTTGGTCCTACAATTGGTGAACCCAATGTAAACATGCTTAACTAACTTGGGTTTCTTGTGTTTGTTCTTGTAGGTGCAAGGAAGGAGCTCACTTGGAGGGGTATAAGGCTTATTCTCTCTCCTTTATCACACCTAGTCTAATTAGGGGGCCTATTAATATGGTTGTATGCTCTTATTTTATACATTCTATTAGCTTATTGTCCTAGGGTGCACTTTTCTCTATCATGACACACTTGGGACCTCTAGGAGGCAATTTTAGGAGTCTAAGAGCCACCATAATCCTTGTCTATTGTTCCTAGCTTACCAAATGCACTTTAAAATGACCAAATATGCCCTTCTAGGCCCCAAATATGTCATGGGTGTATTTTGCACTATTTGAGCACACTTGGGAGGGTAGATTTCAAATTTTCACTTTCTAGGTCTTGTTTGGGCACCATTTCCCGACACTCTGCACCTAGTCTCCCAATGGTGCCCAAAAACTACCAACTACACCCTTTTGGACCCCAAGTGCACCATGGGAATGGTTAGAATTATCTAAGTGCACTTGGGGGCATACTAAGCCATTATGGCCTTCTAGGGTGTAGTCTGCTCTATCAGAGCGCACTTGGTTCACAGAAAGCACACACATAATTTAGAATCTACATCTAGGGTTTCTATTTCTTTCTAGGACCTAGGGTAGATTTTTTTGTGTTACTGATGGTCTATTTGTAGCATGTGGTGATTATTGGAATGAAGACATAATCCTTAAAAACTACTAATGCTTGTTTGTAGGACATTGGCGAAGACCCTATGTGTTTGTCAAAACCATGTGTGTGGATTTCCTAGATTAGATAACAATTCATCTGGTGCATAAAATGAAATTTTTGTTTTTTTCTTGGCATGTTTATAGTTTTTAAAATCCTAGGGGTTACATGGATGTATCCTCTGCCCTCACCATTCATGGATCTTGGGTGTAAGAGAAATCCGTGTGACTTTTATAGGAAACCTACATTGGACCAAGATACAGGACAACTTCAAAGCAGTAATGGGCCAAAAGCCAAGTCAACATTCCACCTTTTATATAAAACTCAATTATGTTAAAATTCATGTCGATAGTATTTCTATGTGATAACTCTCCTCCAGTACCCTTGTGGTGCATCAAACCTTGGTTCTCGGGGCTGGGAGACCTTCTAAGGAAGTTTATCATTCACTTGTTGAATGGAATGCCCTTACTAAAAATTATGTTTTAGTGGCCAAAATCCTTTCTATCCACTAGCTCAATGGGTCATCCATGCCCATGAAGGAATCCTACATTCTCACAATCCTTAGTAGAGACTACAATCCCTTGGGAAGTCATGCCCCTTGGGAAGCAGATCTTGATAGCCCCAAGAAGTGAGTATGCTATAAGGGGGAGCTTGTGGTTCCAAGATCCTAGGTTTTCTACTCTATATAAGCATGGTTGAACTTTGGTTCAAGAAGGAACTCAGTGGATACAATCCTAAAGCCTAGGTTGTGGTGTGCTTATTCACTTTTAACAATAGTTATTCTTGTCTTCATGTGTCTTGTGTGTGTGTAAAAAATTAATCAAGATAAAAGCCAAAATTCAAATTTATACCTTTTATATTGTTAAAACCTTTTCAAAAAATCAAACACTATCTAAAAATTACAACCTTGGTTAAAACTTTGGTGCAATACATTCAAAACTTAGAAAACATGGCAACTTGTGATCCTAAATGTGCTTGGCATAACATAGGTTTCACCCTTGCATAGAATCCACTTGCATTAACCCTAGTTTAAGCCTCATACTTGCATCATATAGGATTCATCTTTCATCTTTTAGTTCTTACTTAGTGTCCCTCATCTCTCATATTGCATTCATTAGAGTTTAGTGTGCATCCCTTAGTTTTTGCATTTCAACCTCAAAATCTGCACTTTGCATCTTCCATCTTGCATCTTTACATACCCAACCTTCATATTGCACACTCTAACCATAATTTTTGGTGTCCTAAACATCATTTTGAACCTTCATTCTGGTCTTAGCATTTTCCTCTGCTATTTAGCTCATTATGGCATCAATTTAGAAACCCTAGCACTTAAAATTGCCTTAGTTTCAACCCAGCTTCCCAACTATACTCTGAAACTACCAACTGGAACCAAACTAGCCTCAAATAAAACATAGGTGCATTTATTAATAGGTGCATTTAGTAATATTTGAGTGCACTTGGTAGTTTGAGAACCTAGTTTGGGCTTCCAAACAGCATTTTGAGACTTCAAAGCTGTTCTTAGGCACCTAGATAAGTCCCCTTGCATTAGCATGCCCTGATCTATATTCTACACCTCATAACCTTCATTATCTTTACTTAGGATATCATTACCTACATTATAAACTTCATTCTACATCTCCTAATCCATCACAACATCAACCCCAGCATCCTAGCTCTCAGGTAGAACAACTTGGCAACCACCCAACTCAAAATTAGCAACCATTCAACCCAATCTCCCAATTGTGCCAGGAAACTACCAACTACACCCAAACTAGCCCCAACTACACCATAGGAATACATGGTATTTTTGGAGTTCACTTGGTGCTATCAGAGTACTTTTGGGCACCTATATGACCATTTTGGGCCTCCAAGTTGCATTTCCGGACCCTAAAATTGCATTTAGATACCACTGTGGGTTCTCATTCTGCATCTCACCCAAAATGACATAGTCCACCCAAAATCTCATTTTTCATCTTAGAACCTTTACATATTGCATATCGACTCAGCATCATCATTATTTTGAGCCCCCTAAATGTCATTTTGAACCACAAGACCTTTGAACTTAGTCAAAAATCTAAACAAAGTATGAGTCCTAGAGTATCTCCTAGTGTTGATGGATGATGGATCTTGACTAGTCCTTTTGTCTTTTCTTATCATTTTATTTGGTCAAACTCTATCTATGTCTTGATAGATTTGAAATTTTTATCTTTATCAACTTGATCTTTTTTTCTTTTATCACTTTTTTGTCAAGATCCAAAGTCCATTCTCACAAGGTTAAACTCCTAGACAAAATACTTCCTAAATATTTCACCTAAGTTCAAAACCTTGCATATACCCTTATCATTAGCATAATCATATTCCTAGTGTCCCTAAATGTCATTTTGACTTACCCTAGTGGTATATCCCCTTCATCTTGCATTGTTCAAAGTCCTAGCATCATTCTCACTATCAAACCCTATCAAATTGTCTATCAACCAACTTGTCTTTTTTATCACTTATCCTCACTTTTCATAATCCCAAACAACATTATCAACCCTACCACACCATCCCTTGCATATTCCACCTTGAATCCACCAACCTCTATCATCATTACCAAGTCCTAGGTTCAACCCTAAATTCCATCTTGCATAGCATAGGGTCATTTTCATCTCCCTTAGTCAAATACTAAAACGTAATTCTCATTTTCATTTGTATAGTTTCCCTAGGACATTTACACCTTGCATATCAAAACCCTAGATCATTTGGCACTTTCCTAGGTTGCATAACATCCCTAAACACCTAGAAAATTCAAAAAACACTCATATCTTGCATACCCACATCCTAATTATCAAGTTTTGACCTATTTTACCAATTGCAACCCTATTTTACCAACTACACACTTCAGGTGCACATTTTGTAGTTTCAGAGTGCACTTGGTAGTTTTAGAGTGAACTTGGTAATCACAAACTTCATCTTAGGTTCCAAAACCCTAATCTACACTTCCATAGTTTTCATTGCATCCCAAAACCCTAGAAAACACTCAAAATCACTCATATCATTCATATTATGCATTTTAGGCACCTTAGCAGCTTTGTTTACCAATTGCATACCTTCTGCTTGCCAACTGCTTACCTTCGGGGCCCCAAGTGGACAAAGGGCACACTTGGTACTATCTGAGCCTAGTTGGTAGTTTAGTTGTGCACTTGGGAGGTAGAGAGTCCATTTAGGTTTTCCTCTACTGCATCTACATCCTTAGGTATCATGCTAAAACTCACTAGGACACAATCAGCTCATAGACCTGAAGAACTTTACCAACCCTTTTTTTTGAGGTACCAACATAACTAAAATCTCATCCAAGACAAAAAGAGAGCAATAACACCCAACACCCATTTGACGAAGACCAAATTGAGGCATCACAACCGTTACTTGCAAACCCCTTAAACATGTATTTGCAAGATCACCATAATCAAGAGATGACACAACAAACCCTAAACACCACACCTACTATGAAGTTTCCTTCAAACACTTCCCCTACACATGGGATGATTCAATGGAGTCCTAACTTTGAACCTATCACACCCGAGGATGAGCAAATGCATTCCTTTGAATTCAGAAAACCTAACACATGTACCTTCAAATCTAATACATCAAACACATAAAAAGGTATTGTAGACCTAAGTGATGACTCTGACACTAATTATGGCATCACTAGTGAATAAATGGCTAGGGCATGTCAAGACAAAAAAATTTGCAAGAACTTCAAACTTTTGGCAGCCCAAGAAATTGTCAAGTTTAATCCACACTTGGAGGGACCTAAGTCCAAACATCAAACCAACACAATAATTGAAAACATACAACCCATGATTAGTTTGGACTTAGATAAGGGAAAAAAACCTTTGGAGTTTTTTAACACAATAATGGCACCTATAAGGTCCCATCAAGAATCAATCATCAAAATCCTCTAAAGTACATTTGAAGACATTAACATTAATCCCTTATTTGATGAACCACAACCAATGAAGGGAAACAAGACTCTTCCTAAGTATCCCAAGAGGATGTTAAGAATTGATGTCAATCACATGATGTAACAACAACATGTGCCTAAAGGGACTGGTACTCTAGGGATGCCAAACATGCCTCCTTTGGAGGAAAATCAACAAAGTGCACCTTTGCTCCTAACCCTACCAAATGTTATGATGTCAAATGTTATGGAGCCTCCCATGAGTACACTATGTGAAAAATCAATTTCAACCATTCCTATTAATTTATAAAGGAAAATTCTTATTGATAGTACACCCATTCCGAAGAGGAACATGTCACATTGTAAAGTCAATATGATGTCCCAAGGAGAAACCTCTAAGACAAAAAGGTGCCAAAAAAACAATACCAACATGGTGATCAATTCTTAAGGACATAACTAACTACCCCAACAACATCAACCTACTATAGTCCAAGGACTTAACATTTCCAACACACATTTGACATATCAATAGCAACATCAAACACAACAACAACATCCTCAAGTGTTGCAAGCATCCAATGTCCCTAACACACAATCCAATGTAAACCCACTTGACTTCCATGCAATGTATCAACAAAAATTCCAAAAACAACAAGCCATGTTTTCTAAACAACAAGAGCAACTCAAAAAAAAGTTGGAATACCAAAGATTCCTTGAGAAAAAAATTGCATACCAGCAACATCTATTACAACAACAACACGTACCACAAAAGCCTCAATAGATACCTCTACAACAATAGTCACATACATGGTATCACATGCAACCAATAGTTGTATCCCAACAAAAACCACAAAAAATGGCACAACAACACATGACACATCAATCATAGTTGATACCACAATAAAGGCCACATCAAATACCACAAGAAGTACCCCAACATGTATCACAATAGGGATTATTTTTTCTTTGAGGTACTAGCATACCTCCACCACCTAGTGACATATCACCAGACTCATCAAACACAAAAGTGTTAGAACTGAGTAAACATAGCTCTCGCTATAGCAAACGATCTACTCATAGACATAAAAGACTTGAAGGGAAAGCTATCATGCAAAACCCTAATGAAGAGCTATTATAAAAATTCAAACAACTTTCTAGACAAGTCAAGGTATTGGGAGTCCAAAAGAAATAGGCTCTATATATAGAAAGGGACCCTTGCCCTAATCCATTTGATAGAAGTCTATATATGCCTCCATTCTCAAAACACTTTGAGGCTCCAAGATTCAAAAAATATCAAGGATAAGGCAACCCCATTGATCATATCTGAGAATTATATGCCTCTTGTACCAAACTTAGTGATGAGCCCACTTCCCTCATGAGATTGTTCCCTTGTTCTCTAGGAAGGCCCGCACTTGAATGGTACTCCAAACTTCTCGATACTATCAAATCTTAGTCAGAGTTGGTAGACAAATTCATCTCCCATTTTGCCTTTAACATTACAAATGAGGTGACACTCTCCAATTTGTGCTCAACCAAACAAAATATGGGAAAGCTATTTATCACATTCTTATTATGCTAGAGAAGCTTAGTCATTCAATGCTCACTAGACATTCGTGAAGAACAACAAGTTAACCTATGTATTGAAAACTTAGTCCTCGACTTAATATATGAACTCAAAATCAAAAGTGTAAGCACCATTTCTAAATTGATGAAAAAAGGGGCTAGTATTGAAGATGCTCTTATCCATAAGGAAATCCTCAAGACAAAGAAGAAAAACACAAACACCAACTCATCTAATAACAAGGCAAAAAATTTCTCCAAAATCAAGAATGTGACCAATGATAGCATTGTGGATGCAGGTACGATTATCACAGCACAACACCAACTAACATTGAAAGGTGCAAACCCTACAAATTCACAAAATCCCAATCAAACATCACCTCCACAATAGAAAACTGAGACTTCCACGTAGGATGGACCTTAAAGACATCCTAGAGCAAAAGATAGAAAATATACACCATTAGGGATACCTCTTGAGACTGCACTTTAGCAATTTCTTAGTAATAACTTCCTGCAATTACCCCCAATCAAAGATGAACCATGAAATAAAGCCTCTTGGTGGGATGACAAAAAAAATTGTGATTACCATAGCACTAAAGGCCATAAGCCTTCATCATGCTTCCAACTAAAGCATTCAATACAAGACCTTATTGATGATGGTGTAATCACAGTCAATCCTTCACTATTAGCATCCAATGCTAACCACACTATGTTCAAAGATCCTTTAGGTAATCATGACAAAGAGAAACCCTCTAGTTCAAACTCAAACTCACAAGGTAATGTGAATTACATGCACATTGGATATGACTACACCATCAACTATTTCAATGGGTTTGATTCCCACATATCCACATTCACCTTGAAGGCTAAAGACCCTCATTGTGCTATCACTACACACCATACCAAGATCACCCTACCAAGAGCTCCATCTAGACCTACTGCCTCTACTAGACTTGCACCCCCTAGTAGACCTACTACTCCTACTTCATCTGATTATAGCCTTGTTGAACAACTCAGCAAGATCACTTTACAAATATCCATCTTGGACCTAATGCATGCATCTCCCTAACATTTGAAGATCTTTGATCAAACCCTTTAAGAGTTAGCAATCCTAGATAACATTGATTTTTCCCAGTTCCAAGCCATGGTGGGGAACCTATCTACATCACAACATATCACCTTTTCACCTTGGGATATTCCTAAAGACAAACCCAACCACAACAATCCTCTTCACCTAAAAGTCTTTGTCCATAATGTTAAGGTCAGACATGTCTTGATAGATGGAGGAGCAAGGCTAAATATTTGTACACTTAAGTTATCAAGGGTTTGGGTTATTTGAAGGATGATGTGGATCCCTCTCAAAGAATCACAGTAAGAGCCTATGATGATGTTGAACGCTTCTCTACAAGGGTCATCATCTTACCTATCAAAGTTGGTCCAACTACTAAGAACACTTTATTCCAAGTCCTAGATATAGAAATGAACTACAATATGATACTAGGCCACCCATGGATCCATGCTATGAAATCAATGCCCTCTACATATCACCAGTGCTTAAAATTTTCCTATAACAATGTAGAGGTCACCATCCCTGGTGATCCAGATCCATTATAATTATGTGCCAATCTTAGAGGAACCACTACATACCAGGTCCTGACAAACCATGTAGCAAGTCCACTTGAGTCCTCCAAGTATGTTAATCCTTCCACACTCACACCCACATTCAAAGAAAAGCTCAAAAATGAAGACCAAGTTTGTGGTGAGTATTCCATGTCACATGCCTTTCACATTTGGAAACTTCCTTTATCCCCTAAGTCATACGGTAAACCTCAACTTATAAAAAACAAGCCTAAGTTCACATTTCAAAAGAAACCTTCTATGGTTTTCACTAGTGGAGGTGGACTACATGAAGAGCATGTCTATGAAAACACTTCTATATGGTTTGAAAAGGCTAAAGAAAAACAAGAACCTACTCCTATATTCTCCGATAAATATGTAACTAGATTCACCATCATGCAGAAAAAGGGATATGATGGATGTAGTGGCTTGCAACCTCAAAAGTAGGGCATTGTTCAGCCCATCACTACATCAGGACAACCTCGTAGTTTAGGACTTGGATTCAAACCATTTGTTTTCATTCTTCCTAATACTAAGTCATCCTCATCTAAAGATGTGTGAATGCTTCAAATGATAACAAGGCATCTAAGAACACCCAACCAGAACCCACCCAATCTATATCCAACATTGATGATCCTAATACCTCCTTCAATCCTTATCATATGTCTACTAACCCTAATAGCCTACCTCTGGAAGATAAACATGTAAATCCACCTATCATTCAAACCAATTCTGCATCTTGGATTGAAACATTCTAGGATCCAAACCCTCCTGCTTCTGAACATGATCCTAATGATATCACTAAAGTAGATATCCATATATGCCTTTGACCAAAACTTATTCAACACCGATGATAGAATTTCCCTAGTTTTCCCTAAGCTTATTGATTGGGACCAACAAGGACCACCAACATTTGATCAATTTGAAAATGATGATGCCATCGCAGAATTCTTTGAGTTACATGAAGATTTACCACAAGGTGATCACAAGTCTAGATTTTTCATTGATCTAAACATCATGGCGTATTTTGTGGAGTCAACTCCATCTTCCAATCACAAAATTGAGAAAATAGCAAAAAAAGATAAAATCAGGTCTCTTGGTGAAAATTGAAAGGCACTATTAGACCATGAAAAAATAAAAATAAAGGACATATCTGAGGGTGAAAGCCTCTCTAAGGTGCCTAAGGATGGAATATTGGGCACAACCCTCATTGAAGTAAAGATCAACATTACTTGTGGAAATGATAGAAGAGATAAATCTAGGAACCCCTAACAACCCCAAGGTCATGCATTTTTCAACCTCATTATCACTCGAGGAAAAAGATGAATTTGTCAGATTCTTTCTATAGAGGTAGATCAACTTCACCTAGTCTTATGTGGACATGATTGGATTAGATCTGAAACTTTTCCTTCATCACTTACCACTAAAACCAAGAGTGAAACAAGTAAAGAAAAACTTGGGAAAAATGCATCCTCAAGTTGTCCTCCTTGTCAAAGCTAAATTGAAGAAATTATTGGATGTCAACTTCATAAGACCCATTGGTTATGTAGAGTGGATATCTAATCTAGTAGCAGTAAGCAAACACTCTAGGGGCATTCAGATATGCACTAACTTTCATGATCTTAACAAGGCATGTCCCAAGGATGATTTCCCTTTACCAAATATAGATATCATTGTAGACATGCCAGTTGGATATGAGATGTTATCACTAATGGATGGATTTTCCAACTACAGTTAGATGAGAATAGCTCCTGAAGATCAACACAAAATAGCTTTTACATGCCCTTGGGGAACATACTATTGGAATGTTACGCCATTTAGTCTTTAAAATGTTAGGGAAACATTTGAAAGAGAAATGACTACAAGATTCCATGATTTCATGTACATCCTCATGGAAAACTATGTTGATGACTTATTTTGCAAATCCTATAAAAGAAAAGATCATTTGGGCATCCTAGATTAGATATTCAATAGAATGGAAAGCTATAAGCTCCATCTAAATCCAAAAAAAAGTGTGTATTCAAGGTTTTTTCTGGAAAGCTCCTAGGATACATTATTTCTCAACAAGGCATTGAAGTGGATCCCAAAAAAGTAAAAACAATACTTGACATGCCTCCTCCAACAAATCTAAAAACATTAAGATGACTACAAGGAAGATTATAGTCTATTTTTAGATTCATTGCACAACTGGTAGGTAAGTGTCACTCCTTTCAACACCTATTACATAAGGGTGTATCCTTTCAATGGACCAAGTAGTGTCAAGAATCCTTCCAATAGCTCAAATATTATCTTCTACATTCACCAATTTTAATGGCTCCTATTCTAGGAAAACCATTCATTCTGTATATATCTGCTATAGATACAGCAATAGGAGCTATCTTAGCACAAAATGATGAACAATGAAGAGAGTGGACCATATATTACTTCAGCAGAACATTGTGGGCTATGAAATAAATCATTCACTCATTGAACAAGCTTGCCTTGTTGTTGCCTTTGCAGCCCAAAAGCTAAGACATTACATGCTCCATCAAAAAACAATGCTCATCTCTAAGATTGACCCACTAAAGTATCTCCTAAGTAGGGTTGCTCTCACAAGACACTTAGCCAAATGGGTCATGACCCTTAGTGAATTTGACATAGAATATGTAGATAGAAAGGAAATCAAAGGGAAAGTGATAGCAAATTAGTTAGCAAAAGCACCTATGATAGATGATCATCCCATGTTGATAGACTTTCTAGATGAAGCCATATTTAACATGGAAGCTTTACTTTGATAGATCACATACAAGAAATTGTTAAGGAGCTGGCATTATGTTTATCAACCCCCCAAGGAGACATAATCCCCAAGTCGTATAGGATAGCATTCCATTGTACAAAAAACATAGCAGAATATGAGGCAATGATCACAAGACTCAAGATAGCTATCCTATGGAACATTCAACATTTACAAGTTTTTGGTGATTCCCAATTGGTCATCACCAAGTCAATGATAACTATGAAAAAAAAGATGATAAGTTAATGCCATATAAGTAGATGGCAGATTTTGATTAAATCTAAATTTGTCACTATCTCTTTTCATTAGCTACCAAGAATACACAACAAGCAAGCTGATGTTATGGCTACCATTGCTTCTATGATTGATATGCCTCAAAATGTGGAACATTGTGAATCCCTTGTTGAGAAAATTTTGATTCCAACATTTGAGCTCCCTCAATTTGAGTTTGTGTACAAACTTGTTGGTCCTAATTCTCCCTAATATCAAGACATTTACGATTACCTACACACCTAGATCCTACCACCTAATTTATCCAAAAATAAATGTCGAGCCTTTATCCATCAAGCCACTAGATATGTCATCATCGGTGACACCCTTTACAAAAGATCCTTTGAAAAAACCCTTCTCAGATGCCTTGGCTTGCAAGAAGTTGAAATTGCCTTACACGAGGTTCATGAAGGTATATGTGGAGTTCATTTCAATGATATGAGTCTAGCCAAGAAACTTATCAAAGCTAGATCTTATTAGCCAACCATGGAACAAGATGCCCATGATTTTTCCAAAACATGTCATAAGTGTCAGATACATAGCAATCTAATCCATGCACCAGCAAAAGAATTACAGCCAATCATATCTCCATGGCCCTTTTCACAATTGGCATTTGATCTTATTGGAGCTAACTCTCCTCTATCCTTTGATGGTCATAAGTTCATTATCACAGCAATAGAATATTTTACCAAGTGGGTTGAAGTTGTCCCTCTAACTTTCACCACTGGAAACCAAATTTCAAGGTTTATTTTAAACACATCATATGTCAATATGGAGTACCCTTGGCTATTATTACTGACCATGGTAGTTCATTTCAAAAAAAAGATGTGGATAAGCTCTATGAGAAGTGCAACATATATCATGGATATTCTAGTATTTACCATCCATGGGGAAATGGCCAAAAAAAGCATCTAATAAGACCATTGTTAAGATTCTCCAAAAGACTGTCAATGATTTTGGTCGAGACTGGCACCTACAACTAAATCTATCTCTTTGAGCCTACTGAACAAGTGTTTGTGCTCCCACTAGCACAACACCATACTCTCTTGTCTATGACACTAAGGCCATACTTCCCATTGAAGTTGAAATTCCATCATTAAGAGTGTCCCTACAAGATGTTATCGATGATGAAAACTACCGCATATTTAGACTCCATGAACTGGAAATGCTTGATGAATGGAGATGAGTTGCCTTGACACATCTGCAAGCTTACCAAAACTAACTCAAACAAAGCTATAAAAAGAAATTTTGAGGTCATCATTTTGAGATTGGTGATATGGTCTTAAAGATAAACTACAAGACCCAACAACATAGAGAAAAACACGGCAAAATTGAACCAAATTGGGAAGGACCTTATGTAGTTACTACATCATTTGGGTCTAGAGTATATCAACTTGCAACTCTAGAGGGTGAACCACTACCCATGTCCATCAATAGCATGCATATTTGCAAGTACTAAACTTGATTTTGTTTAAAAGTCCTTAAAAAATATCAAAAATTTTGAAAAAAAACCCTAAAAAATATTTTTTTAAATAGCAAAAAGTCATGAAAAAAATGGATGCCTTGATGAAAACCAGGCAAACAAGCATCTTGGCACAAAAATTTTAGTCAAGAGAAAAATTCTATCCAAAAGTGAAAACCTAGTAAATAGGCACTTTGGGCAAGTACCATTGTGAAAACCTAGCAAACAAGCGCCATGTGTAATTAGATGTTGCTCCTTCATCTATTTGGATTCCATCTAGTTTTTTCCATTTTGTCATTACCTGATCATATTCTTCATATTGCAAGATATCCTTCATTCTTAAGCATCACCAATCTATACATACTATCTTTGGCCTCTCTTGTCTGGGGGCATATTACCTACATGGTGCATGAGTTTGAACTTGAATTGGGGGCATATTCCTAAGCACTTTTTATACATTAGACTTATTGCATAATAGATTGGAGCTAACACTTGTATATGCTTTTATGATCCTGAAAAACTCCTAAAAATTCAAATACAATCCTAAAAAAATCCTAAAAATTCAAATACAAACCTGAAAAATCCTAAAAATTCAAATATGATCATGAAAAATCCTAAAAATTCAAATATGATCTTGAAAAAAATTCTAAAAAACATAAAATGTCCTAAACTAATTCACTAAAAACCATAAAATGTCCTAAACAAATTCTAAAAATCATAAAATGTCCTGAAGAAATCCCTAAAAATCATAAAATGTCCTGAAGAAACTAGTCACAAAAAAACATCAAATATCTCTCAAAAACCCTAAAAATCACAAAACCCATCAAAAATTTGTAATAAACCTTGTACATAATCACTCCCTTTTGTGTACACACTTGCACATTGTAGACTGAAACTCAAAGCATTGTGTTTCCATGATAATCACACCTATCTAACCAATGTGAACCGAGAATCAATCCAACATGTCACCATGAACCTATCAACTCAATCAACAATCAAAACTATCACATGATCAACCTATCAAACACTATTTGATGACCTGAAACACTAAAAGGCAAGTAATAATGGACAAGAATACCTGTTGGCTCATGTTGTTTCATGAGTGATTTATTTTTTCTTTGTTTTTCCTTTGATCATGTTCCTATGCCACTGGATGATATAAACTAATCTATGAGAGTGGTCAAGATGGTTCATGGTGATCTTTTATTTTCTATCTGTTAAAATGTACCTTTGAGAGTCTGGGGCATGTATATATGCCTTAGGAAGGACAAGGTCATTTTCTATCTACATTGTGCTTGTTTATGCAAAAAGTTTGCATTTTGCGCTCTAGCCCTTTATGCCATGATGTGTTGCATTCCATTTTCTATATCAAAATAAAGCTTCATTTGACATATAGTGCACTTTACAAAATCAAAGGTCTTCCTATCATACTAACAATTCCTCATCTCATCTCCTCCATCTTTTGTGTCTTCTTCATCCGTCACCTTGGTCTCGTACTCTGATACATCAAAAGCATTGTTGTCTTGCATTCCTAGACATATGTCAAAAGTGCAAGATGATCTAAAGTAATACATCTTTGCATAAACATGGCATTTATATTATCTTCACATTTCATTTGCATTCATTTCATATCATTTTATATGTTATTTACATTCATTTCATACCATTTTACATTTCATTAGGCATTAATTCATGAGAAAAACATGTGGCAAAAATAAAGATGTCATTTCCTAAGAATAGCATGTGATAAACCAACGCATGATGTCATTATATGAAAGTCCACATAAAAAAGCATAAATGCATCCATATAAAAATGTAAAACATATGAATAAATCATCTCATATAATTATCATAACATATTTGCATCTCATAAGTATCTCAAAAAGTATCAGAGTATGTGATCATGGTTTACATCAATACTAATTGCCCATAGGTGTGAACCATGAAAGAGCATAATAGAAAACCAAAAAGAAAAACAAAAAAAGCCCATCTATACATGAGCATGTTAGTATCATTCTATATTGTCCCTAGTCTCATAGCCTCTATCTGGCCTTGAGGATGATCCTTCTGTTGTTTGTGGTGGCCTCATTAGTCCCATCACCCCTGCACTACTCTATATCCTTTGTGTCCAATGTGAGTGTGATCTTGATGCACCAAAGCTCTCTACTCTCTACCCTAGCGGTAGTACTCTCTCATTTTGATCCCTCTAGTATTGTTTCTCCATGTGTGCCCTGCTCATCATCATCATTATCACCATCTCTCAGAAGTTCACATCTTTGATGCTACTAATGAACTCTTGGACTCTTGTACTACCATCTCTACCCTACACATTGCAACGTCTCTCTCAGCCATAGCACAATCTCTCTCTACTATAACTACATCCCTCTCTCCTATCACTACATCCCTCTCTACTACAACCTGGTCTAACTGACTTTGTAGACCTCTAATCACCTCCATCAACTCTAACTAGCTAGGCCCTGCCTATACTGGTACTAGTGTCTTATCGATGTAATCCACTGGATCCCTCTCCATATCCATTGTGTTTGTATCTACACCTATGTCATCCTCATCACCTCCCTCCCCACCATCATCCCCAACCTCCCAATAGTCATCCCCATCCTCTCCCTCATCACCACCCCCAACGCCATCCCCACCCCCACTATCTCCACCCTCCTCATCATCATCTCCCTCATCCTCTCCTTTAGCATCCTCATCATCATTCCTTGCATCATCCTCAACATCCTCTCCGTCCTCATCTCCCTCCTCCCCATCATCATCCTCATATTTCTCTACTTGAGAAATCACTTGTGGTACTAGTAATGTCGGATCTATACATGGCCTCGAACAATGTTGTGTAAACCATCTATCATATGCTGCCATCATACCCACATCCATCGCATTTTCTATTGATCCCCATATCCTTGGTTGTAACCCCTCTAGCTATGCATATGCCACCTATGTCCTGATGGAAACTCCCCACTCTTGGACCTCTACTCTAGACTAGGAAAATTATGCTAGACCAGTCAATACATCTTGTATCTCACCAAATTATCTTTGTACCTACTTTGGCAGCTACATCTCTATCACCAAGTGCCCAATCACTATGTGTCCTATGAGATGGCACTCTTACCTACAATATGGTAGGTGAATATTATCATCATCCCATTTGGGGAAATCTCTATAAGGTCTCCAAATGAAGTGTGTCATAGTGTCTAGTTGATGTCAGAAGTACCTCATATATCCTAGTAGTCTGCATGCTAGTACACCTCTATAACTATATGTATATGGCATGTCCTCTACTAACTTCCTCTCAACAAATGGTCAAAATACTGCAATGTCCTCCTAAGCCTAGATTTGTAAAAATGTACCCCTGGTACTAAATGTCAAACCACCTTTGTAGGCTACCTGATGTAGATAGTAATACAACATCCCTAACATGCATGGGCCCCAAGAAAACATAGTCCCCTCCATCACCATCCACTCTAACACCCAACTCCATCCAATAGGAAATCCATGTCCCTACCTATTTGATATCAATAACCTACCGATCACCCAATAGATCACTACTACCAACCACTCATGGCATGCCACTAATAGGTCCCATCCAATCTCATAATTGTGGATGCCTAGCTCTGCATCTCCACATCCAAACAATTGATGTAATGTTTCCCATCTAGTCACCAGGTCATACACTACTAAGTCCCCATGAATTAGTATCCTCATCATGTACCATACATCCTAAAGGTTCATTGTAGCCTATCACATTGATAGATGGAATGAAGTCATCTCTAAGTACCATCTCTCAATCAATGCTATCAGTAGGGCTCTGTTGCCCCTCACCTCTAGCATAAATGTAATATGATATAAACTAAGACTAGCCAAGATCCCTCACTCACCAGCTGTCAGCTACTAACATAACACAAGACTCTATAGCCTATTTCACCTCATTTGTAATAGGGGTAGCTCCTCCTACATAAACATATAGCCTATGTCAACCTCCTATGGTTTTGTATCTAGTTTACCCTACTTTTGACCCAAGTTTGACCTAATTTAACTCTAGTTTGACTAATTTTGACTTTTTTAAAGCATTTTTGACTAATTTTACTTATAGTTGAACTCTTTCTTGTATTTTTAACATGTTTACCAATTTTTGGGTCATTTTGAGCTCATTTACATTATTTTGACCCTATTCCTATTCATCCATTGGTCTTTTTCCTCCATATGAGCTAAGTTTGACTAGGTTTGAATTTTTTGACCATCCTAGCCTTAGTTAAACTATGTTTTCAACTCTTCCTAGGGTTTTAAACATGTGGCCCAAGTTTTGGGTCATTCTAAGTCTGTTTGCACCCTTTCAAGCCCTTTGCACTGTTCTTTGTCAGCACTTACTTGAGTTTGACCTACATCTACCCTAAGGTTGACCACATTTTATACACTTTGACCACCTTTGACTGTATCTTAACACTTTTCTAACATCCCCTTAGGGTTATGCTAGTCCAACCCAAGTTTTAGGTCAATTTGGGCTCATCTAGACCCTGTTTGGACCCCCAAAGCATCCTAGGGCACAGTTGGGGCCCCCAACTGCACCTATGGCCTCAATGTGCACTTGGGCATGCCAAGTGTGCCCACTATGTATTTTTCTGCATTTTGGGTGTATTTGGGATGTTTAGATGCCCTAATTAGGCCCTAGGACCCTTGTTTGACCCCATTTGACCCCAACTGACCCCTAGGTGGTTAAAATGCATAGCAAAGCATGAAAAAGCATGAAAAGAATAGAAAAGTATAGAAAAGCATAAAAATCACAAAGACGACCTTGATGTACTCACCAAAGGTCCCACATCTACCTATCATCAGAAGGTATGCACTTGGTCACCATGGTGTTGCTCCCTAGGTAGTTAATTCATTCTCCTTTCTTCAGAGCTCTTTTCTCCCAAAAGTGAAGGTGAAAATGACTTTCAAAACCCTCTCCAAGCCTTTTTATAGTTTTTTTTTTCCTAGATGGATGTGCACAAGACCTTTTATATGTTGGTCATGATGCCCTTTTGCACTCTGAAGCCCATAACTTTCATGTTTTAGCTCTGATTTATGATTTGTTAGTTGCTATGGTTTTGTTTTCTCATTGTCGATGAAATTGACCTATCATATGCCTATATTGGTCAATTTCTCAAGGGAGCATGAATATATATATACCACCATTACTGGGACATGCTATTATGTCGTTTTCATCATTTATTCTTTGACACAATGCTCTAAATCACATTGTATCAAATAGGGGCAAAATAGAAACGCTCAAAAATGGTTTGCATCTATAGTTTCATCACATTTTCATACTAACTCATCCCATTTTCTCATTCCACTAACTTCGATCTTTTGACCAACTTGATCATATCTCAACAATGTCTATCATCATTCATATCCTCTTTTACATTAATTTCATATCATTTTGAAATCATTTCAAATCAACTCAAAATCACCCAAAATCAGTCTTAATCAACTTGGAATATGTCAAATATCCCAAATCTATCATCATTTGTCTAATGCTAGGCACTGTTGTGGCTTTTAGTGCCTTGGAAACCTATCAAACTATCAAATCTTATCAATCAAACATTAGTACTATCATGGCTCTCAATGCTAGGTCAAAATATCATTCATGTCATCCAATCTTTGATATTGTCAAGTCTCTCAATGTCAGATCATAGCATTTTCAACTATTTAATAACATTGACAGTGTTCGTCGATGTTATTATGATCAACCTTATCAATCAATCTCAATCCTATAGAATTTACAATGTCAATTAAATGCTACATATCTTTAAATCATGTCATCTATCCTTGGCATGTTATCAATTTCAATCAATCAATGAATTTGACCATTGCTTTGGTCTATCCATCATCATGCTAGTCAATCTCCATTATCATCACACTTCATCAAAAGATATTGTTGCACTTATTTAAACTAGCCAATCATCTACTAATTTTCTCTATAGGATTAAATAATCCATAATTTAATCCTATGTCATTTCACTGATTATTTTTCTTAACTAACCTTCTCAATTAATTGATATTTTATTAATTAATTGGTTCATCATCCACAAACCATGGAAATTCTCAATTTCCTAAGACATATCTACCATTAATTCCATTTTTCACTAATTTCTATTTGTGTGGAATAATGGATTTTTTATTCAAATACTCCACAAAATATTGACATCATCGTGACACATGGGTGTGACACCTCATGGATTCTCCATTGACACTTGGCTAAGATATGTCAGACTCCATATTTTCTTATTCCCTTATGCACATCCATATTTGGCCTCCATTGTCATAGATTCTTGGCTTTAAGTAGGTTTGAGGTGTCATATGATGCATCATATATTCTCTTCCATCTTTAGCCAAGTTTGATTTCCAAGCATCATACAATCCAACATTTGGCATCTTGTCTCATATGTGTCATGAATTCTCCAAGGAATCTCTTGCCAAGTCACATATCCAAGGTGACAATTCCAATGCTCTCATCTTCCATGTTGTTTATAAAATGAGCATTCTTCCTCTCATTTCAAGTCCCTAGTTTTTATTCTTTTTCTCCATCTCTCATGCTAAAATCACATCTTCTAGTATTCTCATAGCATTATCACCATCTTAGGCTTTCACTTCAACATTGTGTGCACTATAAGAAATTTGGAGCTACATCATATGGAGAAGAAAGAAGGGCATTGGAGCTACAAATGAAAGAGGGGGTTTCTAACTTTATGTTGCTTCCTTTCTATTAATTTGGCTTTCATGGTAGACTAGAGGGTATGAATATATATTTAGTGAGTTTGTGATTTGCTCATAGTATGTTAGACATTATCCTATTTTTTTTGTCCTACACCAAGATTTAATGTGGTTCACCAAATCCCTAGGCTACGTCCACCAACAGCAAGTCCAATATTATTATAGTTTAGTGAGTACAATCCACAATCCCTTACAGCTCAATACCATCTCAAGAAGTTACAATATCACCATTACATTATGAAATCCCTAACCCTAAGCCTTTTATACAAGCTTTTTTTGCTTACAAAATTAGGGCTAGAATAAGTCATCTAATGGGAAAAATAGTAGATGACACCTTTTACAATATAAGGTCATTTTTGGCTTCAGGGGCATTGCCCCCAAATTACCCCTATAGGGACATTGTCCCTTGACCCAACCATGTACTACAACAGGGAACACACCTGGGGCACTACCCCTTGACCCTGTCTTGGGGGCGCTACCCCATAACCCCCGTAAAAATAATATGGGGAGAAAAATGCACTGAATAAACCTCTAATTCTAATTAAGCTCCACATCACAACAATCTCCCACTTAGAGATTGATCAAACTCCATAATAATAACCTCCCGGAGACTAATCATAGCATTGCTAAACCTGTAGCTCCCACTAAAATATCAAAACTCCCTAGATTCTACTATTCTTTTATTCTATGAACAATCTAAAAGACCAATCAAAGCTAAAGAGGAATTTAGCTTCTCCCTTGTTACTACCTTGGTAAACATATATTCTAGATTATCATCTATATGTATCTTGTCCATCTTTAACTGTCCATCATCCAAAGCTAACTAAATAAAATGGTACCATAACTATATGTGTTTTGTCTTTGAATGCAGGGTTGAATTCTTTACAAGATGAATGTTACTCTGACTATCTGTAAACAAATAATTATCCTTCTAAGGGTGTTGAACTCTTTCATGAAGAATTGAAGCCGTATCATCTTCTTGGTTTCCTCTATAGTAGAAACATAGTTTGCCTCTGTAGTGGATAAAGCATTAACCTTTTGTAACCTAGAAACACAACTCATTGTTCCCCCACCAACAATAAATACATAACCTGTAGTACTCCACTTGGTATCAATATCCCCCACCAAATCTAAGTCAAAATAGCCCTGTAAATTAATAGTAGAGCCCCCAAAGTGTAAAACTTACTAGATGTTCCTCTCACATATATGAGAATCCATTTGACTGCATTACAATGCTCAATTCTTGGATGACTCATCAACAAAAAGCATTGTAAGTGCAAAAATATTTTTTAACCGCCTCACAATCCATGCTAAAATGTCTCAAAAAGTGTGCCCACCAATACCAAAAATTACCTCAAGAAGTGTGCTAAGTTTGTATAAAATGGTACCAATTCACACACCAAAAAACCCTGATTTGCATAACCAAAAGTCTCAATTTTTGAGCTTAAAAATATCAATTTGTCTGCCAAAATTCTAGATATGCATGCTAATCAAACAATTGCCACCTTAGGAAACATGCCAAAAATATCAATTTTTGAACATGAAATTTTCTATTTGCATGCTGAAAATAAGAAAATTGATGCCTCAGGAAATGTGCCCAATATCATTGCAATAAATTTTTGCCTCAAATTCGAACTATGTCTAGATCGGAAAAATTTTATATGAAAATAGGGGTTTTTGGGTGCTTTGAGCTCAACTATGATGTCTTTTTGGGCTCATAGTGCACAAAAAAGCAGTGACCCCCAGATCCAACACAAATTAATTCTAAAAAATAAAACCCTCTAAAATAAAAAGCACAGATCTAAAAGCCAAGCTAGAACTTCTCATTAATAGAATAGAAGCATGAAGATTTGGAGCTCTAATACCATGTTGAATTTTATGAAAGATCAACCCTATAGCTCCCAAGAATTTTAGCATGCAAACACTTGTCACAGAAAGAGAGAAGGAGGCTAGAATTACTAGATCCATAGATGAGACATTCTTGATGAACAAAAAAGAGATTACTATTATCAAAAGTGAATTTATAAATTATCAAATGATCAATCCTTATAAAAGGAGATCAAAACCCTAACAAGTAACCAACCTAGGTTGCATGATAATAATTAATAAAAGAATTAATTACTATATGCCCAAATTTTAGCTTAAGTAAACTAGAGATAATAAGTGACTTAATAATTAAATCAAAATGATTTAAATAATAAGGAAATATCTTATTACTCTAATAGAATTTGACTAAAACCCTAAGATCTATAGTGGTGTTCAAGCAGCAAAAGATTAGAATTACTTATATATGGAGGTACAAAAGTTAACCTAGTAAGATTGGAGCAGTTGTCGATGCTATTAACTGGAGAACCTAAGAAGAAGGTGGAGAAGAGGTGAAGGATGATTTCTTGAAGGGTTGTCAAGAGAATTAGAGACTGAGATGAAAATGAATCCCAACATTTGAGTCGAACTATGATCTATATTTGCAAAGTGAGTTGTATTTGCCAGATCAAAACCTATTGTTACTTTCTAGCCATTGTATTATTATTAAAATCCTTTAATCAAGGTTGACCAAATAATCATATGTAAATTCTTTAAGAAAAGTGGCATTCTAATGGAATGTTCTTAAGTCCTCTTATTGGAATTACAAATGAGAAACATATTCTTCTGAGAGGGCAGGGTGAATCAAAAATATTAATATTTAACCAATAAAACTTTTAATTTAAAACAATGCATGCATTAACATATTGAAATAACAAGTAAAGTAAATGCATCCACATAAACACTTGACACCAAATATGATTACCCAGAAACCCTCCAAATGAGAAGGTAAAACTGGGGTGGGGATGACATCCACAATTTTCCACTACTACAACAATAAAGTGTCACCTATTAAGGTAACATTGTTTGACCATTTTCATGATCTGCCCTATGAAAGGCCTACCATATTAAAGACTTAAAAAGGATTGTTAGATCCTCCATTGTTAAAGGATTTTGAAATACTCTATTAGAAGTGTGTCTAGTTAAAGGACTTTCAGAACATTCACTTGGAATGTCACCCTATTAAAGGATTTTACAATGATTGTTAAATCAACCTTAGTCGAAAGGATTCACCCTATTGATACAATTGTTAGAAAGTAACAATAGAATGTTGGATCTGATAACTTACAACTTTGCCTTGTTAATTTTACATCATAGTTCTATCCATCTTGATCCTCTTGATCTGTTATAACAATGTTGTATCACTTCTCCTCTATTTTGCAAACTAATTCTACAATTCTTTCACATTTTTAAGTCACCTTGAACACTTTCAAATTAGTTATCCCCTTTTCTTCTTTCAATTTTTGTTCACATCACTTCCTCACATACACACACACATACATTGAATTATGGGGCTTCATCTTCCTTAAAAAGACTTTGGTGGCTTAGGGTTAGGTATGAATCTACAACTAAGATTCATTCACTTTTCTCACTTAATTCCTTCCATTTTTCTAATTGGTTTCATGTTGATTGCATAGGAAAACCAAATGGATTTGATCTTATCTTCAAAGCTTCAAGATCTATCCATAAGTCCACATAAAAATGGTTTACATAGTTGTTTGTGCCATCACAAATAACTAGGTCCATTCTGTGTTACTTGACACTTGATAATACTGATGCTCGACACTTATTGTAATTTTCTATGGTTTGGCACTTGAACTTTCTCGACATCAACTGTATGCTTGGCACTTGAACTACTCGGTACACATTAGAACTTGACATCTAAACATATTATACTCAGCATGTGTTACTAGCCTTGCATGAACTTAGTAAATATCTTAAGTGTGTTGACACTCAATTTTCAAAACCAAACTAAGATCAACAATCTCCCCCTTTGACATGAGTGTCAAAAACACAAAACTAATCTCCTCGAGTATAATATATACATAGTTTTGCATATATACAAAACTTCAAAATTTTCAAAACTTTGTAATAGACTCATATACCTTTAAATTTTGCTAAAAATTTTGTAACTTCACCTGAGTTAATTTGTGCATGTTCTATGTCCAAAATCTCTTCTCTTCTCTGAGTAGATTTGCTTCATGCCGATACTCTTTGTCTTCAAAAATACTGACACTTTATTTATGTTTGGTATACTCTGTTTATATTCTTTTACTGTTTGCTCCCCCTCTATTTGTTCTAACCCTTTTAGGTTATCTCCCTCTGTATATTGATACTCTTAGTCTCTCCCCTTGCATACTTATCTCCCCCTTTATTCGTTATTATCTCCCCCTTTTGACACTAATGTCAAAGAGGCTAAAAACTAATTGTGTATTTGTCCAAAAAGTTATTGTGAACTTCCATTATAATCTATAGAGTAGCATCCCAATTGTCTAATGCAACATCTAAGGACTTTATTTCGATAGTTGTCTCTGTTGCAAGGTGAACTAGTCTGTCCAAAGTTGAAAGATTAGGATCTTTCTTTAATACTATTTCTGCATAAGCTAGTTCCTTTTGGAGCATTCCCATATGAGGGGTAAGGGAGGCTTGTATATTAATCAACTTGGCTCTTATGTTAGCCTCTTCTACTGTTAATACAACTAGTTGATTTTTTGTTTGAAGCACTGAATGAAAATGCTTCTCACTTTGAGTTGGGGTCTAAGGTAGTTGCATACCTAAGAGTTTTAAATTGATCTCTAGGCTCAAAATCCTTTGGCTCATTTCTTGTGTGAAGAGTGTGGGATCACACAATTTTGTGTACAATGAGAATACGTTCTCAAGTACTTTCTTCACTTTTTCAATTTTGTTAGCCAATTCAATTTGTGATAGTGTTATTTCACCAAATATTTTCTCATTAACTTTCCCTTGAAATTTCTTCTTAGACCATTCCATAAGTTTGGTATTAGTATCCTAGTCTTTATTAGTCACATGTTCCATAATTTTTGATAGTTGTTCTAATATGGGCTTGGATTCTTCAAGTGTTTGCAAGCCAAAGGCATCCAAAAAGATGTCCTTAATCTCTTGTAATGCTTTCCTTTGTTTATATTTTTTCCTGAGTATTTCTTGCATTTTCTTTCTCTCCAAGGCTTCTTGCATTGTACTTATCTATTCTAATGTCATAGTTGCATAGTTATATTTAGGTATTACTATCTCTTCATCTAAAATTGCATCACCATAATGAAATATTGTAAGAATTTTCCCAAGGGAAAAATTCACTCAGAAACTAAAAACTCAAACACAAGCACAATTTTAGAGCAAGAAGAGAGAGTATGATCATAATGATAATATATTCATTCAATATGCCATGTCAAAGTACACTAGGAGTGCCTGTATATAAAGGCCTCTTAGATACATCTAGAATGCCTTGTAATCAGCATCATGATAAGTCATACAACCAAGCACATGTCCACTAGATATGGGTTATCCACCATTAAGCATGGAAGTAAGTGAGGTGATAAGAGGATAAGCCTACAAGGGTGCAACACACAAATTAGTGTTGTAGACACCATGTGCTAAAATAGAGTTGCATACTCCTGTGTTATCAACATGACAAATCAAAAAGGTGTGCAAACTCCTAAGTGTCTCACAAGATAAAATAATAAAATAATGCATTAACCTAAGTAAACTTAAGTGTAAATAGTAAATACTTATTTACACCAACCACCCCCCCCTTAAGTGCAACTTAGGGGAATGCCCTTAAGCTTACAAAAACTAGGATGAAGATGCATGATGGGTCCTGACTACTAGGCCATGTTAGGTACCCATGTACATAATGAAAATTCAATCTCTCATAAAGTGGAGAAAGAGGGAAAACCTCATGGGAAAAACCCTCCCCCAAAAAGAGAGATAAATAGGGATGCATGGATGGATGGAGTAATCAAGACCCCCCCATTATGATATACATCTAATATATACATAAGTGAAGAATGAGAGAAGTAAGAGAGATAGAAGAGCTCCCCCCCCCCCTCCCCCCAAAGAAGAATGCCAGGCAATGAAAGCTGCTCCAATGAAGAAATTGGTCGAAGAGTGTCAAATGACATTCCTCGCCTTAAGAAGAAACAAAGGCAAAGGTACAATCCTGAAGATGTATGGTGGCCCTGAAACTTGCTCAAGTATCCCTATGTTGATGCTGATGTTTTTTCCTTCCAACTATGCTAAAAAGAATGAATGTAGATCTAGCAAGGATGTCTATTGAACCTATTCCACTGAACTATCTATCTCCTCAACTGACAAAGAGACCTCTGACAATTGTTGAACATAAGTATCCACAATCACACCAACTTGTGAATATTGATCATGTAGAGAATGGACATGAGGGTTAGAGTGAGCCTTTGCAACAACTATAGAAGGATCACCTTCATCAAAGAGAAGATGTAAGTCCTCAAGACTATCTCCCAAGTCAATTGAAGCTAGAGCCGAAAGATGAGATGTACCATGATGTGATGGACCTTTCATTATGGCAATGTAAGCATGTGGACTAAATTGATGATGTGACCTCTCACTACAACTGTCAATAGAACCCCATATGTCTGAATCTCTTAAAGCACTATCATTGGTGTCACTATCAGTTTCCACTATGTATGATGTGTGGAGATAATTAGAGGATAATTTGGGTGAACTTTCCTCAAAGTGAACATCCTTCTCCACAAAAATCTTGTGAGTCTCTAGATCCATAAGTCTGTAAGCCTTTGCATTATCTTCATAATTGATGAAGGTACAAGGCCTAGGTGTCAGTTCCTTGCAACCCCTAGAAGATAGGTTTTCCCATGCTAGAAAACCAAAGACTCTAAAATGACTCACAACTAGTTTTCTACTACACCATGCCTCAAAAGGAGTCTTCCTATCTAAGGCATTATGAGGAGACCTATTAAGTATGTGAGTAGTACTACAAATGGCTTCAACTTCTAATGTAGGATCAAGAGAATTGGCTTTTATCATGCAACTTTCCATGGTCTTGAGAGTCCTAATCCTCATAGCTGCAACATCTATCTTGTGCAAACTAAATGATGGTGGGTTCTAAAGATCAATCCCCTCGATTCTACAAAAGTTCTTAAGTCTTCTATCTACATATTTGTTCTCATTGTCCACTCGTAGTACCTTGATGGCTTTCCTTGATTTGTGTTCAACATGAGTCTTAAAATCTTGAAGCTTATGAACCACTTCATGCTTATGATGAAGTAAACCCAAGTGAATCTTGAAAAGTCATCAACAAATGTGAGTTTGTAGCGGCCTTGGCTGACAGAAGTCGCTGCAAAGGGTCCTACTAAAACCATGTGAACTAGTTGGAGAACAATTGGAGCACTTGAAGACTTCCCTTTATCATACTTCTTCTTGAGATTCATATCCACTAAACATGATGAACATTCTCCCTTAGAAAATTTGATTTTAGGTAGACCTTTGAGCATGTGTTTTGAGAAAAGTTGCTGAAGAGAGTGAAAGTTAAGGTGACCAAACCGCTCATGCCATAAGTTGATTTGTGAAGTAGAGTGAGTCAACAAGGCTTGAGAAGGAGACTTAGACACAAAGTGGGAGAAGGAATAACGGCTCTTATCATCATTGACTTTCCCAACTACAATCAATGAATCATTTCTAAGACTGCACATCATCACTAAATCTGGAAGGAACTCAACTTTGTTACCATCTCCAAGGCGAGTGATTTGGTAAACTGATAGGAGATTGGAGCTAAGGTTTGGAACATAGAGAACATCTTTGAATTCCCCATTTTCCATTTCCATATGTCATTTTCCTTCAACTTCCATTTTAGTATCATCTCCCATGAAGATGTGTGGTACCTTTGACTGCTTCAATGAAGAAAAGTCTCCCTTTGAAGAACCCATGTGATAGGAGGCACTTGAGTCAAGTATCCATTTCGAAGAAGAACTTGTGCTTTCCATAAGTGTTTTCCATTTATCCTTTGAAGAGGTTGGAGTAGAATCCTTGGAAGTACCTGGCACTTGAATCTTGTTCTTCTTAAGTAGATTTTCTAACTCATTGATTCTTTTAGTTCTGCAATGATGCTCATCATGATTTGGCTTTTTGCAATATGCACAAAATAGTTTGTCCTTCTTGTGATTACTTCTCTTCTTGTTGGAAGAAGAACCACCTTGTTGTGAGGAGGATTTTTGTGTCTTAGATTGTGTTTTTTGCTTCCACTACTTCTTGTTGTTGTTGCTTTTCCCTCTTTGACTTGATTGGTGCTCATCACTAGCCACCAAAGCTTTGGTCTTTGATGACTTGAGAAGTCCTAAATCCATCAAGTGAGATTATTCAACAATAAAAATCTCTGTGAATGCATCAAATGAAGTTTTCTGGTAAGCAGATCCCATGGTCAACCTGTGAGTATTAAAACTCGAAACAAACAAAGCATACTCTGAAGGTAGCCTCTTTGGGATATGATGAATCAACTTATCATCCTTCATGGGATTTCCACAATCTTTAACAAGTGCCCTATTCTCATTGGTTTTTGTTGATAAAATCCTCAATTGTGTCAAAATTCTTTGGATCCAAGAGAAGTAGATCATCCTCGATCTAAAATCCCTTTTCTTCATCCACCTTACCATACAATGATTTAAGTTTATCCCAAGCTTCTTTAGATTCTAAACAATTGGTAATGTGAAAGAGGAGATACTTATGTACACAACTCCTGATAGCTCCTCAAGCCTATTGGTCTTGTCTTTTCCATTCAATGAGTTCTTTAGCATCAGTAGGTTTAGGAATTTTACCGTCAACATAAAGACTATATCATTTTCCCTTTAATCTACTCCATGCAATATCTTTTCATGTAGAATAGTTGCACAAAGATAGAGGAGGACATTTAAAACCCATGATGTAGAAATGAAAAGAGCACAAAAGAGAGACACAAAAACATAGTACACACCCCCCTTTTCACTCAATCAAAAGACCCCCCAAAAAGATGCTTTTGGCACTTTATAAGTAGTGCATGTACAATGGGCCACTTGTCAAAATGAACAAAGTGGACTTTCCAATTTTGCTTTTACAACTGCCTTATAAGGCCCAAATCTATCACTAAGCACTATAGCTCATATTTACAAGAATTTTGAAAAAGAATTAAAGCTTTACAATGTAGAAAAATGCCTAATTCTGAAAGTGAGATTTTGGTCCACACAACCCTAGAATCTAACTTCATATCTAGAAAGTAGACAAAAAATATGCACTTTCAAAAAAAATGAAACCTGAAAAAGTGACTAGATGTGCCTATACAGAGCATTTGATGTTGCAAAAAGTAGGATTATGTAGGTATAGTCTCCAAAAAACACAATTTCTACAAAATCCTTGCACCAAAACTAGAAAACAACACCACCACTAAAAAATTTAGGAAATTCTACCCAATTTCAAAAAAAAATTGCACCTGAATCAGAGTCTAAATGTCCAAGTTATGGGCTTGCAAAGTTAGGCTGCCAAAATGAAAAGCAATCTGGAGAGGGATCTAGAAGGAAAATTGCGAGCTTAAATTTGATAATCAAATGGCTATTATAGCAGTTAGAAAGTGACTAGGTTTAACGGTAAAATGGCCACCAAATTTAACCTAGTGACCAGTTGACATCAGCAAAAAAAATTGGGCCCTCTATTAACGTGTCAGGCTAAGTTTGCATCTGTACTGTACAGATCATACGAAAATATGCTGACATGGTTGTCTATTTGTAGAAGTGGTTGACTATGTCAAAGACACCATGTGGTGGACTATAACTTGTCCACTTGGACCATGTTGAGAACAATGTGTGGCACTTCATAGCATGTCCGGTGGACATGTGTCAAAGGTATATTGGACCATGCAATTTGTTGGAGCCTAAATATGTTGGTGGAATATACTCTATCCATGGGCAGAAGGAAAGTAGCTAGGCGAGAAATGCTATCAATGTCAAGTTTTTAAAACTGCTAGAATGTATTGTTATGGGCCTAGAAAAGTTTGTCATTCCCTAAAAATTGCGTGCAACCAAATCAAATTCACGACACTAGAATTTTCCTGTAGTAGACCAAAATATTCCAAGCCAATGTCGAAGGTGTTGGTGTTTGAAAAAGTTACCCATTTCCAATTACCCTGATGAGAACAAGATGCATCTAGGGGCAGCTAACTCCCATTATCAACATATCCATTCAGGCACCAGGCCAACTATAAGGCCGTACTCCTTCTGCACTTCAGGCTCTGCAAAACCTAGGCGGGTGAACCTCTTTAGAACTGACTATGTGACCAGTGCAATAACCATATTCAGGATCTATAAAAGGAGATGGAACCCCTAATCCTTCTATGCTTAACCAGGAGATCACAAGCATGAAATAGCTAAGGACATGACTCATGAAACTAGAAAGCTAAGTGTGGGTTATACTTCGAATACCTTTCAACAATAAAATGAAAATGATTTAATAGATTGATATCAGCAAGACCTGAGTATGAGCAATAGAACTTAATGATCCTATCTCTGACTTGTTGGCGCTCAAAATTGTAGTCCAAATTTTGAAGCCTATAAATGGTTTGTGAAGCCTATGTACCTAGCTGTACCTTTGAACCCCATGAGGTGTTTTATGCTTCTAGAAACTTTCATTTAGTGCATCTAAGTGTTCCATGAAGTTAAAGCATCATTTTGAACCATTCTGTGAAGTCTTGTTTTGAGTGCATTTCAAATCTGCTTTTTACCCCAAGTGTCAAACAACGATAGGAGTGTGTTTGCCATTGAATATTTTGCACCCAAAAAAGTTTTTGTGACTTTCCACTTTGAGAGTGTCTAGTGTCCATACCTGAGAACCTATATTCCAGATTTTGAATCATTTCAAATCCATTTGATTAGGTTTTGAATCCCTCGAAGTTGGTCAGTTCCTGTTTTCATGATTTTGCACTTTGCGCATATTTCTGGGTAGGCCTGTTTGACGTGCTATAACTTTTGACCAGTTGACCAAAATGTTGAAATTCCTATTGCATTATATTTTTGACGTCAGAGACTTTTTATGTTTCAAGTTTCAACTCTTGACGAATCCGTTTGAGTGATTTTCAAACGCGATTTCAAATGGAATTTCTAACTTTTCACTGGTGTCAGTATTTACAGATTGATTGGTAGCCCTGTTTGAGACATCATAACTCCTGATCTATGATTGGTGAGATCAAATGGATTATACCCCTGTGTTGTCCTCTGAAAATATTCCAAGTGTGTCAGTTTGCAAGCCATGACAAATCCATTTACACACTTTTTCAGGTCAATTCCATTTGCAAAAATCGCTTTCAGTCAGTGTTCCTAATTGCAAAATTCTGAGTAGCCCACTTTGAGCGTCCGCCATTTGCGCCCAGTTATTCGTCATGAGCCAAAATTGCATAGTCATACTCACCTCATGATAGAGTTTTAACGCCCCAGTTTTCATCTCCCCATGTGCTCATTTACCCAAATTTTTCATGAGACGAGATTCAACAGACTGAGAGTGTGCGGAACAGAGATTCAGTGTGCTTGTTTTTAGAGCATTGTCAGTTGTTTGGGTCAATTTTTAAGGCCAACCAATGGACCTCCTGGCACGAATTTGACAGTTGGTAGAAGGTGATAAAATGAATTTTAAATGATCAAATTGTGATCCAATTTGATGTCAGATACTTTGAAGATCTTAATGGATCAGTTTAAGGTGTCAGTCGTGTGAAAATGAAAATTTTTTAGCCGGACCCACTGTGGGGTCTGATTGATTTCAGTGAGCTGATATGATATGTTAAGAATTTTGTTGTCTATTTGCATGCTTCGAAGCCAACCAGACCTGCATAAAAAATAGTTTCAGAATTTACTACAAATACATGATGCATACTACAACCTGAAAAGACACTCAAATTTAGCATCTATTATAGCATCTAAGCTAGCCATGAATTGTGCAGAAAGGGCTTTGAGTGCAATGAGGTGGTGATTTCAATGGGGGTCAAAAAAGTTTTAGATAGGGCAAAGGAAGGAGATGTGAAACAAACTTTACCCTCGTGCAACATCAAAATTGACAGCAAAATTGTTTTTCATCAGGAGAATCTCTGAGAAACGTTTGCAGAGAAATTTTAAAACTAAGGAGCCATTTTTCTTGCAGGATTGTGTAAAGATATACTGCTGGATGAAAAGTTTATCCAATGGACCATAGATATGGGGCAAATAGCAGAGCCACATGCAATGAAAAGGAGTGAATATGTAACAGGTAAAGTGTGGAATATTGCTATTAATTTTATGGATAAAGGCACATAAAAAATGAGGTCACGACATTAAAAGAAAAAGCTGCCAAGGGACAAGGAAGTCACGTCTAAAATAGAGGAAGGTGTCAGAGTTTGAGGATGCCATCAGAACAGCCCATGCCATTGAAGATCCACGTCCAGGCATAAAAGAAACTTAGCCAAGTCACAAAACCCGCAGTTCATTGGAAAGAAGTCGCCCACCACTTGTAAAAAATCGTTCATGCCTAGCAATGGAGAGAACAGGCTCAAAAAAATGAAAGGAGATCCATGTTTGAGGGAGGAATCTCACAGCAAGAGCACACGTCTTATAAAGGACATCACGCTTTTAAAGAGACAAAGTTTCTATTTTCATCCAGTCCAGAAAAAAGAGGGCAGGGGTGACATCTTTTCAGCCCATTTCAGGCCATGAAAGAGGATGAAGCCTCACATTTTGAGTGAAGAAAAATGTTAGCAAGTGGAGGCTCACGTGATGGAGGTAGAAGCAACGTCTTCAGCAAAATCACTCACGCAGAACAGTAACTTTTAAAATGAGGCGTTAAAGGAAGCAGCTATCTTGAACACACAGTCAAACACATGATCTCACGCATCTTGAGAAGCAAGCAGACGGCTATGATAAGGATGAAGCTCACACCACGCTAACAAGAAGAAAAATCGCAATCATAGAGAGGTGAAATGTAATGTCCCACATTCGCTAGAGTGAGAGGTTTTTGAAACTTTTAATACCTTTTCACACAAAAGACTAAATGAATTAAGAGAAGGCTTTTGGAAAGCCAAGCCCATGTGGTAGGGGCCCCATTCAATCCGAACTTAAATGCCTGATGACATCAGCATGATGTGGGGTGGGGTCAATATGAAATTTTGAACGAAAATCCAAACATGATGACATGGCGCCAAAAAACCTAGATGCTCCCAGATGATGACACGTGTTCCTATCAAAGGGTTGTCGTTTCCTCGCCATGCGAAGATGCTCGCCAATTAACTATAGCGAGATAGCGAGGCTGACATGGCAGCAAGCAAGATGATGATGTGGCGCCTAGCTATGCAAAGCTCGAACTAGTCAAAAGGTGACACGTGGCAGTGGTCAACTAAAGGTTGACCCCGAATTCAAAGGGTCAGGAAAATTTGCAGAGTTAAAAATAATAATATTTTATTATTATTTTTGTTGAAAATGCACGTCAGTTTTTAAAATCAAGCAGGGTTTTAATTCTAATGTTAAGACATTATATTATTATAATTTTTTTTGGATTTTAAATTCAAAGATATGCAGACCTGATGTCTCTACCAGAGGACTATTTTTCAAACGAAGATTTCAGGTGTTTTCGAGAGGCTAGATATGCCTTATCATATACCGTTGGAATCGAGAGAAGACGAACTTTCCAAATCTGGAGTCAATTTTTGCACAGGTATCAGTCAGTTTGAGCTACACGAGGTTTTCTATCTGGTACCTAAAGTGTAACCATATTCATACCAGGAAGTTCAGATTTGTTTTTTGTCAAGATAATGACCTGGATATCAGTAGAAGGCAATGGAAATGCAGTTAGGGTCGAATTTGTTCTGATTTACTCAGTAAAAACTCATTTTCACTGGCTTTTTATGGGGTAATCAGATTTTTTGGCAAGTAAAAGGTTTTCATCATTAGGCAAGGATATTTTGCAAGTTTGTTACAGATTAATGATGAAACAAAATCAGATCAGAAGGGATAATGGAAGAAAGAAGTTTTTCAGTTGCCAGAAGATTGATTTTCAAGTGGACACTTGTCATTTTCAGAATAGATCCGGGATTTCTTTCTTGTCTATATTTTTATTTCTCTGTTACTTTGTAAGGGTTCCAGTTTAGGCACTGAGAAACCATTCTTCAGCATTTCTTCTTGTATTGAACAACATTTTTAAGTTTTGCAAATAGTTCTTCTCTGTTGGGTGATCTATGAGTTATTTTCTGTACATTTCATGTATTTGATTTCAAGGAAAACAAATAAAGTGCAGCAAAAGTTTGAAGTTCAGTTTGAATCTTGTCTCCTGATTATGGCTCTATTATTTCTTCTAATTTGTGATCAAAGAGCATGAATTAGGTTGCATTACATTTTGAAATGTATGTGGTTAAAATGTCTTGCTTATGGAACAAAGAACCATGTAATTGCTTGATATTTGTCACAGGGTTTGCAGATTTCATGATAGGATTTTCTGAGTATGAGATTCATTCTGTAGCAGATGTCTATTCACAAGGTGAAAGATAGATCAGGGATCTTAATGTAGAGATACGTTTGAGGTTTCCAAGAGATGTATGGTTATGATTCATTTAATTTCCCAATAGATAAGGCACTGGTCAGAGATAGGATCATTAAGTTCTGTTGTTCATACTTGGGTCTTGCTGTTATCAACATATTAAATCAATTTTCCCTTTTATGTTGAAAGCTACTCAATGTTAACCCACACTTAGCTTGCCAGTTTCATGAGTTATGTTCTTAGCTAGTTCATGCTTATGATTCCTGGTTGAGTATAGAAGAAATAAGGGTTTTATCTGCTTCATATTAGATTCAGTGTATGCTTTGACAACTGGTACCATATAAAGAATCTACAGGTCTACCCGCCTAGGTTTTGCAGAGCCTGAAGTAGAAGAAGGGTCATGCCTTATAGTTGGCCTGGTGTCTGAATGGATGTGTTGATAATGGGAGTTAGCTGCCCCTAGATGCATCTTGTTCTCATCAGGGTAATTGGAAATGGGTAACATTTTCAAACTCCAACATGACGAGTGCCTTATCTATTGGGCAATTAAATGAATCATAACCATACATCTCCTGGAAACCTCAAACGTATCTCTACATTAAGATCCTTGATCTATCTTTCACCTTGTGAATAGACATCTGCTATAGAATGAATCTCATACTCAGAAAATCCTATCATAAAATCTGCAAACCCTGTGACAAATATCAAGCAATTACATGGTTCTTTGTTCCATAAGCAAGACATTTTAACCACATACATTTCAAAATGTAATGCAACCTAATTCATGCTCTTCGATCACAAATTAGAAGAAATAACAGAGCCATAATCAGGAGACAAGATTCAAACTGAACTTCAAACTTTTGCTGCACTTTATTTGTTTTCCTTGAAATCAAATACATGAAATGTACAGAAAGTAACTCATAGATCACCTAACAGAAAAGAACTATCTGCATAAAACTTAAAAGGTTGTTCAATACAAGAAGAAATGCTAAAGAATGGTTTCTCAGTGCAAAAATTGGAACCCTCTAAAAGACAGAAAGAAAGCAAGATATAGGAGGGAGATGAATTTCTGGATCTGTTATACAACTGACAGCTGTCCACTTGAAATTCACTCCCGAGAAGATCAGAAACACCTTTCTTTCCTCTCTCCTTGATTGGCAAATCAAAACCTTTCACCTTGGCCCTCAGAGGCATAAAAACTCAAAATGTAATGATGAAAAAGGATAACTGACTCTAATGTTAAAAACAATTCACTAGGTAAAAGTAACAAATCAGTTACAAAGGGCCTTGTAGAAATGAAGAAAATATTTCAGAATTGATTTTATTCACCTTTAGATCCCAACAAGCCTCTAGGACTGCCCTCTGACCACTTTGATACTTCATGATCAAGACTGCCCACTCTGTTGCTAATGCTCCTGATTTTCACAAACTGACATACAACATGAATCATTGAATACCTGTGCAAAAACCAACTTCAAATTTGAAAAGTTTAGGTTCTTGTGGTTCCAACGGTATATTGGAGTGCCTATTTAGCCTAAAAAATGCTCCAGCTATGGCCTTCTGAAGATCGGCCCTCTATTCATGGCTTCCACACAAAAGGATAAAATTGAAAAATTTAAATATTCTATAGTTTAAACTATAGAAAAGTTATAATTTTTACCCAAATTTTACTCTTTTGCAGACTGTGCACATCAAATATATATTTTTAAAAAAATTTGAAATTACTCTTTCCTCTTCAAACCATCTGAACAGTGCCACATGTCATTATTTTACTGGCTCGGGCTTGTTCAACAATGCCACGTGTCGCCTCCTCACAAACTCGCTATATTATATTCCCTGCAACTTCTACTTGGCGAGATAGAGAGGACGTGCCATGTGGCACGAACTCGACAACCCTCGCCACCTTGCTATGGTAAATCATCATGCAAGTCCCATTTGGAGAAATGGCGACGACCGTCCACGTGTCACATTCTTGCTCAATCTCATCCAAAATAATGCTTATATTACGCTGACATCACTCATGGGATCTTGTCGCAACTGCAGCCTGCAGCTTTTAAAAGCCTCCGCTTCCATTTCACACTATCTATAGCGTTGTATCATATTTAAACAACTCAAAAAGAAATTCCACAAAGAATGTGGGATATAAGGCATTTCTGCTACAAGAACTCCATCAATCTAAAGGTGCACCCATAGGTGGGGAACATACCATCGTGCTACTACTCTTTATGGACTGCTTTCACCATAAGTCGTGGCTTTGACTGCAGATTTCGTTGATATGTGGCATGGTCTTTTTCTTTTACATGCCCCTGCTGCAATTTCAAATTAAAAAGAACGCCTTTCTTTCTATCAATGCGTGTGTTCAATTTTTTGTTATGTTGGCATGAACTTCTACTCTTTCCATGCTTTTAATGCCTTGGGGTTGATCATGTTTAACCTACATGGCTTTGCTTTGCAGGCGTCCTTCTACTGAGCAGCTTGTGTGGGCTGCCCTTCCTACTGCAAGTTCTCTGTTTAACGTGCCCTGTTGCTCACAGAACCAAGCATTCTTTTTCAACATTGATCTCCACCTTAACGCTTTACATGTACAGCTTCTTGAACCAAACGAAGGGATGCTACGAGCTATGCCTATGCTGGTGGTTCCTTTGCTACGGATGCTTACTTAGGTGCTCTAGGAAAGACTGTCTATGGGACTGGATAAGCTATTAGCTATGGGAATATGGGCTATGGGTATGGATCTCTACCATGAATGTCCAAATCTTGGTCACAATCTGTGCATCTATTATATAGGGTAAATGGTGAAACTGTATTTGTTGTTGTTGGCTATTGGGCAAAGGTTGCATAATAGCTCATTTCATGGTTTTACATCATGACCCTTTCATTCATACATTGATGAGGAAATGGCATAGTATGTGGTTGCCAGCTTCATGGTTTCATTGAAATATTGTATTGAATGTTCCATTTTTCAGACAAATTTATCTTGGGGTGGATAAGTATGTAGGTAATTTAGAATCATATTTTCAATGCCTCTTTGTGGCTCGTAGCACATATACCACAAGATCATGGCATCAGACCTAACATATTTTAATGCAACTAAGAGAATATAAATTCTATAATAAACATGTTTATCTTTAGAAGAAAAGGGTTGCACTTAGCATCTTCCATATAGTACTGAAAACTATTTTTCATTCCATTGGTGCATGCCAGTGTAGATTCCCATATATCCTTCTCTCAGTTGATTAGCTTGCCTTTATATTTTTAGAAGACCACATTCAGTCTAATCCATTTTAGTCATTTTGAAAACTCAGTGATGTCTTTAAGATCCTGCAAACTATAACTTTCAGCTAATAGGGTCTGTCAGCTGGCTTTAAAAACTGATCCAAACACCTGACCAGGCTCTGAAAACTGGCACACTGAATCTTTATTCCACATACTTACATCCTGTTGAATCTTGTCTCATGACGAATTCAAGGTCAAAAAACATTGATTGTCAAAGTTGCCTTCTCAGATTTATCTGCAAGCAAACACATCAAAAAGTAATAAACTGGGTTTGGATTTGGCTCAGAAAACTGGACAAACGAACACTTGGGAAGACAAAAACTGTGGCACTGATTCTCTGTCACAAGGACAATATGAATCTACAATTTGGGCTCATGACGAATAACAGGGCACAAATGGCGATCAGTCAAAGTCGGCTACTCAGAGTTTTGCAAACTGGACATGCTGACAGAAAACATTTTTTGCGCATGGAATTGACCTGGAAAAGTGTGCAAATGGATTTGTCATAACTTGCAAACTGGCACACTTAAAGTACTTTTAGTATAGAACATAGGGAAACCAACCATTCGATCACACCTATCATAGATCAGGAGATATGACGTCCCGAACAGGGGTTACAATCAATCTGCAATTACTGACACCAGTTAAAACTTATAAATTGTGTTTGGAATCACGTTTGAAAACTGATCAAACGGATTCGTCAGGACTTAAAAATTGAAACATGGGAAGTCTCTGACATCTACAATACAACGCAAAAGGAAATTTCTCATTTGGGTCAACTGGTCAAAAGTTATTGCACGTCAAACAAGGCTTCCCAGAATTAGGTGCAAAGTGCAAAAGCCTAAAAATAGTAACTGACCAACTTTGAGGGATTCAAAACCTATTCAAACGAACTTGAAACAACTCAAAATCTGAGACATAGGTTCTCAAGTATGGACACTAGACACTCCCAAAGTGGTGAATCACAAAACATTTCTGGGTGCGAGATATTCATTTACAAACAAAGCCTCCTGTCGCTGTTTGACACCAGTGAAAATTGCAATTTTGACAAATGCTTGAAACAGAACTTTGCCAAATGACTCGGGATGACAATTGATCTTCATGAAACACTTAGACACACTGAATGAAAGGTGCTAGGAGCATTAAACACCCAAGGGGTCTCGAATGGACAGCCGGGTACAACCAGGCACATGCATTTTTAAAAGCGTTTAAGGGCTTGATTTTTCAATGGTGCTCAAAATCGGGAAGGAAATTATGAGCGCCAACAGAAGGGTTTAATGGATATTGAGAACATTTTTACATCTACCATTGGGGAAGTTTATTGTGCAGGCTGAAATATGATTAATGCAGCGGCCGAAACTGATTAATCTTGTCAGAGACATCAACCTTTCTACCAGAGTTTTTAAAATAAAATCCCACATGCACTATGATTGAAGTCTGCAGACTATGTAAAAAGTAGCCCATGAAGAGCTTATGGTAAAGAGCCATGGTGGAAATTTTGATGGTATTGATGGTATTGATGGAAATTTTGATGGTATTGATGGCTACTCGTGGAGTATTTGGTATTGATGGTATAGTCAAAAATTGTACAGTGTCAAACCAATAAAATATGCCTGCCTTATATTATTCTCTGTGAAAAAATAGAATATACTACTGTAAACAAATAAATATACCTCTAAAAATGGTAGATTTGGGGTTTCACTGCCCAGTTCTAAAATTTTCTCTACTGGGTCCCTAAAGGGCAAAAAAAATTTTGAAAAAATGCAGTCAAAAAAGTACAAAAAAAAATGCAAATTCAAATAAATCAATTAAATCTACAAAAATTAACCATACCAAAACTACAAATTACGGCCTATGGGTTTCGATTTGCAAAAAAACTTTGCCTCACAGCTGATTTTGGGTCAAGGTAGCCAAGTTTATAGTCGATCTTCACCGATTTAGTGTTCTGGATGCAATGGCAAGGTCAAATCTAGCTCTATATGCTCTCAATTTTTGCAATACTCTAGATTCAGGCTGAGGTGCTAAAGCAACAAGTGGTCTCGAATAGTTATGTGATGAGAAAATATCCAAGTTTTTCTTATAGAATGTAATAATTTTCCTAAGGGAAAAATTCACTTAGGAACTAAGAACTCAAACACAAACACAATTGTAGACCAGGAAGAGAGAGTATGATTAGAATGACTATATATTCATTCAATATGCCATGTCAAAGTACACTAGGAGTTTTTGTATATAAAGGTCTTTGAGATACATCTAGAATGCCTCGTAATCAGCATCATGATAAGTCATACAACCAAGCAAATGTCCACCAAATATGGGTTATCCTCCATTAAGTACGAAAGTAAGTGTGGTGATGAGAGGATAAACTTACAAGGGTGTGACATGCAAATCAATGTTGTAGACACCATGTGCTAAAATAGAGTTGTGTACTCCTTTGTTGTCAACATGACAACTCAAAAAGGTGTGCAAACTCCTAAGTGTCTCACAAGATAAAATAGTAAAATAATGCAAAATAATAAAATGATGCATTAACCTAAGTAAACTTAAGTAAGTGTAAATAGTAAATATTTATTTACACCAACAAATACCTTGGCAACCTTGGATGAGCTGGAGCCTGGTGCTGAAATTTGTAGTGATATTGCATCAGTGCTCTACCTTTGAAGGACTTTTGTTGGAGAGCCAAATGTTGGTAGATTTACTAGTGTTTGTATGGCTTTTTGCTTCTTCTCCTTGGGTTGTCCTTTTCTTCACTCTTGTCTTGATCAATTGTTAATATTTGACCTGCTCCTTGTGTTTGTGTATCAAGTACAAATATCTCTATCTATCTTGTTTTTCCTTCTAAAATTTTCTCCTCTTGAGTAGTTTGTGTTTGTTATTCAATCATAACAACTTTTGTCATAGCATCAACCTTTGTAGATGGAGCATTTGATGTTTTCACTAAAGGTTGACCACTGGTAGCTAGAGGGATGATAGAAGGTGGTTCTTATGTATTCACCTTGTCCCTTTTTATATCAGCTACTACCTTTTGATGTTCATCCACACTAACCAACACTAGGTTCTCACATAATCTAGCTTGTAGTCTGGTTTGGTCAACGATCTTCTTTAGATCCTTTGCAATTAATGGATTGATGTTCTAAGGTTAACTATCAGAAACATCCTTTACTTTTATAATTTTTGTAGTTGTGTTTGTATCATGTGGAGGGCTCATAGCTAGCATTTGTGTGTCTTGTACACTCTATTTTTTTTGTTGCTCTTTAGTTGTTGCCATTTCATCTAACTTATTTGGTGTCTCCTCCATAGTAGTGTTTTCCTTTTCTTTTTTTTGTCTCTTCTACCTTGTCCTCATCCTCCTCATTATTTCTTTCCTCAAAGGGATCTACTTCTCCTACTTTGATTGTGGTTAGGCCATATATTAATTTCCACATTTGTGTGGATTTCTTGACAACATCCTCAATTTTATTCTGCAGAATGCTAAATGCCCTATATTTTGGTGCAAATCTGCTACCATATTTCTTATTGGCCTTGGTAATTTTTCCTTTTGATAGCTCTGGCATCACTTGTGCTAATGTTGATTCCCTTATTTCTTTCTCCATGTTCAAGCAATAATGCCACTTATTCTCAACAATTGTATACAATTCCTTTGGCATTGTATTATCCAATTCAAGATGAGTGTTCCTGAATTTTACCATCATGGCATACATTGACTCTTATATCATATTTTTCTCTTTTCTACCAAGGTTTTCAAAGTTAATGCCTTTTAATCCTATTAATTTTGCATTATTTCTAATATTATCACAAATATTTTCAAGATCAGATTTAGGTGTATGACTTACCACTCTAAACTCACTTGTGTCCTCAAACTCTATTTTCTCATCATCTATCTTTGGTTGTGCTATGTACTTTCTTCTTGGTTTCTTCTACACTAGACTAGTCTATTCAGTAGCCTTAGTTTTCTCTTTTGCTTGCTCCTTGGCTTTTTGAATGGTTTCCCTTGTAGTAGCTCTTATTGTTGGAGCTATAGCCTTTGTTGCACTAGGTTTGGCAACCCTTTTTTCCTTTGGTTTAGCTACAAGTTGTGCCTTAGCTTTCCTCTTCTTTGGTTCAAACATTGATGGTACTTCATCAGCTTCTTCTCGTCTGTGCCTTCTTCTTCCTGATCTTCACCCATTCCTTGGGTTAAAGCAAGAGGTTCTTGACCTTGCACCTCATCTTCCTCTTCATTATCTTCATCATCTTCATCATCATTACCTGTTTCACTTTCTCCAAACTTAGCCTTCAATTTCCTCACATTTTGTCCTTCTTTTTCAAATTTGAGGTTATCTTCAATTCCATTTCAACCTTTGACTTCACAACATCATAATTACCAAAAAAAATTGGCATTTTTGTCAATTTCTTCTGCAAGGAGTGTAGTGATAGCAGTTGAAGCTTCATCAACATTAATTTCATATCCTAGAGGCCTTAGCCATCTAACTCTAGGTACAAGATCCTGGATGAAAGTATAATCAATATCTACAAGGAAACAAATATAATTGTAGTGTTTCTCAACTAGGGAAACAGGAATCCTCAACCTCTATTTCATAGACTTCTTGAATTCTTCAAAATAACTTGTCATTATTGATTCAAAATTTTCTACCATTTGTTCAATATACTCATTAATCTGAACTGTGACTGACCTATTGGCCTTCCATCCTATCTTTCCAAAAGATGGGAACTCATTTTGTACATAGAAAAATATACATACTAGTATTGAACCAAATTTACATTGAGCACTCTTTGACTTTCTTATTGCTCCTAAGTTCTCCATTATCTATTGCATTTGGAGTTCTACAAGATCATAGGTATGGTCTTTCTTGATAATCTTATAGCCTACATCAACTGCTATACAGGGAACATTATTTGGTCTGGTTGATTGATAGAGTTTATGTGAAATGACCCTAATGTAAAAATCAAGAAGTGGATTTGTAATAGTACCAATAGTCATTCCATGCTTGTTCCACTTAGCCCCTGTATTTCTCTCAATTAACTCTTTGGAGTCTCTCCTTAATGTCTTCGGCCGATATAGGGTTGGGTATCTAGTAACCCTATGCATAATTCTCTTCAAAATTTTGATAGATCCATCCTCTAACCATAGACAACCATCATGTATTCTACTCAAAACTATTTTGATCCACTCAGTTTTGAAAACTGTTGGGAAATCTAAGGTATAGGTTAAGCCCTTCCTCTCTACAATCTTGAATTCCTCCTTCAATACACCATTTTCACACAATTTCTCATATACTTGTCTAATTTTCATGACTCAAGTGCCTCCCACCTTGCAATTATAGCACTTTCTTACATCATGTACCATTACAACCTTAGGCAAAATCATAGATAATGCTCCTGCTGGATCATTTTTGTAAGAAACTTCTTATATAGCCTGTAAATTTGGTTGTTTAACCTTGTTGCTGACTAATTGAATAGTGAACACTTCTTTTTCTTTCACAATTCTTGAACTAGACACCATTTTTACAATCTAGGGTTTAACAAATATGAAACTATGTAGCCTGGTAGATAAAGTATACCTTTAAAAATCAATGAACTGATGCTTGATCTTCACTATGATCCATGCAAATGCTTTGATCTTGCTTGTGAATCACTTCTTCACTCTACTTTCTCTTGCTATGTGTTTGTAATGATGAAAAATATTTAAAATTCAATCTTCTACCCTTTAAAAGTATAGCATTTATTGTATGGGACATGTACAGTTTTAAACTCAGCTTCAATACAATTTCTTTTTCACTCGGCATTCATTGAATTTTACCATCACTCAGTAGCTACTACTAACTCAGCTTCAATTGACTTTGACTAATAGCTTGGCACATACTATTGTTTTACTTGGAAATCAAAGAGGACTTTTCTCACTCAGCAGTGATGTGAAAAATTAAAAATTTGACCATGGGATTTCCTTATTATCTTGCATCTTTCTTCATTCTAATATATCTCTTTCAGCATTTACTTCTTTTGGAACTAATGTAAGATAAAACATTTTAAATAGCAATCCCAGATATCTCCTTTTAGCTTAATTTGATGAGGTGTGACCACTTGACCTATTAGGTGAAGTGATCTCTTCACTTGATGTGTTGCATCCATATTTCTTCTTCCATGTTTTGTTCATCTCTCCTCTAGTGTGTTCAACATCTACCTTGCCTTTTCCTTTTATGAGCTCTAAATTAAGTGTCTTTGACCTTTTTGGGCAATGTTTGCTGATATGACTAGTCTTCAAGTAGCTAAAACATGTAGTTTGACTCAACCATCTATTGTAGTTACCATTGAAGTGTGTTCTTATGCAATTCTTAGAGATGTGTCCATACTCTTGACAATAATGATAGTTATGTCTTGTATTGTAATCCCAGTTATAGTATTTTTCATAGCTCCTTACCTTGCTTGGCTTGCTTGATGACCATGTGGACTTGGATCTACATTCAAAGGCTCTACATCCAAACTTCTAACAATTCTAGTAGTGTCCTTGAAATTTTGGTGCATGCATGGTTTTGGTTCTACATTCATGTTCCTGATGACCTTGAATTTGTTGCACTTGTGACAATAAGTCATGTTCTTTGGCTTAGCATTCTGACTAACATTCTTACTCCTGCAAACATTGGTTGTATGTCCTTTCTTACCACAATGATGACAAGTAGGTTTAGAGTTCTTAGCTTTATTGTTCCTTTCCTTAGCAACTTTGGATGATTCTCCTTCTTTAGTGCTTAGGTAGCCCAATTTTGATGTATCTTTACTAGATCTATGGGATTTCAATAGTTTCTCAAAGTACTTGATCGCTTCGTTTGGCTTTTTGAAACTTTTAGCAAACTCCTTTTCTCTTTTCAGGTCATTCTGCAACTTCAATGTAGTTATCTCAATGTCCTTGACATTTAACTCATGATGAGCATTCATCACTTGCAATAGGGTGTCCAATCTATTTGTCAAAGTTATTTTGTCTTCTTTAATCATGGCCTTATCTTCTATAGCTTTCTTCTTTTGTTTAGTTAGCTCACATAGTAGTATACATTGTGATTCTTGTTCCAACTTGAGGTTTTTGATTTCTTTAGCTTGTGCTCCATTTTTTCCATCAAATCTAATTTTATTACATTGAATTTGTTGGAGTTAGCATCTATAAATAATTTTGTAGTGCCAATCTCTTTGTATCATGTGTCATTTTCTAATATAGCAATCTCTTTCCTTCTCTTCAATGAACTCTTCAAAGCATCTCTAGCCTCATTCATTTGTTGTAGTATGAGATGTATCTCAATCTCCTAATTTTCAATGGTCTTTCCCAACTTGTAAACTTCCATTTCAAGATCTTTTCTCCAAGCTATAAAGCTTCTTCTCCTGAGAAATCAACTCTGATACCAATTGTTGGAATTACAAATGGGAAGCATATACTTCTGAGAGGGGGGGTGAATTAGATGTATTAATCTTTAACCAATAAAACTTTTATTTTAAAATAATACATGCATTAACATATTGAAATAACATGTAAAGTAAATGCATCCACATAAACACTTGACACTAGATATGATTACCTAGAAACCCTCCAAATGAGAAGGTAAAACTGGGGTGGAGATGACACCCACAATTTTCCATTACTGTAGCAATAAAGGTTCACCTATTAACGTTACATAGTTTGACCATTTTCATGATATGTCCTATGAAAGGCCTACCCTATTAAAGACTTACAAAGGATTGTTAGATCCTACCCTATTTAAGGATTTTAAAACATTTTGTTAGAAGTGTGCCTATCTAAAGGACTTTCAGAATATTCACTTGGAATGTCATGTTGTTAAAGGATTTTACAATGACTATTAAATCAACCTTAGTCCAAAGGATTTCACCCTACTGATAAAGTTTTTAGAAAGTAATAGTAGAATGTTTGATTTGATAACTTACAATGTTTCCTTGCTGATTTCAAATCATATTTTTGTCCATCTTGATCCTCTTGATCTGTTATAACAATGTTGTATTGCTTCCCCTCTATTCTACAAACTAATTCTACAATTCTTTCACACTTCTAAGTCACCTTGAACACTTTCAAATCAATTCCCCCCTTTTCTTCTTTCAATTCTTTGCTCACATCACTTCCTTGCATACACACACACACACACACATACACATACATTGAATTATGGGGCTTTTTCTTCCTTAAAAAGACTCTGGTGGCTTACGGTTAGGTATGAATCCACAACTAAGATTTATTCATTTTTCCTACTTAATTCCTTCCATTTTTCTAATTGGTTGCATATTGATTGCATAGGAAAACCAAATAGATTTAATCTTATCTTCAAAGCTTCAAGATCTATGCATAAGTCTACATAAAAATAGTTTACGTAGTTGTTTGTGCCATCACAAACAACTAGGTTCATTCTATGTTACTTGGCTCTTGGTAATATTGATGCTCAGCACTTAATTGTAATTTTGTTTGGCTCGACACTTGAACTTGCTTGGCATCAATTATATACAGTGAATCATGGGGCTTCATCTTCCTTAAAAAGACTTTGGTGGCTTAGGGTTAGGTATGAATCTATGACTGAGATTCATTCATTTTTCTTGCTTAATTCCTTCCATTTTTCTAATTGGTTGCATGTTAATTGCATGGGAAAACCAAATAGATTCGATCTTATCTTCAAAGCTTTGAGATCTATCCATAAGTTGGAATAAAAATAGTTTACATAGTTGTTTGTGCCATCACAAACAACTAGGTCTATTCTATGTTACTCAGTACTTGATAATATTAATGCTTGGCACTTATTGTAATTTTGTCTGGCTCGGCACTTGAACTTGCTCCGCATTAACTATGTACTTGGCACTTGAACTACTCAGCACACATTGTAACCTGGCATCTATACATATTATATTCGACATACGTTACTAGCTCGGCATGAACTTAGTTTATATCTTAAGTATATTGACACTCAATTGTCAAAACCAAACTAAGATCAACACCTCTAACAAACCCACTCCTAACAAGGTGATTAAATTATTTAACAAGATTACATTTAACAGTGTGTTTTATAACCTTTAACATGGTTGGTTCCTAACAGAGCTCACTTTAGAAGAGTGAAATATTGGTGACATTTTGCTAGTGGTTTTTCCCAAATTGGGTTTCCACATTAAATCCTAGTGTCAAACTTGTGTGGATGTTATTTATGATGATTTAGTGTTAGAAGTATGTTATGTTTAGGACACTAGACTACTAATCTATCTTACTAAAAGTTTACTATAGAGGTTGAGCTAATGGATGTTTAGATCTAACGTATTTTAAGTATTTGTTTATTTAATTGGTACATCTAGACCTTGGATAACTAATTCAATGCCCCCCCCCCCCAAGTTATTCTAAACATCCTAACAATTGGTATCAGAGAATTGGTTCTTGTAGAGAAAAGTTTGAAGGTACTTGAAGCTAAAGATCAAGATGTACAAAAAGTAGGTGCCAAGGTTGAGAACTTCCTTGCATGGAAAAGTTTGATTAGGATATATCTAGAAATATTTGGAGAAGGTGCAATACATTTTGTGGATAATGTATGTGGAGATAATAGTAGTTCCTCTAATAGCTTGGAAACTAATGGAGAAGCAAAAACAACACCAAGATATATTGGAGATTGCATCAGCCCTCAATTATGTCAAGTTTGATGACATTAAAAACTAAAAAACTACTAAAGAAATGTGAGACATGTTACAGACTATCTATAGAGGAGACAAGAATGTCTTGAGAGTAAAATCATAGAGCTTGAGAGGTAAGTTTGATTAAATGATAATGGTAGAAGGTGAGAATATAGTCCAGTATTGTGGAAGAATCAAAGAGAATATGAATGCTATAATAATAGCGATTGGAAAGATTCATGATGAAATTGTAATCATCAAGGTATTGATAACTCTACTTCCCATCTATGTTATTAAGTTTTCTTCTATACAATAACTAAGATGTACTCTAGGTAATGACCTAACTCTAGAAGGTGTGATTGGTAGACTTACTACTCTTAAGATGTCAAATTTTGATAATTTCACTCCTACCACTATTGGATCTCCTTTTAATTCACAATTAGTTCTTAGCAAGAAAGGAAAGAAAAATATGTGAAAAGTGACAGTGATACTTTTGATGATGAACTTGATGAGCTTGGAGCACTGATGGCTAGAATACTTCCAAGGGGCAAAGGAAAATACAAAGGTAAACTTCCTATAAATATATTGTCAAATTGGTTTCTCATAAGGATGTTATAGAAAGGTTACAAGTTTCTAATGGATACTATATTCATTGGTGTGTTATAGACATAAATCAAAATAATTCATGATAGTGAAAGAAGGGACTAGTTATAGGAACCTTTACAATTCCTTATACCATAGTGATGATTTAAATAAATTGTATGCAATTACATATCATCAATAAAATTGTTGTAGCTTTCTAGTCTTCTTTTATTTTATGTGAGGACAAAAACAAAAGGTCTCAAGCCATTGCAATGCAATAGACCACTAAAATATAGATAATCATACCACATAATTAATGTGAAATATTTTTTATCATAACCAATGTTGTGCAATTTTCATCACATGAGGGGCAATTATGTTGAGAGCTAAAGCTGAAGTATAAAGAATAAGTTTTGTTGAATTGGTCTTTTTGACCTTGTAGCAAGATTAATGTAACATAGACATTTATTTTCTCTAGGAAATGTATTGGTTGTGCATTTTCCCTCCTTCCACCCCTCGCCCTTATGTATTTTTTAAAAATATTGATTCAATATAGGAAAATGGAAAGAAATATGACATATAATAGTAAGCATTATAAAAGGCATCCTTATATTCCCAATATTTACGTAAAATATATTGCTTTCACATTCATACCAAGAGTGAGATGTATCATCATAAATGTTATCATAATAAAAGACATCTTGGTGGTTCTAGAATATCTCATTAATTCAATGCCACCACCAAAAAGAAGGCACAATTATTAAGTTGATAGGACTTGATGTACAAAGAAATGGTCTACATAAATCAAATAAATTGTGATATTAATTTACAGTATGCCATAGTAAACATAAGTTAAAATTCAATATTAATTTATAGTATGCCATAGTAAACATAAGTCAAAAGTTGAGTTCATATTCATAAGTCCCCTGGATCCTTCATTTTTCATTGTAGCTTTCTTACAATATAAGAACACTAAAGGCTTATGGAATAGATTTTTTCTTACATTATTATGAATTTTTTTAAGGTCTATGACTCATGATAGAGTATAGAATTTAACTTAGGGAATAAAATTAGAAAATCTAGTCAAATCTCATTGTTGACGCATAGAATTGCTCCTAGATGAATGACCTTATGGGAAGCTCTACAAGTATGAGACATGGGTGTTCTCACTAAATAACCTTTGGTATTTTAGAAGGAGACCATTTATTTGCATAGAGTAAAAAGGGTAAAGAAGTGTTACTTTTAATAGTAAAGGAAAAATGTCAAACTTTTAGAATTCTTATAATGCATGGGATACTTCATACAATGAGATATCAAGGAAACCCTTTAGGCTAGATGAAAAATAGTAACATTTCTATGAATAATTACTAAAGCATGAAACATAAAGAAAAGGACATGTAATGATAACCATAAGATATCATTTTTGAGGTGCTTGCTTCAAGCCATATAAAAATTTATTCAATTTGCACCTTAAATTCTCATTATCTTTGACCTCAAATCCCTGTGGATGTGCCATATCTATATCTTCATCCAAATCACCATGAAGAAAGGTTTTTTTAACATCAAGATGCTACAAATGAAAATCTTTAGTAGCCACAATACTTAAAATAGTATGAATAGAAGTCATTTTAACAACAGGAGAAGATATCTCATCAAAGTCAATGCCCTTTTTCTATGCAAATCCTTTTACAACTAACTTGGCTTTAAATATTTTCTTACCTCCATCCTCTTCTTACAACCTATAAACCCATTTTTTCTGTAAAGCCCTTTTACTTGCAAGAAACTTACATAAATCCCAATTCTAATTTTTTAGAAAGAAGTCCATTTCTTTTGTCATCGCAAACTCCCACTAAATCTTAGTATCCATCTACACAGCTTCATCATAACATTCAAGTTCACCAGCATTTGTTAATAAAATAGAATAGAAAGAGGGATAAAATCTTTTTGGAGGTCAACTTAGCCTAGTTGACCATCTAGTATTCACTGGGGTGTGTGGTATTTGTTGTTGTAGTTTTTGCAGAGCATGAGGGACTACTAGAATATATTCATTTTAAGTATCATCCAGCACTACATAATCTTACTTTTTTCTTCTCATGTTCCTACAACAGATCTTTGTACAACATTTTATCATTGAATATGACATCCTTGCTTCTTACAATTTTATGATTTTCAAAATCTCAAAGCCTATAATAAAATTCATCAATGCTATATCTAAAAAATACACTTTCTTCAACTTAGCTCCCAACTTGTTTCTATTTTCATAATCAATATTTGCAAACATTTCACAACTAAAGATTTTGAGAAAAGAATAACTCACATTTTTACCAGTCCATGCTTCCTCTAAAATACCACATCAAAAAGGAGTAGAGGGACCTCTATTAATTAGACATATAGTAGTATTGATAGCCTCTACCCACATGTTTAAGGGTAGTCTAGCATGCAACCACATACTCTATTGACCCTCCATTATTGTCTCATTCATGTGTTCAGCCACTCCATTTCCATGTAGAGTCCTTAGAACAGTTTTATTTCTATGAATACCATTAGTAGAGAAATAATATTCAAATTCATAATTACAATACTTTCCACCATCATCAAATATGAGACATTTTAATATCTTACCAATCTCATTTTCAACCAAGAATTTCCATTTCCTAAATATTTGAAATACATCAGATTTATGTTTAAGGAAATAAACCCATACTTTTCTAGTTCCATCATCAATAAATGTAATATAATAATGAGATACACCAAGGTAAGATACTTGAGCTGGTCCCGATACATTTGTATGCACAAACTCTAATTTCTCATTTTTCTTCTCCTTCCCACTTGTCACAAAACTAACTCTCTTTTGTTTTCCATACACACAACTTTCATAGAAATCCATATTGACAAATTTTAGACCTAGTAAAAATTTCTTTGAATGAAGTAATTTCATAACTTTCTCACTCATGTCTCCATGTCTATTGTGCCATAGCGATGTATTAGAATTTACAATAATTTTTTTTTTTCCTTCTCAACTGACCCAATTATTCCTAGACATTCATTTTTCTCTGAAACAATTATAGTAGAAGGAACAATATGACTTGTACAAAGATATAAGTGCCTACTTTCATACATATTTCTACTACAAGGAAAAAAAATTTAAACCTTTTAATTTTTTCACTAAAAGTAACTATGCAACCCTCATCACCGAGTTACCCTGCTGAAATTAAATTCTTCCTTAGCCTTGGAACATGTCTTTCCTCATGCAGTAGCAAGTGATTCCTATTTTGCAACTTAAACTTAACTTTTCCATTTCCAACAATCTAACAAGTTTCATTATCCCCCAAATTACAAAGCCCAAAATTACCTTTGACATAATCAATAAAATAATCTCTATGGGGTGAAGCATGAAATGAAGCCCCAGAATCTAAAACCCAGGAATCATCAACACTTTCTAAAGAAAGGAGTAAATCATCCTCTTCAGATTTTTTACTTACCACATTTTCCTTTGTGTTCCTATTGTCACTGAATTCTGCACCCTTGTCCAAAGTTGTTACCTAAGGACAACCTCGTGAAACATGGAAACAACCTCTAAGCTGTGGGACTTGAACTGTGAGGTTGAGTCTCCGGAGAAGGCCAGCTTCCTCTTACTATTAGCATGCACCTAACTACTCTTGGAGAGGAAAAGGGAGAAGGAGAGCATGAAAGAAAATCTACCGAATCTAATCTAAAGAGCTGATGCACCAAAATAGAGTGTTCAGACCAATCTCTGCCCATATATGCACTATTAAACCAGAATGAAACTAAGGATATACACATTCAGACTTGCTTTAATCTAACAACCACATGTAGATCAGAAAAGCCAGATGAATAACACAAGGAATGAAAGATTCACTTATATATCACTCACAGACCAAAGGGACATAGTCATGCAAATTGCAGATCACTACAAAACACCAATGAGAGTCAAATAATTCTTGCACTTGCACATTAATGGTTGAAGGAGATAAAATAGAATGTCATACAGTTCAGAGGCAAAGGGAATTTACACATGAGATTACAGAGCAATATTAGAGAAGTCAGAAAGGATCGATGCTTACAAAATTCACAAAAATTGCCTTTATAGTTTAGGCATAATTGAGATTTTCCCTCCAAAACTATCCTGCAACCATTGCCATCAAGGCTTTGCCAAGAACAATCATGGGGATCTGAAGAAATCTAATCTAAGTATAGCTTTAGGTACCATGAAATCTGACTATTAACTAAAATAGGGCCTTGAGAAGATAGAGGCGGTGCCATAACTGTGCTCTAACCAAGTAGATAGATTAGATCCGGGGGTAGAGTGTCTTTGCATGCTTTACATTCACTTCTGGTGGTTGGAATTGATCATGAAGATCAGATTTGTGTAAAACCTTGATTTCTTATCATTTTTTGGTGCATGAATCAATAGAGTCAGCAAGTTAGCCGAACACTACAAGTGAAATAGGCCACATGGACCAATCATTTCATTTCTTTATGCCACCTTGTGGGTCTCCTGAGTTTGACCAAATATTCAAACTAATCGCGCCACCTTGCAAACCCTGACCATGATAGTCACATTAACTGTCGGCCACTAATTGTCAATGCCTTCACCAGAGCCACTAGGACATGTGTCATCGAGGTGCTATGTCGCTATGCGTATCCTTCGAGCAATTTCCCATAGCAAGATAGCGTCCACCATGGATTTACACTAATCTAACAATCGTGAAGACTTGCCATATTAATGTGCTATCTCCTTAAAACTTCTAGGCCCACAAAACACTTGGCAACCACCTGGCACAACCTAGCATCCTAATCTTGGTGAGACCTGGCCCCATTGATCCACATGGCATAATGGCGCTATGTCGCTATGGGTAATATCCTTGAAGTTTTCCATAGCGAGATAGTGCCCACTGTCGGTTTCTTTAGATCTATGGTGACCAACAAAATTGTACAACTACACACCAAGTTGGTTGAATGGACCAATGAAATATCACCACTGTACTATGGCCCACCTGAAAACTGCCACCAAGGATGAGCCATAATATTACTTTGGAGAAGGGAAGGCTCATTACGTCATCTGTTCCATGCATCGCCGAGGTGCTATGTCGCTATGGGTAACCTTCGAGCAATTTCCCATAGCGAAATAGTGCCCACCATTGATCCAAATTGATTTGATGATCATGAAGACTCATTGTATTACTGCTCTTTTCCCTTAAAAATTCTAGGCCCACAAACCAACTTAGCACACCTGGCATCCAACTTAGCCCAATCTAGTACCATCCCTGCTATTTCATAATAATTAGTCCCACCCTGCCACATGTCGCCAAGGCACTATGTTGCTATGGGTAATATCCTTGCAATTTTCCATAGCAAGATAGCGCCCATTGTTGATTTTTTGAGATCTGGCGGCAAGCAAGATGAATCTGACCTATTAGTATACCAACTAATAAGAATTGGTCATGTGCCCACCTGTTTGACAAGTCCTCATTTGCGGCCCACCAAGGGAAGTAGGACCCACATTCTACACATTCATACCTTAGCCAATGAAAAAAATTAACCAACTGCCAATGTGTGCCAAATTTCATCACTGATATCCGACGGGGCATACTCGGGACCCACCTTCCTTCTGATGTCGTCGCAGTATCACTTTCTGTCTGGGTGCTATGTTGCTAACGAAAAGGAACACAAATTTTTTGATAGCACCAGAGCGCCCTCCGGGGGATCTATCAAAATTCGGCACTAAAGAAACAATGAGGAAAAGGAGGACCCACCGGCCATGCGGCCAAAAGGTGTTATGTCACTATGGCAAAGGACCATGCAACTTCCCATAGCGAGATAGTGCCAACCATAGATATCTTTTGATCTAACAATGGGGGACTTGTGGGCCTGCAAAAATATAACTAGGAAATAAGGAATATCATAAGGTTCAATCATTTAATTTTGTTTGATATTCCTGGGGATGTTCAAAATAACATCAAATCGGGAAGTGACCGTTGGGCGGGCAAGTATTTAAAATTCAAATATTTGGTAGGGGGTACAATATGTAACATTTTTGGTGACTCGCAAGGGATGCTAGCCTGCTATGCATAAGACCAATGACCTCATGCATCCACTGGGCTACAAAGTCGAAAAGATGTGGATCCTATGTATGCTATGAAACCCTAACCCTACCTCTAAGAGAAAAACCCTGAAACCCTTGTTTTTGCAACTGGAACCAGAGACGAAACCTTCTTTCTACAACCATAAAACTTCAAGAAAATTGGTTATCTCATAGAGAGATAGTTGTGCTCGTACACTTCTTGGAAAATAGGGAACTAACAGGAAACAAAGAAACTACTCTACTTATATACATGAAACCTTCAACCTTCATCAGAAGCATGGTTTGAGATGGATCCCATTGACTGGGATAGGCAGAATCTTACCACCAGGCTTACTTAATTGGAAAGCATTGGCTTGCTTGCAACTAACAATCAGATAGGGACCACTCCATAATGCATCAAACTTTGAGTGCCTTCTTGGTTTTGCCCTATCTGCATCCCATTTCAGAACCAAATCTCCCTCTCAAAAGATTCTGACCCTAGCCTTCCTATCAAAACTCTTTTTTACCTGCTACTGGTGTGTCTCTAGGGTTTGCATGGCTTTACTTCTCTTCTCTTCTAGCTCCATCAGCTCTGCCATTCTTACTGTCATGGCATCATCTTCAATCAACTCTAGCTGATGAGCTAGCTCTAGGGATGGGAACTCCAATGAAATTGGAAGCCTTGCTTCTCTGCCATAAACTAACACAAATGGTGAATTCCCTATTGACCTTTTAGGCGTTATTATGTCAACCCACAAAGCAGTCTTTAGTTTTTTATGCCAACACCTCTGGTTATCCTCAATTGTTCTCTTTATGATTCTGATCAGGTTCTTGTTGGAGGACTCAGCCAAACCATTACCCTGAGGATAGTAATTTGAGGATGTGCTCAAATAGATATTATGATCCACTTCCCATGCACAAATTTGAGCTCCAACAAAAGACTTTGCATTATTTGAAATAATGGTTGAAGGGGCACCAAACCTAATCATAATTCCATCAAGGAACTCAACAACTGAAGATTCAGTGGCATCCTTCAATGCAACTACCTCTGTCCATCTGGTGAAGTAATCTGTAGTGGCTAGAATCCACTTGTGACCAAAACTGGAAGAAGGATTGATAGGGCCTATGAAATCCAATCCCCACTGAGAAAAAGGTTGATCCACCTAGATAGGATGAAGGGGAAGAGCTGCAAGCTTCTATTTGCCAGAGAAGAAGGCACACGTTTCACACTTCCTTACATACCTATGACAGTCATGGAACAAGGATGGCCAAAAGTAACCAGCCCTCGTGATCTTCGTTGCAATTGCCCTTGTTGAGAAGTGGCCACCATCAGGACCATCATGAAGTTCTTTGATCATTCTTTCAGCCTAGTCTGTATCAAGGCATCTTAATAGGGCTCCATTAAAATCTTTTCTAAAGAGGACACCATCAACTATGACATATGGAATTGACTGTAATCTATACTGTCTCCTTTTAGTTCTATCTAATCCTTGACGGTATCCATTGCTTAATAAGAAATTCATCATATCATCCATCCAACTCCTTGGGTCGCTATTTCTTACCTCTTGTTGATCTGTCAGTATCATAGCAGCTTCCTCATCAGGTTCTTGAGATGATAACATCTATTTAAACAACTCCCTCCCTCTTACCAACTTGGTAATCTGAATGTCAATATCATATTCCATCACTTTAGTAATCCAACTAGCTCTTTTCTCACTAATATCTTTGCTCAAAAGGAAATCCTTCACACTGGCATGGGGTACTAACAAATGAATTTATCTTCATATTCTCTAAGCCCTTCACTAAAGAAAGCTATGGGTTGCTCATCACCTTTATCATTTCTTTGAGTCAAGACAACAGAAATGCTTGACTCACCACCTAGGGTATAAAGGATGAAATCTTTCTCAAAATTTGGATTCATAAGAGTAGGGGCTGAGGCTATGGCTTTCTTGATCTCTTTAAAACTTTCCTTCCCTTCCTTGGTCCATGTAAATACCTTACCTTTCTTGAGAATAGCTGTAAGAGTTTTCACCATGGTAGCAAGATTTGGAATAAATCTTCTCACAAAATTTATCCTGCCTAGGAAACTTTGCAGCCCTTTCTTGTGTTTAGGAAGAGGGAGGGCAAGTATTGCTTTTGTTCTCTCTGGATCAATAGTTAAGCCATCCTTAGATACAATATGTCATAATAATTTTCCTTGGTTAGTAGCAAAGACACACTTTCTTGGGTTAAAGGAAATCCCAAACTCTCTGCATCTTAGGAATACCTATCTTAGATGATCAAAATGATCTTCTACATCGTTTGAATACACAGTGATATCATCAAGGTAAACTAAGAAAAACTTGTCAATCAATCTTTTGAAGGCCATCTTCATTTCCTTCTAAAATGTAGCACCTGCATTGGTTAGCCCAAATGGAATCTTACAATAAGAATAGGTACCCCATTTAGTGGTAAATGCAGTCTTGTACCTATCAGACTCTTTAACTAGCACTTGATTGTAGCCAGAAAATCCATCAAGAAATGAAAATCTCTTTGAACCACTAACCTTGGACAAAATATGCTCCATAGAAGGGAGAGGATGATGATCTTTAAGGGAAGCTTGGTTAAGGTCCCTAAAGTCCACACACAATCTAATTGTTCTTCTTCCTAATAGGGACAAGGTTTACTACCCATGATAAGTGTTTGATAGGGAAAATTATGTGGGCCTCAATCAATTTGGATAGCTCCTTTCTCATTAAGGGTTCAATTTTAGGATTCATTGGTCTATGTTTTTGTCTTACTAGTTTTACATCATTAATTAAATCTATTGTATGTTGAAACAACCTTGGGTTAAAGCCCTTTAAGTCATCATATGTCCAAGAAAATACATCATTAAATTCTTGACATAGATGAATAAAATTTTCTTTTTCAATTTCAGAGCATACCTTCTCCATCTTTAAGGACTTTCCATCGGCAATCATGACTGGAGTGTAGCCATCTTCATCAGCAGCTAGGTTCATGGCCCTACCTCTTGCTTGATCATCAAGATTAAAAACACTCTCTAAGGTAATGAGACCCTTAGGCAATTTTTTAGAATTGAGATTAATTATCTTATCACCATACTAATCATGCAGTCTTAACTAGTTTTTACCTTAAAATTTTGCTTCATTCTACAAGAAGCTGACAATTTTCTCATTAGATTCAAACACCTACCAATGGATGTTGTTATCAAGGATAGCAGGCCTTACTACCACTCTGATTTGTTTCTTCTTCTCCTCCTCGATATTCCCTGGCACATCATAAGATGCACCTATTGCTGCAAGTCTATCAGCATGTCTGTTTTCCTTTTTAGGGATGCTTTGAATATTAAATTCATTGAAACCTTCAAGAAAATCCCATACCCTATTTTTCTAAGACTTGAGCAAACCATTCTTGGTGGTATTCTAATTTCTCACTTGATTAACCACCAACTCACTATCTCCATACACCCTTAAGGCTTGGATTCCTCTTTCTTGAGCAAGTAGGAGACCTTGAATCAAGGATTCATACTCGGCTACATTATTAGTGCAACTAAATTGGAGCCTAAACGAGAAGTAGTACCTTACTTGTGTAGGAGAAATCAACATCACACCAGCCCCTGACCCATTCTTATTCCTTGATCCATCAAAGTACATACTCCATATCCCACTTACATCTTCTTCAGTCTCTACAAGATTGGGAACTAAAGCATTCTTATCTAATATACAATATGTATTGAGGCCTGTCTCAAGGGTTTCTGGCATAAGATCAAATTGATATGCGTTAGCCCACTCATCCAAGAAAAAATTAGGTATCTCTGCTAGGGGAGTGGTGGGCTCATTCACTATGTCATTCTCATCCATCTCTAGGATAGGGCAATTCATGTTGATGGAATTAGGGGTGTAAGATTCAGTATGATGGAGGGCTTGAGGCTCTACTCTGATTGAAGCATTGGCTCCATATCTCATCTTGAAAGACATATATGACCAATCAGAAGATATGAAACCTCCTATTTGGGCAGTGAAGTCTCTTGATAGACAGATGGCAAAATATGGTTGGACCTCAGCAACAGAGATATCTTGGGTTATAGTAAAAACAAGGCATGCATGTAAGGCCATCTCCAAATTCCTAAGGATCCCTACAGTCTTGATAATACTATAGTCCAATTGTAATATATTCCTAACAATGGGCTCATATTTCATTCCCAAAGCATCAGTAACACGCCTAAGCATCACTAAACTGCTAGCTCCTAAATCAATCATGCAATTATGGAATAGTTTGCCCCTATAATTAGAGAAACATAGAATGGAGGTCTAACCTTTTTACTTGTTTCTACCTCCCTTGATGGTTGTACTAGGCTTGTGGCACTTTCCATGCTGAGTGTATGTTCCTTTGGTTCAATTCTTTTCGATTCTTGTTGCAGAAACCTCTTTTGCATGGGTATAGTAGCAATAGCATCCCACATGGAGATATTCACATTTGTCTTCTTCATTTGCTCTATGACACTGAATGGCATAGCAGGTTCTTTGGTAGGAGCTTTGGGAGCTGCAATTGTATGAGGTTGAGATGGAATAACCTGAGGATCACTTGTATCTTTTATGCCATAATTTTTCCTTTACTGTTGAAAGGCACTTGATTGATTATTTGCTTCTTGCTCATGAAATATTGCATTTGAAGTTGAGGCTTGCTTGGGAGGAGGGGGCACAACATCTTCCATAGCTCTTCTTTTTCTTCTAGTGTTATGAGGAATGGAATCCTAGTTTACATTGCAATGCTCCTCCATCTGATGATTCATAAAAGAGCAATCGCCATGTCTTTGCATATCTGAGGCATCTTTAAATTGGTCCTCCTTGTATGATTGTTTTGTTGCAGGTTCTTGGACTATCAAAGCCATAAATGATTCAGCCTTCTGATACATACAATAGGCATAGGAGTAGTTATAGGAGGGACAAAAATCTTGATCTTGAGCCATATTGTTTTGAGGGACTATGGCCCTACTTTGGCTTGCATTTGAAGTTGAAGCATGGACACCTTGCCTACTTTGATCAAAAGAATTGTTCCAATGATTAGGATTTGGAGGCCTACAACTGCTTGGAGTTTGATATTGCAATTGATGAGGCTTACTACCTTGAGCTTGCTGTCTTTCTAAAGTCACCACCTTGTTGCTTACTTTCTGCATTATAGAGGAGTTATCCTCCAGCTTCTTCCCATAATCTTGCAATCTTTTCTCTCAGTTATTTTCTCTTTTATCCATGCTCTACATCAAAGATTGCATCATCTCTTTGATTTCATCTATCCCATTTGAGGATGTAGAAGCTTGAGGGACTGGGACAAGGGATTGTGATGTAGAAGTTGTGGGAAGAGGAGCCATTGCTGGTTGATGATTTGCAACATCAGGGAAGAAAGGCATAGGAGGCTTTGGAGCTAGCTTACCTCCTTGTATTAGGATGTTCTCTGATTTTATTGCTATGTCATAAGCATTAGGCAAGGTATCTCCTCCCATAGTTTGGATTGTAGTGGCAATATCACTATTAAAAGCTCTAAGGTAATGCAAGAAGACATTACCAAGGGTAGGCTTCACTGAAGTAGGTATTCTATGCCATGTCTTTTGAAATCTATAATTAAAATTAGTCATACATTTATGGGGGGCTCCTTTTATAGTAGTCAACTGCTCTAAAAGTGACAAATAGTCACTTTTATCCTCAAAATTTTTGCACAATCCTACTCCTAATCCATCCCAATCTATTATAGAACCATAAGCTAAACCTCTATACCATTGCAGTGCTTTTCCTTTCAAGGATGAGGCTAGAAGCCTAACTACAACATCATCCTCTTTAATACCATGGATATTGCAGACATTTGCAACCTCTTGAATGTGTTTTGAGGGAGAGATAGAAGTTTCACTAGTAAACACTAGTATACTTTTGAGGGCAGCTACTGGTATGTCATGTCTTTGGGCTAATAAGAGAGGGCTCCCACCATTAAAGGTGGCAAAAGTATGAGCTCTAGCCAATGCCATATAGACAAGTGATCTATTGATATGTATTGATGGTAGTCTAGGCTGAGATCTAATAGCAGGAGGAGTAGAGATAGATCTTGTAGGTGTATTTGTTACTATTGCATTCCTAACCAATGATAAAAATATTCTAGTCTTCCTTCTTCTAGGGTTTGAAAATGAAAGCTATTGATACTAAAACTTACCTCTAGAAGATGCCCTTATTTCAGCTCTAGGCATAAATCATTGCAACTTTGGTTTGGAACCATATATGTATTTGAAGCTCAAAGTCACCAAGTACTTTGAAGAATGAGCCTCTTGAAGGCTTAAACACCGAAGCTAGTACTATCTCCTCGATATTGATCTTGAAATCTTCCCTTTTGACACCAGTACGCTTGAAATTTTTTGAAAAGTTGTCCCATTGGGCGTGCCAAAAACTATTGTCACTGAAGTCTGCACCCTTGTCCAAAGTTGTTACCTAAGGACAACCTCATGAAACATGGAAACAACCTCCAAGCTGTGGGACTTGAACTGTGAAGTTGAGTCTCTGGAGAAGGCCAGCTTCCTCTTACTATCAAGATGCACCTAACTACTCTTCGAGAGGAAAAGGGAGAAGAAGAGCATGAAAGAAAATCTACCTAATCTAATCTAAAGAGTTGATGCACCAAAATAGAGTGTTCAGACCAATCTCTACCAATATATGCACTATTGAACAAGAATGAAACTAAGGATATACACATTCAGACTTTCTTTAATCTAACAACCACATACAGATCAAAAAAGCCAGATGAATAACACAATGAATGAAAGATTCACTTATATATCACTTACAGACCAAAGGGACATAGTCATGCAGATTGCAAATCACTACAAAACACCAATGAGAGGAAAATAATTCTTGCACTTGCACATTAATGGTTGAAGGAGATAAAACAGAATGTCATACAGTTTAGAGGCAAAGGGAATTTATGCATGAGATTGCAAAGCAATATCAGAGAAGTCAAAAAAGGATCGATGCTTGCAAAATTCACAAAAATTGCCTTTATAGTTCACACATAACTAAGATTTTCCCTCCAAAACTACCCTACAACCACCGCCATCAAGGCTCTACCAAGAAAAATCATGGGGATCTAAAGAAATCTTATCTAAGTATAGCTTTAGGTACCATGAAATCTGACTGTTAACTAAAACAGGGCCTTGAGAAGACAGAGGTGGTGCCATAATTGTGCTCTAACCAAGTAGATAGATTAGATTGGGGGGTAGAGTATCTTTGCATGCTTCACATTCACTTATGGTGGTTGGAATTGATCATGAAGATCAGATTCATGTAAAACCTCAATTTCTTATCATTTTTTGGTGCATGAATCAGTAGAGTCAGCGAGTCAGCCAAACATTGCAAGCGAAACAGGTCACATGGACCAATCAGTTCATTTCTTTATGCCACCTTGCAAGTCTCCTTGAGTTTGACCAGATATTCAAACTAACCGCACCACCTTGCAAACCTTGACCGCGATAGTCACATTAACTACCGATCGCTAACCATCAATGCCTTCATTGGAACCACTAGGACACATGTCACCGAGGTGCTATGTCACTATACGTATCCTCTTTGCAATTTCCCATAGTGAGATAGTGCCCACCATGGATTTAGACTGATCTAAAAATTGTGAAGACTCACCATATTACTACGCTATCTCCTTAAAACTTTTGGGCCCATGAAACACTTGGCAACCACCTGGCACAACCTGGCATCCTCATCTTGGTGAGACCTGGCCCCATTGATCCACGTGGCAGAATGGCGCTATGTCACTATGGATAATATCCTCGCAATTTTCCATAGCGAGATAGTGCCCACCATCAATTTCCTTAGATCTATGGTGATCAACAAAATTGTACAACTACACACCAAGTTGGCTAAATCGTCCAATGAAATATCACCACTGTACTATGACCCACCTAAAAATTGCCACCAAGGATGAGCCATAATATTACTTTGGAGAAGGGCGAGCTCATTACATCATCTATGCCACACGTCATCGAGGTGCTATGTCGCTATGGGTAACCTTTGAGCAATTTCCCATAGCGAGATAGCACCCACCATTGATCTAGATTGATCTGACGATCATGAAGACTCATCGTATTACTGCACTTTGCCCTTAAAACTTTTGGGCCCACAAACCAACTCAGTACACCTGGCATTCAACTCAACCCAATCTAGTACCATCCCTATGGTTTCATAACACTCGGCCCCACCCTGCTATGTGGCGCTGAGGCACTATGTCACTATGGGTAATATCCTTGCAATTTTCCATAGTGAGATAGCGCCCATCATTGATTTTTCAAGATCTAGTGGTGAGCAAGACGGAATTGACCTATTAGTATACCAACCAATAAGAACTGGCCACATCCCCACCTGTCTGACAAGTCCTCGTTTGCGGCCCACCAAGGAAGCATGACCCACATTCTATATAGTCATACCTTAGCCAATGAAAAAAATTGACCAACTGCCAATGTGTGCCAAATTTCATCACTGATATCCGAAGGGGCATACTTGGGACCCACCTTCCTTCTGATGTTGCCTCAGTATCACTTTCTATTTGGGCGCTATGTTGCTAACGGCGAAGAACACAAATTTTTTGATAGTGCCATAGTGCCCTCCAGGGGATCTATCAAAATTTGGCGCTAGAGAAATAATGAGGAAAATTAGGACCCACTAGCCACACGGCCAAAATTTGCTATGTCACTATGAGAAAGGACCGTGCAACTTCCATAGCGAGATAGTGCCAACCGTAGATATCTTTCGATCCGACGATGGGGGACTTGTGGGCCTACAAAAATATACCTAAGAAATAAAGAATATCATAAGGTTCAATCATTTAATTTTTTTGATATTCCTAGGGATGTTTAAAACAACATTAAACCGAGAAGTGATCGTTGGGCGGGCAAGTATTTAAAATTCAAATATTTGGCGGGGGGTACAATATGTAACAGTTCCCTTCTATTTTATCTCCTTCATTGTTCTTTCAGGTCCAAGAATCTTTCTTATGCCCTATTTTTCTATAGTACCAAAAATCTCTTAGTCCTCTAGATTGATACCTCTTCCCCTTTGATTTTCCTCTTGATTTCCCATGATTTTCACAATTGTTTCCTCTCTTAGTTGTTTAGCCTCTGATTTATGCATTCAAAGAAATTCCTAATGCAGATCCACCTAAGATTTTCCTATGAGTTTCCTCACTCAAAATAACACCAATCACATCATCAAATTTTAGCGTATTAGATCCACAAACAGAATTACTCATAGCCATTACCAAGTCATTCCATCTTTTAGGAAAAGAACACAAAATCAAGAGAGCCCTGATTTCTTCATCAAAATTGACATTCACAGAAGATAACTTAATAGTAACTGTATTAAACTTATTTAAATTATGTACAATAGATCCACCTTCTTCCGTCTTCATATTAAATAAATGATTCATGAGAAATACCTTGTTTGAAGTAGAGGGTTTTTCATACAGTTTCACTAGGTTTTGCATCAACTCTTTTGTTATCTTTTCTTTTGTAATGTTAAATATCACTAATGGTGCCAAGCATAATCAAATAGTTCCAATTTTCATTCTATCTAAAATCTCATAGTCCTCATCTGTCATAGTTCCATGTTTCTTGGTTTTTCCTTCCAATGGCTTCCATAAATCCTTTTGATAAAGATAGTCTTCCATTTGCATTTTCCATAACTTAAAGTTCTTCCCATTAAACTTCTTAACCTTCAGCTTACCCTTGTCTATCATTGCTCTCACTCAACCATGATACCTTCTTATAGAGAATAGCCCAAAAAAAAATGATGACAATATGTGCTAAAATAAAAAAAAATGATGATTGTTTGGCTCTAATACCACTTGTTAGGATTAACCATAGACAGAAAAAAAGTTACATGCAAATATAACAAGTATTAGAAAATCATAAATCGCACAGAAGGGAACACAAGACACAAGGATTTAATGTGGTTCACCCAATTCCTCGGCTACATCCACCAACAACAAGCCCAATATTATTATTATCCAATGATTACATTTTGCAATTCCTTACAACTCAATATCACTGCAAGAAGATACAATCTCACCATTCATTATGAAATCTCTAACCCTAATCCATTTTACACAAGCTCTTATTTCTTACAAATTTAGGCCTAGAATAAGTCATCCAATAGAAAAATAGTAGGACCTCACAAGGGGTGTTGCCCCTTTATCCCATCTTGAGAGCGCTACCCCCAAATGCCCATAGAAATAATCTAGGGTAAAATCATGTTGAATAAACCTTTAAGACTGATTAGGATCCACATCACAACATAGCTCTCTCTCCTAGTCTCGCTAACCCCTAATTTCTCTCTATAACTCTTAACCTCATCTCTCTCTAACCCCCTAGTTCCTCTCTCTCTAACTCTTAACACCGTCTCACTAATCTGCAACCTTGTATCTCTAATCCTGGTGCAAGAGCACATAAGGATTGCCTAGAAAGTCTAAGGTTTCAAGGTTTTTTTTTGTAAGTGTGAGCCTTAGGTAATTTTGGATGTGCTGGATATAAGGTCATGTTGACCATCATAGGAGTACAATGGAGATTTTTTTCATAGGAACTTAGAGCCTTTTACTAGGAGCAATTATGGACTAACAAGTTGTAAAGCCCTCTGACTAGCCCAAGCCATCATGATGATGTAATTATGAGGTCAATAGGGTATAGGAAGAGTTAGGGTGAGGGTTTTACCTTAGTTAAGTTTTTTGGTTAAGTTTGGGAAGATAGGAAGGTCATTTGACCAAATTGGACAAAAGTTGCTAAAAGATGCAAAAGTTGCATTGTGCAAACTTTGCAACTTTTAAAATTTGCTTGAGAAAATTTTGGAAAGAAATTTGAGTCCTAATAAAAAATAACCACCCGAAAATGCTATATAATTCTGGACAAGACCTATGAGCAGTATTTCAAGTCCATTGTATGGATTGAGTGTTTTTGCAATCAGCATTTTGTGAGCAATTTTTTTATTTTTTTATGATAGTAGGTAGTTAGAATTTAAATATTTGTATTGTCACCTATGCATCCTTTGAATGATATTTTTTCTTGATTTTATGTGTTGGTAGATAGGTATTTTGATTAGTCTAAGTGCCTTTTGTGAAATTACTTTGGTTCTTGTTGTCACTAGTTTGTCCAGGCAATTCTTGAAGATGGAGCTCTAAATCATTGACCCATCATTCAATCTATATAACATCCTTGTAATAGTGATTAGGCTCCATATACATAATATTTATATAATCTAGGGCCCTCAAATGTAGAGAAATTTTTTTTAAGGTCTTTTACTAGGCAAGCCTGTGGTGAGTCTGGCTAGGGAAGACCATATAGAAACCAACATATCTTGCAGAGGAGAAAAGATAGAGTCCAAATTCCTTTTATACATGGAATAAGGAAGTCTTACCATCATCCCATGAAGGGGAGATGTTCATACCAATCCTAGAATAAGCGCAAAACAATCTTTCTTGTTGAAGTGGCCAGTGAACCCTAAAAAAGGCCCATTTTCACCTAAGTTGGCTTAGGGTAATGGATAGAAGGGTATGACCCCAAGGCCCTAGAAATATCTAAGAGAATGGAAAATTAACCAAGAAAACTATAAAAATATTGCAACATTCCTTTAGAAGGCATAGGATAAAAACTTTGTTTTTCTTGTTTTAGGAGACCTAATTAGGGCTGCTAGTTTTTTAAGCCTACTTGAGAAGAATTGAAGAAATTAGATGGGAAGATGGAATTGATAGGACTTCTAACTCACCTTATTGGTTGATTTGAATTTTTTGACAATAGCTCCACACCTCTACAAGTTTTGGTTCAAAATTTGGATGTTGAGAACCTTTATGTTGTTGTAAGGGCTAAGGTGAATGAAGAGGCAAAGCATCAATTTTTTGCATTGATTAAGGAATCTTTATTGATAGTTGGGTTGGCTAGGAAGACCCAGAGATCCTTAGGTAGTTAAGGTCCTATATGTGGAAATTTTTGTGAAAGAGACACCCTTAGGGTCTTGTAAGAAGACCAAGAGCATGAATCAGTGAGTGATTCATCCAACCTCCCTATCAGAGTGGTATTAGAGCCCAAAAGATTTGTCTTATGGATGGATGTTTTAGAATGAAGAATCAATAGGAGAAACCATAATGGTGACTAATGCAAAATTGAAAAAGAAGATGAATGGGAAAGAGGAAGAAAAAAAATCTCTCAAAGGGAGATTATCCCAAATAGAGGATAAGTTGGATCAAGTGGAAGAAAAGACTAATGAAGTCAAGGAAAAGGTTGATGAGAAATAGCCATAAGTTGTTGTAGAGGACAAAGTTCCTACACCAGACCTTGTTCTCATAGAAGAGCCTTTCTTGAAGGCATTGAAAGCTATGATTGGGAAGGCACTTGAAGGAATTTCATTATTTAGTAGAAATATGGAGGCAAATCTAGTCATGGACTAGATAGAAGGGATAGAAACCCATTTTGAGTGTGATGGCATCATAGAGGCTTAGAAAGTCAAGGTGGAAAAATCAAGATTGAGAAGGTCTTCTCTAATCTGGTGGAAATTAATTCAGGAAGAAAGGGAAAATGAAGGTAAGAAACCAATCTCAACATGGAAAGGGATGGTTCTTAAGGTGAGAGAATCATATATGCCTGAGGACTATGAAGTTCAATTACACCAAAAGACGTAGAATCTAAAGCAAAGGGATCTTGACATAAGTTCCTAAATTGAGGAGTTTCAAAAGCTTTGCATGAGGTCAAATGTGGTAGAGGATAAAAACCTTAAAGTAGCTAGATACCTTAGTGGTCTAAAGTGGAACATTCAAGAAGAGATGACTCTTCTTGGTCATAAAACAATGCACCAATGCTATTAATTGGCTATGAAAGTTGAAAAAAAGAATAAAAGAAAGCATGACCATTCTTCTAGATTCATAGGTAGAGGAAGAGATCAGAGAAGTCATAGAGGTGGTTGCCAAGGCTAAGCAACTAAATCAAAGAACCAAGGGGAGTCCAAAGCTACAGAGAATGGGAGTGAAACCACTCCAAGAGGAGGCCATGGAAGAGGTAGAGGACATAAAGGAGGTTCTAACAAAGGAATTATTTTAGGTAGGAGTGACTTGTACTTTTCTAGCATGAATTTCTATAGTTGTGGATAGCTGGGTCTTCCTACTTATAGGTGTCCTAAGAAGGCATCCTCTTCAAACAATGGAAAAAGGATTGGATATGCTCAAGTAGACACAATAAGTGTCAAGTCACATAGGATGAACCATATTGAATCAAAAATGGGGGAGAAAATAATGTTTAGGATGGTTTTGGTTAGACAACCTATGAAGGAGGAACCAAAACAAAGGAGATCTTTATTCAAAATAAGGTAAAAAATACTTGGAAAAGTTTGCAAGGTTATTATGGATTCAAGGTCCACATATAACATAATCTTTAAAGAGGCAATGAAGAAGCTCAAACTTGAGAAGATACCCCACAGAAATCCATACAAGTTGACATGGTTGAATAAAGGGAAAAGTGTCCTTGTGAATGAACAAGCATGTGTGGAGTTCACCATTGGTGGATACAAGGAAACCTGATTTTTGATATCTTGCCTATGGATGCATGCCATCTCCTATTGGGAGGACCATGGTACTATGAAAAAGGTGTCATCTATGATGGGAAGAGAATACCATTTCTTTTAAGAAGGATGGTAGGAAAATCAAAATATAGTCATTGATGGAGGATGAAGAATCATATTCAAAGACCCCTAGTGTTTTTTTGAGTAGTGGAAAGGATTTTTTTCAACATCTTACAACAAGGTGGTAAAGGATATCTTATCATGGTACAACCTAAGGAAGAAGAGAAGACCATACCAACACCTCCACCACAGGAGGTGCAAAATTTTCTTCAGTGTAGTTTCTCCCTAGATTATTTCTACAAGGATTTGGGGACAATTCCCCCAAGATGGGATCTTAGGGAAGCACCCCAGGTGTGCTCCCTATCGTAGTACAAGGTGGGGTCATGAGGAAATTCCCACATGGAGGTTTTCTAGGGTAGTGCCCCCAAAGCCAAAAGTAACTCACTATCATAAAAGGTGTCAGTTGTTATGTTTCTATTGGATGACTTATTCTAGCCCTAATTTTGTAAGAGGAAAAAGCTTGTATAAAATGGCTTAGGGTTAGGGATTTCATAAAGCATGATGATATTGTAGTTTCTTGTGGTATTATTGAGTTGTAAGGGATTGTGGATTGTAATCATTGGATAATAATAATATTAGACTTGTTGTTGGTAGATGTAGCCCAAGGATTGGATGAACCACATTAAATCCTTGTGTCTTGTTTTCTCTTCCATGTAATCTATTTGCTAGGAGAAAATTAGTTTAGTTTAGATAGTGTATTGGTTCCTAGAAGATATTTTTGCTTGCATGGCTCCCACTTGATATTTAGCCCTTGAAACTTTGAAAATGTGGATGGATCTTAGAGTGGAGCCATTGTACGTGATGTATATAAAGGTAGGAGTCTAGGGAAGTAGTGCTACTATTTTAAAATTCAAGCCCTAGGCAAGCTAGGAATGTCCCATTAGAGGTTTGATAGTGTTGAATCTAATGATTAAGTGCAGGGGATAGAAATGTTGTATGGAACAAGTACAATTCTAGGAAGGGGATAGTCATATCTTGACATTTTATGATGGTTGAGGTCATATCAATCCATTTGAGTGAGTTTTCAAGCAAGTTTATAGTCTTGTCCTAGGAAATAGGCCTTCTAGCCCTATTAGACTGAGATAATAGGAATCACCTATACAAACTGGTCCGCCTTACAATAGGTGTATAATAATCATGCCAAAGGCCATACTTAGGAATAGTGTATTCAATCTAAGGACTATTTTTTTCTACCATGAGGTGCATTTAATTTTGTCAACCTAGGGACGTATACTTGAAATGGTCGGCATATTATGTGCACTAGGTTTCTTAATGAGTCATTATGCTTATGCTATAGGAAAGTAAAATGCAAGGAAAGAACCTACACTAGTGTTGCAAGAAACTAACACACTTAACTCTCTAATAAAATGAATACTGGAAATGTAATTGAATACAAAGATATATTCTAACTCAGTTCATCTATTATAATTGTTCTTACAGATGTTGCAGGAACACTCACAAAGTATGATGCTATAGGAAGGAACTTATAACTTCTACCTACAATACTAAAGATGCTTGAAAAAAAATCTATACTACTCTGATCTAATCCACCTCCCAAGTAGGCCCCCTTGGTTGGCTTCTACTAATCTACTAACACAGAATGTAAACAAGAAGCTATTTCATTATGTTCTAGAAATTCATTACATGAGAACAATACATGTAACTATAAAAACAACTCACTGCAAGAGTCAACAATTTCTTGTCATGAACTTTCTTCTAACTTTTTAACACTATTGGTTTGATCCTTATAAATAGAAGATTGATTCTTATTTAGAAACATAAAAGAAAAAAAAACTAAGATCGATGCTTATTTAGAAACATAAAAGCAAAACAAACTAACTTCAAATCTGCCAGAGAAAAAGGAAGAAAAGATAACAGCTCACAGAATGAATAATAAATTTTGGACAACCGCTTTGACACAATAATAAATGCAAAGAAATATAATAGTTTTTCATAGCTCCTCCATATTAGCAGTCATGTTCCTTAGTACCATTATGACTCTTTCCTCTACAGCTAAACCTTAATGTCTTTTTTCCTTCAATGTTGTTCACTATCTTCAATGTTTCCCTTTGAATACTTTCAACCATCTTCAGCTTCCTTTACTAATAGGTTAGTTATTATGCAAATATATTTGCAAATAAGCATTATCAAATTAAATTCAAATATTAGAACACACATTCTAATGGTTATATGAAATACTACATTATATATATAATATTGGCAAAATATAACATACTATCTACCCATAGGTTAATCATTAGTTCAAGTAAACATAAGTTCACAAATGTCTTGGTGGAAGTAAAATAGTGTTTGAAACTATCATAAAATAGAGGCAATAATTAGCCTCATCATCTGCCCCTAGTAAACTAATGCTTGTCCTCAAGCATTGCATTTTCTAGTCAATGACCTAAATTCTCCAACTTTAGTCTTTCCTTTCCTGCTACTCTTGAAGGTGTAGTAGAATCCTTGTGTTCTCTCTCAAACTTCCCTTCTATTTTCCTCCTATAGCTTGTCGAGTCTATCAACATTAATATCATGCAAGGGCCATATAAGCATTAGAGGTTACATAGTGAGTGGGCACCATGGTTCTGGCCTAGCCTGTTTCCCCAACTCTATATACTTTGCAACTTGGTGAAGGGCGGCCTCTAAATTGATAGGACTATGTGGCTTTGATCTTTTAAGTGTCTCAGGTAATCTAGCCCACCTACTTTTAGCACCAACCATGGCTCTCTAAAAGGAAAAGTAAGGTAGATTCTCATATTCTACATACACCTTAGTTCTAGCAGCAAAGATTCTATCCCTTACTCCCTTGTTCTTATCCCCATAAGTTAATCTAGACCAGTCCCTAATAATTTCTTCTAGTTTATAGCTCTCAGCTCTTAATGACAGGGTCTCTATTCTTTCCTCATCTTTGTAATCATTCAATTTTCTATCATAATTAGCTTTATTATGCATCCAAGACATCAAAGCCCTCAGATGTATATCCTCTATATAGAGTAAAGGATTCCATTGAGTTTCTGCTAGAATGATAAAATTGTGCACATATAACTCACAAAGCAAGTTCTGCTACCAAGATAGTAGAGTTTGGTATAAACCATAGAATTCCTAAGCTGATTTGAATTTTTCATTTATGTTCTTGAGGGTTAGCATAAGTTGGAATAAAAGGAATTCTTCCTTTAAAAACATAGCATAAATCCAAGGTGGTGGTCTACAAGCAAGTGCTTGACCAGAAAATTTGAGGGGATGATCCATCCTTTGTTTTTGGTTTGCCAATTGTTCTTTCAAATCTATAATTTCCTCACTTAGGGACACTATGACTTTCTTCATTTTCTTCCTCTCTTCTTCCCATAGGGCTGCAACAAATATATTTTGTCCAAACATCTGGAAAAGAAGTTTTTGCAGGGTAATGGAACCACTATCATCTTCATAGTTATTTTTCCTCTTCCTCTATTCCTTGCATAACTACTTTATGAAATATGTAAGCCATGTTGGTTTATAGGGAACTAGGCTAGTGTTTGAATAAACTAACTCATTCATTATGGGAATTATTTATTGGCCTATTGGGGTATCATTTTGATATTCATTTACTTCAACCCTACATTCCTCATTAGGGTTTTTAGGAATGTTTGCAATTTCAAGGTGAGAAGGAGAATTATCAGGAACAATTTGTACTAGGGATTCTTTAGTAGATGGTTTGGATGAAGTAGACCAAGCTTCTACTATCACTTTAGAAATTGTTCTCCTCATTCTAGGACTTCTTCTCATAGTGGTCTCCTCTAGTATCACAGCCTTCTTCCTACTTCTTCCTTTCGATGTCTATGCTACAGGAGCAACTACTGCAAGACCCGTCTTAGTTTTCTTTTGCTTTGCAACTGTAGGGTTTGACTTTTCTACTACCGGAGTCGAGGTCTCCTCTTGTAATTTTTGTTTCCTCTTTACTCAGGTAGAGGTAGGTTTTTGAGTCTCTTAAACAAATAAAGACACATTCTCTTGCACATTGTTAGCTTCAGCATCTTGAGTGCTTTTCTCAATAGGTTCATCAATGGGAACTACATTCTCTTTACTGGGCTATTCATTAAGGACAACCTAGGGTCATAGGGTTTTAGCTTGGACAAATTCTTCCTAAGACATAGGAGAGGCATCCCTTAGTGATCTTTCTATGAGTAATTTAATTAGGGCATGATGGGTGATATAATTGTCTTTCCCCTTTTGGGTTTCTTCAACACTAATGCATAACATGTTATACAAGAAACTAGGAACATTTACTAGACAATTGTGCCTTATAAAGATAAGAAATTTAAAATGATGTGCATGTAAATATGAAAATATTCCTTCATAGGTGAGGTACCTTATAATGTACATAGCTAGCTCATTGTATGGCGATAGAAGAGATGTCCTTTTGCACCCTTGCTTGGTGATATCCAACTGATGATCAGTTGGTATGACAAATTGAGCCCTAGCTGATCTTACATCATGCATATTAGGATAATGTTCTCCTATTGCTGGTAACCTAGTTACTTCAACTATTCACTCTTTTGTAGCGACAACAATTAAACCCCATATAGTAGCTTCTCCCTCATTAAATGTTCTTGTAAATTGTGTGGCTGCTTCTTCATCAAAGGTAGTTAAACTTAGGAAATACCCTAACCAGCACACATGCGTTAAATCTCCTCATTGCCTCTACATCTAAGAGTAAAATAGTATGATCCACTAGTTCTCATCATTGTAATTTTCCACCCATTCTGTCTGACACTTTCACTCTCTGCTCTACTTACACTATTTCCCTTCTATGAATTCAAGCTTTCAGACCCATTTTCACATTTCATTTTTTTAAGTCGATTAATGTCATAACAATTCGTTATGAGCAGAAATAATATGGTTTATCATGGATATGTGAAAATTATTTGAAAATGGAATTTGGATCACTTAAAAATTAAATATGGGTCATATCACAGCCTGACAGTAAGGAATCATTCAAGAATAAGGGGTACATCACCTAGACACTTGCGTACTTATAGCAATTGAGTCTCATAAAGGAAGTATAAAGATTTGGGAAAAATCCTTATGAATAAATAGGAATTTCATTGGGTTTTAGTAACCTTCCTTGCCCCCTACCAAATATGGACAAGTATCCACACTTGTCAAACTTAGTATAAGGTATGGAATTGGCATAATGCCACCATAATATAAATAATGTAGTATTATATATAACCAAAAAAATCATTGTACTATAAATGAATTAAGATTTGAAAAGCTTATACCTATGAGTTGATTGTTGCATGTACCAAAAGTGGCAAAAAGTACATCAGCATTGATAGCATACGTCAGCAAACTTTTGGTGTTTATTGAAAGCATTGCAAAATGATGACGTAGAAGGTGGGTGGGTGGTAGTTAAAGAAGTGAGATGAGTTAGAAAAGAAGAAATTAGAATATGAATGGAGAAATTTGGAACTTTATGTGGACATAAAGTTTTTATTATGGGCATGCACAAATAAATTAATATTGAAGAGCTAGACATAGGAGGTCAGCACCTTCTGCTACAGGAAGAGTTACCTAGTGCGCATTTGAATTTGGCTGTTGAAACTGCTATAGGTAGTCCTCTTTTGTTTGGGGCCATTTATATAACTTGAGTTTATGGCCATTGACTAATAATTTAAAAGGCAATAGATCAATGGTAGTTAATTCGATGGCTTCATTTGCAAAGACATGGTTAATTTCATATGGACCCAGCCATCTTGTCTACAGCTTGCCTGGCATATCTTTAAATCTGGAATCATATAGTAATACCCAATCACTAACTTGAAATTGTTTGTTGCTAATGTGGGAGTCATGCCATTTTTTCCTTTTCTTTTGTATGATTTTAGTACATTCTAGAGCAGCCTTGTGCATTTCATCCAAAGAATTAAGATGTAGAAGATGTTCTTGATGTACTGTAGGAAGTTTAATGTTTAGCTCTAGTGTGGTTCTTAAAGTTTTATGTTCAAATTCAATGGGAAGCATTGCTACTTTCCCATAGAGGAGCTCAAATTATGTGAACCTTGTAGTAGTCTTCCATGTTGTTCTATAGGCCCAAACAACTTTTGGTAATCTACTATTCCAATCTCTACGATGCAACTAAACTATTTTTGTTAAGATAACCTCTATCTCCCGATTTGTGACTTCTACTTGTCCATTAGTTTAAGAGTGATAGGGACTTGATTTTTAGTGCCTGATATTATATTGTTTCATCAATTATGTGATTAGATTAGAAGTAAATTGAGCACCTTGGTCACTAACTAGTTCTTTGGGTACACCATAGCAAGTAAAGACATACAAAAATTTTGCAACTTTGTGATCACAAGCATGCTTCATGGTTTTCAGTTCAACCCATTTTTTTAGATAGTCAATGCACACAAGGATATATGATTTCCCATTAGATATAGGATCAATTGGACCAATGAAGTCCATATCCCATTTGTCAAATGGTGTTAATGCTAGTTATGGATTGAGAGGAGTTTCATCTATTCTTATTGGTTGCCCCATCCTTTGATACTTGTCACACTTCCATGTATAGTTGGTTGCATCTTTGTAAAGCATAGGCTAATAGTAACCAGTTGTTAAAATTTTCAAGGTTGTTCTTTTTTCTGCAAAGTGCCCTCCACATGGTTCATTATGACATGCATGTAGAATGTCATATGTCTCATCCTCTCTCACACATCTTCTCATAACTTGATCAAGTCTTGTGTAAAATAAGATATTATCAATCCAAGAGAAATGGAAGCTTTTCTCTACAAGAGCTTCTTTTCCTTGTAGGAGAAATGTTTTGGCATTTTATTAGCTACAATGTAGTTAGCAATGTTTGCATACCATGGAGTTTGAACAACAATATGAAATAAATGCTCATCTAGAAATACATCATCTACTAGAGTAGTTTCATTCTCATCATGGTGGATTCTTGATAAATAATTAGCTACCACATTGGTTCTTCCAGGCTTATCAACAATGGTGATATCAAATTCTTACAACAATAGTAACCATCTTGCTAACTAGCCTATTATAGTAGGTTTGTTCATGAGATATTTAATTGTTGCATAATCAGTATGAAAAAATATGGAATAGCCAATTACATAATTTTGGAATTTTTTTAGAGCATAAACTACTATTAATAGTTCTTTTTCAGTCATTGTGTAGTTTAATTCTGGTCCATGAAGGCTCTTGCTAATATAATATATTGCATTTTCAAGATGTTGAGATTATTGTCCTAGGACTACACCTATGGCATAATCAGAAGCATCTGTATATATGTGAAAAGGAAAAGTCCAATCAGGGCCTTGTAAAACTAGGGCTATAGTGAGAAGTTTCTTAAGCTACAGGAAGGCTTCATTGCATTCTGATGTCCAAATGAATTTAGCTTCTTTAGTCAGTAATGTATACAAGCGACTAGCTATTTTGCTGAAGTCTTTTATGAAATGTCTATAATATCTAGCATGACTTAGAAAATATCTTACATCTTTTAGTTTTGTGGGTATGGGCAATGTTTGAATTACCTCTATCTTAATTGGATCTACTTGTATTCCTATATTTGATATGAAATGACCAATACCACACCTTCCTACATGAGCATCGAACATTTTTCACTATTAAGTGTCAAATTATGTTCTTGACACCTTGTCAAAACTTTTTCAAGATTCATCATTGCTTCCTCAAAGGTGACTCCAAATGTTGTGAAGTCGTCCATATATATTTCTATATAATCATGTGATATATCAGTAAAGATGCTAATAATAGCTCGTTGAAATGTTGCAAAACCATTAATAGACCAAATGGTAAAATAGAGTATGCAAAAGTACCCCATGGGCATGTGAATTTGGCTTTATCTTAGTCTACAAGAGCGATATTGATTTGATTATAACCACTATACCCATCTAGAAAAGAGAAATACTTCTTTCCAACTAAAGTGTCTAAAACTTGATCTATGAATGGTAAAGGAAAGTGATCCTTTTTGGTGGCCTTGTTCAATTCTTTGTAATCTACACAAATCCACCATTTCCATCCCTTTTTTGGCACTACGACTAGGGGTGACACCCATCTACTATCAGATATAGGATAAATAAAACTAGCATCAAGCAATTTTTGCAATTCAATTTTAACTATTTCTCTAAGGCTTGGATTTATCCTTCTCTGGGGTTGACGATGCAATAGACACCCTTCACTAATGTATATTTTATGAGTGCATAATGTAGGACTCAACCATTTCATATCGCCATAGTCCCATGCAAAATCCTTTTCATGCTTTTGAAGTAGCTTTGTTACTTGTTCCATTTGTGTGGATGATAATTTGGGGTTAACATGAAGATTATGACCTTTAGACAGCTCAACAGTAGTGGTAGACTCTATCATAGTAGCTTTATAGATTGGACTTGTATCTAATTCACATGGTAAAATTTAATGAAGAATGTTTGGTTCTTTGAGAAAAGTACAATTCTCATCACATTCCTCTTATGTGGTTAATTCTAACACTGAACTTTTAGATACATCCTTTTCTACCACACAATTGTTAGTAAGAATACTCTAAAGTATTGAATCCTTGTCCTACACCTTTAGAAAGGATTGTCTATGTAACATCATACGCTATGCTATAGAGTTTAATTCTTCTTCTCCATCCCATAAATCTAGCGAGACAAATGTTCTTAAGTTTAGTAATGGTTGTGATAGAGGATACAAATCAAATTTCTTTGTTGCTTGACCATTTGATATGGTCATATTTCATAATCTACAACTTATATTTGCATCAACTATAGCTAACCATGGTTGTTCTAGGATGATAGGGTAACCAGATAAATTAACTTTTGGAGATAGAATCATGAAATCTGTAGGATACTCTAGAGAGTCTAAGGTTACAACTATGTTTCCTATCATCCCATCAAGAGTGATAATAGAACTATCTACAAGTTGTAGAATTTTTGGTGTAGCCCTTAATCCTTCTATTTTCAACTTCTTCATTGTATCCTTGGTCATTTCATTTATAGTAGCACCAAGATCTATTAAAGCATTTTTAATAGACCAACAATTTATACTCACATTCATAACTGGACTACCTAGATCAGAATATTTTGCAGTGACCAATTTTCCTAACATAATGTTAACCAATTGTCCCACAACATGGACTGAAGTTGGGTCCTTTTTCTTCCTCCAAGTCTTCTTCCGGCAGGATTCTCTAATGGCTTTTCCATAGATAATAACATCTTTAATAGCTTGGAATAAGGGTATTTGGACATGCATGTTCTTCAACTAATCAACAATATCAAAAGATTGTTCCTCTATTTGTATAGGTTTACTTTATACAAGCTTCTCTAGAAAAGGATGTTCTACCACTAACTGAGCTTGGGATGAGATAGTGACATTGGTTGGGTCCACCTCTTTAGAGATTAGGGGTTCTAATGTTGTAGGAGTATCTATTATTTTAGTTATAAGAGTTGGTTTAGGAACTAGTAAAGTTATAGCAGATCTTAGATGTATATTTGCAACATTCAAAGTGTAAGCAGGATATTGTTGAGCATTAGCAATACACATGGGTTCTTGTGGCTATTGGTTATTTGGATTTGGCTAAGGTTGTGTAGATAACTATGTCTACTTTTGAGGTCCAGGATTCATAGGGGGTGGCATTAGTGTAGGTTGTTGAGCTAGGGGTGGTAATTGTGGAGTACTATTATTTTGGTTAGCCCATTGTTGATGTCCTCTCCATTGGTTTTTAGACTGTCAATTCCCTTGGGATGGTTGCCATTAGTTTTGTTAGGTTTTCCATTGGTTATTCTATTGGTTCTACCATTGGTTTTGTTGGTTGGGCTAGGATGGTTGAGACTTCTGCGGCCATTGGGGTTGTTGCAAATTATTTTACCAAGCATTACTCCAATTAGGTTTTTATATTGTGGGGGGGCTTGGGGATTATATTTTTTCCATTTATTACCATATAAATTTGAATTTTGTAAAGGGTCCTAAGGCATACCTTAACGTTGGACCCATGGTTGGCATTGAGCAACAAAGAATACTTGCTCATCATCTCCATCTATCTTGATGTTCTCAATTGGAAAATGTTGGTTCTCCATGCTGGCAACCAATTTGCATTGGCAATTGTTCTTTTGCTTCCAACAATGAGGGCAGTATTCAGCTAGTTGTAATTTAGCTTTTGCATGCTTCTTCTTTATATTCATTGTTTCGAGATGTGTAGTGACATCATTTATGATGTCCTACTTCAAATCTGAAAATAGGTTAGATATCTTGAGCTTTGAAATACGCTGACTAATTCCTTTAGTGACTATGGAATGAGGTCTTGGGCCTTTCTTCATAGTTGACCTTGAATAGTTTTGACAAATTTTTTTGAGGTCATCCCAAGAAGATTTATATATATCACCACCAACCATCAGGTCTAGTGCTTCTAGACAATTATCATTCACACCTCTCAAAAAGACTAGCTTTTGTGAATCCTTAAACAACACGTGTTGAGGGTTCTTCTGCAGTGTATACAAGAAATGTGAAACATAGTCTTCCAATGTTTCTTCCTCTTGTGATATCCTAAAGATATCTTCTCCTCTTGAACTAGATGATTTGCAATACTCTTTATATTTATCCAAAAATAGAGTTTGCATTTCATCCCAAGTTCTTGATGCATTGGATCCTAAGCCTATGAACCATCGTAAAGCTGACTCTTTCAATGTTGCTACAAATAATTTGAGCTTATGGGCATCAGTTTTGTAGTCAAAAATATGGTAGAGTATGTCAAATTCAAACAAGAAAGTATCAGGGTCTTTGGTTGCAAGGCCATCGAACTTTAGAAGAGTAGTTGCGGGTATATTCTTGAGATTATCAATATTTATGAGGCTTGGAAGAGGAAATGGAAAAGTAGGTTGTGCTATTATTGGAGGTATTAGATTATGAGGTTTCTACTAAAAAGGAACATTGGTTACTAGATTATTAACAACTAGTGGATTTAGAGCAGTATTATCAAGGAAACTAGCCAAAATTTTAGAAAAAGGTTGAAGACCACTCGTATCTATAGGTTATACTCTTGAGGATGATTTTGTAGGAAAAATAGGGCTTGTGTCTTCAAAAGGCAACTCAACTTCTTCATATTCAATTTATTCATTCAAATTAACAGACTACTATGGAAGAAATCTGCCATATTCATCTTGTCGTCTTCCTCTTCAATGCATGCAATTGAATTCTTCACACTAGTGAAGAAAGCTTTAAGACTATAAATTTCTAGGAAAAAAATTAACTAAGAACTATGACTCAAGAATGCTCCTAGCTTGACACCATCCTCGACAATGGCACCAAAAATGGTCCACCTCACAATAGGTGTATAATAATCATGCCAAAGGCCATACTTAGGAATAGTGTATTCAATCTAAGGACTATTTTTTTCCCACCATTAGGGGCATTTAATTTTTTCAACCTAGGGACATATACTTGAAATGGTTGGCACATTATGTGCACTAGGTTTCTTAATGAGTCATTATGCTTATGCTGTAGGAAAGTAAAATGCAAAGAAAGAACCTACACTAGTGTTGCAGGAAACTAACACACTTAACTCTCTACTGAAATGAATACTAGAAATGTAATTAAATATGAAGATATATTCCAACTCAGTTCATCTACTATAATTCTTCTTATAGATTCTACAGGAAGACTCACAAAGTATGATGCTACAGGAAGGAACTTATAACTTCTACCTACAATACTAAAGATGCTTGAAAATAAATCTATACTACTCTAATCTAATCCACCTCCCAAGTGGGCCCCCTTGGTTGGATTATGCTAATCTACTAACACAGAATGTAAACAAGGAGCTATTTCATTATGTTCCAAAAATTTATTACATGAGAACAATACATGAAACTATAAAAACAACTCACTACAAGAGTCAATAGTTTCTTGTCATAAACTTTCTTCTAACTTTTTAACACTATTGGTCTGGTCCCTATAAATGGAAGATCAACACTTATTATGAAACATAAAAGCAAAATAAACTAACTTCAAATCCACCAGAGAAAAAGGAAGAAAAGATAACAGCTCACAGAATGAATAATAAAGTCTAGACAACTGCTTTGACATAATAATAAATGTAGATAAATATAACAGTTCTTCATAGCTCCTCCATATTAGCAGTCGTGTCCCTTGGTACCATTATGACTCTTTCCTCCATGGCTAAACCTTAACATCTTTTCTCCTTGAATGTTGTTGGCTATCTTCAATGTTTCCCTTGGAATATTTCTGACTATCTTCAGCTTCCTTTGCTAATAGGTTAGTTATTATGCAGAGATATTTGCAAATAAGCATTATCAAATTAAATTCAAATATTAGAACACACATTCTAATGGTTATATGAAATACTACATTATATATATAATATTGGCAAAATATAACATACTATCTACCCATGCATTAATCATCAGTTCAAGTAAACATAAGCTCGCAAATGTCTTGGTAGAAGTAAAATGGAGTATTCAAAACTATCATAAAATAAAGGCAATAACTAGCCTCATCACAGATAACCTAGGAGTCCAAGACCAAAAAAATCCTTTAAGAAATCCAAAACGGTGCTCAAATCTTAAATTTATTTACTAGGTTGCTTGGAGATTTTTTGCAAGAAATAGGATTTAGTCATTTTCAAGGAGTAATTAGTATTAGGCCTAATTAGGCTTCCTAAACACCAAATCTTGAAATTGATAAGAAGGAAGCTTAAAGATGTTTCTAAATACACTCAAATGCAAGAAAATGGAGTGATCTCGTGCTAATGGATGACCCTGCAAAGAAGAATAGAATTTGTGAGCAAGTTGCACTTAGAGCTTTCTAAGTGAGTCTAGAGAAGAGTACTAAAACTAGGGTGTTAGTCTTCTAAGGGTAAGAAAAAAGGATAAAACTCTTGCAGAGGAGTTTGGATTGGTATTAGTTAATTAGCTAAGCCAATCAAGGACCTAGGAGGACAAGGTACCCCTTGGAACTCTTACACCATATTGGTATCAGATCATTGAACTGATCAGGCTTTTGGTTGATATTGTAGCCTACTGAGTCAGTAGGAGAGAACACATCAAGTGGAACCATGGTGACTAATGTTGAATTAGCCAAGAAGGTTGAGGAAAAAGAAGAAAATAAAAAATTGTTAAGGGAGAGATTAGCCCAAATGGAGAAACTCTTGGGTGAAATCTAAGACAAATTTGATAGGGTCAAGGAGAAAGTTGACCTAAAGGAAGAAAAAGAAGCAAAGGAGAAGGAATTAGAGTTAGATGAGGAAGCACCAACACCTGACTTTATTCTTCCTGAAGAGCCATTCTTAAAGGCATTAAAAACATTGAGTGGCAAAGCTTTAAAAGGAGTGCCACTATTTAGTGGACAAATGGATCTAGATTCAATTGTGCATTGGATTGACAACATTGAAAAACAAATTGAATGTGATTTTATCTCTGAGGCACAAAAAGTTATGGTGGAAAAGTCTTGATTAAGAGGTCTAGCTCTCACTTAGTGGAAGTTTGTGCAGACTGAAAGGAAAAGGATAGAAAAGGTCCTATAGTTACATGGAAGGGTATGGTAAATAGAGTGAAGCATACCTACCTTCCTGATGACTATGAAATTCAGCTTCATAAGAGGACAAAATATCTTAGATAAAAGGATTTGGATGCCCAAGCATATACTAAGGAATTTCTAAAATTGTGTTTGAGGTCCAAAGTAGTTGAAGTGGAAAGTATCAAGCTTGCAAGATACTTTAATGGCCTCAAATGGTCTATTCAACAAGAGATGAACCTAGTAAAATTCAAAACCATTAGGCAATGTTACCAAATGGTCATGAAGATAGAAGAGAAAAGCAAGAGGAAGCAAGAAATCTCTAAAGGAATAGTTAAGAGCAAGGATACTAGAAGTCAAAGAGGTGGCTATGGTGGAAGAAGTTTAGACTCAAGGGTTCAAGGTGAGGAAAAATTTGAAGCTCAAGTAGAGGTGGTAGAGGAAGAAACTCTAATTCTAGAGGAAGGAGTGGTGGACAAGGAGGAAAAGGAAACTACTTTTCCAATATGAAGTGCTACCATTGTTGAAATCTAATTGAAAATTTTTGAAAAAGGGAGATTGTTGAAGTAGAACATATGTTTCAATCATTGTTTTGTCACTGATGTCAAACCTACTATTTTTTGGTAAGACAATTGCTTATAAGATCCAAGTACTATCACTTAGTTGATTGATAAAGAGGATTAAATCAATAAGATTTAACAATAGCATGTAGAGGAAAGGTTGAGTTATGATTATGTAATGAAGTACAAGGATCAGCTAAGATAATGGTGAATTGATGTATTGATAATCTACTTGAAGTTACAAAGGTTGGCTAAACTTAGAAACTTTAGAAGAACAAGTTATAATAAAAATATTTGCAAAGCTTGACTGAAGTTAATAGTGGGTGTTGAGCACAATTAGTTCAAGCCAAGTAGAAAATTAGTTGGTGCCGAGTAAAATCAAATTCTAGTGTGTGTCGGGTGAAGTTGTTGGTGCCAAGAAAAATTCAACAGGTTTCAAGCATCAATAAAATGTAGGTGATGCCGAGAGAACTCACAGTAGATGTCGAGCTACATAGTATGTGTCGAGTATCAGAAGATCAATAGTGCCAAGCTACTACATTATTTGAAAAGTCAGATTTGCCAAATCTAAGATGACAAAAAAAAATTCTTGAAGTCTGTAAACCAAGTGGAAGATTAGGACGATGAGCTAGTGGTACAAAATTTGAGGTAAACCATTTTTAGGTGAATTCAAATGGATTCTAGGAGAAGTTTCTACAAAAGACAAGATATGGGGTAGATACATTGTATCCTACCTAATCCATCTAAACCCTAAATTGGACAATGGAAAATAGAGTGAGAAAAGTATCCTAATCTCCTATTTAAGGAATGTCTGGTCAAGAAGAAAAATATATGTACAAGAGAAAAAGGTTGAGAAGGTCAAGAGAATCAAGAAAGAACAAAGATAGAGAGATAAGGACTCCTCTTCATTCAATGACTACAGAAGTGATTGTAGTGGCATACCAAGAAAGAAGGCTTAAGGAGATGAATGCTTAAAGGGTGAACAAGCTATCAGAACTAGAAAGAATGAAAGCCAAGAAAATTGAGAACTAAATTATGATCTTAAATTTGCAAGATAAGTTGTAAGTTGTATCAGATCAAATATCCTATTGTACTCTCTAACAATTGTAACAGTAAGGGTAGAATCCTTTGGACTAAGGTTGACTTAACTGTGATTAAAAAATCCTTTAATAGGGTAAAATTCCAAGTGAATTTTATAAAGTCCTTCAACCAGGCTCACTTCTCATAGGGTGATTCAAATCCCTTAACTGGGTATCACTTCAAAAGAGTGAAAAAGGAGTAGCATGTTACTGGTGGTTTTTCCAAAATTGGTTTTCCATGTTAAATTACTATGTCAAGTGTGTGAATGAGTTTTCATGTTTCATATTTTATTGTTGGATGTTGATTTAATAGTAACTTGCATGTTTCATAGGCTCACTAAGCCAAGTGAAAAAAATTTATTGGGACATCTGGACGTTGAATAATTGATAAACCCACCCCCCCCCCCCCACAAAGATATTCTAAAGAATTCTAACAATTGGTATCAAAACCACCTATTGATAGAACTAGTTTGAAGGTACCATAAGCATTAAGATCAAGATGTCCAAGAGAGAAGTACCTGAGCTTAACAAGGACAACTTCCCTAAATGGAAAAGTCTAATGAAGCTGCATCTTGAAGGAATAGGAGATCATGCACAATCTTCAATTTTAGTGGAACATGTTGATCCATTTGTAGCTCCTACTGCTGAAGATACTAAAAAGAAGTAGTTTTCACCATTGGATGGATGTTATTTCTCTTTACTTTTGTGACCAAGGTGCCACAAGAAGTGGTTTTCAACAGGCATATTTTCATTTCATTTTTTTGTTTTCTTTTTCTTTCTCTATTTTTTTTTTAATTTTTACAAAGAGCTCAAGTTGTTTGAATGTAGATAGAGCTCCTATAGGAAAGATAAGTCATGATAAGCCAAGACCATAGAAAGGTATGCTCAAAGATGTTGATAGGATGATGAAAGAGACAAGGTAGTAGGAAAAATATATTCAGGATAAGAGTTCATGTATAGAAAGTGTGTGTAAGATTTAGAGGATTTTAGAAGGGTAGCTAAAATATTGGGCAAGATCAACATTGACACACACCTTGAAGGGTGTTGGAATAATGGAGGAATCATGGATGAAATAGCTTGAGGTTTAGATATATGAGGTGGTAGAAGAGATTTGGAAAAAAGTGGAGTGGACAGGTTTGGAATATTTTTAGGAATATTTTTTGGAAGAAGATGGAATGGAAGCCTTTGGAAGCTTCAATGTCAACTTTGATTTCTTTTCAATGTTCAAGTCTTTCAAAAGAGATTTGGGAATCCATATAGCTTTAGATTTTCCTTTGGAAACTTTAGAGCATATTTCTTCAATAATGGGTTTAGGAACCCATATTTTCTTTGATTTTTCTTTTTTAATAGTGGACCTTTGTGGTCTCTTGAATGTTTTTTCTTTCTTTGCATTCACATGTCGATTAAATGGGACATAGTGATCTTCATTTTTCAATGGATTCTTATGTTTATTCTTAAGTTGATCATCCAAATTTCTTCTATAATGCTTGGGATTTATGGATGAATAATGCTGATATGACTGGTTTAGATGGATAGATAAATTAGAATTCATCAAGAATGAGTGTCTTTTTTGATCTTGAGGTATAATGGGAGAGCTAGGAGTGGAAAATGTAGGAGATGAAGGATGAGGACCAAGGATAGAATTAGGATATACAAATGGATAGTGGAAAGGTATACTAACATCTTTAGAGTGAGAAACATGGTCAAAGCCATCAATAGACTCATGAGTAGCTTTGATAGGAACAACATTTTCAATAGGAGAAATTGAAGCTTGAGCACAATTTTGAAGTGGATATGGAGAAGTAGAACATGAGGGGATAATTTGATCTTGACAAGTAGCTTTGGATAGCATAAGAAGAGAACTTTCTCATAATTTTTAGTAAGCCCAAGGGAGATAATGGAAGTGGTATCTTCATCATACTTGGGGGATGGAAAAGACATAGGATACAGAGGGGTAAAATTTTGAAGGAGATGAAAGGGTGCTTGATCTTGATCTTTCTTGACATTTACACCTTTTTCTTTTTCGGAGTCCTCTTGACATGGAGCCACTTCTAAGGAAAAGGGAGAATGAAGAGTGAATGGAGTAGTGCTTGGATCTTTAGACTTAGTAGAATGGAAAAGGTTTGCATCCAAGTGAGGGTTACCTTGAGATTCTTTTAGATTCTTTGTTTGATGGAGGCATGTTGGAAAGCTTTGAAGTTTTAAGAGGTTCATGAGTGTTGGAAGAAATGTAAGATGCAATGGAGCTGCTACTAGACATAAGCTCATCAATGTAATCTTTCTCAAGAGAAGTATCCTCACCACATGATTCACTAGAGGTTCTAAGATCAACAATCTCATCATCAATGAGATCTTGGATTTTATGTTTTAGCTCAATGCAATCAGAAGTAGCATGGTCATTAGATTGATGATAAGTACAATAATCATCCAAGAAAGGATTTCCATAGGAGCTAGACTTAGGCAACATGATGAGCTTGGTGCCAAGAAGTGTTTGCAAAGTGTCATCATAAGAATCTTCCAAGGGAGTGAAAGTTCTATCAAAATATGTCTAGAGTCCATTTTAGGTTTCTCAAGTGAATGCTATGCATCCATGTCTTCATCATTGTCTTGGTCAAAGATAGGTCCATCATGATATCTTGGAATAGGTTTAAAGTGGGTATCACTTTCTTTCTCTCTAAGGAGGTCTTTAGATCTAGAAGATGAAGACATTTGATGTCTTGGAGTAGAATATGTAGACCTTGAAGAAGATGACCCATGTGTATGTAAAGGTCTTAAGGGAGAATCATTTAAGAATGAAATCATCTCCTCAAACCTTTTCTCAAGTTTAGACTTCATTTCTATCATGTTCTTAGAGAAATGAAGGTAAGAAAGATCATTTGTGTCTTCTAGTTCTTTGTATTGCACATATAGATCTTGAAACTCTTTACTGGCATGGAGGACATCATGATCATCTAGCTTTGGTTGAGTTTTGGTAGCATGAGGTTTGAATGCCATAGTGGTGGATAGATAATCAAGCCTAAAGAATACTAGAGGAAGCTAAGAAGGTGACACAAGATAACTTGATGTCCAAACTAGAGAGGTAGAGTGTTCACTTACCAAATAGTAAATATAACGTAAAGTGACTTGTCTAGAAAGTGTCCAAGAAACTTACAACACTAGTGACTCATTTCAAGAGCTAGACAAGAAACCAAATAGCCAAATAAATAGAGCAAGTGGGGTAAAAAGTGAACAACTTTCCCAACCCAAGAGTGTAGTCAAGAAATCAAGGTTACCATTTCAGCAAAATGATAACTAGCAACAAGACATAGACCATGAAGACAAAAAGGTCAAGATCACTAAGACCAAAGAGCCACTTTAAACATGTTTAAGCACTAGAGATATAACAAATCGAAGCCAAATGAGGAAACCCCCCTTAGTAAGTAACACAATAAAAAAATTTCTCTTGATATTTTGACTTGGTTGACAAAGTTTGACAATAATTGATAGCATAGAAAATTTCATGTTCAAAAGTAATTTCTTTCCAAGCAAGATAGTGACACATGGAGTAGTCTTCAAACAATAAAGCAAGGGACAAATCAACCTTTCATGATACAAGCATATGTGAGGTCTTATAAGCGAGCCCTAAAACTATCATCATATGTATGTTCCAAAGATTTCCATAGGTCTAGCACATTTGAGAACACATCAAGCAATATCTACCTAGAAGTCATGGTTCATTACTCAACAACTTGGCCCACACTTGATGCTCCTTTGCCTCACACCAAATGGTTTCTTACAAGATATATTGGCTTTCTCATGGAAATTTCATAAGCATAACCAAGGGAACATAGATGGTGAGTGTAAAATATTGGGGTGATCTAGGTAATCCACTAGGATTGATCCTTGCACCAAGAAGTTGAGCAGAGAAATAGGGTAGATACTAATCTAGGGTGTTGAGAAAGGGTTTTTGTTCATAGCACTCCTCTTTCTCCTGATACAAGACACCTCACCTTGCGATGAGTAACCAGTCTCATGACCACAAGAGTACCTTAAGCATTCCTCCCTAGTGATCTCCTCATGGTCATAATCCCATAAGAAATCACGTTATGTAAGACAAGTGCTATGTCTACCAAGGTTTTGTGTCCTTGATATCCTTAAGATTATAGTGGGTTGGAATAGCTAGGTAATTTTCTTGTCCCCACTTGGGTCATTCCTCTCAGGTTGTCCAAGAGTAGGCCCTCTAAAGGATCCTAACTACCACAAAATGGATCCACTCTCAAGGGTCAATATTTTTGATTCACCTCAAGGGTGAAGAGAATACTTTCCTACCTTGATTACTTCCCCCAAACACACCAAGAAGCTTCAATTATCTACTTGCTTTCGAAATCCAAAGGTGGGTCAAGATTTCTGATTCACCACAAGGGTGAAGAGCATACTCTTTTATCACCAAGGAATATAAATTGCAAGTTTAATATGCCTAAAAAAATGAACAACTAGTAGATTCTACACATGAAAAGAAAAAAAAAATCAAGTTTGGTTTTTATGCATTGGGCAACCCTGCAAACAATTGTTAGTAGCCATTGTGCATTTGAAGCTTTGACATGCGTTCTTTTTAGCAATAAAAATGAGAAACTCCTTGCAAATCAACCAGGTTAGGGAATAATAACTAAGACAGACCTAAAAAAAAAAAGTTTTTAGTTGCCTCAAAGACTCAAGTTATCTTCCAACCAAGTGAATGCAAAGAAAGTGCATGTTAATCACAAATATTCTCATTTTTACTCATTGCTTTTGACCTAGTCAGCAAGATTAGACTTTTTTGCTATGATTTTGGATCCAAAAATAGAAATTAAAAGAAGAGACCCCTACTAAATACTAGAGAGCTTTCGAAAAATGAAAGAAATTCAAAAAAATCTCTTCATTTGTGCCCTAGGGTTCCATTTTATCAAAACAGACAAGATTTATCAAATCAAGTTTTGATCCTTAATATGACCTCAAAATTCAAAACACAAAGAACTAATGCACCTTAGAATTTAAAAAAAAATCTAAAAATGTAATTTTTTCCAAAAAAATCATTAATTTTTTACTAGAAACAACTTTTTATGAAAAGAAAAGAAAAATTCATAACTAAACCAAATCAAATTAAAATGATCTGAAAATTATACTGAGACATCCTAGACACATTATAAACCTACACAAAAAAAATTTAACCAAAATCTAAATGGTTTAGGAGATATGATCAAATCTTCAAAAACCTAGGATTTTGGCCTTCAAACCAATCTGCATAAGGGTTAGCCTTAAAACCAAAGTGAGAACTCTACAAAATTACTTGATTGGATCCAGTATGATGCTATAAAAAAAATAGAAATGAGAAATGAAAGCAAATGGAGCTAGAAACTTGATTCAAGCCCCACAATGGGTGCCAAAAATGTGTGCATAAAAGTGTCACACTTTTGTAAACCATTAATCTTGAGAGAACCCATGGAAGAGGGAGTCTCAAGACCCATCTTATAGCTCTCTATCTATGACATGAAAAGAATATGAGATGGTGGCCCTCAAATGAACCAAATTATGCAACCCTTGCAAGGTGCACCATAGAACAAGAAATTCAAAGAATAGAGGCAAGAGTGCCAATATCCAAGAATCTAGAATAAAATGCAATGCAAATGCAAACTATTCTAAATAAAATGCAAGATAACAAAGAGAACTAAGCTAAAGTATAAATAAAACTAAGCTAAAAATTATGCCATAATGCAACTAGAATGAGAGCTAAGCTAAAATGCAAAAATGCAAGAATGCTCCAAGTCTCCAAAATCACCAAGAAAACCTATAGCATAACAATAGCATGAGAGACTAAGATTTTTTGAATGAGAAGAGAAACCTCAATTTTAAATAAAAATAGATGGTAGAGATCAAGAGGTAAGATGAATGTAATCAAGGGTGGATTTTGAAAGTGGGAGTGATCTGTGTGCACAAGCATTTCAACCAATCACAATTAATGTTTGACTTTTGAGAGGGTTTGAAATGTGTGGAGAAGAATTAAAGTTATTTTAAAAGTAGAATATTACTCTCACATAGAAAAATATGCATTCATGTGTAGACAAAAATGCCTTTTCTTTTATTTCTAAAATAGGAATAATGCTTTATGTGTGCACACTTAGGATATGAGATGAGTGGAGAATTTTATTTAATTAAAAGGGGAACATGTTCTTTTAATTAAATATGAACTTGAGATAAAGTGTTCATACCATAGGTTATAATCGAATAAATAGATTTTTGAGGATTTGATCAAAAATAACAATTAGATAAATTAAGGAAAAATGCAAGAAAGGGGGCTCATACTCTAGATGACCATTTTTAGTTGATTACATTTGCCCCTCTTTGACTAATGTGTGATCAGTCTGGGAACGCATTATGTCAAAGAATGAAGAAGCTAAGATGATAGAGAGATCTGATTATGAAGAATGAAATGTAGAAAGAGATAGCAAGTTCTGAATGTACAATCTGATAGCGATAGTATTGAACACTAGGATAGAGATGATGTTATAATCCAAGAAGAATACTAACACCTAGCAAAGTAAATAGATTAGAAGCAAGTGAAAAGATCAACCACATGCTCCTAAGAAATAGACAGATGTAGCAAGCGATGATAGAGTATTTTTACCCCCTTACGATCGAAATCAAAATGAGGTAAGGGGAACACAAAAATGAGATAAATATGAATAAATTGATATATAGCAATGTCCAAGATGACAGATAGATGATTAGAACCAAAGAGTGACTATGATGAATTGAGAGAATGCCCCAGTTTGACCAGAGTTGACCGTGAAAGATAAAGGACAAAAATTAGGTCAAATCAAGTAGAAAAGTGATTTTAGATATGAAAAGGTGAATAGAAGGAGCTATGAAGCATAGAAATGGTGAAGACATGAAGAAATGAAGATGCCCTAGCGATGATTTGGAGATTTGGTCTCAGAAGTTCAACTAACTGCTCAGAAGAAGTTAGAATTTTTAAATGTGATTTTGACCATCAAGATGAACTTGGATTTTGATTTCAGTCCTAAAAATTGATCCAAGACATCAAAATTAGCCTGGGGTGCAATTTTTGCACAATTCTGAGAGGTTTAAAAATTAGATCAAAATAGGGTCAGAAGCTATAAAAGGGGCCCAAATGTCATTTTCAAATTTATTTTGTATTTTGTGAGTTTGTGAGAGCTTTTGAGTGGTATAGAGAGAATCATGGCATTGGCAAACATTCCTCTTCATCGACACTATTTCGAGCATAGCTAGTTGCACAACCGACTAGAGCAATACGGGGCACCGGTAAGTAACCTCTTTTTGTCATGTTTTCAAGCTTTTTTGGTACTTTTTTGCACATACAAAGGGTTTTGCCAAAAATATCATGTGACACTTAAAAAGTATCGCACAGCTACTTTGGTAAATGTCATCCAACAAATTTTTTTTAAAATTGTATCACACTCATGTTATACAAATTATCGTTCGAGACATACCCATATGTCGCTTGAGCCAATGAGAAATGTCGCATGACAAAGTGGTGTCGCACGCCTTTAGAAAAAGTATCACGCGATAAAATTCTAGCAAATTATATCGCCTATGGTCTAAAGAAGTATCGTACATATGTGTTTTGGCATGTTTTGGTATTTATTTTGGCATTATGATCATGTTTTTGATATGTTACTAACATTTGCATGTTTTGTGTTAACAGGAGGTATTTCCAGCATTACATATTAGAGCCCCCAAAGTGGTGGGGCTATGTGTTGTAGGTTTTTTGAGCGATGATGAGCAAGCCACCATATCTATTATGGGTTTGCAATGGGTCATATGGATGCCCCATATACAGGCAAACCATGGATTGTTGATTGCACTAGCTGAGTGGTGGCACAACGAGCATAACACTTTTCATTTACCGACTGGAGGGGCCTCGATTACATTAGAGGATGTGTATCACATTCTTTGAGTGCCATGCCATGGTGAGCCGATAAGTTGCTTGATTAATAGTTCTTGGTCATGTGTTAGCAATTTTAATTTTTGATGTCGAATATACTGATGCCAAGTTTTGGTGATATCATAGGTGTACTATGATCAAACCCTGACAGAGAGGCAAGTGATGATGTAGCAGTTGTTCCATGATGTGACCATCCTAGTCTATCATTTGGGCTGGGAGAGATTGATTACTGAGTATGGAGATGATTTCCCTTTTCCAAGCTTGTTATGTTCATTAGTAGCCTAGGCCTTGGTGACAAACTGAGGCTAGAAGGGCTTCCCAGTAGGATGGGGTCAATTAGTGTTTGATCTAATTTCACAGCCACGTAGGATGGCATGGGGGCCAATGATACTGGTAAAGATGTATCATGAGCTTCATGAGATAGTGTATCACAGAGGTAGCTCATGGGCATGCAGCACAGTGTTGGCACAGATTTGGGCTTGGGAGCACATTGTTATGATCTGACCACAGGTGTAGCCATGAGAGCAGAGTCAACCCTACATTTTTGGGTATAGAGGTTTTATCCCATAGAGACATAGTGGGGATGTGACCTACTATCAATAGGTTTTTGATGAGCTGATGGTGTTCACATGGTGGTCATACCAAGAGTACCACAGATGGTTGCCACTGGTGTGTTGAAGCTCAGATATCATAGAGCAGTTTGTGATAAGCCAAGTATGGTGGTAGTTTGCAGAGTGACAAGGGATATCGATGGAGACTACCACCTATGCCCAGATGTGTCAGATGAGGCACGAGGATGGTTATCGATGCTAAACTATCAAACGGCAATATGCGATACAATGGCTCTAGTAGCAACTTCCTAGGATTATCGCCCAAATGTGGTAGATGTAGGGACAGATCTTGTATATTTATATGAGATATAGAGACACACATTCATGTGGTTTACTAAGCCTAATGTGCTACCTATAGGAGGGGGACACTAAGGAAATGGAGACGGTGGAGGTGGAGGTAGAGGCAGAGGCAAGGGTGTGAGATGGATGGAGGTCAAAGAGGGATCTCAATTAGGGAGGAGGACGATGTGAGCATAGGTAGTGAGTTAGATGGAGGAGGAGATGGAGGAGGAGGAGGAGGGGGGGGGAGGAGGAGGAGGTGTCACTCAAGCAAAAAAAATCTAGGAGAGCAAAGGCAGAGCTAGAGCAGCCAGTTAGGGGGGTGATGACAAGTGCGATACTAGGATCCATGCATTGGAGGTAGAGTTATAGGTAGCATGGGTTCTTATTGCAGTGTTTGATCAGTAGCTCATGGATAAGCAAGTGTGAGGAGATGAACTCTGCAAGGAGCGGAATGTTGCATGGCACGAGGCAACTCATCATGGTGCCTGGGTTGCATACTATTATGTTGCATATAGAGTGGTGGTATCACCACGGAAAGGGTTACCTGATTACTCAGAGAAAGTGGGGAGATCAGAGGGTGTAGTATGGTTTTCAGATAGGAGACAGGCTCCACCACCTCCCCTTGCTATAGAGGGTGGGAGTCAGTCATAGGTTGAGGCCGATGTTTTGATTGTACATCATGTATTTTTTAAACGAATATCCAAATTTTGGATCTCATTCTTTTGTATATGTACTATGACATATATATCTATATATATATATATATATATATATATTCGATTGGCAGTCTTGTGTACTTGTCTCAAATGGATGTTTTAGCACCTTAGTTTCTATGTGATGTTTCTATTTTTTTGCTCATGTATGTGTTTGGTTGGATACTTATGCTCATGTGTCTCTCTTATGTATGATGTTGTTAGCTCTAATGTGTGTGATATAAACTTTTATATTTTTGAAAATATGTGACACTTGGATAGATTGAATGTGATGTTTGGATTAACCCCTTGTGATGATAGGACAACAAGATAGATATGAAATGAAAGATCAAGAAGGTGAAAGATATGAGAAAGAAAGCAAAGAATGTGAAAGCAATTAGTTGATAGGTCCATATAAAAAAGATAAAGAGAGATTTCTCCCCATATTCAAAAATGCAAGAGTAGACTAGAAAAATAAACCTAAAATGCAAGCTAATATGTAAAGTGGTTTACCGGCAAGGGACACATAACATTTAGACTCTTATTTCATCATTGAACATTTATTAGGGACATCATGAGATCATGTATCCATCACTAGTATAACTATGAGGATATGAATATGATTGATATCAAATAGGTATGTGGGAATCTAATCTAAGCATCAAAGACATAGACATAAAGATGACTACATGATCAAATTCCCTAAGTTTGATATAGCAAGATTACACTTGTATCAAGGCATAAATGCCAAGATAACCCCCAAGTGTGGTCTTGCAAAAAATAGTCAAGGATAATACATTTATAAGTCTAAGTGTTTAATAGGATCAGCATGAAATTCTTGAAAAAACTATAGATAGATAAAGTATACCACAAGCAGAAATCAAGAAAACATACCCCATGCCCCTAGTCTCCTAGTCAATGACATCCTTGAGAGACTATTAGGGAGGGAACACACAGTAAAGAAATCATTATAGACAGCACACAAAGTAAATAAAGATCAGAATAGCTCAATCATTTAAGTGTTTAAGTGCATGTGTGTAAGTCACTTGGCTATTTCTTCAAAGCTTGATCCTGATAGTGAGAAATATCGCGACATCGGAGACTATAGGTAAACTATCTGAAAAGTGTTGAGAAACACTTGATGTCAAGTTGGGGGGGTAGTGTTGAGAAACATTATTTTGTGAGTTATAAAAGAAACCCTAGTGCACAAGGAAACCTCAAGTAGGCTAAGTAGTTGTGCCCCCAAGACGAGGACAAGAAACAATTCCAAGCTAGGTTAGTGAAATGAGTGAATGAGACTGATAGAAATGGGTGCAACGGTCTCAAGTAGCACATGTTTCTAGGTTTTCACCACTTGGTAGATTTTTTTCAAGACTTTTTTTCAATTTTTTTTTAATTTTATGTTTTTTAATTTTTTTGGTGATGCATCAAAATTCCTATTGCTAGGTTTTCACTAAGACAATCTTTTTTTCAGGACATTTTCTAATTTTTAGGATTTTTTCGGCATCATATTTGATTTTTTTTTTTAATTTTTTAGAATGATTTAGTGATTACTAGTTCTCAATCAAGATCACATCATTTTCTCCCAATGTCTAGCACGATGTAGGACATGATGGAGTAGAAAGTTGGTGGATAAGAAGAGATGGATAAGAAAGGAGTATGAAGCAATTGAAAGTGATCCTCAAGGATTGACTCCTCAAGAGTACCCAAGCTAGGGAAATATAGCCATATAAAGTAGGTTTTGGATTATCAATGGAAGAAATGAGCAAGATAGCATGTAGGATAAGCGGTAAAGCCAATAAGTGTGACAGCATATAGGATAAGCGATGGAAGCCAATGAGCAAGATAGCATGAAAGCGTGTAGTCTGAGAGAGTGGATATGTCAAGAGGCCTAAGAACCATGTTTTCCTTTATTGTGATCAAGACCAAGGGGTCAACTAGATAGAATAGCAATAGGATAGAATAATAATAATGAAGCTACATATGAAGGCTATGAACAAATAAGTAAGTACAATAGAGAATCTCATGGATAAGATTGCCAATATGCAAGGATAGCTCAACAATGTCAAGATCAAAGAGGGAAGAGGGGATAGATGGATGATGAAAGAATTATGCATGATGCCTATTTACCAGGTTTTCATCATGGTACTTATCCAAGGTGCCACAAGAAGTAGTTTTCACCATAGGATGAATTTTATTTATCTTTACTTTTGCTACCAAGGTGCCACAAGAAGTGGATTTCACCAAGCACATTTTCTTTTATTTTTTTGGTTTTTTTCCTTTTTCTATTTTTTTTTTAATGTTTACAAAGAGCTCAAGTTGTTTAAATGTAGATAGTGCTCCTATAGGAAGGATAAGTCATGATAAGCCAAGACCATAGAAATGTATGCTCAAAGATGTTGATAGGGTGATGAAAGAGAAATGCTAGTAGGAAGAATATATTGAGGATAAGAGTTCATGTATAGAAAGTAAGTGTAAGCTTTAGAAGATTTCATGAGGGTAGCAAAAATATTGGGCAAGATCAACGTTGACACACACCTTGAAGGGTGTTGGAATGATGGAGGAATCATGGATGAAATAGCTTGAGGTTTAGATGTATGAGGTGGTAGAAGAGATTTGGAAAAAAGTGGAGTGGAAGGCTTTGGAATATTTTTAGGAATATTTTTTAGAAGAAGATTGAATGGAAGCCTTTGGAAGCTTCAATGTCAACTTTATTTCTTTTCAATATTCAGGTCTTTCAAGAGAGACTTGGGAATCCATATAGCTTTAGATTTTAATTTGGATACTTTAGAGCATATTTCTTCAATAATGGGTTTAGGAACCCATATTTTCTTTGATCTAGCTTTTTTAATAGTGGACCTTTGTGGTCTCTTCAATGGTTTTTCTTTCTTTTCATTCACATGTCGATTAAATGGGACATAGTGATCTTCATTTTTCAATGGATTCTTATGTTTATTCTTAAGTTGATCATCCAAATTTATTCCAAAATGTTTGTTATTTATGGATGAATAATGCTGATATGACTGGTTTAGATGGATACAGGAATGAGAATTCATCAAGGATGAGTCTCTTTGTTGATCTTGAGGTATGATGGGAGAGCTAGGAGTGGAAAATATAGGAGAATAAGGAACATAAGATCCCAATATAGACGGAAGGTTTGAAGGCTTTAGCTTTGATGGATGAGGAACAAGGATAGAATTAGGATATGCAAATGGATAGTGGAAAGGGATATTAACATCTTTAGAGTGAGCAACATGGTCAAATCCATCAGTAGACTCATGAGTAGCTTTGATAGGAACAACATTTTCAATAGGAGCACTTGAAGCTTGAGCACAATTTTGAAGTGGATATGGAGAAGTAGAACATGAGGGGATGCTTTGATCTTGAAAAGTAGCTTTGGATAGCATAGGAAGAGAACTTTTATCATAATTTTCAGTAAGCTCAAGGGAGATAATGGAAGTGGTATCTTCATCGTACTTGGGGGATGGAAAAGACATAGGATATAGAGGTCTAAAATTTTGAAGGAGATGAAAGGGTGCTTGATCTTGATCTTTCTTGACATTTACAGCTTTTTGCTTTTAGGAGTCCTCTTGAAATGGAGCCACTTCTAAGTACAAGGGAGAATGAAGAGTAAATGGAGTAGTGCTTGGATCTTTAGGCTTAGTAGCATGGAAAAGGTTTGCATCCAAGTGAAGGTTATCTTGAGATTCTTTTAGAGGTAGCCCTCAAAGGTACACATAGTCAATATGGAAAGCATTAGGTTCTTTGCTTGATGGAGGGATGTTGGAAAGCTTTGAAGTGTTGAGAGGTTCATGAGTGTTGAAATAAATGTAAGATGTAATGGAGAAACTACTAGACATAGGTTCATCAGTGTAATCTTGCTCAAGAGAAGTATCCTCACCACATGAGTCACTAGAGGTTCCAAGATCAACAATCTCATCATCAATGAGATCTTGGATTTAATGTTTCAGCTCAATGCAATAAAAAGTAGCATGGTCATTAGATTGATGATAATTACAATAATCATCCAAGAAAGGATTTCCATAGGAGCTAGACTTAGGCAACGTGATGAGCTTGGTGCCAAGAAGTGTTTGCAAAGTGTCATCATAAGAATCTTCCAAGGGAGAAAAAGTTCTATCAAAATTATGTCTAGAGTCATTTTTTTGTTTCACAAGTGAATGGTATGCATCCATTTCTTCATCATTTTCTTGGTCAAAGATAGGTCCATCATGATATCTTGGAATAGGCTTAAAGCGGGTATCACTTTCTTTCTCTTTAAGGAGGTCTTTAGATCTAGAAGATGAAGACATTTGATGTCTTGGAGTAGAATATGTAGACCTTGAAGAAGATGACCCATGTGTATGTAAAGGTCTTAAGGGAGAATCATTTAAGAATTCAATCATCTCCTCAAACCTTTTCTCAAGTTTAGACTTCATTTCTATCATGCGCTTAGAGAAATGAAGGTAAGAAAGATCATTTGTCTCTTCTAGTTCTTTGTATTGCACATATAGATATTGAAACTCTTTAGTGGCATGGAGGACATCATGATCATCTAGCTTTGGTTGATTTTTGGTAGCACAAGGTTTGAATGCCATAGTGGTGGATAGATAATCAGGCCTGAAGGAGACTAGAGGAAGCTAAGAAGGTGACACAAGATAACTTGATGTCCAAACTAGAGAGGTAGAGTGTTCACTTGCCAAATAGTAAATATAAAGTAAAGTGACTTGTCTAGAAAGTGTTCAAGAAACCTACAACACTAGTGACTCAAGTCAAGAGCTAGGAAAGAAGCCAAATAGCCAAATAGATAGAGCAAGTGGGGTGACAAGTGAACAACTTTCGCAACCCAAGAGTGTAGTCAAGAAATCAAGGTAACCATTTCAGCAATATGATAACTAGCAATAGGAAATAGACCATAAAGACAAAAAGGCCAAGAGCACTAAGACCAAAGAGCCACTTTAAGCATGTTTAAGCATTAGAGACATAAAAAATCAAAGCCAAATGATGAAACCCCCCTTAGTAAGTAACACAAGAAAATGTTTGCACTTGATGTTTTGACTTGGTTGACAAAGTTTGACAATAATTGATAGCATAGAAATTTTGATGTTCAAAAGTAATTTTTTTCCAAGCAAGATAGTGACACATGGAGTAGTCTTCAAACAATCAAGAAAGGGACAAAGAAACCTTGCATGATACAAGCATATGTAAGGTCTTAAAAGAAAGCCCTAGAACTATCATCATGTGTATGTTCCAAACATTTTGACAGGTCTAGCACATTTGAGAACACATCAAGCAATATCTACTTAGAATTCATGGTTCATTACTCAACAACTTGGCCCACATTTGATGCTCATTTGCCTCACACCAAGTGGTTTCCCACAAGAGATATTGGCTTTTTCATGGAAATTCCATAAGCATAACTGAGGGAACATAAATGGTGAGTGTAAAATCTTGGGGTGATCTGGGTAATCTCCTAGGATCGATCCTTGCACCAAGAAGTTGAGCAAAAAAATAGGGTAGATACTAACCTAGGGTGTTTAGAAAGGGTTTCTATTCATAGCACTACTCTTGCTCCTGATATAGGACACCTCACCTTGCGATGAGTAACCGGTCTCGCAACCACAAGAGTAACTTAAGCATTCCTCCCTAGTGATCTCCTCATGGTCATAATCCCACAAGCAATCACACTAGGTAAGAAAAGTGCTATGTCTACCAAGGTTTTGTGTCCTTGATAGCCTTGAGATTATAGTGGGTTGGAATAGCCAGGTAATTTTATTGTCCCCATCTGGGTCGTTCATCTTAGGTTGTCCAAGAGCAGGCCCTCTAAAGGATCCTAACTACCACAAAATGGATCCACTCTCAAGGGTCAAGAGCATACTTTCCTACCTTTATTGCTTCCCACAAACACACCAAGAAGCTTCAATTATCTGCTTGCTTTCAAAATCCAAAGATGGGTCAAGATTTTTGATTCACCACAAGGGTGAAGAGCATACTCTCCTATCACCAAGGAATCTCAATTGCAAGTTTAATGTGCCTAAAACAATGAACAACTAGTAGATGTTGCACATGAAAAAAAGAAATCAAGCTGGATTTTTATGCGTTGGGTAACCCTGCAAACAATTGTTAGTAGCCTTTGTGCATTTGAAGCTTTGACATGCATTTCTTTTTAGCAATGAAAATGAGAAATTTGCTGCAAATAAACCAAGCTTAGGGCATAATAACCAAGTAAGACCTACAACAAAAAATGGTTAGTTGCCTGAAAAATTTAGTTATCTTCCAACCAAGTGAATGCAAAGAAAGTGCAAGTGTTAATCACAAATATTCTCATTTTTACTCTTTTCTTTTGACCTAGTCAACAAGATTATACTTTTTTGCTATAATTTTGGATCCAAAAATAGAAATGAAAAAAAAGGGACCCCTACTAAAAACTAGAGAGCTTTCCAAAAATGCATGAAACTCAAAAAAATCTCTTCATTTGAGTCCTAGGGGCCCATTTTATCAAATAAGACTAGATTTATCAAATCAAGTTTTTGATCCTTAATATGACCTCAAAATTCAAAACACAAAGAAAGAACCCCCATTAGAATTCAAAAACCTTTCTAAAAATGTAATTTTTTCTAAAAAATCATTTATTTGTGACTAGAAATGAATTTTTATTTTTATTTTTTTTTTAAATCATAATAGACACAAATCAAGTCAAAATTATCTAAAAATTGGACTAAGATATCTTGGACACATATTCAACCTACCAAAAAAAATTTAGAACCAAAATCTAATTGGTTTAGGAGATATGATCAAATTTTCAAAAACCTAGGATTTTGGCCTTCAAACCAATCTGCATATGTGGTAGCCTTAAAACCAAAGTGAAAACTTTACAAAACCACTTGATTAGATCTAATATGCTGCTATAAAAAAAATTAGAAATGAGAAATGAAAGCAAATGAATCTAGAAATTTGATTCACGCCCCATGGTGGGTGCCAAAAATGTGTGCATAAAAGTGTCACACTTCTATAAACCATTATTCTTGAGAGAACCCATGGAAGAGGGAGTCTCAAGAGTCAGCTTATAGCTCTCTATCTATGACATGTAAAGGCTATGAGATGGTTGCTCTCAAATGAACCAAACTATGCAACCCTTGCATAGAATGAGAGATTCAAAGACTAGACGCAAGAGTGCCAATATCTAAGAATCTAGAATAAAATGGAATGCAAAGCAAGCTATTCTAAATGAAATGCAAGCTAAAAAAAAGAACTAAGCTAAAGAATAAATAAAACTAAGCTAAAAATTATGCCATAATGTAACTAGAATGAGAGCTAAGCTAAAGTGCAAAAAATGCAAGAATGCTCCAAGTCTCCAAAATTACCAAGAAAACCTGCAGCATAACAATAGCATAAGAAACTAAGATTTTTTGATTGAGAAGAGAGACATCCCTTTTAAAGAAAAGTAGATGGTAGAGATTAAAAGGAAAGATGAACATAATCAAGGGTGGAGTTTGAAAGTGGGAGTGATTCATGTGCACAAGCATCTCAACCAATCACAATTATTGGTTGACTTTTGAGAGGGTTTGAAATGTGTAGAGGAGAATTAAAGTTATTTTAAAAGTAGAAGATTCTTCTCACATAGAAAAATGTGCATTCATGTGTAGACAAAAATGTCTTTTCTTTTATTTCTAAAATAGGAATAATGCTTTGTGTGTGCACAATTAGGATACGAGATGAGTGGGAAATTTTATTTAATTAAAAGGTGGACATGTTCTTTTAATTAAATATGAACTTGGGAAAAAGTTCTCATACCATAAGTTATAATCGAATAAATAGAATTTTGAGATCAAAAATAACCATTAGATAGATTATGGAAAAATGATAGAAAGGGGGCTCATAGTCTACATGACCATTCTTATTTGATTATAGAATCTACTTTCAAGGCTAAGCTATTGTTGAAAGACTTTGAAGAGGTAAAATAGAAGAAAAAGAAAAGGAAGATAAATCATGTATCTCCTGATAGTAATATAGATGAAGAAGATGTTGAACAATTAGAAGCACTATTGGTTAGAAGATTTCATAGAGGCAAGGGTAAGTTTAAAGGTAATCTACCTATCATTTCTTTCAATTGCAATGAAATTGGCCATATTGCAACAAGATGTGCACAAAAGAAGAACTACAGAGAACATAACAAGTACAAAAATAGAAGATTAGATGACACCAAAGATTACAAAGACAAAGGAAAGAAGTGCTACATTGTTGAAGAAGATGATTCTGATGAACATGATGATGAAGTAGTTTATGTTGCAATGAAAGATTAATCTAATGAGGATGAGGTAGCTGCACTTGTGACCTATGTAAACAAAAATGACAGATGGATCATTGATAGTGGATTCTCACACCATATGATAGGAGATAAAAGTAAGTTCATTACCGTAAATCATTATGATGGAAATTGTGTTAGATTTGGTAATGATGCTCCATGTCTGATACAAGGAAAAGGTTCCATTAAACACACAGAAAAGATCTCTTGCGATAATGCTTACTATGTTGAAGGATTGAATTATAATCTAATGAGTGTATCACAACTAAGCAATATAGGATGCAAAGTTGAATTCGGAAACAAGACTGCTAAGATATATGACACAAATGGAAAACTAATACAAAAAGAAGATTAAATTAGAAGTAATCTATTCTACCTTGAGATAGATGATGCTAATTGTCTTATGGTGAAATTTGATGATGTATGGCTATGGTATAAAAGGTTGTGTCATGTCAACTTTGATAATTTGATCAGTATCAGTAACCTGAAGAAAGTTAGAGGTTTGCCCAAACTTAAAAAGCCTAATAATGTGATATGCAAACAATTTCAGCTAGGTAAAATGACCAAGTCAAGTCTCAAAAGAAAAATGTATACCTCTAAAGAGATACTAGAAATTGTTCATACTAACTTGTGTGGACCCATAGAAATTTAGAGTTACAAGGGAGACAAGTACATAATGTTATTTGTAGATGACTATTCTAGGATGATGATAGTGATGTTTCTAAAGCAAAAAACTAATGCCTTTCAAATGTTTAAATAGTTTTTGGCAAGAGTTGAAAAAGAGATAGGTAAAAGTCTGAAATGTTTGAGATTAGACAGAGGAGGAGAGTTCACATTAAGAGAATTTGAAGTATTCTACAATGATAGAGGAATTAAAAGACAAACTTCTGTATCTAGGACCCCTCCACAAAATGGAATAGTAGAAAGAAGAAATAGGTCAATAATGGACTATGCTAGGACACTTATGATGGAGAAGAATGTTGCTCTAAAGTACTAGAGAGAAGCTATGAGTATAGTTGTCTATACCCTAGACCAAGTGCAAATTAAGATAGGTACTAATTCAACACCCTTTGAATTATGGTATCATTACTCACCCAATGTAAAATATTTCAAAGTATTTGGAAGAAAATGCTACATTTTTAGAAGTGTAAGGAATGGTAAGTTTGACACAAAAAGTGACGAAGGTATATTCCTTGGTTACTCCACAAGAAGTAAAGCATATAAATGTTTGAATACTAACACTAAAAAAATTGTGAAAAGTGCAAATGTAAATTTTGATGAATACACAGAAGTTCATGATGCTGAACTCATCAAAAGACTAGAAGAATACAAATCATTTGTATACTTCTATGAAGGAATGCCTGCTAAAGAAGAAGTTGCCAATCAAGTTGGGAACCAATAAAAAGTCATAGTAACTACTGAGTCATAGCCAATGAATGTCAAATTGAATTCAGGAACCAAGTTGCATTCAGATGCTAAGTTATAGAATGATGAAACTACACATTCTGATTATGAAGTTAGTATACATGAAAGAGATGTTGAGTTACCTAAAAGAAATACACATAGTGACACTGAAGCTGAAAAACAAAATAAAGATTCAAGATCTGAGCCAAGACTGTCCAAATATGTTAGAAGACATCACCCTGCTGATCAAATCATTGGAAATAAAGATGTTAGACTAATGACAAGGAATAGACTAAGGAATGAATCATTCCTGCTAAGCAAGAAAGAATCCAAGACAATGAAAGATGCTCTAGAAGATGACGATTGGTACAAGGCCATGGAAGAGTAGATTGAGCAAATAGAGAAAAATAAAACTTGGAGTTTAGTTCCAAGACCAGATAACAAAAATGTGATTGGTACCAAGTGAGTATTTAGGAACAAGCTAGATGAAAATGGTGAAATCACAAGGAATAAAACAAGACTAGTTTGAAAAAGATATGCACAAGAAGAAGGAATAGACTATGGGGAAACCTTTGCCCCTGTTGCGAGAATGGAAGGTGTAAGAACTCTACTTGCATATGCTGCCTACAAAGGATTCAAAGTTTATCAGATGGATGTTAAGTCTGCATTTCTGAAAGTCATACTAGAAGAAGTCTACATAGAATAGCCAGAAGGATTTGTTGATGAAAACAGCAAGGACATGGTATGTAAATTGCACAAAGCTCTTTATGGTTTGAAACAAATGCCAAGAGCATGGTATGAAAGACTTCATAGGAATCTTGTTAAAATTGGGCTTGAAAGAATTGATGATAACAGCAATCTATATATCAAGATAGAAAAAGGTAAAGACATTTTGTTATCTGAAATCTTTGTTGATGATATAATATTTGAAGGACAAGATGCTTTATGCAAGGATTTTGCTAATTAGATGAAACTTTAATTTGAGATTTCAATGTTTGGTGAAATCAAATTCTTTGTGGGACTACAAGTTTATCGATTGAAGTACCCAGTCAAAGTACGTCAAAGAAATAGTGAAAACATTTAGATTGGAAGATTCAAAACTAGTAAGTACACCCATGATAATAGGACACAAGCTATCAAAGAATGATGATTATGCTGAAGTGAATCAAACACTATATAGGTCAATGATTGGTAAGTTGCAATATGTTGTACATAGCAGACCTAATATAGCATTATTTGTTGGGATAGTCACTAGATTTTTGCAAATCCCAGAGAAAACTATCTAATGGCAGTGAAAAGAATAATGGGGTACTTAAAAGGAACATAAGAGTTTGGTCTATACTACAAGAAGAATGAAAATTTTGATTTAAGATCCTACACTAATGCTGATTGGGGAGGCAATATAGATGATAGAAAGAGCACGATTGGAGGAGCAATTTTCTTAGGCAAAAGACTAGTTACATGGACTAGTAAGAAAGAAAGTTGTTGTACCTCACAATCTATAGTTGAAGCAGAATATGTTGTTGCTGCTATAAATTGCACAAACATTGTATGGATCAACCATCTACTCAAAGGAATGAGAGAAGAAATAATAGAATCTGTTGTACCTTATTATGATAACACCAATGTTATAAATATATCACAGGATCTAGTGATGGATGCCAAGACAAAGCACATTGCAATCAAGTATGATTATGTAAGAGCACTAGTTGAAGATAAAGAAGTAAAGATGGAATATGTCAACTCAAAGGAACAAATTTTTGACATCTTTATAAAATCATTACCTAAGGATGCATATGAATATCTTAGAGGTAAGTTGGGGGTGATACCCCTATCAAAGGCTACTTAATCAACATAGGGAATGCCCTGCATCAAATAGGTTGATTGCCAAATGTTAAAAATTGATGCAAAGGATCTTACTTTAGGTATTACTTGAAGTAACAAAAATGTTGAAATTCCAAACTAGTCACAAGCAAGGTGATAGAGGGAGAAACTAGAGCTACTGCAAACTCTATATCTTCAAGTTAAGATGTTGAGATAATATGTATGTTGGCTCCTGATTTAACAATTTTAAAAATAACCAAGAAACTAGACCAATACATCTAAGGTTAGCAAATTCCTATCATAGATGCACTTGACTACAGTCTTGGGAAACTATAAGGATAATTCCTTCCTCTTCTTTAGGCTCTATAAGACCTAGTGGGTGGACCTTAGATTCTTTATATGGTACCAGTGTAAAGATATACAACTAAATCTAGAAAATAGATAAAATCTCTTAATCTTCTATGTTTATGCAAGCATTCATGGGTGAAATAGCTAATAACAAAGCACATGAACCTGGTAAACCAAGTGAGGGAAAACCTTTTAGCTCCTTAAATGTAAAAGGAAAGAAATTCAATTGATAATTTGGATCTCAGCATAATTCGGGTATGCAACAACAGAGGACATGCAACCTTCAGGCTGACCAATCCCTTATCCATTGGGCATCAACTAAACCTTCACATACATATGGATTCCTAAAGTATGTTCATATACATATGATCTATCTATTTGACTTGCAAACAGACATCAATCTTCATAAAAACTCTCATACTTATTGTGAAATATCTTCCTAGTGTAACCTACAACCATGTCAATGTAAACAAGCATTTAAATGGATCTTTGTTCCACTAGCAATTTTATCCAAACATACAACCTTACAGGATTGCAAATGAGTTCAAGCTCTTAGTTCTCAAACACAAAAGATTGCAAATAATAGAAGCAAGAGATGAGAATCAGAATGAAACTAAAGAAAATGAAGCTCTTGCATTAATTTCCTTGAAATCAATACATCATCTGTATGTTAACATTCAAAAAATATAAAATGAATGATTGTATAATATGAAATGCTTCAAAAGAAATACAATATGTTGTTCATAATAGAAGAACACTAAGAAAATGGTATCACAACTCTAAAACTAGAGGTAACCTTGTGGTCTCACAAGTCATAAAAATTGGAACCCTAACAAAGAGCAAAAAATGAAGATATATAGGAGAGAAGATATTTCAAAATCTGGAAGCTGAATTTCACGTGTCCCCCTAGAAATATCTTCAATCTGAAGTTGCTAAAACTGAATTTCCTTCAACTGCCTACAATTAAAATCATAAATGATGTAGAAATATCTAATATATCCCCCCTTTAAAGTAATCAACAAAATATCTTATGGAGAAATATCAAGAATTCCTCGTAAATTGTGTTGAAGCTTCAAAAGTTGATCCAAATGGTCACATTTTCTTTTGCCATGAAGTTAAAATGTATTGTTACCAAAAACATTATTTTGCAACCAACTACATTTGAAACCATCAAATGTTCTTTAAATTTGCTGATGAAATCAAAAATGATGCAAATATGGCTATATCTGATTGTAATTTCATCTGTAACATAAAATTTGCATTTTTCACTAAGAAGCCCCCAAAATTACAAATATTCCTATAGCTACTTCTAGCAAGCACCTGCACAAAATCTAATTCCAAAAATGGATAGTTCATTCTTTGCCAATTCACACTACCTATTTCGAATAAAATTGGTGCCCCTAAGACCAATTTCAAAAATATAGCTCTTGGACTAGATCAGAGCATTAAAATTGAAAATTTTTAAATGTGTATATAGTTGAACTATATAAAATATTTAAATCATTCAAGTCTTTCATTTGAAATTCTAAGCGTTGATGCATCCTTTGATATTTCCATTTTAATTATTTTTTAAATCTTCCCTTGCCATTTGTCAAAATATCATTCGTCATCACCATTTGAAATGCTTGAAACATTTGAATTTACTCTTAGCCTTAATATTGGCATCATTAATATATATTTAATACACTAATCCAAACTTCCCCTCATAGCATCGTATTACATTGAAATTCTCCTCCTAATCACACGACAACCTCATTTGTCATAATATCTTAAATGTTTGAAAAGTACCTCATGATCACATGGCATCGTGGCATTGTAACTCCACACACCAAGGCCCCCTGATCTTATGAACTGTCGTACCATTGCAAGCCTCCAAATGAAGCCTCTCGATCATACAATGTGATCGCAACATCACGCATCTCCAATTTAATAGCTTTGATCTCGCGACTAGGCTCAATCCACCACATGGCATCTTTAGTTTGCATGGTCCTTCATTTGAATAGTCAAAATTAGACTGGCATTACCCATCTTGGCCGCCTGGGCCCCTCCATGCACAAGCAGTGGCTTCCTTGAGGGTCCACTTGAGACATTATAACTAATGTGTGTTAGTATATAAAAAGGCTCCTAATGCCTTTCTCACAAGGCATATGGGATAACTCTCATTTCATCTACATGAAACATAAAATCTCAACCCCCTTTATATTGTGGGTTTCTCTATTCTATGAATTTTCCCTAGCGTGAGAGACTTCTTCTTTGCTCAGCTACACTCCTTATCAAGATGTGGTCCTCTCCATTTAGCATGGGCTTCCATTCTTCTCACTAACCATGACTTCCTTTTCAACATGGATTTTCAATGTTTATATCCCTGTAGATGTTGTCCCTCATACATAGAGAGCCATCTCGTTGCATCCTCCTTATACATGGGTCTCTTTTATGCTCGTGGATGCTTGGCTTAGCGTGGACATGGGCATCTTCATCCTAAAACATTATAATTATTGTGTAGACGTTTGCATGCGTGGACTGCTATAATGTATGGCCCCCTATTGCATTCTCTTTGATATGGGATGCTACAAAATATGGGTGTGGGAGCCCCCTTTAACACCACATCTTCCTAACCTCCTCTGTGGTGGTCTTGCCTTCTATTATGGGGCTCTATTCAATGTGTGAGCTACACTTGTGTTGCCCCCTACAGTCTTCCATGTGGGTGTGAAAGTCTTCCTACATATGGCATGGGGTGTTCCTCCTGCATGTTTCTCCAGCAATCATTGCTAATCCCCTCTACTTGGGAAATTACTATAATGTTGTCTCCTACTAGGCTATGGCATTGGAGAGGGAAAGAATACCAAGGCAAAACCTTGGTTCATGCATTCTATCATCTTAGCAGCCCTCAAAAATTTCAAACTACTCCCAACTTGTTTCCAAGCTACCTAACATCAAATATGAACCTTATTGGGAAGAAAACATCTTCTACATTTCCCTTTTATCTTAGGCTTCATTTGAAGAACATTTTTGTAGATATTTGGAAATTGTTTACTGTCAACGACTTGGGTATCCTTTATTGTTTATATCACCTCCCCTGTTGTGTCTTCACTTATCATCATGGGGGCTTCTTCTTAATTTATGTGAATACTCTTGCCTATGGTTTTGTACATTCTCTGCTCAAACTTTAAATGGGCCTAATGACTCAGTATTACAACACACTCCCAAGAGCATACAAGCAATCAGACAATTTAATGAATAACATTTCACATGACCATTTAATTACTTCGAGCATTAGCCTATGAATGAAAACATGGGGATCTTGTATATGAATGAATTGCAATTTGAACATATTTAATCCATGCATAATTTCATCGATCTGGTGTAATCAATTGGGCCCCAAAGTGGGTCCGACTAAAAAAAAAAATCATTTTCGAACAACTGACATGCAGACTGATCCATTAATTATCTTGAACTGAATGGAATCAAATTTGATCACAAATTCATCACTAAAACTTATTTTAAATCATTTTTGCATCACTGTGAAATTTGTGTTAGGAGGCCTATTGCCTAGCTTTAAAAACAGATGAAAACACCTGGCTGAGCTCTGAAACACTAGATATCCTACCTCTCTAACATATTCAACAGGCCTACCAAATCTTGTCACATGATGACATCAAGGTCAAAATATATCAACCTCTGAATATGCCTACTTCAAATTACCTGCAAATAAACATGTCAAAAAGCTAGAAAATGTATTTGGTTTTGGCCTTGAAAACTAGGCAAACGGGCACTTGAAGTCCTGAAAACTGGGGCATTGGTAGACATTGACATAAAGAATATGTACCTCCAATTTGGTCTTATGATGAATAACTAGACAAAATTGGAAAAGGTCTGAATTTGGCTACCCAGATTTGTAGGACTGGAAACATCAGCAGAAAAGAATTTTTTGCAAATGGAATGACCCTGGAAAAATGTGCAGACAAATTCGTCAAGACCTGAAAACAAGCACACTTGTAGTATTTTTAGACTAGAATATAGGGGTATAGACCATTCAATGCATAAAATCACAAATTCAAAGATATGACATCCTAAACAAGGCTCCCGATCAATCTGCATTTTTTATTACTAGTGAAACTCTATAAATTATATTCAGAATCACATTAGAAAACTAATCAAATGGATTCGTCATAAGTTCAAACCTAGAATGTAGCAAGTCTATGACCCCTAGAATATTATATAAAAGGAATTTTTTTATTTTGGTTAATTGGTCAAAAGTTATGATAGGCCAAACAGGGCTACCTGGAATTATGAACAATATGCAGATTTATAATAGAGGCAACTAAACAACTTTGAGACATTCAAAACCTACTCAAAATTTGTTGAAATGGCTTGAAACTTGGAACATAGGCTCTTTGTTATGCATATTAAACATCCTCAAAGTGGTGAGTCATGAAGCATAACCAGGTAAAAGATATTTGAAGGCAACCTAGGCCCTCTGTCACTATTTGACACTTTGGCAAAAAATGTAGAATTGAAAACTATTCAAAATGAAACTTTGTAGAATGGTATGAAATGTCAGTTTATCATCACAGAACACATGCATAGGCTAAATGCAAGGTGTTAAACAATTGAAGCATCACCTAGGCCTTAATTCAACATTCGGGTACTCAAGCATGAAAAGCATTCATAGGGCTCAAAATGACTCAAATTTTGGAATGGGCACTCAAAATGGGAATGCAATTTTGAGTGACATCAATGTCTTTGGAATTATTGTCAAAGAGGGAGAAATAGAAAAAATTGATCAAAGCTAAGAAGGATCAAAAGAAAGAAAGAGAGTGAGAAATAGCAGTTAAGAGGGAGAAATAGTAGAAATTTATCAAAGCTAAGAATGATCAAAAGAAAGAAAGAGAGGGAGAAATAGTAGCTACGAGGAAGAAATAGTAGAAACTAATCAAAAATAGTAGAAACTGATCAAAAACTTAGAAGGAGAAAATAGCACAAGGAAACATAGGAAAAACTAATCAGGACAATAGATCAAAGAGGGAGAAAAGAAAAAAGAGAAAGAGAAAGAGACAACTACTGATGTTGCTGATTAGAGGAAGATCTATCTTATAAGAGGGAGTTATAAGAAAAGAAATTCAGAGGGAGTCATAAGAAATCAAAAGTTGTTGATGAAAGAAAAAATTTTGAAACATGCTTTCTTTTTTGTATTGCCTTACTATTTTAACCTAGTCAGTTTGGTCAAGCAAATCATTTAGGTGACTTGGTTGATTAGTTTGGTTTGCCATCAATGCCAAAGAGGGAGATTGTTGAAATCTGATTGAAAATTGTTTTAAAAGGGAGATTGTTGAAGCAAAACATATGTTTCAATCATTGTTTTGTCATTGATGTCAAACCTGCTATTTTTTGGTAAGACAATTGCTTATAAGATCCAAGTACTATCACTTAGTTGATTGATGAAGAGGATTGAATCAATAAGATGTAACAACAACACCTAGAGGAAAGGTTGAGTTATGATTATGTAATGAAGTACAAGGATCAGTTAAGATAATGGTGAAATGATGTATTAATAATCTACTTGAAGTTACAAAGGTTGGCTACACATAGAAACTTAAGAAGAACAAGTTATAATAAAATTGTCTATAAAGCTTGACTGAATTTAATAGTGGGTGTTGAGCAAAGTTAGTTCAAGCCGAGTAGAAAATCAATTGGTGTTGAGTAAAAGAAAATTCTAGTGTGAGCTAAATGAAGTAGTTGATGCTAAGCAAAATTCAATAGGTGTCGAGCATCAGTAAAATGTAGTTAATGCCGAGTGAACTCACAGTGGATGTTGAGCTACACAGTATGTACCAAGCATCAAAAGATCAATAGTGCCAAGCTATTGCATTATTTGAAAAGTCAAAGATTTGACAAATCTAAGCCGACAAGTTTGTTTTCTTGAAATTTGTGAACCAGGTGGAAGATAAGGATGATGAGCTAGTGGTATAGAATTTGAGGTAAACTATTTTTTAGGTGAATTCAAATGGATTCTAGGAGAAGTTTCTAGAAAAGACAAGATATTAGGTAGATACATTATATCCTACCTAATCCATCTGAACCCTAAATTGGACGATGGAAAATAGAATGGGAAAAGTATCCTAATTTCCTATTTAAGGAATATCTAGTCAAGAAAAAAAAAAATATGTAGAGGATTGAAAAATTGAGAAGGTCAAGAGGACCAAGGAAGAATAGAGATAGAGAGATAAGGACTCTACTTCATTCAGTGACCATAGAAGTGATTGAATTAACATAACAAGCAAGGTTAAAGGAGATGAATGCTTGAAGGGTGAACAAGTTGTTAGAACTATAGAGAATGAAAGCCAAGCAAACTAAGAACTAAATTGTGATCTGAAATCTACAAGATAAGGTATTAGTTGTATCAGATCAAATATACTACTGTACTCTCTAACAATTGTATCAGTTAGGGTAAAATCCTTTGGACTAAGGTTGACTTAACAGTCTTTGGAAAATCCTTTAACAAGGTGACATTCTGAGTGAATGTTCTAAACTCCTTTAACCAGACTCACTTCTAATAGGGTGATTGAAATCCCTTAACTAGGTCACATTTAACAGTGTGTGTTATAACCTTTAAAAGGGATGGCCTTTTATAGGGCATCACTTCAGAAGATTGAAAAAGGAGTAGCATGTTACTAGTGGTTTTTTCAAAATTGGGTTTCCACATTAAATCATTGTGTCAAGTGTGTGAATGAGTTTTCATGTTTCATATTTAATTGTTGCATGTTGATTTAATAGTAACTTGCATGTTTCATGGGTTCACTAAGCCAAGTGAAAAGTTTTATTGGGACATCTGGACCTTGACAAGAATATCCCACTCCAATCCTTACAAGGTCACTTACATAAACAAAGGCCAACATGTGTTAGTAAATGAGCAAGCATGGATGGAGTTCTCCATTGGAAGGTACAAAGATAAAGTTTTGTGTGATGTGTTACCTATGGATGCATGTCATTTTCTCCTATGTAGACAATGGCAATTTGATCACCAAGCTATCCATGATGGAGGAAAGAACTCTTATACATTTAAGAAGGACAATGTGACATTCAAGATAAAATCATTATTGAAAGATGTTGAAAAAAAGAAAACTTGTACAAATGTACTTATGGTGAGTGAAAAGGAGTTCCTACAAACAATGGAAGAAAGTGGAGGTGTGGGCTTTGCATTGGTGTTGAGACCAAAGCAGGGAAATGAAGGCAAGGAGACCAAGAGGGTAGAGTTACCTAAGGAGATTCAAGGTATGTTGCAAGCTTAACAAGGTATTTTTAGTGATGGGAAGCCATCGACCCTACCCCCTAAAAGATCCATAAGCCATAGGATAAAACTTATTCCAAGAGCTACCCTACCTAACAAAGTCGCCTACAAGATGACCCCTCAAAAAAATTAGGAAATATCAAGACAAATACAAGAACTCCTAAACCAAGGCCTAATTAGGAAGAGTATTAGTCCATGTGTTGTACCCATTGTACTTGCACCTAAGAAAGGAAGAACTTGGAGGCTTTGCACTAATTCAAGAGCTATAAATAGGATAACCATAAGGTATAGGTTCCTTATCTCTAGGATTGAAGACCTAATGGATTGCCTAAGTGAAGCTAAATACTACAGCAAGATAGACTTGAAGAGTGGCTATGACCAAATAAGGATACATGAAGGAGATGAGTGGGAAATAGCCTTCAAGACCAATGAAGGGCTGTGTAAATGGCTTGTCATGCCATTTGGATTATCTAATGCCCCCTCCACATTCATAAGACTTGTGAATGAAGTTCTCAAGGACTATATAGGAAAGTTTGTAGTTGTGTACCTAGATGATATACTAATCTATAACAAGACAAGGAAAGGAGTGAGCACCTACAACATCTTGACATTGTTGTCAAGAAGCTACTATTGAGAATAGATTGAGGAAGATTTTTAGGGACATTTTTTAGAACAAATTGATACAAGTATGATCAATATATATGTTTCAATCATTGTTTTTTCACTATTCTCAAACGTATTATTTGTTGGTAAGATAACTACTTATATGATTTAAGTACTATCACTTATTTGATTGACGAAGAGGATTTGATCAAAAGATTTAACAATAACACCTAGAGGAAAGGTTGAGTTATGATATGTAAAAGAGTACAAGAATTAGCTGAGATAGTGATAACATGATGTATTGATAATCTACTTAAGGTTACAAAGATTTGTTACACTAAAAAAGTTTAGAAGAACAAGTTAAACAAAGTTTTTCTACCAAGCTTGACTGAGTGGATAGTAGGTGTCAAACAAAGTCAGTGCAAGCCAAGCAAAAAATCAATTTGAGCCAAGTAAAAGTCTATTCTAGTGTATGCCAAGAAAAATAGTGGATGTGGAGTAAAGTTTAGTTGATGTTGAGCACTAGTAAACTTTAGTTCATGCCAAGTGATTTTATAGAGGATGTCAAGCAATGCAATATGTGTCAACAATTAGAAGCAAGTTAATGTCGAGTGGATACATTATTTGAAAGATTGTGAATTCAATAGATCTGAGCTAACAAGTTTGTTTGCTTGGATTGTGTGAACCAAGTGAAAGATATGATTGATGAGTTGGGGGCACAAAATTCAAGGTAAAGAATTTTGAGGTGAATTCAAAGAGGATAGAAGAAGAAGTTTCTAGAAGAGATATAGAATATGGAGCAGATTCATTGAATCCTACCTAATCTATCCTAACCCTAAATTGGATGATGGAGAATGAGCAGCAAAAGATCTTAATTTCCTATTTATAGGAATGGTTGATCAGAAGCAAATTTTTTCATGTATGAGAACCTAAGCAAGAAAAGGAGTCAAGGGTTTTGCTTCATCAAGTGACCTAAGAGAAGAGTTTGCATTGGCATGTTAAGAAAGAAGGCTTAAGGGTATGAATGCTCAAAGGGTGAACAAGCTATAAAAGTTGAAATGTATGAAGGCTAAGCAAAATGGAGGATTGGAATAGTGATCTATTATCTAAAAATGGAGTTGTAAGTTGTTATCAGATCAAGCCTTATTGTTACTCTCTAATAATTGTATCAGTCAAGGGTAAATCCTTTAGATTAAGGTTGAACTAATAGTCATTTATAAATCCTTTAACCGAGTGACATTCCAAGTGAATGGCCTAAAGTCCTCTAACACAGCTCACTCCTAATAGGGTGATTGAAATCCTTTAACAAGGTCACATTTAACAGTGTATATTGTAACCTTTAACAAGGTTGGCCTTTCATAGGGCATCACTTCAAAAGAGTGAAAAAGGGTAGCATGTTACTGGTGGTTTTTCCCAAATTGGATTTCCACATAAATCATTATGTCAAGTATGTTAATGAATCTATTATGTTTCTTTTTTACATTTTTACAAGTTGATTTAATAGTAACCTACAAGTTTTAAGTGATTGCATAATCTTATGGATGCATACATCATGATAAATGTTTTATGGGTTCACTAAGTTGTGAAAAAATTTATTTATACATCTGGACCTTGAATAACTAATTCACCCTCCCCTCCCTCTCAGTTATTCTAAATTATTCCAAAAATTGGAATTAGAGCCATCTACTTAAGAGGACTAGTTTGAAGGTACAAGAAACACAAAGATCAAGATGTCAAAAAGAGAAGTACAAAGCTTAATAGAGATAACTTTTTTGCATGGAAAAGTTTGATAAAGCTACACCTTGGAGGACTTGGAGATCATGCACAATCTAAAATTACTATTGAGCATGTTGATCTTGATGGAGCCCCAACTACCAAAGATATGAAAAAGAAGAAAGAACATAACCAAGCACTGTTGGAGACTATCTCTACCCTATGTTATATTGAATTTGATGATATCAAAAGTCTTAACAATGCAAAGAAAATGTGGGATTTCTTAACCACCATCTATGGAGGAGATGCTAATGTTTTAAGAGCCAAAGCTAAAAATCTCAGAGGTAAGTTTAATGATATGAGAATGGAGGAAGGTGAAAATATTGCTCAATATGTTGCAAGGATAAAAGAAGTTGTTAATGCAATAAGAGGAGCTACTGGAAATATAGATGATGATACTGTGTTAAAAAAAGTTTTAAGAATGCTAATGCCCATATATGCTATTAGAGTTACTGCAATTCAAGAACTAAGATGTATCCCATGGAATAATCTATCACTTGAAGGTCTAGTAGGTAGGCTTGTTTCTTTTGAGCTATCTAACTTTGACAATTACAAAATTGAAAATGTTGAATCTGCTTTCAAAGCTAAGGTGTCATTGAAGGAACCTGATGAGAAGAAGAAGAAGAAGAAAAAGATAAAGTATGTGTCTAGTAATAGTGATACAGATGAGGAGGATGTAGAACAACTTGAAGCACTACTAGTAAGAAGATTCCATAGAGGTAAAGGCAAGTTCAAAGGTAAATTACCTATCATTTGTTTCAATTGCAATGAGGTTGGTCATATTGCTATTAGATGTCTAGAGAAGAAAAACTACAGAGGTAGTGACAAATACAAAAGTAGACGAGATGAAGATAGCAAGGACTACAAAGAAAAAAGCAAAAAGTCTTGCTATATTGCTAAAGAGGAAACAAAAGATGAATCTGATGAACATGATGATGAAATAGTGTATGTTGCAATAAAGGATGAATCTAATGAAGATGAGGAAACTGCACTTGTGATTGTATAAACAAGAATGATAGGTGGATCATTGACATTGTGTCTTCACATCACATGAGTAGAGATAAAAGTAAGTTCATTACCCTAAATTGTTATGATGAAAATAGTGTAAGATTTGGTAATGATGAACCATGTTTGATAAAAGGAAAAGGTGCTATCAAACTCACAAATAAGATTTTATGTGACATTGCTTACTATGTTGAATGACTTAACTATAATTTGTTGAGTGTGTCACAACTAAATAATTTAGGATGTAAGGTTGAGTTTGAAAATAAGATTTCTAAGATATATGACATTGATGGGAAACTAATTGGAAAGGGTGATCAAACTAGGAGTAATCTATTCTATCTTGACATAGAGGATGCTACTTGTCTAGTTGTAAAATTTGATGATGTATGGCTATGGCACAAAAGATTATGTCATGTTAATTTTGATAACCTAGTCAGTATCAATAACATGAGAAAAGTTAGAGGTTTTCCTAAGTTTAAGAAACCTGATGATATAATGTAAAAACAAAGTTAGTTATGCAAAATGACAAAGTCAAGTTTTAAGAGTAAAGCTCATCCCTTTAAAGGAATATTAGAGATTGTTCATACTGTCTTGTGTGGGCCAATTGGTGTGCAAGAGTTGAGAAGGAAATAGGTAAAAGTCTGAAGTGTTTGAGATCTAACAGAGGAGGAGAATTTACATCACATGAGTTTGAGATGTTCTATAATGACAGAGGAATCAAAAGATAGACATCTACCCTAGAACCCCTCCACAAAATGGAATAGCTGAAAGGAGGAATAGGTCTATAATGGATTGTGTTAGGACACTCATGATGGAGAAAAATGTTGCTTTGAAATACTAGAGAGAAGCTATAAGTACAATTGTCTATATTTTGAACTATGTACAAGTCAAGAAAGGTACTCATTCAACACTTTTTGAACTATGGTATGATACTCACCCAATGTAAAATATTTTAAGGTATTTGGAAGTAAATGTTACATTTTTAAAGACTATAGGAATGGTAAAATAGATGAAAAAAGTGAAGAAGGTATATTCTTAAGATATACCACAAGAAATGAAGCTTATAAGTGTTTAATTACTAACACTAACAAAGTTGTGAAAATTGCAAATGTAAATTTTGATGAATATACAGAAGTATATGAGGTTGAACCTATAAAAGAACTAGAAGAATCCAAATCATTTGTATACTTATATGAAGTTATGCCTACTAAAGAAGATGCTACAAATCAAGCTACAAACCAATAGCAAGTTCCAGTGACTGTTGAGTCACATACTATGAATGTCAAGTTGCACTCAGGAACCAAGGTACATTTAGATGCCAAATTACAAAATGAAGTTGAAGCACATTCTAATTATGTGATTAGTATACATGAAAGAGTTTTTTAGCTACCTAATAGAGATGTACACAATGACTCTAAAATTGAAAGACAAAATGAAGAAACTAGAGCTGAACCAAGATTGTCCAAATATGTCAAGAGATATCATCCTGCTGCACAAATTATTGGGGATAAAGATGCTAGACCAATTACAAGAAATAGATTGAGAAATTATACATGTTTACTAAGCATGAAAGAACCTATATTATTGAGAGATTCATTGGAAGATGTGGACTAGATTAAATCCATGGAAGAATAGATTGAACAAATTGAGAAAAATATGGACTCTAGTTCCTAGACCAGAAGACAAAAATATAATTGGCACCAAGTGGGTATTCAAAAACAAGCTAGATGAAAATGGTGAAGTCACAAGATATAAGGAAAGATTATTTTACAAAAGATATGCATAAGAAGAAGAAATTTATTATGGAGAAATATTTTCTCCTATCGCTAGATTGGAAGGAATAAGAACTTTACTTGCTTATTCTACATACAAAGGTTTCAAAGTTTATCAAATGGATGTTAAATCTGCATTTTTGAATAGTATATTAGAGGAAGAAGTTTACATAGAATAGCCAAAAGAATTTTTTGATGTTAACAATAAGAAAATGGTAGGTAGATTACACAAAGCTCTATATGGTTTAAAACAAGCACCAAGAGCATGGTATTAAAGACTTCATAATTATCTTGTGAAGATTGGATTTGAAAGGACTGGTAATAACAACAATCTGTACATGAAGATAGAGAAAGGTAAAGGTATTTTTTTATCTAAATTTTTTGTTGATGATATCATATTTGGAGGTCAAGATGCTTTATGTAAGACTTTTGCAAATAAAATGAAGCAAGAATTTGAGATGTCTATGTTTGGAAAAATCAAATTCTTTGTGGGTTTGCAAGTATATTAGATGAAATATGGTATATACATCACTCAATCAAAATATGTCAAAGAAATATTGAAAACTTTTGGATTGGAGGATTCTAAACCAGTAAGTACACCTATGGTAATAGGACACAAGTTGTCAAAGAATGATGATTCAGCTAAGGTGAATCAAACATTATATAGGTCTATGATTGGTAAATTACAATATGTAGTACATCACAGACCTAACATTGCATTATCTATAGGGATAGTTGCAATATTCTCTACTAATCCTGAGGAGAATCATTTGATGGTTGCAAAGAGAATAATGAGATATCTAAAAGGAACAGAGGAATTTGGTTTATACTATAAGAAAAATGAAGAAATTTGAATTAAGAGCCTATGTTGATGTTAATTGGGTTGGAAACATTGATGATAGAAAGAGCACCAGTAGAGGAGCATTCTTCTTAGGCGAGAGATTGGTCACATGGACTAGCAAGAAAAAAAACTACATTTCACAATCTATTGTTGAAGTTGAATATGTTATTGTTGTTGTAAATTGTACAAACATTTTATGGATCAAATAGTTACTCAAAGGTATGAAAGAAGAGATCACAGAACCAATAACACTTTATTGTGATAATACAAGTGTTATAAGCATATCAAAGAATCCTATAATGCATACAAAGACTAAGCACATTGCAATCAAGTATCATTACTTGAGAGAATTAGTTTAAGATAAAGAGGTAAAGATGGAATATGTCAACACAAAAGAACAAATTGTTGATATCTTCACAAAAGCATTACCTAAGGATGCTCACGAGTATCTAAAAGGTAAACTAGGGGTGATACCCCTATCAAAGGCTATCTAAGTAACAAAAGGAGTGCCCTGCATCAAATAAGTTGATTTCTATATATTACAAATTGATGCAAAGGATCTTAGATACCCCTATCAAAGGCTATCTAAGTAACAAAAGGAGTGCCCTGCATCAAATAAGTTGATTTCCATATATTAAAAATTGATGCAAAGGATCTTACTTTAGAGCTACCTAAAGTAATCAAAAAGTTGAAACTACAAATCAGTCACAAGCAAGGTGACAGAGGGAGAAATTGAAGAAGCTTATATATGCATATTAAGATGACACATCTTTCGCATTGTTGTCAAAGAGGGATAAATACAAGAATGAATTAAATTGATCCTAAAGGGAAAATTACCGACCAAGATAAATACAAGAGATTGGAGAATGAACAAAGAATATCTACCTAGTAAGAGGAATATATTAGAAGAATTTCAGAGGGAGTTATAAGGATGGCACAAAAGAGTTTTGTAACCTATTCAAAAGATGGAAGTTGCTGATAGAGGGAGAGATTTCAATACAAGGAATTATTTTCTTTTTGGTATTTTTTTGGTCTTACTATTTTAACCTAGTCTGTTTGGTTGATCAATTTGGTTTTCCATCAATGCCAAAGAGAGAGATTGTTGAGAATAGATTAAGGAAAATTGTTAAAGAGGGAGAATGTTGAGAACATATTTATATAGATATGATCAATATATATGTTTCAATCATTGTTTTGTCACTGATTTCAAACTTGCTATTTTTTGGTAAGACAACTACTTATATGATTTAAGTACTATCACTTATTTAATTGATGAAGAAAATTTGATCAAAAGATGTAACAATAGCATCTAGAGGAAAGGTTGAGTTATGATATGTAAAGGAGTACAAGAATTAGCTAAGATAGATAACATGATGTATTGATAATCTACTTAAGGTCACAAAGGCTAGTTACACTAAGAAAGTTTAGAAGAACAAGTTAAACAAAGTTTGTCTATCAAGCTTGATCGATTAGATAGTAGGTGTCGAGAAAAGTCAATGCAAGCCGAGCAAAAACTTAGTTTGAGCTAGTTAAAAGTTTATTCTAGTGTATGTCGAGAAAAAAAGTGAATGTCGAGTAAAGTTTAGTTGATACTGAGCACCAGTAAACTATAGCTTGTGCCGAGTGATTTTATAGAGGATGTCGAGCAATGCAGTATGTGCCAAGCATTAGAAGCAAGTTAATATTGAGTGGCTACATTATTTGAAATATCATGAATTTGATGGATCTGAGCTAATAAGTTTGTTTTCTTAGATTGTGTAAACTAGGTGGAAGATAAGATTGATGAGCTAGTGGCAAAGAATTCAAGGTAAACCATTTTGAGGTGAATTCAAAGAGAATAGAAGGAGAAGTTTCTAGAAGAGATATGGAATATGGGGTAGATTCATTGAATCCTATCTAATCTATACTAACCCTAAATTGGACGATGGAGAATAAGCAGAAAAAGATCTTAATTTCTTATTTATAGGAATGGCTAGTCAAAAGCAAAGGTTTTCATGTACAAGAACCTAAGGAAGATAAGGAGTCAAGGGTTTTGCTTCATTGAATGACATAAGAGAAGAGTCTACATTGGCATGTTAAGCAAGAAGGCTTAAGGGTATCAATGTTTGAAGGTTGAACAAGCTACCAAAGCTGAAATGTATGAAGGCCAAGCAAAATGGAGGACTGGAATAGTGATCTATAATCTACAATTGGAGTTGTAAGTTGTTATTAGATCAAGCCTTACTATTACTCTCTAATAATTGTATCAGTCTAGAGTAAATCCTTTGGATTAAGGTTGACCTAATAGTCATTTTTAAATCCTTTAATCGAGTGACATTCCAAGTGAATGGTCTAAAGTCCTCTAACAAGGCTCACTCCTAATAAGGTGATTGAAATCCTTTAACAGGGTCACACTTAGTAGTGTGTATTGGAACCTTTAACAGGGTTGGCCTTTCATAGGGCATCACTTCAGAAGAGTGAAAAAGGGTAGCATGTTACTACTGGTTTTTTCCAAATTGTGTTTCCATGTAAATCATTATGTCAAGAATGTTGATGAATCTATTATGTTTCATGTTTACATTTATGCAAGTTGATTTAACAGTAACCTACAAGTTTTAAGTCATTGCATAATCTTATAGATGCATGCATGATGATAAATGTTTTATGGGTTCACTAAGTTGTGAAAAGTTTTATTTATATAATTCATGAACCCCCCCCCCTGGCCCCCACCCTCAATTATTCTAAATTATTCCAATAGCTATATGATGAGAAGTTGATGATCAACTTGGAGAAGTGTGAGTTCATCAAACCAGAGCTAGTGTACCTTGGGCTTGTTCTATCACATGGTTAGCTGAAAATGGACACAAGCAAAGTGGAGGCTATCATGCATTCGCCTACTCCAAGGTTAGCAACATTGGTAAGGAGTTTTTATGTTCTTTCAAAATACTATAGAAAATTCATAAGATAGTTTAGTGGCATTTGGGATCCTATGTTAGATACTATCAAGGGGGGAGTGAAAACTAAGTTTGTATGGAATGAGCATGCTAATAAAAGCTTTGAGTTACTGAAGGAGAAGATAGATACTCAACCTATTTTAGTGATGCCAAGCTTTGAAAAGATTTTCACTATTGAGTGTGATGCTAGTAATGTAGCAATTGGGTTTGTTCTAAGCCAAGAGGGAAAACTAGTAGATTTTTCATTTTAAAAAGTTGAGTGAGGCTAAGAGGAAATATTCTTCATATAATCTAGAAATGTATGCATTGGTCCCAGCTCTTTGAAAGTGGAGGCATTACTTTCTTCCCAAGGAATTCATTGTGTATTCTGTAATGGACACCCCTGAATGTCCCAAAAACTAAACCAAATTGCTGAAAGAAATTATGTCAAACAGTTTGCATTCAACCTCTTGTTTTTCCGTTTAATGTTTTAAACTCCTTATAACTTTGGAAATAGAAAAGTTTATTTCTTTTTTGTGTTTTGTGCATGGAATTGGTATCATACAACATAAACAAGAAAGAAATTACAATAATATGCAATGTGGAAATGAACTGCTGCCAATAAAATATTATTTTCAGAATTCATAAAACCAAATACATGGCAGATTTATCAACTCACTAATTACTTCAGCATTATTGACATAATACTCCAGCCCATGCTTTCAAACTCGTTGCTATAGTAATTTTTCCTTCAATCAATCCGCTACCTTCGTAATATCATTCCCTCAAAGCGGCATAAGTGTCGGACAAGTAGTGAAGAAGATATGAGCAAATTACCAAATTTGTTTGTAGCTGGAAATGCAACTAAACTGCCTGATAATGAAGCCGATAACAAAGAATTCCAAAGGCCAAACCCCAAGGGAATGACATCTAGAATGTTACAAGAGAGGATAAATGTCCTCAAATGCCAAGAACAGAGATGCAACTCACACACCAATTTCTTCTCATATTCAACCTATCTAATGAAGCCACAAATGCTTCCTTTTATTCTATTTCCAAGGGTCCGTTCAACTCATATGAGCAATGTGGGATAAAAGATGTGTAATATATAAAACATATATTAAAATACCCCTTATGTCTCCCTTGGGTACACATCACCATAAAATAAATATTAAGGTAACACTTTAATATTTTACAATTAAATTAGACGTTACTTTAATAAAACTTTAGGCATTAAAATGTATTAGCAATCGGACTCCGAATAATGCAAGTGATAGCTCATCAGAAAGCTCTCACCGAGTATCAAATCCAATCACCAAAATTGACTTGCACTGTGTCCTACCGACTTACAAAAAATAGTAAGTATGCCTGAAACTGAGTAAATTAACTTCATTTTGGCCCAAACTGGAAATGATTAGGCCAAAACTGGAAATGATTAGGCCAAAACACTCCAGGATCCCATTAAACCCTTCGTTAGCCCTCGGGACCATGTAGAACAAGGCTAATGCACACACACACTTGGTCAACTGCTAAAATGGGGACATTATAGTCTACCCCCTTGAAATTTCTTGTCCTCAAGCAATCTCAGTCCAGCCTGATGAATAACTTGCTCACTCTCCCATGTAGAATCTTCCTCCGGCAGGTCTTTCCATCTAACCAAATACTCCTTCACTATCCTATTTCTAAGCTTCCTCTCTTTGGTGTCCAGAATAGCCTCGGGTACTAACACAAGCTTCCCCTCCTCATCCAAAGGGGGTAAATCTACAAAAGGCACTACACTCTGACCAATGGCTTTCTTAAGCCTAGACACATGAAACACATTGTGCACTCGATTGCCCTCTGGAAGCTCAAGCTCATAGGCGACTTTGCCCACTTTGCGAATCACCTTGTAGGGACCATAAAATCTAAGTTTCAACTTTTTAGGTCCACTCTTCTTGAGCGATGACTGTCTATATGGTTGTAGCCTCAAGTAAACCATATCCCCTACCTCGAAGCTACGCTATATTTGATGCTGATCAGCATACAATTTTTGTTGATTCTGGGCTTGTTGTATATTCTCTTTGAGCACTTTCAGGATGTCCTGACTATCCTGCAATAAGTTTTTGGCTTTGGGCACTCTATTATCCCCCAAAACTAAATCCATGAAGCTAGGTGCTTCATAACCATAGAGTTCCATGAAAGGAGTCATCTTGATGGACATATGATAAGTGGTGTTATAACAATACTCTCCCATATGCAACCATCTGATCCAAGCCTTTTGTTGTGTAGTTATATAGTTTCTCAAATATCCTTCCGCCCATTTATTCAAAATCTCTATTTTCCCATCTTCTTGCGAATGATAACTAGTGCTAGGTGTAAGATCTGTACCACACAACCTAAACAACTCTTGTCAAAAAAAACTCATAAACTTACTATCCCAGTCGCTGACAATGAATCTGGGCAGCCCATGTAACCTGAATATCTCTCTAAAGAAAAGATCTGCCACCTGTGCTATTGTGTAAGTGGACAGAATAGCAAAGAAGTGAGCAAACTTCGTCAAGTGGTCCACCACCACATAGATGCAATCCCTTCCCTGCACTTGTGGTAAACCAGTGATGAAGTCCATCGAAATACTTTCCCATTTCCTATCAGGAATGGGCAAGGGCTGTAATAAACCTGCAGGAAATGTGTGCTCTCCCTTATTCTTTTGACAAACCACACACTCCCTGACATACCTCTGAACATCATCCTTGAGCCCTTTCCATGAAAACAGCTCTCAAATCTGCCTATAGGTCTTGAAGACCCCCGGATGTTCAGCTGTGGGTGCATCATGAAATGTCTTCAGTATCGCCTCTCTCAAATGTGATGATGGAATCAAATAAACGTTGTCCTGAACTCTGATCAATCCATCTATCACCTCATAGCGATCACCCTGTATGGTACCTGAAATCAATCCAAAAGCCCAAGCATCTTTGACATACTCTGCTATAATCCAATCTCTCTAATCTCCTAAAATCTCTGCCAAAGCACATAAGTGAGGTCTCTGAGATAAGGCATCAGCCACCACATTTTTCTTACCTTTGACAAACTCTATGTCAAAGTCATAAGCATGCAATTTAGTCACCCATTTTTGTTGTCGGTCATTAAGATCACGTTGGCTCATGAAGTATTTAATACTGTTGTGATCAATCTTGATCACAACACATCCACCTACCAAATATGATCAAAATTTGGCCAATGCATGCATTATGGCCAACATCTCTCGATCATAGACAGAATAACTTTTCACAACTCCCTGGAGCTTCCTACTCTTGAATGCAATGGGATGCTTCTCCTGCATCAATACTGCTCCAATCCCATCACTTGATGCATCACAATGAAGCTCAAAAGGCTTTGTGAAATCTAGTAGAGCTAGAACTGGACATGAAGACATTGCCTGCTTGAAATGCTCAAAACACCTCTGTGCTGCCCTTGTCCACATGAAGACTCCTTTCCTGGTAAGATCTGTTAAGGGTGTAGCAATTTGTGAGAATCCCTTAACAAACCTCCTATAAAAACCACATAAGCCAAAGAATCCCTTAAGCTGTGTAAGGTTTGTGGGAGTAGGCCACTCTATAATAGCTCTAATCTTTTCGGGATCAACCCGAACGCCATCTGCACTAATGATATGCTCAAGGTAAAGGAGCTCAATCATGCCAAACTCACATTTAGATTCCTTGTCATACAATGACTCTCTCTCCAGAATAGATAACACCTCCTCCTAATGGTGTAAGTGCTCCTCTCAGGTCTTACTGAAGACCAAGATGTCATCAAAGAAGATCAAGACAAATCTCCTCAGCTGCTTCCTGAATACCTGTTTCATACAACTTTGAAATGTAGCGGGTGCATTGGTTAGACCAAATGGCATAACCATGAACTCAAAGTGGCCATAGTGACATCGGAAGGCTATTTTCTCAATGTCTTTTGCTCTCATCTAGATCTGATGGTATTCGGATCACAAATTAATTTTGGTGAAGAAGCATGCCCCATGCAACTCATCAATCAGCTCATCAATCCTAGGAATGGGATACCTATTTTTAATTGTTTTCTTATTCAGTGCCCTGTAATCGATGCACATGTGCATCATCCCATCCTTCTTCTTTACTAATACTACTACTGAAGCAAAGGGGCTCTTACTGGGCCTGACATGCCCCATCTCCAACAAATCCTTAATCACCTTCTCTATCTCATCCTTTTGTTTCTTAGGATGACAATAAGGAGTAATCATAACTGGTTTGGCTCCCTCCTCGAGCTCAATAACATGTTCCATCCCTCTGTCAGGAGGAACCCCATGAGGAATATTGCTAAATACTTTAGCATGTCTATCAAGTATCTTTTGGATATCTGGTGGATGACTCTTTTCTTGTGGCTCTGGTGAAGTTGGCATAATGTAGCACTCTGTCGCCCACTCTATGTCATCATGACAAAAAATTCTCTACATTCTCCTCAAGGACACTACTCTACAACCTCCATATGAAAGTCCTCTAAGTACCACAGTTCTGCCCTCATGCTGGAATCTCATCTCTAATTTTGCTAGGTTGAGTGTGAACTCCACTAGTGAAGCCATCCATGTCATGTCGAGGATGACATCATAATCTCCCATGTCCACAACATAGAACTCATCCTTTAACTCGTAGCCATCTCCAAACCTAATGTGAAGATTAGATATCTTCCAAGTGCATAATAATTTATCACCGTTAGCCACCATGACTCTAAACCCATCATGCTCCTCTGTCTGTAACCCTCTCTTGGCTACCAACTGTGCATCTATGAAGTTATGTGTAGCCCCAGTGTCAATAAGAGATATCACTTTCTGCCCCTGGATAGTACCCCTGACCTTAAATGTGATTGCCTTTTGGGCCCCTGTCAAGCATGCCAACAATCTATCATCCTTACGAATTTTGCTCTCCTCTATAGTGTTACCCTCATCTGAATCAGAGTGTTGACCCTCCCCCTCTAACTCTGACTCTTCTGCTGAAAAATACTCCATTTGATTTGCCTTAGCCTTGAGAGAACATTTATGAGATAAGCCCCAAGGCTCTCTACAATGGAAGCATAGCTTCTTCTTTTGAAGTTTATTCAAGGTTTCATTGTCTAGTCCTTTTGATCCTTCTTTGGGTTTGCTATACTCTTTCTGAAATGGTTTTTTGTCTTGGTCCTTGCGGTAGGAAGAATCTGTTGGATGGTTTTTTCCTTTGTATATCGAAGGGGCTAAATCTCGTGCCTTTTTAGTTGCTTCAGCTAAGGTGAGTGGATCATGTCCCTTCACCCAACCTCGTAATGGATCAGCAAGACCATCACAAAATAACACCACTAATCTCCTAGGAGAGATATCAGTAACAAGTACAAACAAGTGCTAAAACTCAACAATGTAAGCATCCACAGAACCTGACTGTTTTAACTGTGCTAGCTCCTTGAAATGTAACTCGGGATCCCTAGTGTCAAATCTCTCAGTCAATGTTTCGGTGAATTTCTCATTGGATGTAATCTGATTATGCCCCAAAGTCACCATGCCATGATGCCACCATTCATGTGCAACGCCATCCAAGTGCATAGCCGCATACTTGATAGCCTCCTCCTTAGGCATAGGATTTAGCTGCAAGTATGTATCTACCTTCTACACCCAAGCTCGTTGATGGGAACACAACCCAAGAACAGAATGGACACAATAGAAAAGGGAAATTATATTAACTGAGAAAATAAGCTAGTATAAATAGTACAGAGAAAATAAACTTCAAAACGTGCCCTAAGGGCTTACAATAGCATAAATCCGGAGATAATTTCTCCTTTCAGTACCTCCTCTAAAACTCCACTCCAAACTGCCTTTTACAATGCCAGAAATCTCCTTAAATAGACTCTGGAGGGTTAAGGACTAGAAGTACATTCTAGAAAGTGCTAGTAGGCATCCACCAACCAAATAGAAGGTTCTAAAAGCTGCGTTAGAAGTTGGTGCAAATCTAGAAGAATCCAGAAATAGTAACCGAACGTTCGGGAGGCATAACTTTTGAACCGTAGCTTCGATTGACGAACCATTTACATTTTTGGAAAGCTCTCAAAGTGCTCTATAGCCTTATGAACCAGATTCACTTGTCCCCCATTTTTTGACCCTTTTTGAGGTCATTTAATGCCCCTAACCTGACTTCGAGGCATTCTTAGGAGGTCTCCAAAACCCAAAAAATTGCAATAACTTTCAAACCGTGGGGCCTTTTGACTTGATTCTTTTTCTGGAATGCTCTAAATCACAATTACATTCATCTGGCCAATTCACACCTTCTAGGTCACCAAAATGATGGCCAAATTGCATGCTCCTATTTTTTTGATATTTTCAAACACACTGATAGTTGAACTGTGAGAGTTGGAACCTTTATTTGACCCAAATGCGTATCCAAAAATGAAAAGACATGAAACAAAAACTAAGTCTAAGTACATTTTTTTTTTGGTGACACAAGATTGCCCTTATACCTTTGGATGCTCCTACATCAAACACCCAGGGTAGATTGAAAAGTGACCCTGTCACTTTATGGATGGTAAAGGAAATCCCAAATGGGAAACCTCAACTACTGAAATCCAAGTTGAGTCCTCAATCGGTCATCCTTTCCATTTGACCAAATACTCTTCATACTGCCTATTTTTGGTACTCCTACCCACACGATGATCTAGAATGTCTTCTATCTCCTCCTTCTTAGAAGCAAGAATTGGACATGGCTCTAACACTAGCTCATCATCTACACCATCATCATGATACTTTTTTAAATCTACAATGTTGAAAATGGGAGAAATGTGAATACCATCTGGCAGCTCCACCTCATATGCATTTCCTGAGTCATGTTTCTTTAGAATTTTGCAGGGGCCAAATTTCTTCATTTTCAGTTTGTTGTAAGTACCGGCTGGAAATCTTTCTTTTCGTAAGTGCACCATGACTAGATCCCCTACTTGGAATTCCTTATGTCTTCTTCTTTGATCAGCCCTAGCTTTATACTCTTGATTCATCTTGGTAATGTGTTCTTGAACCTCCTCATGTAGATGCTTGATATGTTCAGCAAATTCTTCTGCTTCAGCACTTGTCCTCTCCCCTTGTTCTATCTTTCTCAATTCTAGTGCAGTCCTTGGGCTATTCCCATATACAATTTGGAATGGTGATTTTCCAGTACTCCTATTTATAGAGTTATTATAAGAAAACTCTGCCTGTGGTAGAATCAAATCCCATCCCTTGGGCTTATCCCCAACTAAACATCTCAGCAAATTTCCTAGACTTCTGTTTAGCACTTATGTTTGGCCATCAGTCTGCGGGTGATGCGTGGAACTGAATTTTAGGTCTGTCCTCAACTTCTTCCATAATGTCCTCCAGAAATATCCCACAAATTTAGCATCTCTGTTAGAAACTATGCTCCTTGGAAGACCATGTAGTCTTACCACCTCTTTGAAAAACAAGTCTGCAATATGGACAGCATCATGAGTTTTGTGGCATGGAATAAAATGTGCCATTTTGGAGAACCTATCAACCACCATGAATACTGAGTCATTACCCCTTTGTGTCCTTGGTAATCCAAGAACAAAATCCATACTTATGTCCTCCCATGGCCTTGATGGAACAGGAAATGGCTGATATAGACCAGTATTGTGACTAAACCCCTTGGCAACTTGACAAACTTGGCAACTTTGTATGAACTTCTTCACATCCTATGAAATTTGAGGCCAAAAATAATGCTCTCTAAGAATGGCAATGGTCTTATCTCAACCAAAATGTCCTGCCATCCCTCCACTATGTTTCTCCTTAATCAAATTTTCCCTCATGCAACTCCTTGGAATGCATAATTGACTACCTTTGAACAACATGCCATCCTGAATCAAATAGTCTAACCACTTGGTTCTATCTATAGCAACAGGTTCTTTAAAAGCTTTCCATGCTTCAGCAAAATCAGGATCCTCAGGGTACAAATTCTTGAGTTCATCAAACCCAACTACTTCAACCTGCATTACTGTAAGTAGTGATTGTCTCCTACTTAGTGCATCTGCAACCCTGTTAGATTTTCCACTTCTATGCTTCAACACAAATGTATAACTCTACAAGAATTCTACCCACTTCATATGCCTCTGATTCAATTTACCTTGGCTATTTAGGTACTGTAATGCCTGATGATTAGTATACAAAAAAAATTCCTTTGGCAATAAATAATGCCTCCATTTCTTTAAGGCCTGAACTATTGCATAGAATTCTTGATCATAAACAGAATACTTCTTCTTTGCATCATTCAATTTTTCACTAAAATATGCAATAGGCTTACCTTCTTGGCTTAATATAGCCCCAATAGCACTACCACTAGCATCACAATCCACCTGGAACACTTTTCTAAAATCTAGAAGTGCCAACACAGGCTATTCTGTCACCTTCTTCTTCAGCAATTCAAAACTTCTCGCAGCTACTGCAGTTCATTTGAACTCTTTTCTATCCCCTCTTATTGTATCAGTTAGGGGTGCACATATGCCACTGAAATTCTTAATAAACTTCCTGTATAAACTAACCAGACCATGAAATGATCTTACCTCAGTAGCAGACCTTGGATTAGGCCATTCCAAGATGGATTTTACCTTCTCTAGATCTATTTTAAGACCTTTGGGTGATATAACAAAGCCCAAATAGACTAACTCCCTTTTTGCAAAGATACACTTCTTTAGATTAATTAATAGTTTCTCTTCCCTTAGCCTTTCAAGGACACTACGAATATGCAGTAAATGTCCTTCCAAAGTCTTGCTGAAAATTAAAATATCATCCAAATAGACAATAACAAATTTTCCCAAGAACTTCTTAAGTACCTCATTCATGAGCCGCATTAAGGTGCTTGGGGCATTCGTCAATCCAAAGGGCATGACTAACCACTCATAAAGACCCTCCTTGGTCTTGAAGGCTATTTTCCACTCATCTCCTTCTCAAATCCATATCTGATGATAGCCACTCTTCAGATCTATCTTTGTGAAGTACTGAGCTCCACTCAAGCAGTCCATAAGATCATCCATCCTTGGCAAAGGAAATCGGTACTTGATGGTTATCCTATTTATAGCTCGGGAATCTATACACATCCTCCACTCTCCATCCTTCTTTGGTGCGAGTACTGTAGGTACTGCACATGGACTTAGGCTCTCTCGAATCAAGCCCTTCCTCAACAGCTCCTAAACCTGTCTATTTAGCTCCTCTGTTTCTGTAGGAGTCATCCTGTGAGTAGCCTTGTTAGGCAAACTAGCTCCTGGAATCAGATCTATCTGATGACTGATTTGCCTTACTGGTGGCAATCCATCTGGAACATTATCAGAGATAATATCTCCAAACTCCCCCTAGTAAATCTGAAACTTCAAGTGGTATTTCACTACTACCTTCTTTATCTTTCCTAGGAATCAAAGCATAGCACATATGCTGATGTTTCATGCCATCTAAAAACTTCCTTCCATCAACAAGAGAAATCTTAGCACTACTACATACATTTTCATCTTCCTTTTTCATGGGCTTCAATTTGTGGCAAACTCCATCCTTTGTAAGAGAGTATGTGTTTGCATGTCCATCATGCACTACATGTCTATCAAACTGCCATGGTCTACCCAACAATAGATGGCAAACATCCATCAAAATAACATCACAGAGAACTTCATCATGGTAACTCCCAATTTTGAATTTTACTAAGCATTGTTCACTTACCAGGACCTTATGATCATCTTTCACCCAAGAAATTCGATAGGGCTAGGGATGTTTCTCCCTCTTGAGCTTCAGCTTGGAGACCATCTCTTCTGATACCAGGTTATCAATGCTACCACCATCAATGATCATATCACAACATTTATCCTCACACTTGCATCTGGTACGGAACAAACTCCTCCATTGTCCTAGTTCATTCTCACCACTTAGTAGGACTCTTTCATTTACCAAGGTTTCTCCTCCTTCTGCATCATCTGAATGTGATGATTGTGCATCCTCATCCACATGAGCAACCCTAGTTGGGCCCTCAGCTCTCCTATCTGTCCTTCCTTGTTGTTGAGGGAATTCAAAGGCACGATGACCTTCTTCATTGCAATGGAAATAGGTACCACGAAAGCCTCCTATTCCTTGTCCATGTCCTCTACCTCTTCCTCTCTAATTTCCAAAGTCTTGATCATGGGAATGGTTTAAATCCTCATTCCTCTGGTTCCTGCTAGTACCCACATCTTCATTTTTCTTTTGGGTTTCATTGCGGCCTCTAGATGATCTAGCGCTTCCCCTTCCTCCTTGACCATGCCCTCTTTGTCTTCCTTCAAACCTTTTATTCAACTTCTCTTCAACTCGTAGGGCAAACTGGTATGCCTCTTCAACACTGGTCATTCTTACCAGACTTTATTCCTCCTGGATGCTAGGTCGCAACCCACTAATATAACGAGCAACCTTCTCCTTATTTGCTTCTGCATGCCCCGCTCTAATCAAGAGTCGGTAAAACTCCTTTGTATATTCTTGGACTGATCTTTCTGCTTGCTTTAATGCATGAATCTTCTTAAACAGATCCAGCTCGTAGTCCATAGAAATGAACTGCTTCTTCAATTTGTCCACCATGTGATCCCATCTTGTGATCTTCTCCTTTCCTCTTCTATTTCTTTCCAATTGAACCTCTTGCCACTAGATTTTGGCATGGCCTTTTAGTTTGGCCTTTGCAAACTTAACCCTATCTGGGTCCCTGATATCCTCATACTCAAAGTATTCTTCCAGTTCATTGATCCAATCGATCAACTCATCTGGTTTCAGATTTCCTGAAAATACACCCACTTCAATTGTGGGTCTTTTCCCAAACTTAGTAATGGCCCTAAAAAGCCTTTCCTCTGCATGATTCAGAACTGCTCTGTCAAATTCCTCTTCTAGTCCCATTACTTCTTCTTCAATCTCATCCTCACTGTTGTCACCAGTGGCAACATTTGCTCCTCTACGGAGCTCCTCTTGCAATGCCTGTACCTGCCTTTGGAGGGCTCTAACCTCCTCAGGATTAATAGCTTTGGCCCTTCCACCATGCTCTCTTCATGGAGGCATCTTCTAACTTGAACCCACAACCACACAATCCTAGTGCAAACTACCTCGTAGTCGGCGCTCTTTCTACACACTCAGGAAAACTAGCTCTGATACCACTTGATGGGAACACAACCCAAGAATAGAATGGACACAACAGAAAAGGGAAATTATATTAACTGGAAAAATAAGTTAGTACAAATAGTACAAATAAAATAAACTTCAAAACATGCCCTAAGGGCTTACAATAGCATAAATCTAGAGATAATTTCTCCTTTCAGTACCTCCTCTCAAACTCCACTCCGAACTGCCTTTTACAATGCCAGAAATCTCCTTAAATAGACTCTGGAGGGTTAAGGACTAGGAGTACATTCTATAAAGTGCTAGTAGGCATCCATCGACCAAATAGAAGGTTCTGAAAGCTACGTTAGAAGTCGGTGCAAATTTAGAAGAATCCAAAAATGGTAACCGAACTTTCGGGAGGCATAACTTTTGAACCGTAGCTCCGATTGACAAACCGTTTACATTTTTAGAAAGTTCTCAAAGTGCTCTATAACCTTATGGACCAGCTTCACTCATATCCCATTTTTTGGCCCTTTTTGAGTTCATTTAATGCCCCTAACTTGACTTCAAAGCATTCTTAGGAGGTCTCCAAAACTCAAAAAATTGCAATAACTTTCAAACTGTGGGGCCTTTTGACCTGATTCTTTTTCTGGAATGCTCTAAATCACAGTTACATTCATCTAGCCAATTCACACCTTCTAGGTCACCAAAATGATGGCCAAATTGCATGCTCCTATTTTTTTTAGGATTTTCAAACACACTGATAGTTGAACTGTGAGAGTTGGAACCTTTATTTGACCCAAATGGGTATCCAAAAATGAAAAGACATGAAACAAAAACTAAGTCTAAGTACATTTTTTTTTGGTGACATAGGATTGCCCTTATACCTCTAGATGCTCCTGCATCACTCGTGCAGTCATCTTCCCTAAAGCATCATAATAAGGTAAAGAAAGTTTTCCAACTTTCTTCCTCAGCTCAAAGATTTGATTCCTCCCTCCTGCTCTAGGCATGTGTCTCATCCTCAAGTCCATATAATCTCTGAGGGAAATATCTGCCTGAAACTCTGGTCCACTAGCCTCCCAGTCCCTCCTGAACTGATCCTGTAACTCGGTAATATGTGGTTCATTTACTAGTTGAACCGGATCTCTGGGTGGGAAAGTGGGTAGAAGAGGTCTCAAGCTCGCAATTCGCGTTGGGCGTGCAACGTGTCTAAAGTTATCAGCCTCATTCCCATTGTTGTCGTGTCCATTATTACCATTAATGTTATTCTCAGGACCATTGTTGTTGTCTTGGCCTCCATGGTTATTGTTTCCCCCGTTGTTATTGTTTCCCTCATTGTTATTGTTTCTGTTGTTGGCATCACCTGGATTAATATTGACACCCATCTGTCTAGCCATGAGCTGCAACATCATGTCCATTTGCCTATTCTGCTCCTGCTGCATACACTGTCCCTGCTCTAATGTATCCAGTAACTGTCTGAACAGTACCTCCCCCTGATCTAGACCAGCATTTCCGCCTCTACCTAATCCTGTATTCTTGTCATCTCGATCACCCATATTATTGTCCTAATCAAATAATATCTCCTCTGTGTCTGTATGGTTGGATTCAATCTCCACCTACACGGATGTACTAGACTATTTTCTTTGCAAATCTAAAATCCTATTTTTTCTTGCTCTGGTATCACGAAAATTATAAGACCCCTGTCGCATGCTCAAACATAAATTCTTAGCCTTTGTTTTTTATTTATTTCTGATTTTAGTGTTTTGACATTTCGTCAAACACTTTTTCCCTCTATCCAGCTGTTCCAAATTCCCTATAAGACCTCCACAGGGTGGTAGGACTTACAGCTCTGATACCACTATAATGGACACACCTGAATGTCCCAAAAATTAAACCAAATTGCTGAAAGAAATTATGTCAAACAATTTGCATTCAACCTCTTGTTTTTCTGTTTAATGTTTTAAAGCCCTTATAACTTTGAAAATCAAAAAGTTTATTTGTTTGTTGTATTTTGTGCATGGAATTGGTATCATACAACATAAACAAGAAAGAAACTACAATAATATGCAAGGTGGAAATGAACTGCTGCCAATAAAATGTTATTTTCAGAATTCATAAAACCAAATACATGGCAGATTTATCAACTCACTAATTACTTCAGCATTATTGACATAATACTCCAGCCCATGCTTTTGAACTTGTTGCTACAGTACTTTTTCCTTCAATCAGTCTGCTACCTTCGTAATATCATTCCCTCAAAGCGGCATAAGCGTCGAACAAGCAATGAAGAAGATATGAGCAAATTACCAAATCTTCCTGTAGCTGGAAATGCAATTAAACTGCCTAATAATGAAGCCAATAACAAAGAATTCCAAAGGCCAAACCCCAAGGGAATAATGTCTAGAATGTTACAAGAGAGGATAAATGTCCTTAAATTCTAAGAATAGAGCTACAACTCACACACCAATTTCTTCTCATATTCAACCTGTCTAATGAAGCCACAAATGCTTCCTTTTATTCTATTTCCAAGGGTCTGCTCAACTCATATGGGCAATGTGGGATAAAAGATGTGTAATATATAAAACATATATTAAAATACCCCTTATGTCTCCCTTGGGTACACATCACCATAAAATAAATATTAAAGTAACACTTTAATATTTTATAATTAAATTAGATGTTACTTTAATAAAAATTTAGGCATTAAAATGTATTCGCAATCGAACTTCGAATAATGCGAGTGATAGCTCATCGGAAAGCTCTCACCGACGAGTATCGAATCCAATCACCAAAATTGACCTGCACTGTGTCCTGCCAACTTACTAAAAATAGTAAGTATGCCTGAAACTGAGTAAATCAACTTTGTTTTGGCCCAAACTGGAAATGACTAGGCCAAAACACTTCAGGATCCCATTAAACCCTTTGTTAGCCCTCGGGACCATGTAGAACAAGGCTAACGCACACACACTTGGTCAACTACTAAAATGGGGACATTACATATTCAGACAACCAAGCACTTAGTTTCTTGAATTCACAAGAGAAGTTATGTCACAAGCACATGAAGTGGGTTTGTTGGTGTAAATACATATTTACTATTTACACTTACTTAAGTTTACTTAGTTTAATGCATTATTTTATTATATTGTATTATTTTATTATTTATTTAGGTGAGACACTTAGGAGTTTGTGTACTCTCATGAGTTGTCATGTTGACAACACAGAAATATGCAACTCTAGTTTAGCACATGGTATCTACAACACTAGAGTTTGCATCATTCATTGAGTTTTCATGTAGACAACACAGTTATTCGCACTCCCTTTTTAGTACATGTTGTCTACAACATTGATTTGTGTGATACACCATTGTAGGCTTATCCTCTCATCATCGCACTTACTTCCATGCTTAATGGAGGATAACCAATATCTAGCAGGCATGTGACTGGTTGTATAACTAATCATGCTGCTAACTTATGTGCATTCTAGAAGCTTTTCAAAGGCTTTTATATATAGGCACTCCTAGTGTACTTTTATGTGGCATATTGAATGAATATATCGTCATTCTGATCATACTCTCTCTTTCTGGTTTACAGTTGTGCTTGTGCTTGAGTTCTTAGTTCTTGGGTGAATTTTTTCCTAAGGCAAATTCTTACATGGTATAAGAGCTTGGAGATTTTCTCATCACATAGTCATTTGAGACCATTATTGCTTCAGCACCTCAGCCTAAATTTGGAGTATTGCAGAAATTGGGAGTATCTAGAGCCAAACTAGAGCCAAATCTAACTTCATCATTACGTTTGGAATGCTGATTCGATGAAGATCAACTATAAACTCAACTACCCTAGGCCAAAGTTGACCATGAAGAAAAAAATTTGCAAATCAGCACCCAAAGGCCTCGATTTGCAATTTGGGTATGGTCATTTGCAAATCACATTAATTAATTTTTGGGTCTATAATTTTAATCTTTGCATTATTTTTTCGATTTGGGTATTTCAAAAAAAAAAAATTTCCCTTCAGGTAGGTAGCAGAGAAAAAAAATTGCAAAATCAGGCTATCAGATCCTAGCCCAACGCAAACTGATTATTTTCATACAACGAAAATTATTCCAATTTTTCACATCCGCAAGCATATTCCATTGGTTTGGTATCGCACTACATTTTTTGGTGAAAGCTACCACCAGCCAACCTAATCCGGCAATGCCCACCCACCAGACCAGTGAAGTCAAATTTTTTAGCAAGTGACCTCTACATGGTGGCTCACATTTCAACCTTCAACCGAGCTCTTTACTTATTCCCTACAAAGCTTTGTTTATAAACTGCATTATGGGCTTTATTGTGGTCAATGTGGGATTTTATTTAGATAATTTAGAAACGCTACTATTCTCAGTGCCCATGATTTAAAATTCCAATGACATCCTTCAAACTAGCGTCACTTAACCAAAATTGCAGCACTGCGCGTGCAATTTTGTCAATGTCAAAGGATATTTCGATCACGTGGCATCTCCTACATCCTTGCTTTTCCATGTAGCGCCTTCTATGCTCTCACTAGTTGTCATAAGAAATCTCATCTGCCTATCATGCAGACAGTGAAAATAAACCCCTACAGCCATGTCTTCAACACACGAACAAATCCACAAGCGACACGTGTACAGACACGCATTCTTTGAAGTTCACCATGCAGATTCCACAAAAATTATATGCCTACCATGAGTCCTCCACTTGGACCCCACCGTGTAGCCATGATGATACACACAGTGAATAGGTTGTATGCCATGTGTCATGTATGCACCGTACAGATAGCACAGTCACCCTACCACATCAACCCAAGCATGGTTTTTTACTGACGTCATCATTTCATGAGAAAAAATTTGACAGTCATCTAAATCTCTAAACAAGGTCATTTTCAATTGCTATGATGGTCATTTGACCATCAAATTTAAGCATGTAATTTTCCTTCTAGACCCCTCTCTAAATTCTTTTTTGATTTGGCAGCCTAAATTCGCAAGCCTATAACTCAGACATCTGGACTCCAATTTAGGTACATTTTTTTTTAAAATTGGGTAGAATTTCCTGAGATTTTGAGTGGTGGTGTTCTTTTCTAGTTTTGGTGCAAGGATATTTTAGAAATTACATTTTTTGGTGATTATACCTGCTTAATCCTGTGCTTTACAAATTCAAATGCTCTGTACGGGCACATCTATTCACTTTTTCAGTTTCCATTTTTTTTGAAAGTATATTATTTTTTTTCTACTTTCTAGATCTATATTCAAAATCTAGGGTTGTTTGGATAAAATTCTCACTTTTAGAACTAGGGCTTTTTTGTATTGTAATGCTTGAAGTACTTTTTAGAATTGTTGTACATCTGAGCTACAGTACTTAGTGACAGATTTGTGCCTCAAAAGGTAGTTGTAAAAAAAAATAGAAATTCCACTTTGTTCATTTTGACAAGTGGCCCATTGTACACACACTACTTATAAAGTGCCAAAAGCATCTTTTTTGGGGGGGTCTTTTGATTGAGTGAAAAGATAGGGGTTTACTATGTTTTTTGTGTCTCTCTTGTGTACTCTTTTCATTTTCTACATCATGGGTTCATTTAAATGTCCACCTCTTACTTCATGCAATTATTCTATATGGAAAGATATTGCATGGGGTAGATTAATGGAAAAAGGTTATAGTCTTTATGTTGATGGTACAATTATCAAACCTACATATGTTGAAGAACTCATTGAATGGAAAAAAAAGACCAACAGGCTTTAGGAATTATTAGTAATTGTGTACATAGAGATATCTTCTTTCACATTGCCAGTTGTACAGAATCTAAACCAGCTTGGGATAAACTTGTAGCACTCTATGGTAAGGTGGATGAAGAAAAGGGATTTCAGATTGAGGATGATCTACTTCTCTCAGATCTAAAGATCTTTGACACAATTCAGGATTACGTCAATAAAATCAATGCATATAGGGCACTACTTAAAGATTGTTGAAATCCCATGGAGGATGACAAGTTGATTCATCATATCCTGAAGAGGCTACCTTCATAGTATGCTTCCTTTGTTTCAATTTTTAATACTCATAGGTTGACCATGGGATCTTCTTACCAAAAGCCTACATTTGATGCATTTGCAAAGATGTTGATTGTTGAATAATCTCACTTGATGGATTTAGGACTTCTCATGACATCAAAAACCAAAGCCTTGGTGGCTAGTGACAAGCACCAATCAATTCAAGGAGGGAAAAGTTCTAGCAACAACAAGAAGTAGTGGAAGTAGAAATCATAATTTCAGACACAGCAATCCTCCTCACAGCAAGGCAATTCTTCTTCCAACAAGAAGGGAAGTAATGGCAAGAAGGACAAATTTTTTTGTGCATATTGCAAAAAGCCAAATCATGACGAGCATCATTGCAAGACTAAAAGAATCGATGAGTTGGAAAACCTACTCAGGAAGAACAAGATTCAAGTGCCAAGTACTTCCAAGGGTTCAACTCCAACCTATTCAAAGGGTAAAGGGCAAGCACATATGGAAAATTCAAGTTCTTCTTTGGAATGGATACTTGAATTAGGTGCCTCCTATCATATGGGTTCTTTAAAGGGAGACTTTTCTTCATTGAAACAGTCATAGGTACTACACATCTTTGTGGGAGATGATACTAAAATGGAAGTTGAAGGAAAAGGACATGTGGAAATGGAAAATGAGGAATTCAAAGATGTTCTCTAAATTCCAAATCTTAGCTCCAATATCCTCTCAGTTTACCAAATCACTCACCTTGGAGATGGTCACAAAGTTAAGCTCCTTCCAGATTCAGTGATGGTGCACAATCTTAGAGATGATTCATTAGCTACAGTGGGGAAAGTCAATTATGACAAGAGGCTTTATTCCTTCTCCCACTTTGTGCCTAAGTATCCTTCTCAAGCCTTGTTAACTCACTCTACTTCACAAGGAAAACTATGGTATGAGCAATTTTGTCATCTTGCCTTCTACTCTCTTTAGCAACTTTTCTCAAAACACATGGCCAAAGGTCTACCTAATGTAAACTTTTCTAAGAGAGAGTGTTCACCATGTTCAATGGATATGCATATCAAGGAGAAGTATGATAAAGGGAAGTCTTCTAGAGCTCTAGTTCTCCAGTTGGTTCACATGATTTTAGCAGGACCCTTTGCATTGACTTCAGTTCGCCAAGGCCACTACATCCTTACTTTTGTTGATGACTTTTCACGATTCACATGGGTCTACTTCCTTCATCACAAGAGTGAAGTGTTTGATAAGCTTCAAGTCTTTAAAATTCATTTTGACCACAAATCCAAGAAATCCATCAAGGTTCTACAGGTGGACAATGAGAATAGATATGTAGATCGAAGACTTAAAGACTTTTGCAAACATGAGGGAATTGATCTTCAAAACCCACTAGCATTCAATCCACACAAGATAGATGTTGTAGCACTAAGAATTAGGACTCTCAAATCCATGGCAAGTTGCATGATAAAAGCCAAGTCTCTTGATCCTAAATTAGAATTTGAAGCATTAGTAGTGCTACTCACATATTTAATAGGTCTCCTCATAATGCCTTAGATAGGAAGACTCCTTTTGAGGCATGGTATGGAAAAAAATTAGTTGTGAGTCACTTTAGAGTCTTTGGTTGTCCAACTTGGGTTAACCTATCTTCTAGAGGATGCAAGGCATCTAGGCCTTGTACTTTCATAGGATATGCAAACAATGCTAAAGGTTGCAGACTCTTGGATCCAGAGGCACATGAGATTTTTGTGGAGAAGGATGTTCACTTAGAGGAAAGTTCACCTAGCTTATCCTCTAATCCTCTCTGCACTTCATACATAGTGAAAACTAATAGTGACGCCAATGATAGTGCTTCAATAGGTTCAGACATGTGGGGTTCTATCAATAGTTATAGCGAGAGGTCACCTCATCAGCCTTGTCCACAGGCATACATTGCCATAGTGAAAGGTCTAGCACAACATGGTAGATCTCATCTTCCAGCTCCACCTTCAATTGATTTCTACATGGAATACATTGTAGGTTTGTTCATGGAGTCACACACCTAAAACTTGGGAGAAACCCTAGAGGACTTACATCATTTCATTGATGACAATGATCCTTCTACAGTTGTTGTGAGGGCTCACTCTGACCCTGATGTCCATTCTCTACATAATCAATCTTCACAAGTTGGCATGATTGTGGATCCTTATGAACAGCAGTTGTTAGAGGTCTCTTTATTAGTTGAGGAGACAAATGGTTCTTTGGAATAGTTTCAACAAACATCCTTTCCAGATCTACATTCGTTCTTTTCAACATAGTTGCAAGGGGAAAACATCAGTATCAGCATAGGGATACTTGAGCAGGTTTTAGGGCCACCATACATTTTAAGGATTGTACCTTTGCCATTGTTTCTTCCAAAGGGGAGGAACATTATTTTACACTCATGGACCAGCTTCTTCCTTGGAGCAACTCTCACGGGCATACATTCTTCATTGGGGTGGGGTTGGGAGGGGGGGGGGGGGGGACTACCTTGTCTCTCTTTCTCTTCTTTCTTATGGGGGGTACTTTTTCCTCTTATGAAATTCTTGTTCTTCTCATTCTTCACTATTGTATACACTGGATGTATGTCATACCAAGGGGGTCTTGACTACTCCATCCATCCATACATTAGTTCATCTCTCTTTTGGGGGGAGGGTTTTTTCCATGAGGTTTTCCCTCTTTCTCCTCTTTATGAGAGATTTCATTTCATTATACACATGGGTACCTAGCATGGCCTAGTAGCCAAGACCCATCATGTATTTCATCCTAGATTTCGTAAGCTTAAGGGCATTCCCCTAAGTTGCACTTAAGGGGGGTTGTTGGTGTAAATATGTATTTATTATTTACACTTACTTAAGTTTACTTAGGTTAATACATTATTTTATTATTTATTTAGGTGAGACACTTAGGAGTTTGTGTACTCTCATAAGTTGTCATGTTGACAACACAGAAGTACACAACTCTAATTCCACACATGGTGTCTACAACACTGGAGTTTGCATCATTCATTGAGTTGTCATGTAGACAACATAGTTATTCACACTCCCTTTTTAGCACATGTTGTCTAGAACACTTATTTGTGTGATACACCATTTTAGGCTTATCCTCTCATCATTGCACTTACTTTCGTGCTTAATGGAGGATAACTCATATTTGGTGAACATGTGCCTAGTTGTATGACTAATCATGTTGTTGACTTCTATGCATTCTAGAAGCTTTTCAAAGGCCTTTATATACAGGCACTCCTAGTGTACTTTTATGTGGCATATTGAATGAATATATCATCATTCTAATCATACTCTCTCTTTCTAGTCTACAATTGTGCATGTGTTTGAGTTCTTAGTTCCTGGGTGAATTTTCCCCTAAGGAAAATTCTTATAGGGTTGAGTACCTACAAGCATAAACTTTCAATATCGAGCACAAGAAGGGTGTTTTAAACAAGGTGGTAGATGCATTGTCTAGGAGAACACTCACACTCCAAGAAATTTAGTTGAAAAGCATGGGGATAGATTATTTCTATGATCTATATGCAAATGATGAAGATTTTGCTAACATATATAATGTATGTGCTAATTACAAGAATCATTTTCATAGTAGTTATGTTGAATATACTTTGCAAAGTGACCTCTTATTCATGGGGAATCAGTTGTGTGTCCCTAGAGACTCTATTAGAGAGAATTTGATACAAGAAAAGCATAATGGTACTTTGAGTGATCTTTTTGGAATTACTAAGATCCAAGAACTTGTTTCAATGTTTTATTATTGGCAAAGGATGAATCTTGATGTTAGGATGTATGTGAAAATTTTTGTTATTTGTCAAAAATCCAAGGGCACTTCTTCAAATGTGGGCCTTTACCAACCACTACCTATTCCTACTAGGCCATGGGAATGTTTAAGCATGGATTTTGTAGTTGGGTTACCCAAGACAAGGCATGGAGAGTGTGTATGTAGTTGTAGACAGGTTTAGCAAAATGGCTCACTTTGTGTCATACAAGACCACTAATGATGCCACTCAAATAGCCTTTCTATTCTTCAAAGAAATTGTGAGAATCCATGGGTTACCTCTCAACATTGTGTTAGACAAAGACACTAAGTTTATGAGTCACTTTTGGAAGACTCTTTGGCAAAGATTGGGCACCAACTTGTCCTTTGGATCAGCCTACCATCCCCAAACTAATGGTCAAACTAAGGTTGTTAATAGGAGCCTTGGGAATCTTCTAAGATGTTTGACTAAGGAGTATGGACAATAATGGGATCAGTGGATTGGGCAAGCTGAATATGCCTACAATGACACCACAAATAAATCCACAAGGAAGAGTCTATTTGAGATAGTTTGTGGATTACATCCTAGGGGTTTCTATGAGTTGAGAGATTTGAAAGATGGAGTGAAAGAAAGTGGTTATGCTGATGATTTTGCATATTCCATGAAAGAGGTTCATGAAATAGTGAGGAAAACATTGACAAAGAACACCATCAAATATAAAGCAAAGGTGGATGAAAGTAGAAGGGCAATTGAGTTCAATATTAGTGACTTAGTCATAGTGCATCTTAACAATTCAAGACTAAAGAAGGGAATCCCTCACAAGTTACAAATAAGAAGGATAGGACCCTATCCTATATTAGCTAAATATGGTGACAATGCATTCAAGGTTGAGCTGCCAGAAGATAGTGGACTATCACCAATCTTTAATATTGTAGACTTAGTCCATTATAGAGGACCATAGCAAGATGTGAGTAAAACTCTTCATGAAGTAATCAAATATGTGCAAGATTTACAACTACCCACTATTACAGCCACAGGACCAAATAGCATATTGGACACAAGAATCTACAAAAATACTAGAACAAAAGAGTACAAGGAACACCTCATCAAGAGGTATGAACAAAGTAATGCTAATATTGTTTGGATACAAGATTCTAGGTTCAAGAAGATGGGAATTGATCCTATCATTATCAATCCAAGGGTGGATTGATCTTCTTATTTTGAAGAGGATGTTGCAAGAGCACACCTAGGCTACCTCCACTGTTTGAAATATTTTTGGCTTATAATTGACTCTAGCCAAGTCAAGAGCATACATTAGTTTTCTTGAAGGCCTTAGAAGGCCATTTGTAATGTTGGCTAAGTGAATTAGTCACTAGGACTAAGGTCACTAAGTAACCACTGTTAGTTGTTATTTCAATTTCTTAATGTTAGTGAGTTGGAGTCTTTAGTATGTCTTAGGATCATAAATATTGTTAATGGATGTTATTATGATGTCTTAGGGTTATTAAGCTAGTTGGTTCCTAAGACTCTCATGAGGATAGAGGTCCTAAGAAATAGGATCATGGCTTAACAAGAAGTTGCCAAATGTTTTCATGATAACATTTACGATAATTGCAAAAGTTGTGTGCAACACTATTATCCTTGGATTCCCTAAAGTATAGGAGATGATTCTTTAGAAATATACCTAAAAACATGGATTATGGAATCTAAGGCCATCTAGGTCTTGATATTAGAAGTGGGTGTGATTGTAACAAGTTTGGTGAATAGAAATAGTGCTCTACAATACTATTTTGTGAGGAACCCGATCTTTTCTTGTGATAGTGACATTATATGGATTAAATGTGGAAATTTAACTATGGATTTGAGTAATGTGGGTTTTTTAGAGGCTTTTTCATTTAGTAAGAAAGTTTATTTGAGTTATTCTTGTAGCTAGGATAAAATTAGTTTAGTTTAGACAGTGTGCTAGTTCCTAGAAGATAGTTTTTTCTTTCATGGCTCTCACTTGAGATTTAGTCCTTGAAACTTTGAAAATGAGGATGAATCTTAGAGTGGAGTCATTGTATATGATGTATATAAAGGTAGGAGTCTAGGAAAGTAGTGCTACTATTTTAAAAGTCAAGCCCTAGGCGAGCTAGGAATGTCAAGTTAGAGGTTTGATAGTGCTAAATCTAATGATTAATTACAAGGAATAGAAGTGTTGTATGGAACAAGAATAGTTCCAAGAAAGGGATAGTCATATATTGACATGTTATGATGATTGAGGTCATAACAATCCATTTGAGTGAGTTTTCAAACAAGTTCACAGTCTTGACCTAGGAAATAGGCCTTCTAGCCTTATTAGACCTATTAGTTTGTAGTGATTGATTAGGGAAGTATTCTACATACTTCATAAATTCTTTGGGGTCCAAAAAAATATGGATATTATTTTCCAATTGGCTATTATTCACCAATTGCTATTATTCGCCAATTGGCTATTATTTGCAAATTTATTCTGACATGTTGTAAGTAATTTAAACTCTAAAGTGGCAAAAATACTTGTATAAAAGGGCTTAGGGTTAGGGATTATTTAATTAGGTGTGATAAAAAAATGTCTTCTTGTGGCAATATTGAGCTATAAGGGATTACAGATTGTAAACAAGTTGTAATCATTGGATTATAATAATATTGGACTTGTTGTTTGGTGGATGTAGCCCAGGGATTCGGTGAACCACATTAAATCTTCGTGTCTTGTGTTATTTTCTATTTGATTTAATATTTTCTAATATTGGTTATATTTGCATGTAATTATTATTTTTGTCCTTGTTTTTCCTAATAAGTGGTATCAGAGTGAGGTTGTTGTTTTTTAGTTATCCTCTATAGGAAAGTCTCACAGTTGAGTGGGAGCCTCACAGTTGAGTGGGAGCAATGGTAGACTAGGGTAAGCTAAGGGTTGACAAGTTTAATGGGAAGAATTTTCAGTTATGGAAAATGCGAATGGAGGACTATCTCTATCAGAAGGATTTATGGAAGCCATTGGACAAAAGTAAGAATTAGGTAACTATAACAAATGAGGACTAGGTATTTTAGACAAAAAGGCACTTGAAAGCATTCGATTATGCCTGGAACCATTGGTGAATTTTAACATTACAAAAGAGAAGATGGCAGAAGAGTTAATAAAACCCTAGTGAAATTGTGTGAAAAAACCCTCCGCTTCAAATAAGGTATTTTTCATGAAGCATTTATTTAATATGAAGATGGCAGAAGGTGGATCTATTGCAGATCATTTAAATGAGTTTAATACTATTACTAGTCAATTATCTTCTATGAATATCAATTTTGATGAAGAAATTAGGGCTCTCTTGATTTTGTATTCTTTTTCTGAAATTTGAAATGGCTTGGTAATGGATGTGAGTAATTTTGTTTTTGAATCTGTTAGAAAGGTTAATCTTTCCTTGGATATATATTTTAATTGGGATATTCCAAGGGTCCCTACATGTAGTTTGTCCACTTGTACACATGTGGAGGACATGTCATTGTTTGTCCTTTATTCCACATGTAAGGACAACTCTTGTTTATTTCTTTATTTAGTTTATCCTCCTTAAGAGGATTGTGACACTTTACACACACCTATTATGAATGTGGCATTCATAGAAATGGGAGTTACAAATGCAACTCCTCTCTCATCTCTATATAAGAGATGCTCCTCCTTCTTTCTACACAACTACAACAACACTCTAAGCACTTGATGTTATTGTATTGAGCTACTTTTGCTCCAACACTCTCTCTCTCTCTTCTCTAGGCATTTGCCTTCATTCATAATACTCACAAGGGGTTTTCTTTGCTTTCCCCTTATAAATCCTTGTCTCCATTGTTGAACCATCTTGGTGTATGCTCTTGGAGTTTCTTATCTTATGGTAACATTGTTTCACACTTAACTTACTTGGATTGTTTCTCGTTCCTTGCTCAACATTATCATTTCTTACATGGTATCAGAGCTTGGTTATCTAATCCTTGTTTTAAGTTTTGTGGTGAAGGTTTCCATTCATTGGAGCACACCTTATTTGGAGACGTTATTGAGAGAAGAAGTTTGTGTTGTGATTTTAGCTCTTTTTAACTAATCTTGTGCATGCAAGCTTCATCTTTTTTATCTAACCCTCTTTGGAAGGCTTGCCGCCAAAGGGTTTTCTTGTAAAGTTTCATATTTTTTTTACTAACCCTCTTTGGAAGGCTTGCCGCCAAAGGGTTTTCTTGTAAAGCTTCATCTTTTTTATCTAACCCTCTTTGGAAGGCTTGCCGCCAAAGGGTTTTCTCATTAATCTTCAATTTCTTTTTTTTTTGGATGGCATGCCGCCAAAACAAAAAGTATTCAATTATTAAAGTTTTATATATAATTCTCTATTATTTTTTACTTCCTTTAAAATAAAATAAAAAATTTCCTACATATTGAGTTTATGTTATATGCTTTCAAAATTTTGATATATTGCATTATTATAATTAGTTCTTATTATTTATTATTTTGGTACATCCATTATTTCTTATAACTTGTAAATTGCATTATTATTGCATTTTATAAAAATAAAAAATAAAAAAACAAAACTTGCTTTGTGTTGGGCGGCCACGCCACCCCCGCACCTCCGCGTGCAACCGCCGCCGAGGTGCCACTTCCGCGCCACTTCAGCCAGAGCCGCGCGCAACCGACTGCAGCCACTTTTGCGCAGAGCCCCACGCGCAACCACTGCCTGCAGTGTGTTTACCCCGCGTCGCCGCTGCCGCCGCCGTTTGCAGAGCCACCGCGCCGCCGCACGAAGCCCAGTCGCGGTCGCGTCTATGGCTAAACTCCAACGCTCCACCGAAAGAAATTGTCGCTCCTAAAACCTGCAACTCACCCTATTCTCGGCCGCACCATTTAAACCCTTTTCCACCACTTCTTGGCGCGGCCCGAGTCCCGGCCACGCGGCAACCACCGCCCGCGCGAGCAGAGCCCGCATCCTTATCCATTTTTTTAAATTCTCCAAAAATCCCACCTTTTTTCCACCGCCCACCCTTTTAAAATAATCAAAAAAAAAAAAAAAAAAACTTGTTTTATTTAATAAAACTTAAACTTTTATAACCCTTTTATCACACTTTTTTTACTTCTTTATTTTAAAAAAAAAAAACCAATAAAAATATTAATTCAAAAAATAAAAATAAACTTAATTTTAAAAAAAAAAAAAACATAAAATAAATTTTTTACATTAATCAAATTAAAAAATTTTATTTAACTATTTTCCCATTCATCTAATTTTCACATTAAGCTTTTTTTCAAAAAAGAGAAGAATTTTTTTTTCTTCTTAATCATGTCAACATTAATTCCAGAAATCAAACTTAATTATTCTAATTATCATTCTTGGAAAACTCATATCTCATTTATTTTTCGTTTTAAACATCTCTTTGAAATAGCCACTGACCCTTCTCTTGAGCCCGGTTCAGCGGCTACTCAAGACGAGAAAGATACTTGGAAAGCTAAAAATGAAGAAGCTTTAGGGTTAATTGGTATTTCCATTATTCCAGATTTATATGTCTTAATTGCTCACTGTTCTAAAGCTCATGATGCATGGTCCATCTTGAAAACCAAGTATGACAGTGGCGATGAATACCGCAAAATACAATTGCAAGATCAACTCGAAGATCTCAGGTATGCAGATTTTAAAAGTATGGATGAATTCCTCTTAAAATTTGATTCTCTTAAAAGTCAAATTATGGCTTTAGGTGTTCAATTAGAGGACATTCGTTTAATTCATCGTATTCTTAAAAAATGTCTTCCTAGACGGTTTCAACAATTTATAACTAATATTCATGCACAGCTTGCTATTCCTACTTTAACTTCTCAGTTAACTTATGTTATTTTTCAAACTTTATTAAGACAGGAAGAAGCTAAGCTAATTCAGTTTGGTACCCTCAAATCAACTGAACATGCATTTGTGTCTAGAAATTCAACTAATAATTTTCGTTCCAATAATAATAATTACAAACAATCTAATTCTAATTCAAATAACCCCAACAATAAATTTCATCCCAAATATAATAATAATACCAATCATCCTAATAATACTCGTAATACTAATAATCAAAGGAACCATTCCAATTCCAAACCTCATTGTTCTTATTGTGGCAAAGATGGTCACCTTGTCAATAACTGTTTTAAAAAGCAAAATGATAAAAAACCTATACATCATAGTAACAATCATCAAACCTCAAACCATAAAAAAGGTAATTCGACTAGTTCTAATCCTCGTCATGCTTTTACTTGTAGCTTTAATCTTTGTAAACCTTTAGAATGGATTGTTGATAGTGGTGCATCACAACATGTCACTTCTCATAAAGAAATCTTTGATTCTTTACAACCTGATATTGCTAACATTCCTATTCAGTTAGCTAATAATCAGACTTGTAAAGTTGAAGGACTAGGTGATGTTACTATTCCTAATGGTAAATTGCATGATGTTTTATATGTACCTGACTTGAAAACTAATCTGCTTTCTGTTTCACAGCTATGTCAGAACTATAAAGTTGAATTCTACAAAGATACATGTTATATTATAGATCCTCAAACTCTCAAAGTGATTGCTCATGCTAAAATGGATAATGACAATTTGTTTAAATTCCATGAATTTTCTAGTTCACGATATTCTTTACATACTTCTATTGATTTCAATATATGGCATGAAAGAATTGGTCATTTAAATTCTGATTATATTACTTTCATGCAAAAGCATAATATGGTTGATGGCTTGCCTCACATTATTCCTTCCAAGATTGCCTGTACAGGTTGTATGAGTGGTAAGATGCATAGGGAGCCCTTTCCAAGTGGAAAATCATGGCGAGCAACTCATAAGTTGCATCTTGTCCATAGTGATCTTTTGGGCCCCATGGAGAATACCTCCATCCAAGGTTCTCGGTATGCACTTACCTTTGTTGATGATTTTTCTAGACGAACTTGGATCTATTTTTTGCATAGCAAGGATCAAGTTCTTGATATATTTATTGAATTTCAGTTATATGTTGAAAGGCAATCTGGGTATAAACTTAAAATTCTTAGAACTGATAATGGGAAGGAATATGTGAATAATGCTTTTCATTCTTATTTTAAATCATGTGGAATTAAGCACGAGCTTACTATTCCTTATACACTACAACAAAATGGTGTAGCAGAAAGAAAGCATCGGACCATTGTTGAAATGGCTAGAAGCATGTTGCATGCTAAGAATTTGCATTATAAATTTTGGGCTGAAGCCATGTTTTGTGCAACTTATATTCTTAATCGGACTCCTACCAAAGCTCTCAAGGCTATCACTCCAGAAGAGGCTTGGTCTGGTAGGAAACCGGATTTACATCATTTACAAATATTTGGTTCTATTGCTTATGTTCATACGCCTAAACAGAAAAGGCATAAATTAGATGCTAAGTCATCTCCTTATATGTTTGTTGGCTATGATGAAAACACTAAGGGTTATTGTGTTTATGATTCCACTACTAACAAAGTTCAAATTGCTAGAGATGTTTGTATTGCAGAAAATGGAGTTCATGATTGCTCTACTACACAGGATGAAGAATTGAGTGGCACTAAAATTGTGCTGGTGGAGGACCAACCTCCTTCTCTTAACCCTACTCTTTCTCTTAATCAAGTACCACCGATTCTTTCTGCTCCTACATCTCATGATACTCAAATAGATACTAATGATACTTTTATTACTCATGATTCTTCCTCTAGTGATAATTCCATTACAACTAAACGTAAACCTAAATGGGCTCAAAACCTCATCAATGAAGCTGATGATTATATTTCTAAATCTGGTGGAATTAAACATAGAAGGATTAATTATTGTAATTATGCTTTTATGACTACTATTATGAATTCTAACGATCCTAAGTCTTTTGATCAAGCTAACTCTCAACCTCATTGGCAGAAAGCCATGCAAGAGGAATATGATTCTTTACTTGCTAATCAAACTTGGGACTTAGTTAAATTACCTCCGGGAAAAAATCTAGTTTCATGTAAATGGTTATACAAAACAAAATTGAATACTAATAATGAAATTAGTAAATTTAAGGCTAGACTAGTTGCTAGAGGTTTTTCCCAAATTGAAGGATTAGACTATAATGAAACTTTTGCTCCTGTTGCTAAAATGCCTACTATCAAATTAGTTCTTGCTTTAGCATCTAAACTGAATTGGCCCATTCATCAAATGGATGTTAAAAGTGCCTTCTTAAATGGTGAGTTACATGAAGAAATCTATATGGCTCAACCTCTTGGATTTGTTAAGAAAGGTAGTGAAAATCTAGTTTGCAAATTGAACAAATCTATTTATGGTCTTAAACAATCACCTAGAGAATGGTATTCTAAAATTAATTCTTTCTTCATTTCTCAAGGTTTTACTAGAAGTAAAAATGATCCTAATTTGTATATTAAACATACTAACGATGATATTATCATTGTTATTGTTTATGTAGATGATCTAATTCTCACTTCTAGTTCAGACACTTTGATTTCTGCTATTAAATTCCAACTTAAACAAAAATTTCAAATGACAGACTTAGGTATCTTACATTATTTCTTAGGTATGCAAATTTTTCAAACTCCTAAAGGTATCTTTGTTTCTCAAAGCAAGTATGCTTATGATCTTTTAGAAAAATTTAAGATGAATGACTCTAACCATGTTTCAATTCCATGTGAATTAGGAACTAAATTAATGAATGATATGAATACTCCTTTTGTTGATGAAACTTTGTATAGACAGTTAGTAGGAAGTTTAAATTATTTAACTCTTACTAGACCTAATATTGCTTATAGTGTTGGTTTAGTTTCTCGCTTTATGTCTAAACCTCAACAAACTCATTTTAAAGTTGCTAAATGCATCTTAAGGTATATTAAAGGAAGTATTAATATAGGCTTATTTTATGATCCAAACTCTGAATTTATTTTACATGGCTATACTGATTCCGATCTAGGCGGAGATCCCAATGATGGGAAATCCACTTGTGGTTATTTTTTCTTTGTTGGTTCAGGTCCAATTTCTTGGAAAAGCAAAAAAGAACACTCTATTTCCCTATGCTCAACTGAAGCTGAATACAAAGGTTGTACCAATGCAGCTAAGGAAGCTTTGTGGATTCGAAGACTTCTTGATGATTTGGGTCTACCTCAACAATTACCTACACCTATACATTGTGACAATCAAAGTGCTAGTGCCTTGGCAAAGAATCCAGTGTATCATGCCCACACCAAACATATTTCACTTCAACATCACTTAATTCAAGAACAAGTTGAAGACAATCAAATTATTCTTCTTTATTGTAAAGGAGAAGATCAAGTGGCTGATATTTTAACCAAACCACTTTCTAAAGAGAGATTTCAGTTCCATTGTAAAAATTTGGGTTTACAACCCGTTGAAGTAAACTCCCCAAGTAAAGATTAAGGGGGGGTGTTAGAAAGGTTAATCTTTCCTTGGATATATATTTTAATTGGGATATTCCAAGGGTCCCTACATGTAGTTTGTCCACTTGTACACATGTGGAGGACATGTCATTGTTTGTCCTTTATTCCACATGTAAGGACAACTCTTGTTTATTTCTTTATTTAGTTTATCCTCCTTAAGAGGATTGTGACACTTTGCACACACCTATTATGAATGTGGCATTCATAGAAATGGGAGTTACAAATGCAACTCCTCTCTCATCTCTATATAAGAGATGCTCATCCTTCTTTCTACACAACTACAACAACACTCTAAGCACTTGATGTTATTGTATTGAGCTACTTTTGCTCCAACACTCTCTCTCTCTCTTCTTTAGGCATTTTCCTTCATTCATAATACTCACAAGGGGTTTTCTTTGCTTTCCCCTTATAAATCCTTGTCTCCATTGTTGAACCATCTTGGTGTATGCTCTTGGAGTTGCTTATCTTATGGTAACATTGTTTCACACTTAACTAACTTGGATTGTTTCTCGTTCCTTGCTCAACATTATCATTTCTTACAGAATCTAATACCCTAAAATATGATGATGTGATTGGTGTTATTCTGAGTGAGGAAACTCATAGGAAAACTTTAGGTGGATCTACATTAGGAAGTGCTTTGAATGCACAAAGCAGAGGCAGAATGCCTAAGAGAGGAAGTAATTTTAGAAATTGTGAAAAATCAAGAGGAAAGTCAAAGGGGAAGAGGTCTCAATCCAAAAGACTGAGAGATTGCTGGTACTATGGGAAAATAGGGCATAAAAATAAATATTTTTAGACTCAAAAGAACAATGAAGGAGATAAACCACAAGGGAACAAGGAGGCAAATGTGGTAAGTAACAAATTTGAAGAGGATGTTTTGCTTCTGTCTTAAGAAACTGTTGATGATTTATGGATTTTAGATTTTAGATTTCAGTGCTTCATTTCATGCTACACCTCACAGAGGTTATTTTATTGATTATATCCAAGGGGATTTTTGACTTAGTTATTTGGGAGATAATGAACCCTCTCAAATTGTTGGAAAGGAAAAATTTAAGATTAAGTTGCAGAAAGGGAATCATTGGCTACTACATGAGGTAAGACATGTTCCAAGACTGAGTAGGAATTTAATTTGAGTAGTGCAACTCGGTGATGAGGGTTGTGTAGTTACTTTAATGATAAAAATTGAAAGGTTTGAAAAGGTTCCCTTGTAGTAGAAAAAGGTGTAAAAGTATGAACCTTATATCTTTGTATAGGTCATACTATTCCTACTACTTTAATTATTTCAAAGAAAAATGAATGTTCAAGAATAGTTGTTGTACTTGAGTAGGGAGAAAAAATAGTTGTTGTAGATTCTGATACAACATTGTGGCACCACAAACTTGGGTACATGAGTGAAAAAGGAATGAAATTACTTCATTCAAAGAAATTCTTACTAGGTCTGAAATGTGTCAATATGAATTTTTGTGAAAGTTGTGTGTATGGAAAATAAAAGAGAGTGAGTTTTGTGAAGACTGGGAAGGAAAATAAAAGTGAGAAATTAGAGCTTGTGCATACAGATGTATGGGGACCAACTCAAGTATCTTCCCTTGGTGGATCTCATTATTATGTTGCATTTATTGATGATGCAACCAAAAAAGTATGGATTTATTTCCTTAGACATAAATATGATGTATTTCAAACTTTTAAAAAATGAAAATGCTTGGTTGAAAATGAGAGTAATAAGAAATTAAAATGCCTTAGATCTGATCATGGTGGTTAGTATTGTAGTCATGAATTTGAAGATTATTTTTCTACTAATGGTATTCATAGATAGAAAGTTGTTCCAATGACTCCATAGAAAAATGGAGTGGTTGAACGCATGAACAGGATAGTAATTGAGCATGCGAGGAGCATGAGGTTACATGTTGGGTTGCTCTTACACATGTGGGTGGAGGCTATCAATATTGTTATGTATTTGATTAATAGATTTCCCTCTACTCCTTTGAGCTATGGTATTCCAGAGGAAGCATGGACTGGTAAGAAGGTGAGTTATTCTTTTTTCAAAACCTTCAGTTGTGCAACATTTGCACATGTTGATTCTGAAAATAGAACCAAGCTAAAAGCTAAGTCAAAGAAATATGTATTTTTTAGATATGGAATTGATGAATTTGGTTATAGGCTTTGGGATTTTTAAAATTATAAAATGATAAGAAGCAGGGATGTCATATTCAATGAGAAAGTGTTGTACAAAGATCTGTTGCAGTAACATGACAAGAAAGATGATGATTATGTAGTATTGGATGATACTTCAAAAGTTGATGTTCTAGCAATTCCTCATGATGTGCAACAACTACAACAAAAAATACCACACACCCTAGTGAATGTTAGATAGTCAACAAGGCTAAATAGACCTCTAAAAATATTTTCTCCCTCTTTGTACTCTATTTTACTAATAGATTCTAGTGAACCTGAATGTTATGATGAAGTTGTGTAGGTGGATACTAAGATTCAGTAGGAGTCTACAATGAAAGATGAAATGGACTTTTTGCTGACAAATAAGACATGGAATTTATGCAAGTTGCCTGCAGGTAAAAGGGTTTTATAGAATAAATGGGTTTACAGGTTGAAAGAAGAGGATGGAGGTAAGAAAAGATTTAAATCCAAGTTAGTTATAAAAAGATTTGCACATAAAAAGGGCATTGATTTTGATGAGATATTCTCTCATGTTGTTAAAATGACTTCTATCTAGATATTGTTTTAAGTATTGTGGCTACTGAAGATTTGCATTTGGAGAAGCTTAGTGTTAATATAGCCTTTCTTCATGGTGATTTGGATGAAGAGATATATATGGCTCAGCCACAGGGATTTGAGGTCAAAGGTAAGGAGAACTTATTGTGCAAATTGAAGAAAAGTTTATATGGCTTGAAGCAAGCACCTCGGCAATGGTATCTGAAATTTGACAGTTTTATGCATGAGCATGGATATAGTAGGTGTCATTCATATCATTTTGTTTGTTTTAAGAGGTTGGATGATGATAGCTACATTATTTTATGTTTATATGTTGATGATATGCTTATAGTTGGGTCTAACATGGATCACATTAAGGGGTTGGAATGTTGGTTAGAAAATGCATTTGCTATGAAGGATTTGGGGCAGCAAAACAAATCTTGGTATGAAGATTTGCAGAGATAGGAAGAACAGGAAATTGACTTTGTCTTAGGTTGATTATATTGTGAAGGTGTTGCAATGTTTCTCTATGGAGAATGTTAAAGTGGTCATTGTATGCAACCTAAAATGGTGACCTTGATTATCTGCCCTAGTTTCATAATTTATCTCAACCTTGAATTGATATTTACATCACCGTTTCTTTTGATTAAATTAAATTATTTGAATTATTCAATTTATTTGAATTATTTAATTAATCATTATTATTTTACATCAATTTTCTTGATTAAATTGGAGTTAATTTATTTAACTAATTTTAAATAAATGGTTGGATCATCTTGATTTTTGTATTATTTAATTAAAAGAATTTGCTTCCTTTTAATTAAATAACATCACTCCTTACTTAATTTTATGTGCAACAATTATTATTTTAAAAGAAATAATTAAATAAATGACACTTTATTTTATAAGAAAAGGGATTATTTTACATTTAAATTAAATAAAAACACCCCTCATCTTATAATTTTTATGGGGTTTTACACTCCACATCTCTTAATTAAATGCTAATTGCACATTCTCTTATGTGGGTCACACCTTTTCATTTTATTTTTATTTTCCCTCCAATTTGGGAATGCCTCTTGGCTTTGGTATAGAAGGAGACCTCCTTCCTTCATTTTGGAAGAGGCAATTTTATTATCACCATTATTTGGAGCTTTCATGTGATTTCCTTGAGGACTTGGAGCATTCTTATGAGAAGATCATGACTTCTTATGCTACTGTTATGATAGACATTTTTTGAAGCTTTCTTGGAGACTTGGAGATATCTTGCATGTTCATGATCATTTGAATCTTCCATTCATTGGATGTACTTGTGAAGACCAAGGCTAATGTTCATATGAGAGCCACCACTTCAAAACTTTGAAGATCTTTGCACATTGATGATAGGAAGCTATGAATCGATTCTTGAGATCTTGCGCTTTCATGGTGTTATTTTGATGGATTTCAAGTATAAGGATTCACAGAAGTGTGTTTTCATATTTGTCCAAATTTTTCACGCATATTTTTGGTACCCATCATGGGGCAACCCACCTCTTTCATGCTAGTTTTGGATATTTTTGGAGCTAACCCCTTGTTTAGAGTTGCTTGGAGAAGAAAACCCTAGATTTTCAAAGATTCAATCTATCTCCCAAATGGCTTGGTATTTTTTCTAAAAAATTTTTTGTAGGTTGGGAACATATAAGAAAAGCTTTAGTGAAATTTTTATATTTTCCTGAGGTATTCTAGATTTTTTATAATTTTTTCTTGATTTTTCAAGAAAAATCATTTTAGGACAAAAATTAGCACATTTTTCAGAAGAAATCTTCATTTTTTGAAAGGTCTCTGAATTCTGAAATGGTTTTGTTCTTTGTGTTTTTATTTTCAAGATCATATTAGGGCTCAATAATTCAATTTGCAAAAATTTGTCTGTTTTGACAAAATGGCTCTCTAGGGCACAAATGAAAAAAAAAATCAAAATTCTAACATTTTTGAAAAGATCTTTGATTTTTGATAGGGTTCTCTTTTCTACATTTAGGGTTTTGGATCCTAATTCATATCATATAGGTCCAATCTTGTTGACTAGGTTAAAAAATAATAAAAAGGGCATTTAATGAATAGTTTGCATTTAATTTTCACATGGACCAATGCATGATGTGAGATTTCATTTGGGTTATTTTCTATTCATTATCACTCTTAAAAATCAGATTTTTAGATCTAACCCTAGTTTTGCATAAGTTCGATATATATTACATATCTTGTGTTTTCTTGCTTTGCTTGTTGCTTTGTTTATTGTAAGCAAGAGTTCAAGCGTAAACGAAAGGTACAACAGAGAAAAGACATGTTGCAAGGATTACTACGTATTTTTCCAGATCTTTAAAACATTTGGATTTGGAACTAAAATGAACATCTCATGTGTTTGGTTTGAGTGCTTTTACATGTTTTCATAGATTCACTCTTCATTTGGTGCTCTAAAATTGGATCTAGATTTTCTTTCACGCATATATGTTTCATGTAGTAATTAGGCCCTATGAACACTATTTGGCGATCTTGAGGAACTGAGCTTCATTCGCTTGCTTTACATGTGAAGCTCCTCTTAACGATGGATCCCCTTGTAGGTAGGGAAGGATATTTGTCATTGTCTCACTATTCTGCTTGGGTTTGTCCTCAACATCCATTGGTACTTTCTCTTTAAATATTGGCAGTGTTTGTTGTTGGCTTTTCCAAAAATTTGGTGAGGTGATTTTGAATTAGCATGTCAAAGAATCTTGTTTACTATGTTTGGGTGAGGTGAAAAGGCTAGAGGAAATTGCTCTGTTCCCTTTTGGGCACATCAAAAACTTGGAACCCTTGAATCCAAACCAAGCCCCCTTGTGGTACAACTTTGTGAGTCTCCCTTGATTAGAGAGGTTAGTCATAGTGGACACTCTTTTTATTGGGTCAACCATGTGGATAGAACCTCAAGCGGTAATAGCCATTTTTGATGTGATAGTAGCAACCACTATATAAATGTTCTTGTGGGGGAAATCCCCATGGGTGTAGCCTTTTGTTGGGTTTTCATATCTCCTTAGTATCTCTGATTGATTAAATTCTTGGAATATGTCAAAACCCTGGTGTGTTGGGATTTGATTTCGCCCACTCTAAATTGCAAAATTTGCAAAGTTGACCATTACTAAGAACATTAGTGCTACCAAATTTTCTTCTATAAGACTATGTGCATGATTGAAAAACATTTTGAGAACATACACAGTAGTGGTTCTAGGGATTGGATTCATACTATGACACTATTCTTGTTCATGCGCAAGGTTTCTTTGTCCCTTGCCCATTGCTTGTAGATGTTTGCTTGAAATCTCTTATTGTTATTCTATGTGCCTAATTATTATTTATAAATCTAAAATTGATCTTAGTTGGTTTTAAAAGGACAATTCATCATTCATCATTTGGACTCTAGAGTAATCGTGTTTTTGTCATTCTTGGGTTGATTTGACCATTGTGGACCTAATCTTGAGCATCTAAACTTGTTGTCACTTTGGATCCTTGCATCATAGCTATCTTTGAGTTATTCAGTCTTGTCTTATCTTGTTGGAAACATCAAAACTTGCAAAGTTAGAGATTACCCTAGTGGAGAAAGTTTTCTTTGGGATTCTTTGATTTCATCCTTGGATTGTGGGTATTCACTTGTCTAAAAATATCAATTTATCTCATATTATTACATTTTATTACAGAACGTTATAACTCTTGGATAATTCCACAATTGTGAGATGAACAGTGGCATATTGTGTTAACCAATCATGAGACCTCTATTGGTTGAATAAGTTAACGAGAGTGACAGACAATTACATTATTATACCTTATTAATTGGACAAGTGATTACTTTACTACCCAAGAGTGAAAGAAACACTTCTTGGAGTGTTCCTATTTACTATTGTTTTCCCTCTCATGTCAATTATGACTAGGTTTCAAGTGAGTCATGGTAAACAACCTCAAGTTAACTTTGGTCAATTACCCTTAGTTCCAACTCATCAAAAACATAAAGGAAAAGAATCTATTTTTGATCAAACACCTAAGGGAAAATGGAAATTGAGTTTACTCCTCCTAGCAATCTTGGTAAATTGAACATACCTAGGCCCTCTTCACTTTTTGAGCAAGACATGTTATTCACTGGAAGCAAAGATAAAATCATGGATGACATGATAAATGATAGATTAATTAGGTAACATGGGGTTGAACCTTTGGGATCTCGTATAACTCATGAAGATATTGATGGAACTCTCTCAGCAAATTATTTTTTTGGAGAAAATCAGCACCACTCTCCATTTCTTGCTCCTCCTCCATTATCACCTAAATCTTTTCACCCAATCAATGATAAAATCAGACAAGATGAATTTGAAAAGATAGCATACTTGGAGAAGCAAGAGAAACAAGTAGCACAACAAATCAATGAAAGTTTGGCTAGGTCTCAAGAGTTTCTCAAAAAAACTCCAAGAACCCCTAATCGTCAGTTTGGTAAAGCAAGTATGTATACAAAAGCCCAAGCTAGAAAAATGGCTAAATATATGGCTCAACAAATGGTTAATGATATTCTTTCTCAAAGAGGTAATGTTTCTCTACCTCCTATATCTCCTAGAGGTGACGAGGAGAGACGTCTTCTACAAGAAAAACAAGGTTACATGGATGCATTCATACAATGTGAGGCAGAAAAGAGAGCTCATGAAATAACACGTCAAAAACTTTTGCTTGGTGGTGGTAATGGTTCTCCACCTCCTTCTCCTCTAAGAGTTAGTAGACATATGTCACCTCCACAATATTATAAGGGAAATAGGAGACAACAAACTCCTCCTCCTAGATATCAGCAAAGGCAAATGTCTCCTCCAAGGAATTCACAACAACACCCTCAATTTACTACATGTGGTTTCGGTGTGGATTATGATTTATTAGAGCAAGACCCAAAAATTCACAAGTACATGGATCAATACATTCAGATTTATAAGGATAAATACTTCATCAATTTAATAAAAAAAGGTGTTCAACTACCTTATGATTTTGATGTGAATAAGAATATCAAGAGAGAAAATCCTTCATTTCAAGAACAAACTGAGAAAAATATGAAGATGTTAATAGATAAAATTACACCTAAGAATCCATTTTCTCTACAAAGTGTTTGTCCTCTACCTTTTGAGAGGAGTATTCTAGAGGTTTAATTCCCTAAGAAAACAAAATTTCCTCATTATGATAAGTATGATGGGAATGGAGACCCTAGTGATCATGTGAGACAATTTAATGTTTTGAGCTTAGAATTTGCACATAAAGATGTTTATCTTATGAGATTGTTCCCTAGGAGTTTAAAAGGTCAAGTTATGGAATGGTTCACTAAGATTACTCTCGCACTTAAGAATTTTGAGGTTCTTGTTTAAAAATTTATTCAACACTTCTCTTACAATGTTCAAAAACCAATTTCTATGTTGGATTTATGCAACCTCAAACAAGATCAAGGAGAACCCTTTGTTACCTTTTGCAAAGATGGAGAAAGTTATGTTATAGTTACTCTATAGAAATTCTAGAAAAAGATAAAATTGATATACTTGTGAGTAATTTGGTTCTTGAATTGAGAAATGAAATTGGAAAATGGGTGTTTGAGACTTTTCATAATATAGTAGAAACAACTTTTCATATTGAAGTGTTGGAAATAGAGATGGAGTAACTGAGAGGGGAGGGGTGAATCAGTTACCACAAAAATAAATCCACAGATCCTTAGATGTCTTAAAATATAGTTGTTGTTGATACTCAATAACCACACAAATAAATGCTGAAACTTGATAGATGTTATTTTTAACTTATTAAGCATTTAAAGTGATTAACATGCATGCATAAAGAAATAACATGAACACAAGAGACACCAGATTTAACGTGAAAACCCAATTTGGAAAAAACCGCCAAATAACTAGTTACCAATTTTCACTCTTCTGAAGTGAGCCCTGTTAGGAGCCAACCCTGTTAAAGGTTACAAAACACATTGTTAGGTGTGATCCTGTTAGAGGATTTAATCACCCTGTTAGAAGTGGCCTTGTCAAAGGTCTTTAGAACAATTCAATTGAATTGTCACCTTGTTAGAGGATTTACAAAATGGCTGTTAAACCAACTCTGTTAAGAGATTTTGAATCATTGTTACAATGATTAGAAAGCAACAATGAAGTGATCTGAAATATATGCAACTTATCTTTGTTGAATACAGATCTCTGTTCTGCTTCACTAGATCCTCACTGATCGAATACAAATTTGCAGCTCCATAAGAATATCTAATCCTTCTTCAACATTCACTCATTCCATATCCATATATTCGCACTCTTATACATCCAAACTCTTTCTTCTTATGAACTCACAACTTGACCTTTCATAGATACCTTACAGATTGTCAAGTCGGCTCAATTACAAGTTACAACAACTTAAAAAAATTAAATTAGTCAGCTGCAAACATTGCATAAAATAATTAAACTTGATTCTTTAGAACCATAAAGTTCTTTGCTACCCGACCCAGCTCGGTGACCACTGCTCCAGAATAGTTTCCCCAATGTTAACCAAGTGAGGCTCAGTAAACACTGCAAACCTTGCAACTTCCTTCGGAGATCAAGTTAACTCGGTAAACACTAACCTTCCTTCTCTTACTGAGTGAGCTCGGTAAAAGCTAACTTTCTCTTCGATGATCGAGTGAACTCGGTAGTTATTGACTTTCCCTTTGTTAACCTTGGGAGCTCGGTTAACATTAACTTTCTATGTAATGTTCAGGAATGCTCAGTAGTCACTATAAATTGCCTTACTGACCGTCTAACCTTGGTAGACTCTATCTGATGGCTGATATGACATTTTTTTAACATCAAAGACTATACACAATTAACAATTGTATCCAACAATCTCTCTCTTTAGCATTGATGGCAACACAACATGTCATAGCAGAACGAAATTTGAAAACAAGTCTTTCTCATAACAATTCTCCCTCTAAGATAGAAAACTCTCCCTCTTATAGTAATTTCCCTCTATGAAGGAATTACATGGTAAACTCTTTATTTTAAACAAATTTCAAAGAGATATGACAGTAAAACTCTCCCTCTTTGACAACACATGCCAAAGACAACTCAACTCAAATGAATTTCAGTGTACCTTTAGTACTGATTCATATACAATATTTCCTGGTTATGCTACATCAACTGATAGATCTTCAACCTAGTATGAGTTGATGCATCACTAAAACTTTATTTTAGTGAACTTCAGATAGGGGAGTGACCCCTAATTTACCTCTTAGATACAGGAATGCATCCTTAGGTAATGATTTTGTGAATATGTTAACAATTTGTTCCTTTGTATGAACATATTCCAATCTGATCTCCTTAGCTTGCACCAATTTTCTAAAAAAATGATATTTTATTGCAATGTGCTTGGTTTTGGAATGCATTACTGGATTCTTAGATATGTTGATTGCACTTGTATTATCACAGAACATAACAACTAGTTCTTTGATTTCCATCTTCATGCCTTCCAACAACTATTTAAACCAAACAATATTGGAACAGTTTACTGCTGCAACAACATACTCTACCTCTGCTATAGATTGAGATGTACAATTTTGCTTTTTGCTTGTCCAAGAAACCAACCTCTTTCCAAGAAAGAATGCACCTCCACTTGTACTTTTTCTATCATCAAGGTTTCCTGCCCAATTGGCATCAGTAAACACTTTCAAATCCAAATTACCTCCAAACTTATACCATAAACCATACTCTTCAGTTCCTTTCAAATATCTCATTATTCTTTTGATTGCCATAATGTGATTTTCTCTTGGTTTTGTTGAAAATCTTGCTACAATACCAATTGCAAGGGCAATATCTAGCCTAGTATGAACTACATACTGCAATTTTCCAATCATAGATCTATACAATGTTTGAACTACTTCTTTTGATTCATCTTCCTTGATAAGTTTTAATCCGGTACACATAGGAGTCTGAACTAGTTTACAATCTTCCATTCCAAACTTTTTCAATATCTCCTTGATATATTTTGATTGAGTGATGTAGATACCATTTTTATTCTATTGAATTTGAAGACCAACAAAGAATTTGATCTCACCAAACATAGACATTTCAAATTCTTTATTCATTTGTTCTGAGAATTCTTTGCACAGATCATCATTCCCTGTGAAAACAGTATCATCTACAAATATTTCTGCCAAGACAATCTTATTATCTAGTCTTTCCTTAATATACAAGCTACTATTATCATTAGTTCTTTGAAAACCAATCTAAATAAGATAGTTATGCAATCTTTCATACCATGCTCTAGGAGCTTGTTTTAGATCGTACAATGCCTTGTGTAATTTGCAGACCATGTTCTTCTTATCTGGATCAACAAAACCTTCAGGTTGTTCAATATAAACCTCTTCATCTAGGATACCATTGAAGAATTCTGACTTGACATCCATCTGATAAACTTTGAATCCTTTGTGAGCAGCATATGCTAGTAAGGTTCTGACTCCTTCCAATCTTGCAATAGGAGCAAAAGTTTCTCCATAGTCTATTCCTTCTTCTTGAGCATATCCTTTGCATACTAGGCTAGCTTTGTTTCTTGATACCTTACCATCTTCATCAAACTTGTTTCTAAATACCCACTTGGTTCCAATCACATTTTTATCTTTAGGCCTAGGTACAAGAGTCCATGTCTTATTTTTCTCTATTTTTTCTATTTCTTCATTCATAGCCTCAATCCAACTATCATTTTCTAAAGCATCTTTGATATTTCTAGGTTCAAAATCAGCAAGTAAACAAGTACCTTTCAACTTGCTTCTTGTCATGGTTCCTTCATATTTGTCTCCAATGATTTGATCTGTTGAATGATGTCTCCTGACATATTTAGCTAATACAGGTTCCTTGCCTTTTGAATGGATTTCATTATTATCCTCTTGCATTTCAACTTTAGGTTCTGTCTGTTCTGGCTCGGTAGATATTTGCTCGATAGATGTTGGCTCGGGTCCTTTAGACTCGTTAGACACTTGCTCGGTAGACACTAAATTTAACTCAATTTGTTGTGGCTCGGTTTGAACTTCCTGTAACTCGGTTACAGATGACTCGAAAGTAGAAGATTCTTGATTCTCTGATGTAACTGGTACTATATCAGGTTCAATGAAGACAAACCTTCTATAATCTTTCGGTTCCCTTTTGCTTTCTTCTTCAGTCCTTTTTGCAAACTCATCAACTTTCACATGTGCACTTTCTATGACTTTGTGAGTAGACAAGTTCAAACATCTATATGCCTTACTTTTGCATGAGTATCCAAAGAATATACCTTCATCACCTTTGACATCAAATTTTCCTTTTCTAGATTCTTTCAAAATGTAACATTTAATTCCAAATACTTTAAGGTAGCTTATATTAGGTTTATAGCCATACCATAACTCACAGGGGGTTTTGAATGAGTCTTTCTTCAGCTCTACTCAGTTCAAGATATAAACTGCAGTGCTGATAGCTTCCTTCCAGTATTTGATAGCAATTCTCTTTTTAATCATTAAAGTTCTTGCACAATCCATGATGGATCTATTCCTTCTTTCAGCTATTCCATTTTGCTAGGGTGTTCCAGGGGCTAATACCTATCTTTTGATTCTTCTTTCAATGCAAAAGTTATTAAACTCATGTGAAATAAATTCTCCACCTCTGTCTGACCTCAAGCATTTTAATCTTTTCCCTATTTCCTTTTCTACTCTGACCAAATACCATTTGAACTTTTTAAATGCTTCTAATTTGTTTCTTAGATACATGATTTTCATCATTCTTGAGTAATCATCAACAAAAAGAATGAAGAACTTTTCTCCAGTATAGCTTTCAATTTCAATGGGTCTACATAAATCAGTATGCACAATTTATAATATATCTTCAAACTGATAGTTTTTACTTTTAAAACTAGTCTTTCCCATTTTTCTAATCTGACAATTTTTGCATAGACTGACCTCAGATTTCTTTATGTTAGAAATGCCTCTTACTTTCTTGAATTTTCTTATCTTTACCAGATTATCAAAGTTTACATGACACAACCTTTTATGCCATAACCAACTTTCTTCTATTTGAGCAATGAAACATGAACATTCACCTAGTTCAAGATAGAACAAGTTACCTTTAATTTGAGTACCTGATCCAATCAACTTTCCTTTGTCATCCAGCAGTCTTGCTTTACCATGCATGAATTTTACTTTGAATCCATTATTGAGTAGTTGTGCCACACTTAAAAAATTATGCTTTAGTCCTTCTACCCAATAGGTATTATCATATATAAGTTTCTTGGTTAGAGAGATTCTTCCTCTTCCTTTTATACAACAAGGTTCATTGTTACCAAATCTTACACTGCCACCATCGTAGTCTTCAAAGTATTCAAACTTAGTTTTGTCGCCAGTCATGTGATGAGAACAACCACTATCTATAATCCATGTATATTTTTGCTCATATGAGAAATGAGTTTCATTTCCTCATCATTATCAGATTCATCTTTCATAGCAATGTAGACGATTTCATCTTCTTCTTCATCATTAGAATCATTAGAATCTTTAGCCATAAAACATGTTTTTTTACCTTTATCCTTGAATGATTTGAAATTTTTCTTGCCATTCCATTTGTGATTTTTCTTCTCATCTTTATTCTACTTGTTTGGACACCTAGCAGCAATATGACCAACTTCTTCACATGAAAAATAGATTAGGGGTACTTTATCTTTGTATTTTCCTCTGTCTCTAGAATATTTTCTTACTAGAAGGGCTTCAATTACTACAAGATCACTGTCTGAACTTTGGTTTGATTCATTTTCACTTTATGACTGGGATTTTTTATTGCCTTTCTCCTTGAGTGAAATTTTGGCTTCAAATGTTGATTCAATGTTCTTGGAAGCTAGAACATAGTTATCAAAGTTGTCTAGTTCAAATGCAGTCAATCTTCCAACTATAGCCTCTAGATTTATCTTATGATTTGCTTCACATCTTCTTTCTTGAATTGCAGAAACTCTGATTGCATAAATGAGAAGTAGAGTTCTATATTCCTTATCCCTTTTAGACCTTAACTTCTTTTGCGTAGCCTTCATCTCAATTATTTGACTAGCATACCTCATTTCTTCAATGGTAGCATTTTTGTAGTCAATTTTAGGAATCACTATTTCTATGTCTAGGTCAATATCCTCAGGGATTTCTTTTCCAGTGAGCAGAAGTCTTAATGGTTACTTTTGTTTGACTTCTGTGATGACTGGTTTGACCTTGGGAGTGGACACAATAGTGGAGATGGAAGGACTAGCGGTGAAAACTGGAATACTTAAGGGTTGAGTGCCAATAGGAGTATTTAGCGAATCAAAAAGTGTACTTTCCAAAATTGGTGGTACACTCAGCAATGCAGTATCTGATCTAACTAGATTTGAAGTAGATGTAGATAATGCAAAAAAAATCATAGAAAAAGATAGAATATTTATAATGGGAAGACTAACTGGTGCAAAAATTGGTGCTAATGTAGCTGACAAAATTGTGGAGCTTATTGCTATACTGACTGAAGATGATGGAGCTGAGGAGGCTGGCTTGGTAGCTAAAGAAGAGGGTTGCAGCTCAATAGATGAAGTGGTAGACACTTCCATTGATGATACTTGGAACTGTGATGTGGTAGGTGCAGATGTTAAATCTGATGTGGATGATATCAAACCTGCTGAAGCTGACTCCAACCTTGATGATGTGATAGTTTTAGGTGGAGAGTGAGGAAGGGATGCAATAACTGCTGCTGCAATTTTCACTAGATCATCTTCCTCCTTATCTTCCTCTTCAACTTCTTCCTCTTTACCTTCTTCCATTAATGCATGCAACTCTCCTGGTGAGACTGCGATGGATGGAGTGCTATCAAAATATTCACCCTCACTGCTATCATCATCTTTGATTTCCACTGGGTCTTCACTGGGCTTATGCAGATGATAGATATTTTTCCACATGTTTGTAGCATCATTTACAACATGCTCAATGTCTTTGATCAAAATCAAATAGGTGTGGAATCTGATCATCATTTTACCTTCATGATTTTTCATTTCAGTCTTTACTTCTGCTCCAGTGAGACTTGGTCTCAGATTCTTCAGAGATTGCTCATAGATGTCTTTTACCGTTTGGGTTTCTGACTCCTATCTCAATTGCAATCTCTCCAGTAGTTCCTTTGAGATTTGAGGGGCAATCTGGTCTGGGGAGTATTTCCATTTACCCATCTTTCTTAGTACCAGTTCCTCTATCTGCATTTTCTCAGCATCTATTCTTGTTTCAAATTTCAATGCCTTGAAATTTATGATGCCAGCTCCTTCTTCCAATTGTTTAAGCCTTTTCTCAAATGTAGGTGTAGGCCTGACCAATATAGATTCTTGCTTACCTTTCCTTGTCCTTCTTATGAATACTGTAGTAGGCTTCTTCTTAGGTTTGGTAATGATTACCTTACCTTTCTTCTTTGGCTATTCTTCTGCAGATTCTTCTTCTTCTTTTTCTTCTTCTCCTCCTTCTTCTTCTTTAGCTTCTTCATCTTCACCTTTTCCTTCAATGAGCATAAGAAGACCGGTTGTAGTTTTCAATTTAGCTATTTTCCTCTTGCCCTTGCTTATGGCCTATGGTAGCTTGATTTCAAGCTCAATTCTGGCCTTAGCTTCATCATAGGTTCCAAAAATTTGTTGCCTTGGGTTTACTGGCTCATTTACCAGTGCTTCTATGATGTCTTTGGTTTCATCAATATTTACCTCATAGGGAAGAGGTTTCACCCATGCAACTCGGGGTCTAACTGCTTGAATGTATACCTTGTCATAGTCGACCATAAAGCATACATCATCCTTATAATCTTCAACAAGCTTAGGAGGAATCTGGAACCTGTTATTCATTCTCTCCTTGAAATCTTCAAAATAGTTGTCCATGATGCTATCAAAGTTCTCACCCATCTCTACTACAAACTCATTTATTTGATACAAAATTGGAATGTCTTTTCTCCATATGACAGTTCCTTTGGATGGAAAGAATTTTTGTACATAGAAAAATAGACATATTAACAGAGAATCGAATTTACAAGAGTTATTTTTGGAAGTCCTTATACTATCCATATTTTTATTCAATTGTTTCAGTAATACCTCAGACAGATCAAGTTCAAGGTTTTTCTTTACAACCTTGAGGGCCAAATCCACAGCTTCACAAGGTACACTATTTAATCTGCTAGAGCTGTATAATTTATATGCAATTATATGAATGTCAAATCTTAATTTGACATTAGGTATAGTGTTGACCTTTAAACCTCTACCATCCCATTCAGCTAGGGTTTGTTTCTGTAGCTCTTCCTGACCTAGGGTTTTGGTGGCTTTGGCTTTGCTGAGCATAGGGAGACCCATGATTTTGTGAATCATCTTCTTTGTTATCACTATAGGTTTCTCCAACCACAACTGGCCATTATGCACCCGACTCAAGATATACCTAATCCATTTGGTTTGGAAGTTTCTAGGCATATGCGAGATATGAGTCAAGCCCTTGGTTTCCAGATGCTTGAATTCAGGTTTCAGAGAGCCGTCTATACTCATTTCACCTAGGGTATTGTCCATCTCTAGGTTTCTAATTTCTTGAATAGAACATTTGAAATGAGTACGAATATCATTGATAAGAAGTACCTTGGGTGGTATTTTTGATTGAGCTCCATTTGGGTCGAGTAATTTTGCAACGGTCGGAACAATCTTGAAGTTGGGCGCTTTCCATTCTGTATTCTTTACTAACATTTTTGAACCTCTTTTCACCTTGCTACTACTGGTGCTTGTGGATACCATTGCTGCTCAGTGAATGATAAATTCTTCAAACAAATTCTTCGCAGGAAATTTTTTTCAAATCACTTTGGAATCACTGTCGTTCAACTGGAAATCTCTTAGCTCTTTAGTCATGGTGAAGAATGAAATTGAATTCTGCCCTTTTGACAAAAATATTGTCATTAATGCTCAGTACGAAGGTAGTTGAGATGACATAGTGCTTGCCAGTTTTTCATCGATCTACTCGGTAGAACCTTACAACTCGGTGGATGAACAAAACTTTTGATACTCCTGACTTAGCTCGGTGAGGTTTTCAACCAACCTTGCTCAGTAGATGCAACACGGTGAATGATAACCTTTCTTTGAACTTTGTATCTGAAATACTGATTTGATCATTTGCACCCTTTCACTCTGGAACTGCTTAAAATATGGCTTTAAGATGCAGTTCTTGATTCCTCTTAAATTTAATTGGAAATAGTGGAGTCACCCATTTCTTGAGTGACATGACCATCATTTGAACTGTCTTGCTCGGTAGATTTAGGAATCCACTGATGTCTCATCTGCTTTTGAATGTTATCAGCTTTAGCTTTCTTTTCATCTTCAATTCTCCCAGTATTCATGCAATTCTTGGCTATATGGCCAAGTTCTGTACATGTATAGCATCTTACTGTTGTGTCTCTTTTCCTCAAGTGATGCCTTGAACAGTCTTTGCCAACGTGTCCATATTCTCCACAATAATGACATTTGCACCAAGTATTGTAGTCCCATCCAAATATTGCTTTGACAAGTTGTTCAGCTGGATTGAGTGATTTGGATCTACATTCAAATGCTTTGTGACCTTGTTTCTTGCATTTGTGACATTTGCCTTCAAATTTTGGTTTTTCTTTGCATTCATTAGCTTTGTGACCATGTTGATTGAAGTTGAAGCATTTACCATTGAATTTTGCTTTTCCATTACTCCAACATTTGTTTGATGTATGACCTATCTTGCCATAGTGATTGCAAGTGGGTCTTTGATTCCTTTGGGCACCTTGTCTGGAGGATTCACCTTCTTCCTTATATCTAAGACCGGCTTTACCTTTTTGTTTATGAAAGTTTTGCTCACTTTGCTAATTTAATTGAGTCATGTCTTCTTGAGATTTCATCATTCTCTCATTGATTTGCTTTTCAGTGATTAAGTCATTTTTCAAACTTTAATTGATTTGTCTTTCAGATCTCAGATCACTTTGTAAGCTTGCATTGATTTGTCTTTCAGTGATTAAATCATTTCTCAAACTTTCATTCTTAGATCTTAGATTCACAATTTCTTCATTTGCATTAGATAGTTGACCTACAAGATTTTCATGTTGAAGGGATTGATTATTTCTTACCTCTAAGTCTTCATTTGCCTTGTTTCTCTATTCTAAAACTTCACATAGCCTGATGGATTGTATTTCTTGTTCTCTTTTAAGCTTTCTTACTTCTTCCTACAGAGAACCATTCTTTGCTAGGAGTTCCTTGATTGCTTCATTAGCTTCGTTTGAGTTGCTTGATGGTAAAAGGTCTTCAATCTTTTTTTCAACATACTGATGATCATTCATTTGTCTTGCAAGTTCCTTCTTTTTAGAGATTGAGAAAGATGCTCCTTTGCTTCTTTGAGTTGAGCCATGGCCATTTCCAGATCTAGCTTCTCATTTTCAATAGATTTGTCAAGTCTGAATATCTCCATTGTCCTTGATCTTTGCTCAAGCTGTCAAACTTTATCCTGAGAACCACAATGCTCTGATACCAATTGTTGGAGATATTCAGGATAAGATAGGTTACTAAGAGAAGAGGGGTGAATCAGTAACTTATAAAACTTTAAATTAATTCAGCATATTAATCATTTACCATTCATTCATCTGATCTACTGCATAACTGAAAGAACAAGCATTCATTGCACATGTACACAGAGATTTGGTGACCCAGAAACCTTCCAATTAGAAAGTAAAACTGAGGTGGGGATGATACCCACAAAACTTCAATACTGTAGTATAAAGTTGGTCTGTTAAGGTTTACAATGATCACTTCTAATGATCTGGCCTGTTAGGAGCAAGTAGGACTACTAGATCCACCTTGTTAGAGGATTTACAAACATACACTGAAGCATGCACTCTATTAGGAGATTTACAAAAGACTGTTAAATCTACCCTATTAAAGGATTTAGAAACTAATTCACTTGTTAGGATGAAGTAGTGGATATGCTCACAACTATTTGTTGATAAGATCCTTTTTGCATTGATCACCTGATATGGTAGATATAACTTTTCTGCTCCTATGCTGACCTTGTTGAATCCCTTTTACCCTGTTGTTGATTCATTTTCACTTTTCTCAAAATATACTAATACCTTTTCACATTATTCCTTTTTTTTCATATATACCATACCATCCTACAAATGATATCATACATTACATATATACCATTCCAATATTTACAACTACAAGGTCGACCAAAACATAAGTGAATAAAATATTACTGAGTCGGCTAGATAGTAGAAAACTTGGGTTCACTGAACTAACTCGGTGACCTTAGGATACTCAGCATCCACTACATTACTCGGCATCGTCATGCACTCGATAGAAGTGAAGGCTCATTCCATACTAATCACCTGACGTAGTTCTGAACTCGGTAGCCATAGGTGACTCGGTAGATATAGTGTCACTCAATAGAAACTATCTTCTTCATTTACGTTGTTTTGCTCGGTGAACACGGAGTCTTGTTTACCTTCTTCACTTGGTAAACATTGATTCCTTTGTTTACCTTCTTCACTCGGTAAACACCGATTCCTTTGTTTACCTTCTTCACTCGATAAACACTGCTGAACTTCATTTACCTTCTTCATTCGGTAAACACTGTTGAACTGTCCATTCACTCGGTATCTGGAAAGCTTGGTGAAAACTGTTTACCTGTTGAGCTTGTAAGATAACTACTAAATACTCAGTGTGAACTATAGACTAAGTGATGAGCTCGGTAAACATTCAGAATCGAATAAGTGTTTGCACTAATGACAAAGATCGAGAAAGTTATGTTATAGTTACTCTAGAGAAATTTTAGAAAAAGAGAAAATTGATATACTTGTGAGTAATTTGGTTCCTGAATTGAGAAATGAAATTGGCAAATGGGTGTTTGAGACTTTTCATAATATAGTAGAAACAACTTTTCGTATTGAAGATGTTTTGAAGAATCTAAGAATTATCAAGCATAATAGAAACAAGAATAATAACAACAATGGAAATAAGAATAGGAGTACTTCTTATAAAGGGAATCAATGTGTATTTAATGATGGTATAGTTGATGCACCTAAGAGAATGACCAAGCAGTTTACAAGCTATCAGATAGTGTTCATGCTATGAAACTTCAAGCATCTTCTCAGCAAAATAATAGAGATAATTCTATATATAATTATAGAAATCCTTAAGAGAGAAGAACTTTTACAAAGATTGGTAGACCTTATGAGGATGTTTTGGAAGAGTTGGTTGATGGAAAGCTATTAAATTTGATTGAGAATTGGCAACCACCTCCTGTGAAGGGTCCGCATTAGAATGATAATGCCAATTGTAAATATCATCAGAGCAAAATTGGTCATACTACAGAAAATTGTGAAAGGTTAAAACATGATATTCAAAATTTGATTGATAATGGAAAGTTAGTAATTTATGGTGCCAGTATTGCTACTAATAATGATCATCAAGCTTATAAGGATCCATTGCCTAAGCATGAAAAGGGTGAAACATCTAAGAATGGGAAAGCTTATGTGGATTATACTTATTCTAATCAAAATTATGGATATTCTAATGCAGACAATGTTATCAACATGGTTACAATTAAGGAAAATGATAAGAATTTGAATCATCCACATAATCTTTTCTTACATATTGAAGTCATGATTCACAGAACTCTTGTTAGACATGTGTTGATAGATGGGGGTGTCAAGTTGAATATTTGTCCTTTCAACATTCTTGAAAAGTTGGGATATTTAGAACAAAATATTGTTACTAGACAAAAGGTTACTATTAGAGCTTACGATGGTAGTGAAAGACAATCTAAAGGATTGGTTGTTTTACCTATTCGCATTGAGTCAGATGAGAGAGATATTATGTTTCATGTGGTTGATACTAGTACCCTTTCTTATAACATTTTGTTGGGTAGACCTTGGATACATGAAATGAAAGTTGTTCCTTCCACATATCATCGGTGTGTTACATTTGCACATAATGAAATTGAGATGTTATTTCAGGAGTTAATACTTTGGCTATCAATAATATTTCAGTAGAATCACATATGCCTTTGGATAGAGTTTCAGATAAGACAGTAGAAGAATTAATCTAAGACACTTAATAATGAAATGGAGGGATGTGATGTTGTTTCTTTGGTTGAAACTTTACTTCCTATGGAAGAAGTGGAAGAAGGAAGTGTTGTTAGAGATTGGATTTACAAAGAAGAAAATGATGATGGACCCATCTTTGATGTTTATGATGATGATGATGAGGAAGTGTATGTACTTGATCAACAAGATATATGTGATGATTTGATCCGTTTTACTAATCTTATTTGGGGAGATGGACATGGTTCAGTTAATGAAGCTTCTTCTTCAAAAATTCAAAATGATTCAGATATACAAAACAATGATGAAAGAGCATATTCAAATAAGTATGAATTGGATTTATCTTTAGAGCCTTGTACAGTTGATTTAGGTATTGATGTGTTTCATGCTTATGATTCTCAACCTAGTACAATCAATGAGATTTCAAAATCACATATTTCTCATGAGCTAGATTCTCCAGTTATTAGACAACTTTATGATTCAAGAGAAATTGAGAGGAACTTGATAGACTCTGATTCTATAGTTGCCAGCAAGGATGTTATTCATATTTACAAAATTAAGCCTTTCGAGGATGAGATTCCATCATTGGAAGTTACTCTTAACAGATTAGTGACAAATGAAGATTACAGAATTATGAGATTACAAGAACTTGAGTTACTTGATGAGAAGAGAAAAATTGCTTTTGATCACATCAGATTGTATCAAAAAATATTGTCTAAGACTTATGACAAGAAATTTTTCCCTAGAGAGTTTTCAATGGGAGATCTTGTTTTGCATGAGAATCCTAAGAATATGAAAAATAGAGCTCAAAAAGGAAAATTTGAGCCTAATTGGTTGGGTCCTTTTATTATTACAACTGCTTTTGGATCGGGTGCCTATTTGTTGTCTACACTTGAGGGAGATCATCTTCTTGATCCTATCGATGTGCTTCATTTGAAAAAGTTTTATCCCTAATGTCCATTCTTGTTGGAGGCATTTGTACATATTTATGGGTCCTAAAAAAATACAAAAAAAGTGATATATTTTAAAAATACAAAAAAAAATTATAAAAGAAAATGGTATTTTTCAATATCAACAATGTTGTTCCTTAAATATCTTAAACACCAAAATAGTGTTTCTTAACACTACCCTAAGAGTCTTGTCTTGATTATCATGCTTTAGTTTATACTTTATGTTGAGCTATGCTTTGATCTTTCTTTGTATGATGATTGTTCATTGCTATATATACATGTTTATTGCACTATGTCTGTATTTTTTTTATATTCCATCCCTAGTCATTTTTTCACTAGGGGCATGTAGTTTTTTTCTTTTATGTGTGATTTGATTAGTATTGATGAGTGTCTCTATGATTTTCTCAGGGATGCATAGCTAGAGAAATATGGACCATGAGACACATTTTTGGTTGATTTCTTGCTTGTGTGGTTTTGATCTCAAGACTCGCAATGTTTCTCAACACTATCAAATCTCATTCATATTATCATAGTTTCCTTGGTGACTAGTGATGATTGTGGGAAGCTTCCAATAACATTCATATCTTCATATTACTTCAGTGATTAGTGATGACTGTATGATCTTTCTGATAGAGTTACATTCATATCTTCATGGTTCTGACCAGTGAAGGTTGTGTAGCTCGGCTCGATGATTAAAATTAGGACCTTAATCTTGGCCAAAATGAGTAAGTACATAAAATGGATATAAGCATCATGTGGACATGAACATGAATTTTATACCCTTGTCTTTTTGGAGGTTTTGATTTGTTTGTTTACCTTTTGGAGGTTTCCTTCATCATTTCTTTGCTATCAGCTTTGATCATGATTGTACTTTTTAGTACATGTCACTTGTTCATAATCTTAATCAAAATGTCATATCTTGCATAGTTGATGGTTTTTGAGGCATTTTCCCTCTTCTTCTTTCCATCTTCTTGCCTTTAATTCACCCTGCTTCTTTCTTTTGATTTGGGGCATGCTTTTCATGCTTAGTGATTTAACCTTGGTTTCTTGATCTATATCTTGCTTATCTTTCATCATGAACCTTTTTCTGATTTGACCATATCTATCTTGTTCTTGCTTATCATTTCCTTCATTTTGATTTTGATCCCAAGGGGGCAAGAACACTCTATTGAGCTTCATTGTTTGTAAAATAGATTCAAAATCTACTCATCATTTTCTACCTAGCTTGGGGATGATGATTATTGTACCTGGGGCAAGTCAATGTGTGATTTTTTATTTTCTAGGTGTTGATATTTGTCTTTTTCCTTTATATATATTTCATGAATTTTATAGTTGCTAAAACCTCTTTTGATAGACCTACAATTATAAGACCCACAGCCGCATATTTTGTTCTAGGCACTGTAAGACCCAAGATGGCATGTTGAGGGAACAAGAGTTGGAGGCTTAATCTTTATATATTTTTGACATAAATCAATCTTTATACACACTTTATTTTATAGTTCTTTGACTTAATGTGCTTGTCATGTATGTGGACACACATTAATCAAAGAGGGGCAAATGTATGCACCCTAAAATGATCACCTTAACCATGTGCCCCGGTTTCATAATTTATCTCAAGCTTGAATTGATATTTACATCACCATTTCCTTTGATCAAATTAAATTATTTGAATTATTTAATTAGTTATTATTATTTTACATCAATTTCCTTGATTAAATTGGAGTTAATTTATTTAATTAATTTTAAATAAATGGTTGGATCATCTTGATTTTTATAATATTTAATTAAAGGAATTTTCTCCCTTTTAATTAAATAAAACCCCTACTCACTTAATTTTATGTGCAACAATTATTATTTTAAAATAAATAACTAAATAAATGTCACACACTTTATTTTATAACAAAAAGGATTATTTTACATTTAAATTAAATAAAAACACCCCTCATCTTATAATTTTTATGGATTTTTACACTCCACATCTCTTAATTAAATGCTAACTGCGCATTCTCTTATGTGGGTCACACCTTTTCATTTTATTTTCATTTTCCCTCCAATTTGGGAATGCCTCTTGGCTTTGGTATATAAGGAGACCTCCTTCCTTCATTTTGGAAGAGGCAATTTTATTATCACCGTTATTTGGAGATTTCATGCGATTTCCTTGAGGACTTGGAGCATTCTTATGAGAAGATCATGACTATGCTACTATTATGATAGACATTTTTTGAAGCTTTCTTGGAGACTTGGAGATATCTTGCATGTTCATGATCATTTGAATCTTTCATTCATTGGATGTACTTGTGAAGACCAAGGCTAATGTTTATATGAGAGCCACCACTTCAAATCTTTGAAGGTCTTTGCACATTGATGATAGGAAGCTATGAGTCAATTATTGAGATCTTGCACTTTCATGGTCTTATTTTGAAGGATTTCAAGTATAAAGATTCATAGAAGTGTGTTTGCATATTTGTCCACATTTTTCACACACAATTAGCATACTTTTACCTAGCCATTTGAAGTTGACTAAGACGATGTGTCCATAGACACAAGAAGAGGAGGATAAGATGTCCAAGGTACTCTATGCTTTAGATGTAGGAAGCTTGATGTATGTTATGGTATGTACTAGGCTAGATATTGCACATGCAATGGGAGTCATTAGCAGGTATATGAGTCATCCAAGAATTGAGCATTGGAATGCAATCAAATGGATTCTCAGATATTTGAGAGGAACATCCAATAAGTGTTTACAATTTGGGGGCTCTACTACTAATTTGCAGGGCTATTTTGACTCAAATTTGGTAGGGAATATTGATATCAGGTAGAGTACTACAGGTTATGTATTTATTGTAGGTGGGGCAGTAGTGAGTTGGGTTTCTAGGTTGCAAAAGGTTAATGCTTTATCTACTACAGAGGTAGAGTATGTTGCTACTACAGAGGTAGCCAAGGAGATAATATAGCTTCAATTCTTCTTGGAAGAATTGCGACACCCACAGAAGGATAAATATTTGTTTATAGATAGTCAAAGTGTCATTCATCTTGTGAAGAATATTTCTTTACATTCAAAGATAAAACATATTCAGTTGCAATACCATTTCATTTGATTTGTTTTGGGTGATGGATAGTTAAAGCTAGACAAGATACATACATATGACAATCCAGTGGATATGTTTACCAAGGTAGTGACAAGAGAGAAGCTGAAATACTCTTTAGTTTCAGTTGGTCTTCTAAACTAAATAAAATAAAAGAACAACATGGTCTAGGGTGGTTTGATCTAGTGGGAGGCTCATGGAGTAGCAGCATAGCTACAAGATCAATCTCCAAGTGGGAGATTTTTGTCTAGTGTGGAGTCTGATCAATCCCCAAGTGGGGAACTGTTTGTTTGTGGTGATTGATCAGGGAAGTATTGTACATAATTCATAAATCCTTTGAAAAAAATTTGGCTATTATTCACCAATTGCCTACTATTCACAAATGTATGGCTGACATGTTGTAACTAATTTTTACCCTAAAGTGACAAAAATAGTTGTACAAAAGGGCTTAGGGTTAAGGATTGTTTAATTATTTATGATGCAAAAATTGCTTCTTGTGCCAGTATTGAGTTGTAAGGGATTATGAATTGTAATCAAGTTGTAATCACTAGATCGTAATAATATTGGACTTTTTGTTTGGTGGATGTAGCCCAGGGATTGGGTGAACCACATTAAATATTGGTGTCTTGTGTTCTCTTCTATGTGATTTAACAATTTCTGATATTGGTTATATTTGCATGTAATTATTATTTATGGCCTTATTCTTCCTAACAAGACCTAGATAATATGAATCACTTGTACGGACAACCTAGGAGTTTAAGACCTACAGAATCCTTTAAGAAATCCAAAAGGGTGATCAAATCTTAAACTTATTTACCAGGTTTCTTGGAGAGTTTTGGCAAGAAAGAGGATTTAGTCATTTTGAAGGGCTAATTGGTATTAGGCCTAATTAGGCTTCCTAGACACTAAATCTTGAAATTGATAAGAAAGAAGCATAAAGATCATTCTAAATGGACTCAAATTCAATCAAATGGAGTGATCTCATGTTGATACTCTACAATGAAGAATGGATTTTGTGAGCAAGTTACACTTAGAGCTTTCTAAGTGAGTGTGGAGGAGAGCCCTAAAACTAGGGTGTTAGTCTTCTAAGGGTAAGCACAAAGGATCAAAATCTTGGAGAGGAGTTTGGATTGGTATTAGTTAATTATCTAAGCCAATCAAGGACCTAGGAGGACTAGGTACCTAAAAGAGACAAACTAGGTCTCTTAAGAAGCAGTGCAAGCACCCCTTGGAACTCTTACACCAGTTATGAAGAGGAAACTATAAATGGACACTTGATTAGTTAGACTTTGACAAGATAAATTGATTATTTAAATCATGTGAAAATGGAGAAGATGGTTACACTAAAGCCTTGAAGAACAGATCAAAGATAAACCAAATGCATAGGCTTGATCATGCAATAGAGCATAAGAATAACAATTTAAAGTATATATTGAATGATGCTAGTGTTGACTGATTCATAGTAAGTGCTAAGCAGAGTTAGTGTTGACTAAGTATTAGTATTGACCGAGTGACAATATATGTGTCAAGCAAGAAAACTAGTCGTGACTGAATAACCCAATGATGACTGGGTGTTAGTGTAGACACCTAAAAACCTTTAGAAAATAAAGTATTTTTATTTTTTGAAAAATTCTTGATGACATCATCATTTATTAATTAATTAATTATTTAATTTATTTATTTATTTTATTTTTATGCCATTAAATCCCTTTATCTTAATTAAAAATATTTAATTAAGGAATCCCTCCCAAAAATGTTTAAATCTTATTTAAACATTATTTCCTTATTTATTAATTATTTAATTAATAAAATGACCAAAAAATCCAAAATAAATAAAAAAATTATTTTTTGCCCAAAACTTGGCCAATTTCCTTAAGACCACTAACCTCTTCCAAAATCTTCTAATCCTTCTTTAATTTTGATTAAAGGCTAATCCCATCATTTCCTACCCCTAATCCCAACTCAAAATATTTAATTAAGATTAAATATTAATCCTCATGTTTATTAAAAAAAGTTTTAATAAATATCTCCTCAACCCAAACCCTTGAAATAAATAAAACTTTATTTATTTCCTAAAAATCTAATTTATCCTCATCCTAAGAAGTTCTAAACTCTTCTAGAAAGTCTTCATCCTCATCCCAGGAAGTTCTAGACTATTCTAGAAAGTCTTTATCCTCATCCAAAGTCTAGACTCTTCTAGAAGATGTCTTTAAACCTAATCCTAATCCCCTCCTAACCTTGTCACATTCCCTAAAAATGAGTTAAGACTTACTAACCCAAGCCAAAGTTAACAAATATCTCCTCCTTCACCCACCTTCATTAAATGCCATCCACTTGCCTATCTCTAAGTTAATCCTAAACCATCCTAATCCATCCTCTAATCATTTGCACAATCCTAAGCAAGCTTAAAACCCTCCTAATCAATCCCAAGTCAAAATTTCTCTCATCTCCCTCAAAATATCTCAACCATAAAACTTTATGAAGCCCACTAGGCCATAAATGACTCTTCCAAGCCCTTTTATTGCTCTGACAAGCCATTATGAGGGTCTTTATGAAGATTTTATCCCTTGAGCCTCCTTTGTTGACTCATCCTTCCCCTTTCCTCCATCCTCTCACCCTGTGACTTGTGTCACTCCCTGATTGACTATAAGGAAGCACAATCCATGTGCTCTCTTCTCATGCAATCTGAGCCCTCCATGAGCTTTTTCCCATCCTTGCAATCTTAGCCCTTAATCCCTCAAGCCTCTTGCCTATAAATTGGATCTTCCCCTTTGCAAAATAACACAATCCATGAAGTAAAGTCATAATGCCATTTTAAGAAGCCATTTTACATCAAAACCATACACTCACACTCAAATTACAACTCCATTTGAAGCTCTTTTTGAAGCATAAGCTTGAGCATACATCCTATCTATTTAGACAAAGCCACTCAACAAGAGAGCTTCTTATTGAGAGAGCCCATTAATGGCTCATATTCTCAATTGAGAGCTCATCTTAGTCTATCTTGAAGTTTATGAATTTTGTTTAGTTTGTAGAAGCTTTATTTAAATTTGGTTTCTATTAGCATATTAACATTGCTCATATACATTTTGGCACACCCGGTGGGACCCTGCATGGGTCATCTTCATTAGCTTTTTTAGTCAATTTTTGTATGTCATTTGCTAATTTTGGCTAATTTTACTTGTTTTTGTGATTGGTAGGATTGTATAAATTGGTTTTGTAGGTCCACATGAGCATGAAGAAGACAAAGGAACTCATAGTCTATCTCATAGTATTTGCAGATTTTTCAAGCTTATAGGTGGACAAAGCACTTGGAATTCTTCTTCCTCTTCTTGTCTATATTCTTCTTATTCCATCTACTTCTTCTTCTTCTTCTTGTGGGAGATCTTGGCCATTTTTTTTAAGAAAGCAAAATCATACACACTTCTTTTTAGTGTTTAAAATGAACCCCCAAATCATACTTAAATCCATTAAAAAATTAAAAATTTGCAAAAACGAAAAAATCTTTTAACAAGTGAAACTAAACCAATTCAATCATTTGCATCCTTGCAACATCAAGGTTTTAGATGCATTCATGCAAAGTTAGGAATACTTCATTTTTGGAAATTTAAAAAGAACTTCAAGTTACCATTTCAAAAGGTTCAAAATCAACACTAAGTGCACACTAAAATCTAAATCAAACTCAAAGCATCAATCAAGGATAAAATGAACCTCATTTGCAAATATTTTAAAGTTCTTTTAAAAATCTCATGAAAACTAAGAGTCCTAAATGGTTGCCAAAAATTGTCCTAAAAGCTTTGTTATTTGTTCTAAACAAATGTCTTGTTGCAAAATCTTGAATGTTTCTTAGGTTTTTCATGCATCAAAACAATCTAGGAATATCATTTTTGGGCTTAAAATATGCAAACTAGAACACAAAATTTTGAATGAAAACCAAAGTCCAAAGAGTCATTTTCACTTTTGAGTCCAAAACAATCTTGAATGATCTAAGGTTAAAACAAAGCACTTCAAAGTTCTTAAAACAACACACAAAATCTCAATCTTGAATGCTCAAAAGAAAAAACTTGAATGTTTAATCACTTGTCTTTGAATGCATGTTGCTAAACACACTCTTGAATGCCATGGATTAAAATTAAATTTTTCTTGAATGCATGGTTAAAACAACAAATCCAATCTTGAATGCCAAGGATCAATTAACCATTGCAATATCAAAAATTTCATTTGGAGCTTCTAAAATTGAACAAAACAAATCTCTTTTCCACATGCAATTTAGGTAAAGTTTGATTTTTGGACATTTAAGAAACTTTGTTAAGTTAAATAAAAATTTGCAAAAATCAATTTGAGTAGTTCCTTGGACTCACCTCTTTTCTAATCACCCATCAATTCAACCATTGGTTGCAATCTCAGCGCCATTTATGGGGATGGGTCTACTTGAAAAAGGTGTTAAATGTTCCACAATCTAACTCACTCACTTGGTCTTTGAACGTTTGCTTTAACTTTATCAAAAAATTTAAATGACCAAAACTCTAGATTAAATCAATCACACTTCAAGTTTGGGCACTAAAATTGAACAACTATTGACGTGGAGGGCCTCCGGGTGCGCGCTTGACAAATCGAGTCTCACACATCTTTGCTTTGGGCTTAAAAAAAAATCACACCAACTCTTGAATGCTTTAAAGGAAATTAATCGATACTTGACGTGGAGGGCCTCCAAGCGTGTGAGTTTGCTTTTGTTGACCCTAACTCTTCTTCTTGTTTGCATTCTTCGATCGATTTACTTTTGTTGGCACTTCAAGTTGGAATTGAACATTGTCTCTTAAACATGAGTGCTTGCAAAGTCTAGATTAGCACACATAAGAGTCAGTTGGTAAAAGAACAAGCGTGTTTTTTTTTTAGCCCAAGGTCATCCAAGTCTTCTCTCCCCTTGTCGTCTTTCGAGGCCATCTTGGGTGCGTAAGATTAGGATCCAAAACCTTGTTTCTTTTTAGGAGGCCTGCTTGGGGATTTCATCACCCTTTGGATGACCTCAACTCCAGCATTCTGGCAGAGTATAAGAATCGGGAGGTGAATCGAAAGACACCTCTCTTGGAATCAAGATTTTTGTCACTCAGGCTAAGCCTCAAAGAATTTTATACCCTTGAGAAGTGAAAGAGGAGAAGTGGGTTACCGCTCCTCTCGGCTGTGTGACATCTTGTTGGTTTCATCTACGGATTTGGGCCTCACGTACCTTTGGGTATATTGAGGACTCCCTAGCTAAACCAACTGTCAGTCTTGTAGACAACCATCTAGAGTGTTAATGTGTTTGAAGTGACTGATCGAAACATTTGTAAAACATACACACTCCTCAACGCAAGTATCACATTCTAAGAATCAAAAACTTCTATCTGGTTGTTCTTATCTATTGCTTGATTTTTTATTTGTTGAATGAATGTTTGCCAAACTTGGTCAATCCTAGCTTAGGGTACACTTAGCGTAGTCACTACCTATTCTAGAAGTTGAACAACTTGAAGCAAAATAGCTGAGGTCTCTCAAAGCCAAGCTGATTCAAGAATTGATGTTAGAGCAACCCAAACCCAAATAGAAGTTCCATAAAGTTAAACTCAAACCATCTCAGGCATACCAAGAACTTTCAGCCAAGAGAAAGGAACTAACACCAAGCCCTCAAATTGCCAAACTCCACAAAGCATAGGATAAAGCAGCCGACAAAGCACTTCAAGAGGCCTGGTTAGAGCGCACCATCAAATTTAGCCAACATCCAAAAGTTAATCCTGCTTATGCCTTACCAACTAGGCATGATTTCTATGATTAGACACGCTTGTTTCTCCACACCTTCTTGGATAAGCTTCACCTTAGAGTCATCTTTATAGAAAAGTCAACCATCTTAGGTTATCCCCTTAAGCATTATTAGCTCATCCATCTCATTTAGGACCAAACCATCTAGCTAGCAATCCAAAATCTTCACATCCAAGCCTTCAAAAATTGTTCACCTTGCCAAAAGTTTTCCATTCCTAACATCTTCCAAATCCACCAGCCTCACCAAGGTTATCCCTTTGACAGAGCTTTGTCTAGGGTAATCTAGCTTTTTTCACTTGTTATCCCTCATCACCTTGAGCTAAAGGTTGGGATCCACAAGTGGTCAATCTCATGTTCTTCCTAAAGGATCATCAGTCTATCCTTAAGTTGACACAATCACCACCAAGCTTGCACATAGGAAAGCAGACCTTTTGTGCTTTGGAAACATATCTTTGAAGTTAGAATCCCCAACCCAATCCTCCTTAGGTTTTGTCATATAGCTTTGCCTCAACCTAGGAAATCATTAGCATAGAAAAGCCTTCCTCCCTTTTGCATCCACCAGCATTTTTCGCATCTCATCCCTAGGAGCATTTTTCATGCCACCCGTCACTCGCTTAGCCAAGAAGAAAGAAACAATGGAGCCCTATCATTTGGATCGAACAGCCTCACCCCCCTTGAGCACTCAGCCATCCTTCAGCCCAGAGAAAGCTATGCCATCATCTACTGACATTGAAGCTTTCATGAACCAACCACGAAATGCAGTATTGGTAAATGCCATTATAGACAAGAACAAAGAGACAATCATGGCTAATTTTTGAAGGGATAATGTAGGAACCTTTGACTTTGGAAGACCCCCTCCATTATCAGATCCATCTCACCTATTGTTTGGGCAGCTGCCACCACCCATAGGCTCTTATGATCCAAATTATCCTCAATATATGCCAAAAGAAGAGCCTCTAGCCAATCCATATGATCCAACAGACCCAAACATACCATCATCCACCCCAGTTGAAATCTCCATGTCGCAAGCCAACCCAACCACCACCACTCCATGCTTGGTTCATGCCTCTCCGCTCCAAACCCCCTTTACCCAAAACACCTCACCGTTCATGCCCTTCACTATTGCTATTGTTGTTCCCCAATCCAGCCTTCCAAATCAACCCATCTCCCAAATCAGTGCTAGCATCTTTGGCCAACCTCAGCAATATACAACAGGGATGCCACCCATGGGGCCAAGTAATCAACCTTTCATCACCCCCAACTTGTTCACCACAGCCCAAAGCACAATCCCATCATTTCCATTAGGTCTTGGGAGCTTAGTACCATCAGCCACAAATCCACAAGCTACTACCCTCACTCCACAAAGCTATCAAACCCCACAAGCTACTACCAATGTTCTGCCCAGCTCTCAAGTGACCCAAGCTCCTGCCACCACTCTACCAAGCTTCCAAATCCAGCCACCAAGCTATCAAACCCCATCAATTCCATTTCCTAGCTTTCAATTCCCACCACCTCCACCACCAACTAATCCATTACCTCCTATGACCAACTACTTTTCAATGCCACTTCTAGGAGGTAACCCACCAATCCAGCCAACCACCAATTATTTGCAGGTACCATCCCAAATGGGGGCGTAGCCCACATACCGTGGTCAAACCCCACAAGCCCCCTGATCCTTTCCCCAAGCTTCACAACCATCTTATACCTTACCTCCACAAATCAATTCATTTATCCCACAGCTAGCTTATGTTCCTCAATCCCAACCTCAAATCCCATATCAACAGCAAGCCTCGCAGCACATGTAGCACTATGTGCCACCTCCCCCTCAGCAAATTGTCGTCCACCATGCAGCTGCCCAAACAATGTACAATCCCTATCAGCAAATCCTTCACAGTCATCCATATTCAGTGGCCCCATCTAGTGAATACCTACCTCAAGGCACTCCTACATTGGGGGCACCCAAGCCATCACCCATTAATTTAGAATGGGAAGCCATGAAAACAAATTTGAAGAACATCCAAGAGGGAAATGATCCAATAACTTTCAAGTTTGAGAATGTGTGCCCTTACCCATTTGACAGAGCCATTACCATGACACCATTCCCCAAGCATTTTGAGACACCTAAATTTGAAAAATTTAGAGGAAAAGGAGACCCTGTCACACATATCAAAGAATTTTACATGCACTGCCAAGAAGTGGCATACGATGACGTCTTCCTCTTGCGTCTCTTTCCCAAAAGCTTGGCTGGACCAGCTCTTGAATGGTTTTATAGAATCCCCTACGGCACAATTAAAAATTTTGCTGAATTATCTGAGGCATTTGTAGCCCAATATGCTCATCTTGTTGAAACAGAGCTATCAGTAGTTGATCTTGTCCACACCAAGCAAAAAGGTGGAGAAAGCCTTCCCGAATATCTGCAAAGATGGAAAACCCTTACCGCCCACATATCTTGCACCTTGCCAGAGCGCCATTTGGTGAAAATATTTATTGATAATGTCCATCCTAGCTTGGCTCACAACATGACCATGAACTATTTGAAGACCTACAAAGATATCAAAGAGAAAGGAATGATCCTTGAGCAAGGACTCCTTAAAGATGGTGTGGTCAAGATTTACAAGGAAGCCAACCAAAATCAATCACATTCCAATGACAAGTCTAGGTATTGGAACAAAAACAAGCATGTTGCAACAGATGGCGTCACTGACACCAGACATGTGAATATTGTTGGTCCTTCTCACAACAAGTCCAACCCACCCTATCAACCAAAAAATCATCAAGCTATCAACTACCAACAGCAGAATAACCACAGCTATCAAAACCACAATCCAAGACCAAAATTTCAAGGGTCTAGCAATCAAGCTAATGCCATCAATGTAGCTGCAAGACAAAAGCCCAGATTCCAACCTACACCTAGAAACTATACACCCCTTGGTGAGCCATTGGATGTCATTTTTGAGAAATTAGTCAAGGAAAACCTCATCGAATTTCCTCCTACCCAAAAAATTGACCCAAGCCAATCCAAAGTTGCATGGTACAAAGACAATAAGTACTGCAAATTTCATAGGGTAAAAGGTCACACTACCCTCAGATGCATGAAACTGAAAGACTATGTGCAGGACCTCATTGATTGGAAGGAAATCATTGTTGGTGCCCAAACCTCTCCCAATGCAGGCTTACAGATCTATCAAAATTCTTTTCCTCCTCACAACAATCAAAATCCTAGAAAAGCAACCATCCAAACCAACAACACCAACACCAACAATCGTCAGCCAAACCAACAGCATGGGAAGAACAATGACCACACTTCATCCTATATAGACTATGGTAGCATTATAGGTTGTATATCCGAGAAAGAGCCTTCTGTCAATGTTATCAATATCCAAGGACCAAACAATGAGTGTGCAGTCACCACTCGAAGAGCCCGATTTAACATCGCAGGCCCACCCGTTTCACCAGCACCATCAGGTCCATCAAAAAGCTAGTACAATATCTTGGAACACCTTGGGAACATGCTAGCCCAAATCTCCATTTTAGACCTTCTTCGCACTAGTCCTGTGTACAAGAACATCCTTCGCAGTGCTCTCATAGAATCTTGTGTCCCTTCTGATATCAATGCTATTGATTTTCATAATCTTGTTGGACACCTTTCATCCTCATGTGCCCTATCGTTCAAACCCACCGACATACCCGTGGTCGACCCAGATCACACCCTTCTGCTTCGCATAGCCATCATGGTATCCAATTTTTCTGTGAAAAGAGTAATGATAGATAATGGATCAGCCTTGAATATTTGCACCCTAAAATTCATAAAACAAGCTGGGTATACTGAGGCAGATATCATCAGTGAGGTTATCACCATCAAAGCTTATGACAACTTGGAAAGAACCACAGAAGGAACTATTTTACTGCCAATCAAGGTTGGGCCAGTCATCCAAGAAACACTCTGTCATGTTATTGATCTAAACCTACCATTCAACATCCTCCTCGGTTGCCCATGGATTCATGCCATGAAAGTCGTTCCATCCACTTACCATCAGTGCGTCAAATTTGTGCATCAAGGGACTGAGGTAACCATCCATGCCAATCCAAAACCCTTTGCTTACTACAATGCAGTTGAAGCTTCATATAAAAACCATTGCCCTGAAATTGATATCGGCACATCCATCGCCAGCTCATCCCACACTTGTAATGACCCAGAAACCATCCTCGCCTCTACCCTGTCTACTGTAAAGATCAATAACAAGGACTATGGAGAGTATAGTATGTCGGATGCATTTGCTGTCGGGGCACTCCCACTCGATCCACATGCCCATGGACGACCAACATATCACAAAGCTAAGGAGATTCCACCTCCTCGGTACAAACAGTTTGGCCCAACAACCTTTGTATCCTCGAAAATCCCTCTTCATGAGGAGCTCACTCCAGATATCAACAATTGGTTACATAAGGATGCACCCCAAAGGAATCAGGCACACCTTGATCACTTCAACCAAAAGTATCCCAAAGAACATAAGCTCATCACTGACAAATAGAACTATCAAGGTGGTGGTCTAGGATCAAAAGAAAGAGGCATGTAGTGCCCCATTGACGCACACAAGTGGGAATCAAAGTCAGGTCTTGGCTTTGGCATACCCACAACTGAGGGCACCAATACGGATGGTCACGCTTGTTTGAACCTTCACCGTGACCTTGTCAAAATTGAATACATTCCTGAGGAAGTTGAAAAGAGAGCCTACGACAATATCCTAGACCAAATCTCCCTCAGAGACTCTGTTCTCCAAGAGCTATCCATCCACCTCATTGACCTACCACTCACCCATCCACAACTCATAGATTGGGACCAACCAAGTGCCATACACATTGATGAGTTCACATCAGAGGAAGTGCTTCTGAGATTCATGGGAGCTGAAACACCTCACAAGAAAACAAAGCCAGATTCTACCTATATCTACAAGCTAGATCCCAAGGGGTATTTTGGAGAAAATCCCCAACCTAGTTTCGATACACCCAAAACTAGAACTAAGGTGAATCTGAGACTAGCTAAGGCAGTGAAGAGAACCCGTCAGCAAGAACATCTAGAGCCACAAGTAGAACATGAGGATTTCGCATTACCTCCTCAAGATAATCAACCAGAGATATCTTCTATTCTAATTGAGGATACTAGGGAAGTCAACATCGGTTCTTCAGAGATCCCTAGGCTTGTTCACATTGCTACATCCCTATCACAAGACCAAGATGATCTCCTCTTTGAGGTCTTAAGAGAGAACATTGGCTGATTTGCATGGACATATCAGGACATGCCAGGGCTTGATCCAAAGCTTGTAGTTCATCATCTTGCAGTCAATCCATAGATCAATCCTGTCAAACAAAAGCTTAGAAAAATGCACCCCAAGGTGGCATTACTGGTCAAAGTTGAGTTAGAAAGAATGTTAGCTACTAAGTTTATCCAACCTATCGACTATTCAGAGTGGATCTCCAACATGGTCCCCGTCACTAAGCCTTCTGGTGACATCAGAATCTGCACAGATTTCAGAGATCTTAACAAAGCTTTTCCAAAAGATGATTTTCCCTTTCCCAATATAGATATGATTGTAGATCTTATAGCTGGACATGAAATTTTGTCCCTCATGGATGGATTTTCTGGGTATAATCAAATCAAGATTGCAGAAGAGGATCAGCATAAGACAGCATTTACTACCCCTTGGGGAACCTTTTGCTACAACATGATGCCTTTTGGCCTAAAGAATGCTGGGGCTACCTATCAAAGAGCTATGACAGCCATTTTTCATGATCTCATCCATAGCATTTTGGAGGATTATGTGGCTGATATCTTGGTCAAATCCCATACCTTCATGGATCATCTTGCTGACCTGGAGAAAGTCTTTGATAGGTTAGCCAAATATCATCTCATGCTGAATCCCAAGAAATGTGTCTTTGGGGTCACATCTGGCAAGCTTCTAGGCTTTATAGTTTCTAAACGAGGTATAGAGATCGACCTCAAGAAGGTCAAGACTATCTTAGACATGTCTCCTCCCCAGACACTGTGACAGCTTCGTTCTCTTCAGGGAAAGCTTCAATCTGTTCGGCGCTTCGTCTCCGAGTTTGCAGATAAGTGTACACCATTTTCACATTTACTGAAGAAGGATGAGAACTTCAAGTAGGATCCTTTATGTTAGTGTAGCTTTGACCATCTCAAGCAGTATCTCATCAATCCCCCTATCTTGGTTCCACCAGTTCCTGGTCGTCCCCTGATTTTGTACATATCAGCAACACCTACTGCGCTAGGGGCACTTCTAGCACAGCTCGATGACTATAGCAGAGAAAGAGCCATCTACTACATCAGTAGAACCCTAGTTGGTTATGAACTCAATTACACTCCTATGGAAAAAGCTTGTTTGGAAATTTTTTTCTCAACTCAAAAGCTTCACCATTACATTCTAAGTCATACCATCCAACTAGTCTCCAAGATTGACCCTCTCAAGTATATGCCCTCCAGAATAGCACTTACACGCCGTTTGGCCAAATGGGTTATGCTCCTTAGCGAATTTGACATCAAGTATGTGGACAGAAAGGCAATCAAAGGGCAAGCTATAGTAGATCACCTAGCTGATGCACCTCTAATAGATGCTTATCCGTTGATCACAGAATTTCCAGATGAGCATATCTGTCTAATTGAAGAACATGTTAGATTGTGGTGACTGATCAGGAAAGTACTGTACATACTTCATAAATAGTGGGGTTCGGGGCATCGCCCCGGAAAAAAAAAAATTTGGAAGTAGCCGACATGGTAGCCAACATATTATGGCTGACATATGGCCGACATGTTATAACCCTAAAGCGGTTTAATACTTGTATAAAAAGGGCTTAGGGTTGGGTATTTTTATATATGTGGTGATACGAAATTGGTTCTTGCGGCGGTATTGAGCTATAAGGGATTACGGATTGTAATCAGGTTGTAATCACTGGATTGTAATAAGATCAGACTTGCTGTTTGGTGGATGTAGCCCAGGGATTGGGTGAACCACGTTAAATCTTGGTGCCTTGTGTTTATTTCTATGTGTTCTATTATTTTCTGTTATTGGTTATATTTGCATGTAGTTTTTATTTCTGTCCGTGGTTTATCCTAACAAGTGGTATCAGAGCCTAGTTGTTTCTCAGTTATCCTCTACAGGAAAGTCTCACGGTTAAGTGGGAGTCTCATGGTTGAGTGGGAGCAATGGAAGATGATGGTAAGCTGAGGATTGATAGGTTTAATGGGTAGAACTTCCAGTTATGCAAGATGCAAATGGAAGACTATTTATATCAGAAGGATTTATGGAAGCCGTTGGAAGGAAAAGCCAAGAATCAGGGAACTATGTCAGAGGCTGAATGGGATCTTTTGGACAGAAAGGCACTCGGAAGCATTCGGTTATGCTTGGCGCCATCGGTGGCATTTAATATTACAAAAGCAAAGACGACAGAAGATTTGATGAAAACCCTAGCGACACTGTATGAAAAGCCCTCCGCTTCAAATAAGGTATTTCTCATGAAGCGTTTATTTAATATGAAAATGGCAGAAGGTGGATCTGTTGCAGATCATTTAAATGAGTTTAATACTATTACTAGTCAATTATCTTCTGTGGGTATCAATTTTGATGAAGAAATTAGGGCTCTCTTGATTTTGTGTTCTTTGCCTGAAAGCTGGAATGGCTTGGTAATGGCGGTGAGTAATTCTGTTCCTGGATCAAGTACCCTAAAATATGATGATGTGATCGGTGTTATTTTAAGTGAGGAAACTCGTAGAAAATCCTCAGGTGGATCTACATCAGGAAGTGCTTTAAATGCACAAAGCAGGGGCAGAACAACTGAAAGAGGAAGTAACTCTGGAAATCGTGGGAAATCAAGAGGAAAGTCAAAGGGGAGGAGGTCTCAATCGAGAGGACCAAATGATTGCTGGTACTGTGGGAAACTAGGGCACAAAAAGAAAGATTGCTGGACTCGAAAGAAAAATGAAGGAGATAAATCAGATGGAGACAAAGAGGCAAATGTGGTAAGTAATAAATCCGAAGAGGATGCTTTGCTTCTGTCTTTAGAGAGTGTTGATGATTCATGGGTTTTAGATTCTGGTGCTTCTTTTCATGCTACACCTCATAGAGGTTATTTCATTGATTATGTCCAAAGGGATTTTGGGCTTGTTTATTTGGGGGATAATGAACCCTGTCAGATTGTTGGAAAGGGAAAAATTAAGATTAAGTTGCAGAATGGGAATCATTGGCTACTACATGAGGTAAGACATGTTCCAAAGCTGAGTAGGAATTTAATTTCAGCAGGGCAACTCGGTGATGAGGGTTGTGTAATTACTTTTAATGATAAAAATTGGAAGGTTTCAAAAGGTTCCCTTGTAGTAGCAAAAGGTGTGAAAGTAGGCACCTTATATCTTTGTACAGGTCATATTGTTCCTTCTACTTTGATTGTTTCAGAGAAAAATGAATATTCAGGAACAATTACTGCAATTGAGCAGGGAGAACAAATAGCTGCTGTAGATTATGATACAGCGTTGTGGCACAATAGACTTGGGCACATGAGTGAGAAAGGTATGAAATTACTTCATTCAAGGAAAGTTTTACCAGGTCTAAAATGTGTGAATATGGATTTCTATGAAAGTTGTGTGTATGGAAAACAAAAGAGAGTGAGTTTTGTAAAGACAGGGAAGGAAAACAAAAAGGAGAAATTAGATCTTGTGCATACAGATGTATGGGGACCGGCTCAGGTATCTTCCCTTGGTGGCTCTTATTATTATGTTACATTTATTGATGATGCAACTAGAAAAGTATGGGTTTATTTCCTTAGACAGAAATCTGATGTATTTCAAACTTTTAAGAAATGGAAATGCTTGGTTGAAAATGAGACTGGTAAGAAATTAAAATGTCTCAGATCTGATAATGGTGGTGAGTATTGCAGTCATGAATTTGAAGATTATTGCTCCACTAATGGTATTCATAGACAAAAAACTATTCCAAGGACTCCACAGGAAAATGGAGTGGCTGAACGCATGAACAGGACTATAATGGAGTGCGCAAGGAGCATGAGGTTGAATGTTGGGTTGCCCTTACACATGTGGGCGGAGGCTGTCAATACTACAATATATTTGATTAATAGAGGTCCCTCTACTCCTTTGGGTTGTGGTATTCCAGAGGAAGCATGGACTGGTAAGAAGGTGAGTTATTCTTTTCTCAAGACTTTCGGTTGTGAAGCTTTTGCTCATATAGACTCTGAAAATAGAACCAAGCTAGAAGCTAAATCAAAGAAATGTGTCTTTGTTGGATATGGCATTAATGAATTTGGTTATAGGCTTTGAGATTTTGAAAATCTTAAAATTATTAAAAGTTGGGATGTCATATTCAATGAGAAAGTGTTGTACAAAGATCTGTTGCAGCAACATGAGAAGAAAGAAGATGATTATGTAGTGCTGGATGATACTCCAAAAGCTAATGTTCCAGCCATTCCTCATGATGTGCAACAACTGCAACAACAAATACCACACACACCAGTGAATGTTAGATGGTCAACAAGGCCAATTAGACCTCCACAAAGGTTTTCTCCCTCTTTGTATTCTATTTTACTTACTGATGATGGTGAACCTGAAAGTTATGATGAAGCTGTGCAGGTGGATACTAAGATTCAGTAGGAGTCTGCAATGAAAGATGAAATGGACTCTTTGCTGAAAAATAAGACATGGGATTTGTGCAAGTTGCCTGCAGGTAAAAAGGCTTTACAGAATAAATGGGTTTACAGGTTGAAAGAAGAGGAAGGAGGTAAGAAAAGATTTAAGGCCAGGTTAGTTGTAAAAGGATTTGCACAGAAAAAGGGAATTGATTTTGATGAGATATTTTCTCCTGTTGTTAAAATGACTTCTATTTGTACTGTTTTAAGTCTTGTGGCTACTGAAGATTTGCATTTAGAGCAGATGGATGTCAAAACAGCCTTTCTTCATGGTGATTTGGATGAAGAAATATATATGGCTCAGCCACAGGGTTTTGAGGTCAAAGGTAAGGAGAACTTAGTGTGCAAATTGAAGAAAAGTTTATATGGCCTGAAGCAAGCACCTCGGCAATGGTATCTGAAATTTGACAGTTTTATGCATGAGCATAGATATAACAGGTGTCATTCAGATTACTGTGTTAATTATAAGAGGTTGGATGATGATAGCTACATTATTTTATGTCTATATGTTGATGATATGCTTATAGTTGGGTCTAACATGCATCATATTAAGGGGCTAAAATGCCAGTTAGCACATGCATTTGCTATGAAGGATTTGGGGGCAGCAAAACAAATCCTTGGTATGAAGATTTGTAGAGATAGGAAGAATAGAACATTGACGCTATCTCAAGCTGATTATGTTGAGAAGGTGTTGCAATGTTTCTCTATGGAGAATGCTAAAGCTATCAGCACACCTTTACCTGGTCATTTGAAATTGACTAAAGAGATGTGTCCCAAGACACAGGAAGAGGAGGATAAGATGTCCAAGGTACCCTATGCTTCAGCTGTAGGAAGTTTGATGTATGCTATGGTATGCACTAGGCCAGATATTGCACATGCAGTGGGAGTCGTTAGCAGGTATATGAGTCATCCAAGTTTTGAGCATTGGAATACTGTCAAGTGGATTCTCAGATATTTGAGAGGAACATCCAATAAGTGTTTACACTTTGGGGGCTCTACTACTGATTTACAGGGTTATGTTGACTCAGATTTGGCTGGGGATATTGATACTAGGCAGAGTACTACAGGTTATGTCTTTACTGTTGGTGGGGCAGCCGTGAGCTAGGTTTCTAGGCTACAGAAGATTAATGCTCTCTCCACTACAGAGGCAGAGTATGTTGCTGCTACAGAGGCAGCCAAAGAGATGATATGGCTTCAGTTCTTCTTGGAAGAATTGGGACATCCTCAGAAGGATAATTATTTGTTCACAGATAGTCAGAGTGCCATTCATCTTGCTAAGAATTCAGCTCTGCATTCTAAGACCAAACACATACAGTTGTGGTACCATTTCATTCGGTCAGTTTTGGAGGATGGACAGTTAAAGCTGGAGAAGATACATACCAATGAAAATCCAGCAGATATGTTGACAAAGTTTGTCACAAGGGAGAAGCTGAACTCCTCTTCAGCTTCAGTTGGTCTTTTAGACTAAATGTGAATAAAAGAACAACAGCGTCCAGGGTGGTTTGATCCAGTGGGAGCCCCATGCGATAGTTGTATTGCTACAGGATCAGTCTCCAAGTGGGAGATTGTTGTTTAGTGTGGAGCCTGATCAGTCCCCAAGTGGGAGATTGTTAGATTGTGGTGACTGATCAGGAAAGTACTGTACATACTTCATAAATAGTGGGGTTCGGGGCATCGCCCCGAAGAAAAAAAAATTTTGGAAGTAGCCGACATGGTAGCTGACATATTATGGCCGACATATGGCCGACATGTTATAACCCTAAAGCGGTTTAATACTTGTATAAAAAGGGCTTAGGGTTGGGTATTTTTATATATGTGGTGATACGAAATTGGTTCTTGCGGCGGTATTGAGCTGTAAGGGATTACGGATTGTAATCAGGTTGTAATCACTGGATTGTAATAAGATCGGACTTGTTGTTTGGTGGACGTAGCCCAGGGATTGGATGAACCACGTTAAATCTTGGTGCCTTGTGTTTATTTCTGTGTGTTCTATTATTTTCTGTTATTGGTTATATTTTCATGTAGTTTTTATTTTTGTCCGTGGTTTATCCTAACAGAACAACCCCCATGGAAACTTTATTTTGATGGCTCATACACATCTCATGGATCAGGGGCAGGAATATTGTTGGTCACACCTCAAGGAGATTACATTCCAAAAGCCTTCAAGCTACAATTTCCTAGCACCAACAATATAGTTGAATATGAGGCCCTCATAGCAGGATTAAAGATAGTTGCAGAATGGAACATTGTTGAGCTAAAAATCTTTGGCGATTCTCAGCTCATCATTAAGCAAGCCCTAAATGAATATCAAACCAAAGATGAAAAGCTATTACCCTACAAAGAGCTAGTTGATCAGCTAACCCAGCATTTTACAAGGCTTCTGTTTACACAAGTGCCTCAAATACAGAACAAAGCAACAGATGCTATGGCAACTATAGGCTTGCTCTTGGAAATTCCCCAAGCAGCTACACAGTATGAGTTTTTAGTGGAGCAGCTCCTCACACCCGCCTATGCGAATGAGGATTCAAACCATGTTTGTATCTTGGTTGGTCCCCAATCCCCTTGGTACCATGAGATTCATGCTTACCTTAACAATGGTATCATATCCCCTCACCTCACACGTACCCAATGCCAAAACCTCATCTGAAAATCATCCCGCTATGTTATCATAGCCAATACCCTATATCGTCGAGGTTATCACGATACTCTCTCTCGATGTTTAGACCAAAACAAGGCTGCGATGGTGTTAAAGGAAGTACACTCTAGACTTTGTGGTGCCCACACGAGTGGTATTCTCCTAGCGTGTCAAATCCATAGAGTAGGCTACTATTGGCCTACCATTGAAGAAGACTCTTGTGACTTTGTCAGAAAGTGTCTCCCATGTCAACAGCATGCAAATCTTGTGCACGCTCCAGCACAGGATCTACAGCCTATTGCACCACCTTGGCCTTTCGCTTGTTGGGGCCTTGATCCAGTTGGAACTATCAATAACAGCTACAGACTATTTCACTAAATGGGTGGAAGCAGTCCCCCTAGTCTCAGCTACAGGAGTTCAGGTCTCAAAATTCATCTTGTACCACATTGTTTGCCGCTTTGGCATCCCATCCACCATCTTCATCGACCACGAAGCTAACTTTGAAAATCTCAACATGGAACAATTATGCACTTCCCTCCGCATCCATCACCACTTTTCTAGCCCATATTTCCCACAAGTTAATGGCCAGGTAGAGGCAACTAACAAAACCCTCCTTAAAATCTTAAAGAAAGTTGTCAATGATTTCGGCCGTTATTGGCACCTACAAATAAATCCAACCCTATGGGCCTATCAAACTTCCATTTGTACATCCACAGGCACAACTCCATACTCCCTAGTCTATGGTGTCGAAGTGGTACTACCTATAGAGGTTGAACTTCCCTCCTTGTGCATATCTTTGCAAGGGCAAATATCAGATGAAGAATACAGAGTAGCTTGGCTCACCCAGCTAGATCTCTTAGACGAGAAGTGACAACAAGCCTATGATCATCTCACAGTCTATCAAACTCATCTCAAAAGGAATTTCAACAAGAAGGTGCTTCCACGACACTTTCAACCAGGTGACATGGTCCTCAAAGAAAACATGAAAGTCCAAGCAGATCGAGAAAAGAAAGGCAAGCTTGAACCTACATGGCTTGGTCCTTATGTTGTCACTGGTTCCTTTGGCTCTGGAGCCTATCAGCTATCTACACCAAAAGAAGAACTCTTGAATGATCCTACTAACATCATTCATCTCAAGAAGTTCTATGCTTGAAGATCCTTGGTATACCCAGCTTTTGAAAAATACAAAAAAAAAAAATAGTAAAGAGAAATAAGCATCCAATGGTGAAAACTTGGAAATTCAAGCGCCTTGGATAGGTACCTTGGTGAAAACTTGGTAATTCAGGTGCCTTGTGTACTAAGCCTAATCCATTATGTATCACTATCCTATCCCTCATCCATTCACCCACCATCCCATAAAACACCTGCTTGTTCCCTTGGTGTTCCAACCAAATATCCAAAATCTAATGGAGCCTGTAAATACCTCTTGTACAGCTTGTAAAATCTTGTACCAAAGCTTGTATTATACCATGTAAATCGTGTACCATACCTTGTATATCCGAATCTTGTCCAAAGTTTGTACCATATTCCAGCCTATAAATAATCTCGTATCCTAGCTTGTATACTATCACGTGCACACACAAAACCCCATTTTCACTTAAGCTTTTCACAAACCATCTACCTATCCACCTATCACCTATTATAGACATCCCATCCTTCACAAACATTTCCATCTCACAAAAACTAAAACATGAACAAACTTGTACATTTGTAACATATCTTGGTGCATCAGCTTGTACATCCTCTTTAGCTTAGTACCATTGTATCTATCTAGCATTCGTGTCAGTTCGTCCTTGATCAGCATCTTGCACCCATCGCACATCTTGGTTAGCTATTCCAATGCATCCTTTAGCTAGATCTTCTGTCACCAAAGTGTTATCCTTCTTAGTTTAGCTTGCCAGACGCATCACTCACCCAGATCCATCGGCTTAGGTGCTCTCTGATAGATATTTGTAGGATATAGCTTTCCTCATGTCTGATCTTGGTTTGTTAGTACCTCTTCCTACCCATCTCGTTGGCAAAAGGTTCTCTTTTGGATTTTCACTTTCTTTTGATTTGGAATCTTCTATTTTGGGTCTTAAAGTATCTTTTCCAAGCAATCTTTTTGTTCCCTCCTCAAGGTTGCCACAATCTTCCATATCATGGTATGCTACGAATGGGGCACTCTGAGCGTACGGTCTTGATCAAGTCTTTTGTTTGTTTTTCTTTTCTGCTTGTGGGTTACCTAGTGTCGGTTCCACTCTGATTCTTTCAAGATTCATGTGTGATGCTAGGGCAATCCTTGCATGTTTGTTTTGAGTCAGTCCGTCAGTCCTCTGGATAGTTGGTGAAAAGGCCTTGATGTTCTTGGTAACCTTGGCAATTAACCAATAGTCCTATAGCAAATCTAGTGCTCAACTACATGGTGGTACTTCTCTTTGAAGTATCCCCCCGCTCAAAAAGCTTCAATGGTTTTCCTTCATCTCCATTATCCTCCATCCATATCTAACATCCGTCTCTCCTACCCCAGCTTATGCATCAGTATCTCTTTGAATCACTCCTCACCTTTAGCTCTAGGGATCCACAATCCTAGTCTTAGGGATCCACCAATCCAAATCAATCCACCAAGCCTCATCTTTCGAGATCCACAATTCTAGTCTTAGGGATCTTCGAAACCCATCTTTCACCAATCTGACTCTTGGAAATCCTATTGCATCAATTTTATAATCCCCTCATCCATCTCCCTATCCTGGATTCCTTTTTATAGCGCTTTGCTCCTTCATCCTCCACCTTCCCTAAAGTCTTAAGCTTGCTTCCTCTTGTGCATCTGATTCTCCTTTATCATTCTCCCATAGTGAGAGTTTGAGCTAATTCAGCCCCTTCTCTTTTCCAATCTGAGTTTCCTTGCTCATCCGAGATTCTTGTACTTTTCAAAAAGCCATCGAGCCTCGCTTTCTCTCCCCACCGCCTTCTTGAGGGGGCATCTCACAATCCATTCTCTCCTCTTCTGGTCTAGCCTTGGGCATCTTATTTTCTTATCTTTGATGCCATGCCACTTGCAACATCACATCAAAGAGGGGCAAAATGTAGACACCTAAAAACCTTTAGAAAATAAAGTATTTTTATTTTCTGAAAAATTTCTGATGACATCATCATTTATTAATTAATTAATTATTTAATTTATTTATTTATTTTTATTTTTATGCCATTAAATCCCTTTATCTTAATTTAAAATATTTAATTAAAGAATCCCTCCCAAAAATGTTTAAATCTTATTTAAACATTATTTCCTTATCTATTAATTATTTAATTAATAAATTGACCAAAAAACTCAAAATAAATAAAACAATTATTTTTTGCCCAAAACTTGGCCAATTTCTTTAAGACCACTAATCTCTTCCAAAATCTTCTAATCCTTCTTTAATTTTGATTAAATGCTAATCCCATCATTTCCTACCCCTAATCCCAACTCAAAATATTTAATTAAGATTAAATATTAATCCTCATGTTTATTAAAAAAGTTTTAATAAATATCTCCTCAACCCAAACCCTTGAAATAAATAAAATTTTATTTATTTCCTAAAAATCTAATTTATCCTCATCCTAAGAAGTTCTAGACTCTTTTAGAAAGTCTTCATCCTCATCCTAAGAAGTTCTAGACTATTCTAGAAAGTCTTTATCCTCATCCAAAGTCTAGACTCTTTTAGAAGATGTCTTTAAACCTAATCCTAATCCCCTCCTAACCTTGTCACATTCCCTAAAAATGGGTTAAGACTTACTAACCCAAGCCAAAGTTAACAAATATCTCCTCCTTCACCCACCTTCATTAAATGCCATCCACTTGCCTATCCCTAAGCTAATCCTGGACCATCCTAATCCATCTTCTAATCATTTGCACAATCCTAAGCAAGCTTAAAACCCTCCTAATCAAGCCCAAGTCAAAATTTCTCTCATCTCCCTCAAAATATCTCAACCATAAAACTTTATGAAGCCCACTAGGCCATAAATGACTCTTCCAAGCCCTTTTATTGCTCTTACAAGCCATTATGAGCGTCTTTATGAAGATTTTATCCCTTGAGCCTCCTTTGTTGACTCATCCTTCCCCTTTCCTCCATCCTCTCACCCTATGACATGTGTCACTCTCTGATTGGTTGTAAGGAAGCACAATCCATGTGCTCTCTTCTCATGCAATCTGAGCCCTCCATGAGCTTTTTCCCATCCTTGCAATCTTAGCCCTCAATCCCTCAAGCCTCTTGCCTATAAATTGGATCCTTTCCCTTTGCAAAATAACACAATCCATGAAGTAAATTCATAATGCCATTTTAAGAAGCCATTTTAC